>JALBWW010000011.1:27562775-28812775 GCA_023212625.1 Styphnolobium japonicum
GTATAAATAGAGTCAATCTCTTTGTATTATACATGATTCAATTATAAGTAAGTTTGAAGAAAGTTTGAGTATTTGTGAGAGTTTTCTTTCTCTTCTTCTCCATTCTCTTTACAATTTCGCTTTTGTTCTTTTATTTCTGAGTTCTTCCTTCCCATCCATGGAAGGCTAGACTCTTATAATCAATCCAAGGGATTAGCCATCTTGATATTTAATTTGGAGATCATATTTCACTTGTTCATATTGCTTAATTGTTATTCAAGTTTCTATTCTTCCTCTTTTGATTTTTATTTAGATTTAATTGATTAATTTGATTTAGATGTTGATGTGATAATAGCTTTATTATCATGTATTCAAAGAGGATCACAAAGACTAAACAATATATCAAAGATTTTTTATGGATTGTTTCGCTTGGTTAAATCCCCGATCTTAAGTTAATCTATGTTTGAATGGTGTTTACTTTATCTAACCTTGGTTAATTAAATCCTAGATGCTTATCTAGTAGAGGATTCTTGGATCATGTTGAGGCGTCTTGATGTGATCTAAGGCCAAGACATGATTAGCAATTAAGTAAATTTCTTGTGATCAATGATGAATTAAACTCAAGATCGGTAAATTTCCTTGGATTGGTTCCTTCTTTAGATTTGTTTATAACTTTAAGTCCCGTAGTTTTGTCAATCTTGTTAATCAACAACAAAACCCCCCATTTTAATTATCTTGATCTGATTGAATCTTTATTTTTATTGGATCCTTGAGAGACGATTCGGTTCATTCTCTATACTACAAATTCGTTTGTAAACCGGTAACTTTTATTTATTTGACAGGTCTCGACATCCTCTTATCAATATTATCTCCACAAATTGCACAGCCATAGTACCCCTTTGTCACAGCCCCAGAAATATTAGCATATGAGGGGTAATCTGGCACAGTCCACATCATAGCTGATCTCAGTGTGAAGGTCTCCTTCCGATAACCATCATAAGCTTCAATGCCATTACTCCATAAAGTCTTCAGATCATCAATTAAAGGACGTAAGTAAGTATCTATTTTATTTCTTGGCTGTTTTGGACCAGATATCAACATAGCCAGATGCATGAATCTTCGTTTCATCGTTAGCCACAGAGGGAGGTTATAAATAACTATAATAATAGGCTAAGAACTATGTTGAGTGCTCTGATTACTAAATGAGTTAATTCCATCGGTGCACAAACCCAATTTGAGATTTCTAGGATCGGCCGAGAAATCTAGATATGTAACGTCGAAACTCCTCCAATGAGGTGCATCAGCCGGATGCCGCAACTTGAAATCACACTTCCTATCGTCTCCATCCTTATGCCATGTTAACATCTTTGCATGCTCCTTGTTTAGAAAAAGTCTCTTAAACCTTAGATTGATTGGTAAGTACCAAAATACCTTTGCGGGAATTTTTTTCTTCCTAAACTTTCTTAAACATTGTGATTTCCATCTTGATTTTCTACATTTCGGACAGTAGTCAGCTTCATTGTACCCATCGTAGTAGATAATGCAATCATTTGGATAGGCATGAAATTTCTCATATTTCAAACCAAGTGATGACATTGTCTTCTTTGCATTGTTCATTGTCGTCGGAATGAGGTTACCTTCAGGGAGCATATCATGAATTAAAGTAAGAAGGTCACTGAAACTTTTGTTAGACCATCTGTTGGAAGCCTTCAAATTGAATAATCTAATAAGTGCTGTAATTTTTGTGAATTATTTACAATTTTCATATAACGGTAATTCGGTCTCATCCATTGTGTCTTCAAATTTTTGAGGATTATCAACAACATCAATTTCAACATCTGTCCTTAATTTGTCAATCATGTCAAAATCTTCATGTACTCCAAATCCAGTTGAATTTGGTTCTACATTGGATGTCCCTGATGAAGTAGCTTCCCCATGCCAAATCCACCTGGTATAAGTCAAGTCGAACCCGTTGAAGTACAAGTGATCCCTGACCTGTTGGATGCTTAACTGAGTTAGGTTGCCACAACGCTGACATGGACATCTTATCATCAATCCATTGAATTCGGGATTGTTTTGTGCGAAATCAAGAAAACGCTCAACACCCATTCCATATGCACCAGACAAACGATCCATATGTATCCACGAACGATCCATGACATAAGATGTTTAACCTAGAAAAATGAAAAATATTATCACACAATCGAAATGAACAAAACAGAGTAACGATAGTTAAAAATGGAAATATTTAATAACTTCCTTACCTAACAAAATGAATTGATGAAATGGAAGCAATGGATGCACAAATAATGAAACCCTAGATGGAAATATACCTCAAACGGGAGATAAAAATAAATGTACCAATTTCACATTTCTCAATAGGCATATCAGAAAGAAAGAATACTGCCTTTCCAATCCGGTTATTAAATAAATCGATTTGGTAACTACCCACAACAAATTTGGTTTTTAATAAACGAATTCGTATAGTATGAAAAATTACATTTGGACAATATTTTTTATTAAAATAATTGATTTATAATTCAGTTATTATAGTACATAATTTAAACATCAGGAGTTTGTAATCCGGTTACTTGATTTACCGATTCAAAAACATCCTTTCAATGTCATAATTAAGCGAAATGAAATGAAATGATTAAAATAAAATCCTGTTATAGTACATCCAGGTTTCCAAAAGCACTTTCGAATCCGGAAACATTAAAATCAATTCAAATGTCTTATGTATGAATCCGGTATCTTGGAATACCGGATTCGAAAACAACTTATAAATCCGGTCATTTTAAGAACCAAATTGGAAAACATATTTTCAATCCACTAGTCATATCACCGAATTAAAGTTGCCGAATTTAAAACCCTTTTTTCTTGTAGTGCTTCCACTGTATTTTGTCTGATCTTATGGTATACAGTTGTTGGAATTATTTATATTTATGCTTGTTATTGTACAGGTTGTGAGTTGTTATTAAATTGGGATGTCAAATTTTTAGATGTTACTCTATTGAAATTTCGGTAGATTTATTATGATCTTTGGTCCGTTAGGCTTACTAGGTTGGCTAGTCCTTCCTATGCGCCGATCAGGGCCCTCTAGTTTGAGTCGTGACAATATTGCCCTTCTTCCCAACTCCAATACGCTCCTCAACATAAGGTAAAGGTCCAATAGTGAAAAGTTTGATCCATGATTCCTTCACACCAACTTCACCCAAAATTGATATATCAAAGCAGTTATTTTGAATAACGTTTGTAATCATAGCAACGGACCCATTGAACATCACCAATTGTCTATCCACGAATTCATAGCAATCATGCTGATCCATTGGTGTTGTACGGACCACCTCATTATTCATGTCAAATGACACCATGCAGTAACACTTTTACTTCTATTCCTTGATTTTGTTCTTCACAACCCCACCAATGGCATACCCCATTCAAGTACACCGTATTACCACTTGCTTGAGGATTGTGAATAGTCATTTTGGTGTCAAGTTTCCTCCAATAGTTACATTTTTGGCTATATATCTGCCAAAAGGGTTCTGGAATGTCTGGAAAATTCTCCACAAGATCATAGTCATCTTAAAAACAAGCTACATAATGAATCACCTTATAGTCATCTCTCACATGATTGTAACCAAATCCATGATTCATTATTGTAAGGTATAAACCAGGAAAACAATCAATAGGACCAAAAGGAATAACCTCGAATACCTTAGTACCTAGGTTCCACACTACAACTTTTTGCCTAATGTCTGACCCTTGATAGAGACAAATTGTTCCATTAATACAAGAACCCAAAATATAAATATCACAGTCATCCTCCTGAAACGGAGGTGGCCAATCTAATTTAACCTTCTTCTCAAAGCTCTCACTAGAAAGCAAAAACATTTTTTCATGATGTGTACTCGGCATTTGCTGCCTTAGGAGGAGACATGAATCATCATTTTTAGATATGAAACTCTGGCGGTACATGCTCATGAAATGAGGGATTTCAAATAAATTTGACCAAGATTTGCGTACGCACCTAAATCGCTGAAGAGATTTCACATGCAATGTTGATATAATATCCAGTGCAAGATCGCCAGGTATGTTGTTACTAACCTTCTTCTTCATGGGTGCCACTGATTTCTTTAATTTGTCCATTTGGACTTGTAGGTTGTTTCAACAATTATAAACTATTTCAAAACTGCTAGAGATCGAGAGGTGCAAGGGTAGTGGACTACAAAGATGGTAAAGTGAAAACCTGCCTAAGCCAAATAGCTATACCAATCCTGTAACTTTTGGTTTTGATTTATGAATGAATGAATTGCCCAATTGTGGCTTTTTTATACAAATATACCTAAAAAAAATTATATATCATTTTACCACACTTCAAAAATTATGTACTAAAATACTCCTTTTCTTTTTAATGTTGAGAAGTTGGTTTGGCTCAAACCGACTTCCTAACGTGCTTTTTTT
This sequence comes from Styphnolobium japonicum, assembly GCA_023212625.1. Lineage (NCBI taxonomy): Eukaryota > Viridiplantae > Streptophyta > Magnoliopsida > Fabales > Fabaceae > Styphnolobium > Styphnolobium japonicum. The sequence goes on from JALBWW010000011.1 coordinate 27,567,219, forward strand.
TATATTTAAAACCTGTTGAGAAGTCAGTTTGGGGGAAACTGACTTCTTAACGTTAAAATTCAAATTTTTTTAACATCCTGTTGAGAAGTTGGTTTCCTCCAAACCGACCTCTCAACAAGTTTTAAATTAAAAAAAAAAGCACATTGGGAAGTCGGTTTGGCTCAAACCGACTTCCCAACATGAAAAAAAATGAGTATTTTAGTACATAAATTTTGAAGTTTGGTAAAATGTTAAATAATTTTTTTTAGGTATATTCATATAAAAACACCCCCAATTGTTTAATGCAAATTTAAAATCTTTTTAAATTCTTTCAAATTCCTTTAATCTTGATTTCCTTCTGAACTCATTAGAGAAGCTATTGTTTACATTTGGATTCTGCATTTCCTAATTTGTATTATCTTTCAAATGTCTTTATTAATTTATTTTTTATTTTCATTATCTTTTGTTTCCTAGTTTATCTTATCTCTTATATGCTTTTCTAACTAATATATATCTTATCCTTTTTTTTTTAGTTTCCTAGGGCATCCCCGAGCAACTGTGTAGACTAATTCCTCGAGATACGGAGATCCATTTAAGGAGTGGACCTCTCCCAACAAATGTTTTTCCATACACATGGGTCAGGAATCAAACCCCTGTCTCTTAAAGGACCCAAGTATTTGCCACTTGTGCCACACCATGTTGGTAATATCTATCTTATCTTTGAAATGTCTTTCTTATTTACCAATTTATTTTGCATTTTTGCATTTTATTTTTGTTTCCTACTTTATCTTATCTCTTATAAGTGTTTCTTATTTATTTTTAAACTTCTACAACAACTATTTCAAAACATAAATAAGAAAAATGAAGGCTTCACTAAAATGTTTACTCCTCAAGTGCCTGTTTTATCCTCATTAACCTAAATGGCAAAGAAATGTACACTTTTTTAATAATACACAATTATTAAATAGCATTCATGAAAATTGCACGTGTTAAACTGCTAAACACGATTTTCTGAGTATTATTCTAACCCATGGCACACACATTCCTATCATTTAGATAACAGGACTTACATATACCTATTCTGTAGATTTTTATAGATTCTAATTTCTGAAATCTCCTTCGTTAAATTGGTAAAATCTAATGTAAATTAAAAAAAGGTCACAAGACACTAACAAAATTTCCAATTAGGATCTTTATGGGCTATTTCATTAAACAGCTAAGGCTCCGCTCGCAGAACATGTGGCTTTTTATTAGTGTCAGTACTCAGTTTGTATCGAATGCTACATATAAGTCATTCCAAAAAAAAAAAACTTTTACTACAAATAAATCATGATGAGCAAAACTTAATTTTAAAGGAATGAATTGCCCAATTGTTTAATGCAAATTTTGAAAATCGAAATATGCATGTAAAAGATTTTATATTATTTCAGCTTTTATATATTCTCTTTTGTAGCTTCTTTAATTTTGATTTCCTTCCTAACTTAACCGAGAAGCTCTTGTATATATTTTTATTTTTCATATTCTAATTTCTCTTATCTTATAAAGAATAGAAAATACTGTATATTTAGAATTTTGTTGCCAGAATTTTTGTCTGAATGAATTAGCATTATTCATGACTATTCATGACTCTTGGATAGATGAGTGGTCCTCACTCCGTTGACTTATCTAACAACCACCATTGAATTTTAATAAATTTTGATTGAAATTGTGTTAAAAATTTTTAAATGTGTAGCATTACTCATCTTTTAAATGTTGTTCGTATTTATCAATTCATTTTCAAACTTCGACTACTATTCCTAAACATAAATAAGAAAAAGAAGCAAAAAAAAAGGCTTTTCTAAATTACTTGCTCCTCAAATGCCTTGTTTTATACTCATTAACCTAAATGACAAATAAATGTATATTTTACTTAGAATTTATTTATAATATGTAATTAATAGCACATCATTGTAAATAGAGAATTTATAGTATACATTGGTTAAGAAAAGCTCATTGTTGAGATGCTACAAGCAAATATCATAAGACCCAGCCAAAGCCCTTTCATCCCCAGTCTTATTGGTTAAGAAAAAGGATGGATCTTAGTAGTTTTGTATAGACTTTAGAACCTTGAACAACATCACAATCAAACATAAATTTCCAATCCCCACAATTGATGAGTTACTAGATGAATTAAGTGGGTTTGTTGTCTTTTCCAAGCTAGATTTGAGAGCTGGATATCATCAAATCCGAATACATGCAAGTGATGAGCATAAAACTAAGACTCACCAAGGCCATTATGAATTTCTGGTCATGCCCTTTGGACTGACCAATGCACCTATGACCTTTCAATCTACCATAAAACAACATCTTCAGACCCTTCTTGCGAAAGTTTGTTGATGTCTTGAAACACAACATGGCCACAACACCAGTACTAGCTCTACCCAATTTTGCACAAATCTTCACGGTAGAAACAAATGCCTCCAATTATAGGGTAGGGGTAGTTTTGACACAAGACCATCACCCAGTAGCTTACTTCAGTAAGAAGCTAAGTCCCAAGTTGGCTTCTGCATCTGCATACATAAGAGAACTATATGCAATAACTTAGGCAATTTTGAAATGGCAACATTTATATTGGGTAGGTGGTTTTGGATTCTGACTGATCACAGAACCCTCAAGGAATTAATGGCACAGGTTATCCAAACCCCAGCTCAACACCATTATTTGAGCAAATTGATGGGCTTTGATAGGAAGGAGAACTCTTAGATCTGGATCCCAGTCCACGACTCTATTTTCACCCCTTTCTTGTCTCTTCTATCAATTAATTATGGGAGTGACTTTCATTATGAGCAAAGGAGCAAGGCTTTTCTTGTGTGAGCGAATCCCCCATGAAGGATATAAGAGTGGTCAGGAGTGTGTGCAAGGCAATTTTCTTTATAATGTAAATAGTATACCGACCTGGTAAGAATAATACAGTAGCAAATGCATTTAATTGATGGATCAACTACAGAGGGAAAATCAAACTGATGAAGAACTTCATAAAATTAGATTGGAGATGCAGGATAGGGTAATTCTAGGATATACAATTAACCACGAGTTACTCTTATTCAACAACAAACTTAGAGTTCCATCTCAATCAACTTGCAAGCAGCAACTAATAATTGAAATGCTTAACACACCTCTTGGGGAACATGCAGGAATCCAAAAGACCTATAAGAAGCTTACAGAGTCATTGTAATGGCCGCATATGCAGCAAGACATTAAACACCACATCAATAACTACCAAACATGCCAACAGACTAAATACAACACTGAAAAAATGGGGACTGTTGCAACCATTGCCTACACCAACCGGAACTTGGGAGGATCTTACTATGGATTTTATTACTCCACTACCTAAATCAGAGGGCCACACTTGTATCCTGGTTATAGTTGACAGGTTCTCTAAACAAGCTCACTTTGGAGCATTACCACCTAACTATACTGCCCTTGTGGTAGCAAATTTGTTTGCCAATATTGTGATTCAGATCCATGGATTCCCCAAATCCATTGTCTCAGACAGAGATCCTATCTTTGTGAGCAAATTTTGGTCCCAATTGATGAAAATGTGTGGTACAACCTTAAAATCCAGCATTACACACCACCCACAGACTGATGGGCAAATTGAGGTACTGAACAGACGCATTGAGCAGTACTTGAGAGCAATTGTTAGTCAAAAGACACATAAGTGGGATGCCTATTTGAAGTGGGCTGAGTACTAATACAATACCAGTTACCATTCTGCTATAGATATGATTTCAAGTCGTAAAATTGCATTTAATTGTGTTTGTCCATTGTCTTAGTTTGTGGTTTGATGCATTCCCTTTTGTCATTTTAAGCATCTATTTGCAGAATTTTCTGTCTTTGTGGTTGGTTTCATGACAAATGATGTCTTCATGAATGGAATTTCCCTTCTGCGATTTGTACCTTTTGAATTGATAGTGAATCTGAATGTTTCTTATTTAAATGGGTGTAGTTGTTTGATTGATATTAGTTATTCTTTTGTGCTCATTACATCTTTGGAGCGGTGGCTTGGATTCAGTGGTTTATCCTTTTCCTCGCTTTTATTTGCTCTAATTTGTTCCTATTTAGGTTTCTATATTGGTATTCACAGTAGATATTCATGATGATCATGTTCATAATTAAAGCCATGGTTGTGCAGGCTGATTTGTCTTAAGTTTGCTAGTTTTGAATCATAGATGTCTGTCATTTATCATATTCTGTGTTTGTGAGTATTACTGTCCTTCAATTTTCTCATTATTCTTTCCTTTGGGGGCCTTTTTATTGTCTTTGGTATTAAACGGTCTGACTGTTTGCCAATTGCTAGACAGGTTTCACATAGTATCAGATTTTTGTGAAGGTGAACATAATTGTAGAATAAAATTAAAGTACCATAACAACCGAAGGTGAAGAAAGCCTACAGATTCCGGAGCTGTGAACTTCAACATATTACACAGACAACGGATGTCAATTATGAAAGTGAAGCAGGAAAAGCTTTATACTAAGCATTAGTATGCCAACGCTTTCTTAATTGTTTGTTTTTGCTGACCATCTTTCCATTCTTTTCATCATATAAACTGTTATTGTATGTCCTAGTGAGAGAAAATGCTGGTCTTTATGTCTCAGGAATACTTAAGAATTGAATTGAAATAAGAGACAAGATAAATTAGGAAATAAAAGATAATGAAAATGAAAAATGAACTCACAAATGGGAAAGACATTTAAGAGATAGACAAAGATCAATTAGAAAGACATTTAAGGGATAAGATAAACTAGGAAACAAAAGAGAGGTAAAATGAAAAATGAATTGATAAACAGAAAAGACAAATTAGGAAATGCAAAATACAAATATATACAATAGCTTGTCTGTTAAGATAGGAAGGAAATCAATATTGCTAAAACGTACAAATAAAAATATGTAAAAGCTCAAAGAATATAAAATCTTTTAAGAGGATATTTCTAATTTCAAAATTTGCATTAAACAATTGGGCAATTCATTCCTTTAAAATTAAGTTTTGCTTATCATGATTTATTTGTAGTAAACATATATTTTTTTGGAATGACTTATTTGTAGCATTTCATACAAAATGAGTACTGACACTAAAGAGCCACATGTTCTGTCAGAGGAGCCTTGGCTGTTTAATGAAATAGCCCACGAAGATCGTAATTGGAAAAAAAAAAGTTTCTTGTGACCCATTTTTAATTTACATTATATTTTCCCAATTTAACTAAGGAGATTTCAGAATTAAAATAATCCATAAAAATCTGCAGAATAGGTAGATGTAATTCCTATTCTTTGATGATATAACCACTCTTTATCTAAATGACAGGAATGTGTGTGCCATGGATTAAACTTTTTTATTTTGGTAGATGCCATGGATTAAACTAATACAACGAAAATCATGATTAACAGTTTAACACATGCGCAATTTTTATGAATGCTATTTAATAATTGCGTATTATATATTTTAAGTAAAAAAATGTACATTTCTTTGCCATTTAGTTTAATGAGGATAAAACAGGCACTTGAGGAGTAAATATTTTAGAGAAGCCTTCTTTTTCTTATTTATGTTTTGAAATAGTTGTTGTAGAAGTTTTAAAAATAAATAAGAAACACTTATAACAGATACGATAAAGTAGGAAACAAAAATAAAATGCAAAATAAATTGGTAAATAAGAAAGACATCTATATTCTATATACTATTATATAAAACATAGCTCATGCAAGTGAGATCAATGTCAAGTGTCATTCATACATTGGTTTTTTCCCTTCAAATGTTTACTCCTTTGATATACCCTTATTTTCTATGTATTCAAAATTTATTTTAAAAAAATAAAATCCAATTCAAATTTCAATTATATTTGAATTAAATTGACTTGATTTAAGTGATAAATTTAATTACTCTTAACTTTTCAAATTTTAGATTAATTTAAATATCAATTACTTATTTACCTATTAATTACTGTGATTAATGAAGATCCTATATCATAACAAATTCAAATTTTTAATATTTAAAAAAATAATTAAATATCAATTATACTTATTTACCTATTATAATGAACAAATAAATACTTTAATTTAAAATTTTTTTAACCTTAATGAAATAATTCAAGTTTTATATTTTTATAATTATTATTTTATTTTTTTACATCTTGCTAGACACTAAATATATTAAATTATTTATGATAAAGTTAATTTTTATGATTTTTTTTATTTTTCATCAGAAATAATTAAATTAGAAAATGATTAAGTTATTTTTTTTCATAAATCTAAATAAAAAATCCTTAAAAGAAATAACAAAACGAACAACACATGATAATTCAAAAAATTTGTTTAAAAGATATGACAAATATTAATTAGAAAGGATTTTAAGAGATAAGATCATAAACTAGGAAACAAAAGATAATGTAAATAAACAATAAATTGATAAAAAGGAAAGACATTTAAAAGATAATACAAATTAGGAAATGAAGAATCGAAATGTATACAATAGCTTCTCCATTAAGTTAAGAAGGAAATCAAGATTGAAAGAATTTGAAAGAATATAAAATGTTTTTCGAGCATATTTCGAATTTTTAAATCTGTATTAAACTTTTGTGCAATTCATTCCTTTATAATTCTAAACCAGACGTTAAAGATTGACATAGCTATTTTACTGAAGCAAGTTTTCGGTTTACCATCTCTTTAGTCCACAGACTATGCAACCCATGATCTGTGGTTATTCTTCAATATCCCACATATCATCTTCCTCTATCCAAATGCTTACACCTTCGATGTAATCCAAGTACAAAATAATTATAGGAAAACTATTTTGAAGATAAGACAAAAATAATTAAATTAACATATATGACATTTAAGAGATAAAATAAACAAGGAAACAAAAAATAAAAAAAAAATTGAAAATGAATTGATAAATAGGAAAGACATTTAACAGATAAGACAAAGATAAATTAGAAAAACATTTAAGAGAAAAGATAAACTAGGAAACAAAAGATATGAAAATAAAAAATAAATTGACAAATAAGAAAAACATTTAAAAGATAAGACAAATAAGGAAATGCAGAATCCTTATGTATACAATAGCTTCTCGGTTAAGTTAAGAAGGAGATCACGTTTAAAGAAACATACAAATAACAATATACAAAAGTTGAAAGAATTTATCATCTTTTAAGAGCATAATTAATTCGGATTTCAAGATTTGCATTAAATAGTACAGGACCTAAATAGCTATTTGGCTTAAGCAGGTCTTCACTTTGCCATCTCTATAGTCTACAGACTCTGCACCTCTTGATCTCTGACTGTTTTGAAAGTTTTGTTGAAGCAGTCTACCAATCGGAAGGGAGAAGTTTAAGAAATCAATGGCACCCACGAATGAGAAGGTTAGCAACAATATACCTGATGATGTTGCTTTTAATATTCTGTCAAAATTGCCTGTGAAATCTCTGAAACGATTTAGGTGCGTACACAAATGTTGGTCAAATTTATTTGAAAACCCTCATTTCATGAGCATGTATCGCCAAAATTTCATATCTAAAGATGATGATTCATGTATCCTCTTAAAGCAGCAAATGCCAAGTATCCATCGTGAAAACCTGTTTTTGCTTTCTGGTGAGAGGTTCGAGAAGAAGGTCAAATTAGATTGGCCACCTCCATTTCAGGAGGATGACCGTGATATTTTTATATTGGGTTCTTGTATTAATGGCACAATTTGTCTCTATCAAGGTTCAGACATTACGGGGAAAGTTGTATTGTGGAAACCAGCTACTGAGGAATTCAAGGTTATTCCTTTTAGTCCTACTGGTTATTCACCCGGTTTAGACATTCTAATAAAAAATCAAGGATTTGGTTATGATCATGTGAGAGATGACTATAAGGTGATTCAGTATGTAGTTATTTTTGAAGATGACTATGAACCTCTGGAGAATTATCCAGACGTTCCAGAGCCCTTTTGGCAGATATATAGCCAAAAAAGTAATTGTTGGAAGAAACTTGACACCAAAATGACTATTTGTAGCTATCAAGTATGTGGTAAAGCGGTGTACTTGAATGGGGTAAGCCATTGGTGGGGTTCTGACCAACAAAATCAAGAAACAGAAGTAGAAGATCTATTGGTGTCATTTGACATGAGCAATGAGGTGTTCCATACAACACTCATAGGTCGACATGATTGTTATGAATTGGTGGATAGACACTTGGCAGTGTTCAATGGGTCCATTGCTATGATTACAAACGTTGTTGATAATAACTGCTTTGACATATCAATTTTGGGTGAAGTTGGTGTGGATGAATCATGGATCAAACTTTTCACCTTTAGACCCTTACCTTGTATTGAGAAACCTATTGGAGTTGGGAAGAAGGGCGATATATTCTTCAGAAAAAATGATGACGAATTAGTCTGGTTTGATTTAAGTACCAATATGATTGGGGAGATTGGTGTGAAAGGAGAGGCGTATTCTTGTCAGATAGTAATTTATAAGGAAAGCCTTCTTCTTATCGGAGGAATATATCAGTAATTGTTTTTTCTAGTCTGGGCGGAATGTTTTCTCTCCAGAGGCTCAGAGTATGGTTATTAGGATCTTTAACCTGGTTAAATGTTAAGAAATTATTTGTATACAAAATTGGCTTGTCAATTGCCTATGTCATAACTTGTTTTGCTCATATGAATTTTATTTGATGGTTTATTGCTTTCTTTTTCACATTGTTTTGGTTTCTATTTAATTGTGAGAATGATTTATAGTCTTTCTGTCTTTATTGGTTGGCCTTAATTTTCCTATAAATATAGCTACATTTGAGAAACTTTTTGTTGTGATCATACCACTTAGTAAACACCAAGCAATCAAAGTAAGCACACATATGCAAAAATAGAAAGGTTGTATAGAAAACCTGTCACGACCCAAACTAGAGGGCCCTAACCGGCGCATAGGAAGGACTAGCCAACCTAGCAAGCCTAACGGACAAAAGACCATGATAAGACAATATGCTAAATCTACTGAAATTTCAGTAGAGTAACGTCTAAAAATTTGACATTCCAATTTAATAACAACTCACAACCTGTACTGTCACAAACATAAATATACATAATTCTAACAACCGTATATCATAAGACCAGACAAAAATACAGTGGAAGCTAGATCTTACCTGTGGATAATAGAGCATATCTAAGATAATTACATATCAAAAAATGTATAAGAAACCAAACAACAGGAACAAAACATACATACCCACACGGACAAGGTGTTGGGCTCACCAAAACGACCAACTCCTAGTTATTGGAAGAACCCGGACTTGGCTCAGTATTTGTATCTGAAATACATCTAAGATAGAGGAGTGAGTCATAAGAACCAGTGAGAGATAACATAACCTATAATGAAATTGGGACGTGTAAAAACAAGTTTTTAGCTGAAATTACATCCACATATCGAAACATATACGTTATTTCAAATAATCATAATAAAAACTAAGAAGTAAGTAAATCATGAAATACCAAATTCAATATATCAATAGTCAAATATCCAATTGCTAAATATCGTATGGGAGGTCTCTAATATATAATTAAACAGAAATCTTATTGACGAACACAATAGTTCGAAGTTTCAACAAACGCCCACCAACAGGGCACAGGGGTCAAATCCACCTATTAAGTCAAACAGATTCGATCGTGTGGGCCAACATGTTGGGCTAGCAACACCCTTACTAGCTGAGGTTTGGACCAAGGTGCACCAAGGCTAACGTTTATTGCCGTTAGCTACAGTATTCTATCAAAATTTCCTCCCAACAAAACATAGTGGTCTAAATCTAGATTTACATACATTTATAATCTAAAACAATTTATCGAAAGTACAACTATAGATATTCAAAAATCATGGAAAATGATAAACATTTATATCAAATATCTATCAATATGTCAAATGAAAGGCTTTTCAAGTACTTGCCCCAAGCTTTCTTATATTCAACAACAAATAAGGTAACTGATTTTGTGAAGTCTTTCAACAAAGAACTTTAAAAATCAATGTACAAAAACATGTTATAAATCATGTTATCAACTCACTCAAAAGGCGAGACTCCACGAATCCAAAAGCTATGTGTCACGGACTATTAGGACGATCCTCCAATAAATCTAGGCCACAACAATATAACCAAAACAACAATCAACACTTAAAACTAAGGATTCTATCTCATTCAAGCATTTTATCAAACACCTAATGAGCAATCCTTTCTTCTCAAAGCTAACACAAAATTTTTTGTGTTCTAACACCCATCCTATCACTATCATTCCTCCATAACAACATTAAAGCTCAATATATAGCTAAAGATACCATAGATTTCCAAAATCCCCAAATCAAACCCTAGGTTCACATAACTCCACAAATCTTAATTCCTATCTCAAAACTTGTATCCAACTACAAATAGAGAAAGATATGAGCCTTAGGATTACCTTTACAAGCCAAGAAGATGAAGAATGAGGAGTGGGGTAAGTTGGGATTCTCACCCAACAAGCAAGTCTTCCTCCTTTAGAAATCCACAAGACAAGCATCAAGTGGCAAGGAGAGGAAAATCTCATTAGAAGCTTTAAACATCCAAGGATGAAGCAATAAATTAGAGGAAATGAGTGATTTTGGTGGGTGAGAAGAAGAGGAAGAGAGGGAACGAAGAAAGAAGGAGAGAAAAATAAGATGGGTTCTGTGATAATTGTGTCAAACATAAGTTTATTTCGAAGTTACTGATACTAGGCGCTTAATCGCTCATTTTGACCGCTTAATCGGTCAATCACAAAGGAAAAACTGAGTTGCTGATACTGGGCGATTAATCGCCCACTTTTTGGCCGCTTAATCGGTGAAGTACCGAGGCAAAACATAGTTGTGCGATTAATCGGTGAAAAACTGAGCACTTAATCGCTCAGTACATTTAGTTACTTGTCTCTCCATTAACCTTAAAACATATCTGTACTTAAGGAAATACTCCTCATTTCGATTCAAATTTCTAACAAAATTCATTAAAACTCATTTTGAAACTCATAGAACTAATGGATGATAAAGATGGCTCACATGGTAATCCTAAGTGTTCATGGTCACACATAAATGACTATATGCAAGACTGAGGTATTACAAAACCAATCCCAAGAAAGCAAAATAACAGAAGAAGGAAGATTAAAGAGGAGTAAAGAGAAACAACACACAAGATTTACCCTGGTTCAGCCAATATAGCCTACATCCACCATTAGAGATCATCCACTAAGATTAGAACAAGATTACAAGTGTTTGGATCAAGCTTACTAATAGGAACAACCTCCTATCAAGCTTTACAATCTCTCCACTCTCTCTAGCTCTCTCCACCTTAGCAATCTCAACCTCTCTCAATTGTTTTTCCTCTCAAGATAACCTTATTTTGATGTCTCTCACAAGTCTATCTCGTCCTCTGCCTCTTATTTGAAGTTTAAGCTACTGTTCTATTAAACCAGAAACAAAATTTATATAGCAGAACCCCACGCTGCGACATTGCTTCTTCGCGCTGCGGCGCCCAACCTTCGGGACTCTGAGTAGACTTGGCCAAAGCTTCTGCGCCACTGCGTGGACTATTCTGCGTCGGAGCATGGCTCCATGCCGCAGCGTGAACTAAGTTGAGCCATGGTGTGGCCCTGCTACAACTTCCAAACTGGTTTCCAAGACTTGTCTAACATCTCAAAGCACCTATGAGACATCCTCACAAATCTCCACCTTGGCTCATAGTTTATAAAGCAATATGGATACTTGAAAGTCACCATTTCACCTCCCTTTCATGTAGAAAGGTTAGTGACATTGATCAAATCCAAGAAATGCTTGAATTTGACATTTGTCACTGGTTTGGCCATCATGTCCGCCGGGTTCTCATATGTGTGAATCTTCTCCACCAACACTATACCTTGGGAGATCGCCTCTCAGATGAAATGAAGTTTGATGTCTGTGTGCTTCGTCCTTTCATGGAACATTTGATTTCTCGTCAAATGAATTGAGCTTTGATTATCGCAGAACACCTTCACCTTGTCATACACACACCCGAATTCACAGACCAACCCCTTTAAGCAAAGAGCTTCCTTCACTCTTTTCGTGGCTGTAATGTATTCGACCTCTGTAGTGGACAATGCAACTACAAGTTGCAATTGAGCTTTCCAACTTATGGTGCACCCAAACAAAGTAAATACATACCTTGATAAGGGCCTCCTCTTGTCCAAATCTCTTGCATAATCCGCATCCACATAACCCACAAGTTCGGCACCATCAACTTTCATCCTGTTGTACAGTTATCCATTTTTAGAAGTGCCTTTGATATATCAAAGTACCCATTTTACAGCTTCCTAATGATCCATCTCCGGATTTGCCATGAACCTACTCACAAGACTTGCAGAATATGTTAAGTCTGGCCTAGTGCAAACCATCGCATACATGAGCTTACCCACTGCACTAGCATAGGGAATTTGCTCCACCTTCTTCCTTTCCTCCTCAGTCTTGGGAGACATTTCGGTAGAGAGTTTGAAATGGCTTGCTAACGGTGTAGACACTGCCTTGCACTCTGACATACCAAACTTGGCCAATACCTTCTTGAGATAACCACATTGAGAAAGAAACAATGTACCTTGTCTTCTATCTCGAATGTTCTCTATACCAAGAATTTTCTTTGCTGGCCCTATATCCTTCATTTCAAAATCATTCCCTAGTTGCCACTTGAGTTTCTGGATTTCCTCTTTGTCCTTTGATGCAATCAACATGTCATTTACACACAAAAGGAGAAATATCCCCAAGCCTTCCTTGACCCACTTGACATACACACAACTATCAAAGTTGCTCCTCACAAACTTGTTTTTCGCCATGAATTCATCAAACCTAAGGTACCATTGTCTTGGAGATTGGTTTTATCCATAAAGAGACTTATTGAGCAAACATACCTTTCCTTCATCACCTTCCTTGATAAAATCTTCTGGTTGAGCCATAAGGATTCTCTCCTCAAGGTTTCCATGTAGGAATGTCGTCTTCACTTCCATTTGCTCTAGCTCTAAGTCATATTGAGTGACAAAGACTAGCAACACCCTAATAGATGTATGCTTCACTACCGGTGAGTAAATCTCATTGTAGTTCACTCATTCCCTTTGCGTAAAGTCTTTTCCTACAAGTCTTGCTTTGTATCTTGGCTTCTCCACCCCTCAATGCCTTCTTTCCAATTGAAAATCCACTTGCATCCAACAATCTTTTGATCTTTTGGTTTGTTCACAAGTTTCCATGTAAGGTTCTTGTCAAGTGATTCTGTCTCATCTTCCATGGCTTGAGTCCATAGTTTCTTCTCTGAGTTGTCCATTGCTTTCTTGTAACTCTTCAGATCCAACTCATCTAGATCTTCCAAAGCTAGCAATGCAAAAGCAACTAAATCCGCATATCCGTACCTTTTCGGTGCTCTATGAGTTCTCCTTGGCCGATCTCTTGCTAATTGGTACCTCTCAAGGTTGTCACCTTGATCTTCTATCTCCAAGTTTCCTTCCTCATTAGCTGTGTCTACATCCTTTGTGATACTATCTTCTCCCAAAGGCTCCACCTCAATTTGAGCTTGATCTTTGACATGACTTTGCTCCATGTCACCTTCCCCGACTTTCATTTGAGTCTCCTTAGGCCAATAGTACTCGGATTCTCTAAAGACCACGTCTCTACTAATGATGCACTTTGAAAATCCACCGTCTTCACACAAAAGCTTGTAACCCTTCACCTCATTCGAATATCGTACGAACATGTACTTCCTTGTTCTCGCATTAAGTTTTCCTTGGTTTTGGTGCGCATAAGCTACACAACCAAATACCCGCAAGTTCTCAAAATTTAGTGAATGAGCGGTCCACACTTCTTCCGGAGTCTTGAATCCCAATGCCATTTAAGGACGCCTATTCACAAGATAGGCCGCCGTGTTAACTGCTTCTCCCCAAAATCTATTTGGTACTTGACAAGAGGTTGTCGAGACCTCGTCAAATAATAAAAATTACCGGTTCGCAAACTAATTTGTAGTATAGAGCATGAACCGAATCGTCTCTCAATGATCCAAAAAGAACAAATATTTAATCAGATCAAGATAATTAAAATGGGGGGTTTTGTTGTTGATTAACAATATTGATAAAAGAACAAGACTTAAAGTTGAAAACAAATCTAAAGAAACAACCAATCCAAGGAAATTTACCGATCTTGAGTTTAATCCATCATTGATCACAAGGAATTCACTTAATCGCTAACCATGTTCTTGGCCTTAGATCACATCAAGAAGCCTCAACATAATCCAAGAATCCTCTACTAGATAAGCATCTAGAATTTAATTAACCAAGGTTAGATAAAGTAAGCACCATCCAAACATTGATTAATTTAAGATCAAGAATTTAACCAAGCTAAACAATCCATCAAAAAGCTTTAATAAATTGTTTATTCTATGTGATCCTCTTGAATACATGATAATAAAGCTATTATCACATAAACATCCAAATCAAATTAAGCAATTCAATCTAGATCAAAATTAAAAGAGGAAGAAGAGAAACTTGAATAACAATTAAGCAATATGAACAAGTAAAACAAGATCTCCAAATTAAACATCAAGATGGCTAATCCCTTGGATTGATTATGAGAGCCTAGCCTTCCATGGATGGGAAGGAAGAACTCAGAAAATAAAGAACAAAAATGAAATTCTAAAGAGAAGGGAGAAGAAGAGAAAGAAAACTAACAAATACTCAAACTTACTACAAAATTGAATTCTAACTTACTTCAAATTGAATCTTCTAATACAAAGAGGTTGGCTCTATTTATACTAATCCTAGAAGCCAATTTATACATGTACATAATCTGAATACAACCTATAAAAATATGGAAATTGTCAAATGTGGAAGCTTGATGCATGGTTGGTGGGTTGGTGCATGGTAGGTGGGTTGGTGTATGGTTGGTGGCTTTTAGTCAACAACTCTTATCCGACTTCTGGCTTCAAATTCATCACCTAGACGGTGCATTTTGGCTTGGATGTCTTCATGAAAGTTGTAGCCAGTTGTCTCCTTGAAAATCTCCAATTTGAATCATGTCATTTGGACTTTTAGAACTCCAGAAATGCCAAAAACACTGCACCTACCTCAAGTTAGGTTGGAAGAACGTGTTTCCAAATTCAGACCAACTTGTAGCTTGAGAAGCATGCCTAAAACGACATCTATTGACAAAGTGGTCTTCAGTGAAGTTGGAGATATGGGTCTTATCTTTCAAATGACCAAGTTTCAGCCTAAGAGGAGGTCTATAACTCACTATGTAGTCCAATATGTGTATACTGCCCAGATTTTCCTGACAGCAAACCCACTCAGCATTGCAGGGATGTTTTCGACCCTTAGAAGTCCGATTCAGCTCTTGAGTTCTTCATGAAACTTGTAGAGCATTGTCTTAGCTTTCCAAAGACACCAAGATCACCTCAATTGGATCACCGAGTCCCAAGTTATGGCCTAACCAAGGAAGAAAGGTCAAAATGCATCAAAATCCGAAAATTATTCAACATTTACATTAAAGCCCAATGAAGCCCAACAACATTAAACTCATCTAAAGTACTAATATTGGGCACAATAAACATCTAATAATGCATAATACAAAGCTAAAATAAGTGTCTCAAATTGATTCATCAGTACTCCTCCTTCAAGCATCATGCATCTCATAATCTCTAAAAGTGTTCTATTCATCCTCTCCGCCACCCCATTTTATTGTGGAGTATAGGAAACGGTCTTGTGCCTCATGACAAGAGGTTGTCGAGACCCCGTCAAATAATAATAATTACCAGTTTGCAAACTAATTTGTATTATAGAGCATGAACCGAATCGTCTCTCAAGGATCCAAAAAGAACAAAGATTTAATTAGATCAAGATAATTAAAAGGGGGGTTTTGATGATTGGAAAAGATAATACACTAATTGAATTAAAGGAAATGCAATTAACAAATTCACCAATCCAAGGAAATTTACCGATCTTGAGTTTAACTCATCATTGATCACAAGGAATTCACATAATTGCTAACCATGTTCTTGGCCTTAGATCATATCAAGACGCCTCAACATGATCCAAGAATCCTCTACTAGATAAGCATCTAGGATTTAATTAACCAAGGTTAGATAAAGTAAGCACCATCCAAACATAGATTAACTTAAGATCAAGAATTTAACCAAGCTAAACAATCCATCAAAAAGCTTTAATAAATTGTTTATTCTATGTGATCCTCATAGAATACATGATAATAAAGCTATTACCACATCAACATCTAAATCAAATTAAGCAATTTAATCTAGATAAAAATCAAAAGAGGAAGAAGAGAAACTTGAATAACAATTAAGCAATATGAACAAGCAAAACAAGATCTCCAAATTAAACAACAAGATGGCTAATCCCTTGGATTGATTATGAGAGCCTAGCCTTCCATGGATGGGAAGGAAGAACTCAGAAATTAAAGAACAAAATCGAAATTGTAAAGAGAATGGAGAAGAAGAGAAAGAAAACTCTCACAAATACTTAAACTTTCTTGAAACTTACTTCCAAATTGAATTAATCTTTCTAATACAAAGAGATTGGCTCTATTTATACTAATCCTAGAAGCCAATTTGTACATGTACATAATCTGAATACAAGCTATAAAAACATGCAAATTGTCAAATATGGAAGCTTGATGCATGGTTGGTGGGTTGGTATATGGTTGGTGGCTTTTAGTCAACAACTCTTATTCGACTTCTGGCTTCATTTTCATCACCTAGACGGTACATTTTGGCTTGGAGGTCTTCATGAAAGTTGTAGCCAGATGTCTCCTTGAAATTTTGCAATTGGAATCATGCCATTTGGACTTTTAGAACTCCAGAATTGCCAAAAACACTGAAAATACCTCAAGTTAGGTTGGTAGAACGTGTTTCCAAATTCAAACCAACTTGTAGCTTCATTATCATACCTAAAACGACATCTATTGACTAAATGGTCTTCAGTGAAGTTGGAGATATGGGTCTTATCTTTCCAATGGCCAAGTTTCAGGCCAAGAAGAGGCCTATAGCTCACTATGTAGTCCAATATGTGCATACTGCCCAGATTTTCCTGACAGCAAACCCACTCTGCATTGCAGGGATGTTATGGACCCTTAGAAGTCCGATCCAGCTCTTAAGTTCTTCATGAAACTTGTAGAGCATTGTCTTAGCTTTTCAAAGACACCAAGATCACCTCAATTGGATCACCGAGTCCCAAGTTATGGCCTAACCAAGGAAGAAATGTCAAAATGCATCAAAATCCGAAAATTATCCAATATTTACATTAAAACCCAATGAAGCCCAACAACATTAAACTCATCTAAAATACTAATATTGGGCACAATAAACATCTAATAAAGCCTAATACAAAGCTAACATAAGTGCCTCAAATTGATTGATCAAATTCCCCCACACTTAAGCTTTTGCACTCCTGGGCAAAACACATAAGAACAAAACTAAAGAAAAACAAGAAACATCATATTATTAAACTAAAAACATAAAAAAATGATTATACCTAATCTAATCCATTTTCGTAGGAAAACACGATGGCACTTAGCATGTGCCACAAGCCTTTAAACCCCTAGGTGTCCCTAGTGGACGAGTTATAGTCTCATGAGGGTTTACCAGGATGATACCCACAAACATGTAATATTTTATTTAATCAATTCAACTAATTTTTAAATACAAGCATTGTATCAAATATAAACCATAATTAATAAGTCAAGTATGCTTAACAAGGAATAGTTGAATCATATCAATTGAGAATAAAGTATAGCATAATCATGCTTTAATCAGAAATAGGCATGTTCAGATTGAGTAAAATTCTTCACAAGTGACACTCAAATCACACAAGGTGTTTAGGTTAACTGTTTACGCTCAACTCAGTCAAATTATGAAAGTATTTTACCATAGGCTTGCATATACATCAATTCTCCACTACTTAGATCAAATAAATTGCAAAAATCAAGAGGTCTTTCAAAAAGGTTGTAATGGAACTTATAAGGTGAAGGAAGGGAACAATATGGATAATAGCAGGTTAAAACCAAAAAGAATAAAAGAGCATTGAGGAGTAACTCAAGTAGAAAGAATAAAATTTTTACCCAAAATCATAAAATGCTCATTCTCTTCATGAAAGTTCTAGCCAGTT
This sequence comes from Styphnolobium japonicum, assembly GCA_023212625.1. Classification (NCBI taxonomy): domain Eukaryota; kingdom Viridiplantae; phylum Streptophyta; class Magnoliopsida; order Fabales; family Fabaceae; genus Styphnolobium; species Styphnolobium japonicum. The sequence goes on from JALBWW010000011.1 coordinate 27,585,380, forward strand.
GTCTCCTTGAAATTATGCAATTGGAATCATGCCATTTGGACTTTTAGAACTCCAGAATTGCAAAAACACTAAACCTACCTCAAGTTAGGTTGGTAGAACGTGTTTCCAAATTCCTTGTAGCTTCATTATCATGCCTAAAACGACATCTATTGACTAAATGGTCTTCAGTGAAGTTGGAGATATGGGTCTTATCTTTCCAATGACCAAGTTTCAGGCCAAGAAGAGGCTTATAGCTCACTATGTAGTCCAATATGTGCATACTGCCCAGATTTTCCTGACAGCAAACCCACTCTGCATTGCAGGGATGTTATGGACCCTTAGAAGTCTGATCCAGCTCTTAAGTTCTTCATGAAACTTGTAGAACATTGTCTTAGATTTCCAAAGACACCAAGATCACCTCAATTGGATCACCGAGTCCCAAGTTATGGCCTAACCAAGGAAGAAAGGTCAAAATGTATCAAAATCCGAAAATTATCCAATATTTACATTAAAACCCAATGAAGCCCAACAACATTAAACTCATCTAAAATACTAATATTGGGCACAATAAACATCTAATAAAGCCTAATACAAAGCTAACATAAGTGTCTCAAATTGATTGATCACCTCACTGTAAGACCTATTATTTAATATGTTATTTACCAACTCATAAGTCTTACGTGGAATATATATATATATATATATATATTTTATATAGAAAATTCGGCAATGTTTATTTTGTTTCTCGTACGTTACCACGCGACATAAAAATAAGCAACGGATTCCAATAATCATTTCAAACCAACCAGAGTACATATATATATTCACAAACAGGAGATCTCCGACCTCATTCAAAATGCTATCAGAGTACGCAAATTATACAAGTGCATATTAGACATTATCTTGACTGAGCATACTTAAATATATACAGAACTGATAACATTCACAGTCGTTCACCAGTTCCCTGTCATATCTACATCAGAGTAATATAATACATGTCATATTATAATTACATCACGGAGCTTAACTCCACCAAAATACAAGTGTCATAATACATTATATCACTAAAAGTGACAAACAACAGAATCCTCCGTACTTAACCCGTAGAGGATCCAGGATGTTCCTGCGAATCTGAGAAAGATGGGGTGAGAACAACTTCCCAGTGAATGTGAATAAAACTTGTAAGTAGATTATGCATGTAATTAGAATACAAGTATAAACACAATTCAATATAACAAGTGATACCAATCAACATATGCAATGAATGAATGCACATGACGTTCACACCTTTTCTTCACACTTTTTCTTTCTTCACTCCTCTTGTTATGCACTAACCCCTTCTGGTTAGGGCCTCGCAGTATCCATATGCAATGTCTTATGCCATTTCGTTTCCATCTAGCCCCGTATGCTAGGCACTCCTCGGGGTATTGTACACTAACCCCTTCCGGTTAGGCCATCTCGCAATGCAATGCAATTAATTATGCATCGCTTATGCTTTCATCTAACCCCGTAGGCTAGGTAATCTCTCACATATTATACACTAACCCTTTCCGGTTAGGCCATCCCACTATGCAATGCAATGTTCTCATATTCATATCATGCTAAATTCATAATATCATAATAACATCACATGTAAATCAATTCAAGATATATATATACACTACACAACCATTATGCTCAATACTATCAACCATTCTCACTTAGTTACACATCTCATCATAGTACTAAGTCATCCTTATTCATAAACATAGCATATGGTATCAAGACACTAGACATATGCACCACAAAGACACAAGCAGAGTCAACCACGGCCACGGTTTAGGAAAACAGAAACTCAACAAAATGGAAACAGGGACAACCATGGCCAGACCGTGGTGGACACCACGGCCGTGGTTTGGTGTCAGAGCACGAACCCTAATTCCAGAGCCAACCATGGCCAAGCCGTGGTGGAGGCCAAGCCCATGGTTTGGATTTCTAGAGCCAACCACGGCCAACCCGTGGTGGAGGCCACGCCCGTAGTCTGGAATTTATACACGAAACCATTCTTCTAGAGACAACCACGACCAGGTCATGGTGGAGGCCACGGCCGTGGTCTGGAATCTGGGAAGTAATAGTGCCACGCCCAACCACAACCCTAAAATCAAATTTTCCCCTTTTAATCATGTCCTTAAATCCATCAAAATACATCAACCATATCATCCTTTTTCATATACCCAAATCCTTAAAAACATGTAACAAATACACATCCAACCTCAAGCATAAGTGAAAACCCTAGATTCAAGCTTAATCATACATCTTACACTTACACTCTAAGAACATCATACAATATCACAAGTTAACCCACACTCACCTTGAAGTGCTCCAAACTTGATTCCAAGATTGGATTTGTAGTCAAGGTAACATTTCCTTCAACTTCCTTCAAAACACTTAATCAAAACAACCAACTTTAGAAATGGGTGTTCTTGATTCTTAGAGATGAAAATGAGTTTCTCAAGAAAAACCATAGGATTGAAGAAGAGATCATAATGATTAATAACCATTAAATAACCTAAGCCAAAAGATGAACAAAAATGCTTACTTTTGGACCTTGAAACCTTGAAGCAAGCTTAGCTATGGAGACTTAGCAATATTTTGGAGAAGATGGAGTCCCTAAGCCTTCCTAGGGGCCGGTTCCCTATTTCAAGAGGGAGGGGAATTGAATTGTCTATTTTGCCCCTCACTTAGAGGAAGAATCACTAATTTGCCACTGAGGGTGTAAAAAGACTAAAATACCCTTGTGATTTCTAAAAATTCCCAATAGGTACTGAAGAAAATTAATTCAATAGTAGGTCCTATCTTAGCCAGAGAAAATATAAAAGTTTAGATTTCACCTGTCTTCCTTAGGTTCTACCGAGTTCCCTAGTACAACCAAATCTCAAAATAATCACTATAATGCAGTCTATCCCAAATTCTGTAACAAATATACAAACATATTAAGGAAATTTATCTAAGTCACAGATTTCAAAATTTAGGGATATTACACTCACCATCCCTTCATCTTTGCAGAATTGGTCAAATTCTTGGTTTAGAAATTCTAACCCATTGTCGGTCCTTAATTTCTTTACCTTCCTCTCAATTTGGACTTCAACCATTTTCTTCCATTCCTTGAACTTTCCGAGTGTATCGCTCTTGTTCTTCAGAATGTACTCCCAAACCTTCTGAGAACAATCATCAACAATTGACAAGAAGTATTTTCCTCCACTTAGAGACTCATTTTGTGATGGCCTCCACAAATCGGAATGGACATAGTTAAGTGTCTCCCTTGTAACATGAGACGACTTACTAAACTCTGCCCGTGTTGCCTTACCATAGACGCAATGTTCACAAAATTCCAGCTCTCAAAGTTTCTCACCTCCCATCAATCCTTGCTTTTCTAATTTTTACAATTCTCTCTTACTTACGTGACCAAGCTGTTTATGCCACAGACTTGCCAAAGAGCTCTCCCTAGGTTCCATTACCGCCGCCACCGTACCAACTACGGTACTCCCTTGAAATATGTAAAGACTTTTCTCCTTTACTCTTTTCATTACCACTAGCAACCCTTTTGTAACCTTCAAGACACCTTTCTCGCCTTTCCAAGCAAAACCATGATCATCAGGCATTCCTAGAGAGATTAGATTTCTCTTTAGCTCAGGAGCATGTCTCACTTCCGATAGGACTCTTTCAATCCTATTATGCATCTTCAACCTCACCGAACCAATACCGATCACCTTGCATGGCTTGTCGTCCCCCAACAATACATGACCTCCATCGATCTCCGTGTAGTCTTCAAACCACTCACCGTTTGGAGTCACATGGAATGAACATCCCAAGTCCATGATCCATTTTTCGCCTAGAGTGCTAGAAGAGGCTACTAGCATATCAACGTCTTCTTCACTGTCATCTTTTTGCACAATGGCAACTTGAACTTCACCTTGAGGCTTTTTGTCCTTTCCCCTCTGCGGACAATCCTTCTTGAAATGTCCTTTCTAATGACATAAAAAGCACTTCACATCTTTCTTGCCACCCTGGGATTTGGACCTTGCCTTTCTTTTTTGCTTTGTGTCCTTCTTGTCTGGTCTTCCTCTGATAATCAAACCTTCCCCCATGTGCTCGCCTAAGTCGTTCTTCTATTTCTGTTCTTTGGCCTTGATGGCCCTAACAACATCATTCAAACTTATAGTTTCTCTTCCATGTTGTAGAATTTCCAGAAAGGTGTCATAGGACCTTGGTAGTGAATGAAGCAACACCAAAACCTTATTCTCATCATCGTACGTGATCTCAATATTTTTCAAATCCATGATTAGCTTATTGAAATCATAGATGTGAGCTTGAATTTCTTTTCCCTCCACCATTTTCCATGTGAAAAACCTTGCCTTGAGATATAACCAGCTAGACAAACTCTTAGTCATGTATAAGGATTCGAGCTTCAACCACACCTCCGCCGCAGTCTTGTACTTCATTATTTCTCGTAGCACATTATCACCAAGGCAGAGAATCAAAGTATTGTACACCTTACCAAGCGTCTCCTTCTTCTTCTCCGCTTCCATGGTCTCCGGGAGCTTTCCTTAAGTACCTTAATGAGTCCAAGATTGCCTAGGTGAGCCATTATCTTCATCTTCTACAAACCAAAATTATTTGTCTCATCAAACTTCTCAATATCCACCTTAGAACTTGAGCTTTCCATCTCACAAGAATTTCTTCAAACACTTGGTAAGCAAAAATTTCTAACCTTTGTTCTAACCACAAAGACAACACAACTTGACCACATTCAACCTAAGCTTTGATACCAATTTGTTGTGATCATACTACTTAGTAAATGCCAAGCAATCACAGTAAGCACACTGACAAGATGTTGTCGAGACCTGTCAAATAAATAAAAATTACTAGTTCATAAACTAATTTGTAGTATAGAGGATGAACTGAATCGTCTCTCAAGGATCCAAAAACAAAGATTTAATTAGATCAAGATAATTAGAAAGGGGGTTTTGTTGTTGATTAATAAGATTGACAAAAAATACGAGATTTAAAGTTGTAAACAAATCTAAAGAAACAACCAATCCAAGGAAATTTACCGATCTTGAGTTTAATCCATCATTGATCACAAGGAATTCACTTAATCGCTAACCATGTTCTTGGCCTTAGATCACATCAAGATGCCTCAACATGATCCAAGAATCCTCTACTAGATAAGCATCTAGGATTTAATTAACCAAGGTTAGATAAAGTAAGCACCATCTAAACATAGATTAACTTAAAATCGGGGATTTAACCAAGCTAAACAATCCATCAAAAAGCTTTGATATATTATTTAGTCTTTATGATTCTCTTTGAATACATGATAATAAAGCTATTATCACATCAACATCTAAATCAAATTAAGCAATTTAATTTAGATAAAAATCAAAAGAGGAAGAAGAGAAACTTGAATAACAATTAAGCAATATGAACAAGTGAAACAAGATCTCCAAATTAAATATCAAGATGGCTAATCCCTTGGACTGATTATAAGAGCCTAGCCTTCCATGGATGGAAATGAAGAACTCAGAAATAAAAGAACAAAAATGAAATTGTAAAGAGAATGGAGAAGAATAGAAAGAAAACTCTCACAAATACTCAAACTTTCTTCAAACTTACTTAAAATTGAATCAATCTATAATACAAAGAGATTGACTTTATTTATACTAATCGTAGAAGCCAATTTGTAATTGAAAATAATTTGAATACAAGTTGTAAAAACATGGAAATTGTCAAATATGGAAGCTCGATGCATGGTTGGTAAGTTGGTGCATGGTAGGTAGGTTGGTGTATGGTTGGTGGCTTTTAGTCAACAACTCTTATCTGACTTTCAGCTTGATTTTCATGACCTAGATGGTGCATTTTGGCTTGGAGGTCTTCATGAAAGTTGTAACCAGTTGTCTCTTTGAAATTTTGGCGTTGGAATCATATCATTTGGACTTTTAGAACTCCAGATATACCAAAAACACTGCACCTACCTCAAGTTAGGTTGGCAGAACGTGTTTCCAAATTCAAACCGACTTGTAGCTTCATAATCATGCCTAAAACGACATCTATTGACTAAATGGTCTTTAGTGAAGTACGAGATATAAGTCTTATCTTTCCAATAGCCAATTTTCAGCCCAAGAAGAGGCCTATAACCCACTATATAGTCCAATATGTGCATACTGCCTAGATTTCCGTGATAGCAAACCCACTTTGTATTGCAGGGATATTTTGGACCCTTAGAAGTCTGATCCAACTCTTGAGTTCTTACGGAACTTGTAGAGCTTTGTCTTAGCTTTCCAAAGACACCAAGATCACCTCAAATGGATCACGAGTCCCAAGCTATGGCCTAACAAAGGAGGAAAAGTCAAAATGCATCAAAATCCAAGAATTATTCATAATTTGCATTAAAGCCCAATGAGGCCTAACAACATTAAACTCATCTAAAATATTAATATTGGGCACAATAAATATCTAATAAAGCCTAGTACAAAGCTAACATAAGTGTCTCAAATTGATTGATCACACACATATGCGGAAATAGAAAGGTTGTATAGAAAACCAATCCCAAGAAAGCAAAATAACAAAATAAGGAAGATTAAAGAGGAGTAAAGAGAAACAACACCCAAGATTTACCCTGGTTCAGCCAATATTGCCTACATCTGGCATTAGAGATCATCCACTAAGATTAGAACAAGATTACAAGTGTTTGGATCAAGCTTACCAATAAGAACAACCTCCTATCAAGCTTTACAATCTCTCCACTCTTTCTAACTCTCTTCACCTTTGCAATCTCAACCTCGCAATGGTTTATTCTCTCAAGATAACCCTATTTTGATGCCTCTCACAAGTCTATCTCGTCCTCTGCCTCCTATTTGAAGTTTAACCTACTGTTCTATTAAACCAGAAACAGAATTTATATAGAAGAACCCTGCGCTGCGGCATGGCTTCTTCGCGCTGCGGTGCCCAACCTTCGGGACTCTGAGCAGACTTGGCCGAAGCTTCAGTGCCGCTGTGTGGACTATTCTGCGTTGAGGTGTGGCTCTATGCCGCGGCGTGCACTAAGTTATGCCATGGCGTGGCCCTGCTGCAACTTCCAAACTAGTTTCCAAGACTTGTCAAACATCTCAAAGCACCTATGAGACATCCTCACACTTTTGACAATAATGAGTGTGGAAAATATCTGCTTGAAGCCTTGAACTATACTACATTATGTTTTCTTAAATGTATGTAACATATATGCATTTATGCTGGCATATTTTGTTTGCTTTAGTTTTTGAGTCGTGTTCCAAGATCAATTTATAGGTGTTGTACAAGCAATTGAATGCATAGTGAATCAAACTTATGAAAATTTAAAGGAAACCTCCACTTAAAAGAAAGTGGATTAAACATTAAAGAGCATGTGCAGCAAGTAAACTCGTTGTAGAGCAAAAATAGAGCACAATAAAGAAAATCAGAATTTGAAATGCACCAAACAAGGTAAATTATAGCACACTTAAAAGCTAACTACAACTCAACAAAATTGAATCAAAACAGGCTTGAAAGTGAGCCAATGTTAGAAATAATAAAAAAAGACCAGTATCCAGACTAAATGGCAAGTAGAATAACAAGTGAAAGAGAGAATGAGAAGAGGCTAAAAGCACGTTTGATTTGTTTTTTGTTTTTATTTTTTATTAGATAAGTTTGCATTATAATTACAAAAATGTCACATTGTTTTTATTTTGTTTCCTGATTTTAAAATTTTATAATGGAAATTATGTAAACAAATTTTTGTTATTTTCACTTGTTTTCATTATTTCATTCAGAAAATTTTAAAAACAAGAAACAAAATAAAAACAATGTTATATTTTTTTAATTATAATAAAAATGAACCTAACTAAAAAACTAAACAGGCTCTAAGAATTTTCATTTTTATATTAGTTTGGCCCCAAAACTAGGATCTACGTCCTTTTAAAGCAAATAATACTATCATTAAATATAATTATATCATTAAATGCATAGTAACATTAAAAAAGAATGAAATAATGAAATTAAAAAAGTTATTTTAGGGGGTAAAGTGTTGTCAAATTATATAATTAAAATTTAAAGAATTAAATAGTGAAATTTTAAAAAATTTCTCCAATATAAAAAATTAATTTAAAATGTTTCTTTGATTTACTTTTAAGAAATTTTATTAAAAAATATTTTGTAAATTTAACATATCTAAAATCATAATTATATATATAAATGTTGCTTTGAAAAAAAAATAAATATAAATTAAAATGTGTAAAGCACAAGTAAAATAAAATAAAAAAATTCTAACGCAAAAAGTTAATTTTAAACATTTTTTTCATATATTTATAAGAATTTTTATAAAAGATACTTTATAAACTGAACATATTTAAAATAATAATTATAAAAAAATTATTTTAAATAAAATATTAAAATATAAATTATAAAATAACTCGTACAAATCACAAATAAAATAACTAGTCATAAGGTAAAGTGACCACACAATGTTCAATGAAATAATACTCCTCTTCCTGTTAAATTGTTAGTAATGATTATATTGAGCCACGTGGCTTCGTAAAACCTATCAAAGGGAGTTTTAAAATTATCCATAGTAACAATATGCATAAATAAAATCCAGATTTTGAGATTCATATAAAAAGAGAGATCACAACGACTAAAGTAAGCTGAACCAACTAATTCATAAAACTATGTCTTACTTGCGTGTTAAAGCCAAAAAATTGTAATGTAAGTATGCAAAACCTAAATTATTATTTAGTTGCGATTTGCTCACGCCAATAGCATGACACTCATTATTACTCTAAATGTGTGCTTGCTGATTAATGGCCAAAAAACACCTCTCAACCTTTCTTAATGCACGTGTAAGAATTTGGTAACGTGACATTTCCAAATTGATCCTCCCCCCACAAAAAATCGAAAGGAAAAAACAAGAAAAAAAGTTTATGCGATACATTTTTACATGTTATTGACTTGAAATATATTGATAAGACTATAATCAACGAACTGTTCTCTAGGTTTCATCCAAGTCTTACACATGAAAGAGTTAAAATCTTAAGCGCAAGAAGTAAAAGAAAACAAGGGATCCAAATTTAAAATTTGTTCAAATGTTGAAAAATGAAGGGTAAAAATAGGGTTATATCAAATTTGACTCGATCCATAAATACTCGGGTCGGGTTAAGTTTCGAGCCAGGTCTCTACACCCGATAAATGCACTTAGATTTGGTTGGGTCTAGTCTAATGCATACTCTCGAATTTGCTATTCCTAATTCAGATGACACTGTAGACGGGATTGATCATGAAGAAAGAAACCTACCCAAGTGAGACCTACTCTAAAATGAATTGAAAAATTAAGTAGACATTTAATAGATAAGAATAAACTAAGAAAAAAATAATGAATTAAATCATTGCATGGTTAAATTAAGAAAATGAAAAATGAATTAATAGGAACAAAAGACATTTAAAACATAAGTAAAATTTGGAAATGTAGAATACAAATGTATACAATAGTTTATCCATTAAGTTAGGAAAGAAATCAAGATTAAAGAAATATACAAATAAGAGCATTATCTTATTATGAGAGGTGATGTAAGCTAATCTTAACTATTGAAATTTTAAATGAATGGTTAAGATTAGAAGTTATATAAATGTCACAAGATTACTTTAAAAAGTTACATGACTATATGTTTTAATCGTGTCCTTTCATATATAATCCAGTAATTAGGATTTGTACCTCTCACTCAAAATAAGTCACTCCTCTCACTTGATATGTTATATATATATATATATATATATATATATATATATATAATCTTTTAAGAGCCAACTTTGGATTTCAAAATTTATTTATTTTTCCTTTATAAATCTAAATGAGGCATTATAAGATAGAAATCGCTATTTGGACGAATCACGCTATCCTTTATTTTCACTTTTGTAGTTCACAAATTATGTATCTTGATTCTTACCTGTTTTGAAATAGTTGTTGGAGTAGTGTTAAAGAGAAATGATAAATTCAAAAAGCATTTAACAAATAAGATAAAGTAGAAAGCAAATTAAATAAGAAAAATAAATAAATTGACAAACAAATGTATAAAATAGCTTAGTAGTTAAGTTAATAGGAACTAAATCAAGAACAAAGATATATCTATCTATCTATAAACAGTAAACAATAAATAATACTATTCAAGAGTTTACAAGTGTCACATTTTCAGTAAAAAATTTCTCTCCAAAACACATTTCTTTCCTCTTTTTTTTTTGTAGAAACTCTATTAGATTTTATTTTTTATAAGCTATTTTAGATGTTGACATTTGTCTTTATTTCAAATTTTTCTATATGTATTTTGTGTTGCGTGTAATATTCATTGCCACTTCTGGCCAACAAAAAAAATGATATGCATGAAAAATTTTCTCGTCATCTGCCTATTTATTTTTCACTTTGTTTCAGTTGTCTTTCTATCTCCCGAGGTTGCTAATTTATTAGAGTAATGATATTTGCACACCATTTTTACACTTAGTTAATAATAAATAAATTTTTTGTTAATATAGTATATCATTTGATTAATGAGTTTTGGTAATCGATTACTCATAGACTTGGTTTGTAACATCCCTAATTTTTTATTCCAATCTTAATTTTAGCTTAACTAAATCATATGGAAGTCCTAGTGTAATTTTCTGGAATTGGGATAAATTGGGAATTTTTAGAAACCACTCAGGGTATTTTGGTCATTTTACGCATTCAGCGGCAATTTTGTGATTTCTCATTCAAATGGAGGGCAAAGTTGACAATTCAACTTCACCCCATTTTTAATGTTGGAGTCGTGCATGTTGGATGACCAAGTGGTCATTGTAAGACCTATTAGTTACTATGTTATTTACTAATCATAAGCCTTACGTGGAATATATAAATATAGAAAATTCGGCAGCGTTTCCTTTGTTTCTTAAACATTACCACCAATTACAACATAAGCAGCGGATTCCAAGAATCATTTCAAACCAACCAGAATACATATAATATATATATATATATACACATACACATAAATCAACAAGAGATCTCAGATCTCAACCAAAATATTATCAAAGTACGCAATGTTATACAAGTGTAATCAAAACACTATCCTGACTAAGCACACTAAACATATACAGAACCGAGTACATCAAAAGTAGTATTCAGTTCCCTGTAACATCTACATCAGAATAATATACACCCTGTTATAGTTACATCACGGAGCTTAACTCCACCAAAAATACAATTCCCAAAATAAATCAACAGAATCCTCCGTACTTAACCCGTAGAAGGTCCGGGGTGTTCCTGCGAATCTGAGAAAGAGGTGGTGAGAACAACTTCCCAATGAATATGAATAAACTTGCAAATAAAGTATAAATGTAAGTAGAGAGCAAGTACAACACAATTCACAATATGTCAAGTAACACCTACCAACCAATGCAATGAATGAATGCACATGATGTTCACACCTTTTATTCACACTTTTTCTTTCTCCACTCCTATTGTGGTGTACTAACCCCTTTCGGTTAGGCCCTCGCAATATGCATATGAATGTGTTATGCCAATTCCGTTTCCTTCTAGCTAATAAGCTAGGCACCCCTCATTCTTGTACACTAACCCTTTCCGGTTAGGCCACCTTGCAATGCAATGCAATTAGGTATGCTATTTCATTTCCATCTAGCTCATCAGCTAGGCACCCCTCTGTTTTGTACACTAACCCTTTCCGGTTAGGCCATCTCGCTATGCAATGCAATGTTCTCATACTCATATCATGCTCATTCATAATATCATCATAATAACATTACATGTAATCAATTCAATCATATACAACACATAACCCTCATGCTCAACTCTATCAAGCATTCTTGCTTAGCTACATATCACATTATAATGCTAAGTCACTTCTATCAAGCATTCTTACTTAGCTACACGTCTCATTATTATGCTAAGTCACCCTTAATCCTAAACCTAGCATATGGTATCAAGACCCTAGGCATAAGCACCACAATAACACAAACAGAGTCAACCACGGCCAGCCCGTGGTGGTAACCACGGCCACGGTTCAGAAAATAAAACTCAACAATTTGGAAACAGAGACAACCATGGGCTGCCCCTGGTTGGCACCACGCCCGTGGTCTGGACCACGGCCAGCCCCTGGTGGCCACCACACCCGTGGTCAGATTTCAACACACAACATTTTTCTTTCCAGAGCCAACCACGGCCAGCCCGTGGTGGGGACCACAGCCGTGGTTGGGCACGAGACATCAACATTTCCTTTCCAGAGAGGACCACGGCCAGGCCATGGTGGGGACCACGCCCGTGGTTGGCCTTCTGGGCAGGAATAGTGCCACGCCCAAGACATACCTAAAACCCAAGTTTTCCCTTGGAAATCATGTCCTCAAATCCATCAAGTATACCAACCATACCACTCATTTTTTCTAAAGCCTAATCCTTGAAAACATGTAATAAAAACACATCCAACCTCAAGCATAGGTGAAAACCCTAGATTCAAGCTTAATCATACATCATACACTTTCACTCTAAGAACATCATACAATAGCACAAGTAAATCCACACTCACCTTGAAGTGCTCCTAACTTGATTCCAAGATGGGATTGGTAGTCAAGGCAACCTTCCCTTCAACTTCCTTCAAAACACTCAAGCAAAACAACCAACTTTTAGACATGGGTGTTCTTGATTCTTAGGGATGAAAATGAGTTTCTCAAGAAACTAATACCATAGGATTGAAGAAGAGATCATAGTGATCAATAACCATCAAATAACCTAAGCCAAAAGGTGTATAAAAATACTTACTTTGGACCTTTGAACCTTGGAGCAAGCTTAGCTATGGAGAACTTAGCAAATTTGGAGAAGATGAGCCCTTTGGCTCTCCATATAGGACCGGTTCACTTAAGCAAGAGGGAGGGGATGTTGAAATGCCCATCTTGCCCTTCACTTAAAGGAAGAATTACTAATTTGCCACTGAGGTGTAAAAAGACTAAAATATCCTTGTGATTTCTAAGAATTCCCAATAGGTCCTGAAGAAAATTAAATTTACCAGTAGGTCCTAACTTAGTCAGAATAAATTTAAGAGTTTAGATTTCACCAATATCTTCCTTAGGTTCTACCGAGTTCACCGGTATAGCCAGAATATCAAATCAATCATTCTAACTCAATCTATTACCATTTCTGTAACAGAACATACAACTCATCTAAAGAATTTAACTAAGTCATAACATATGAAATTTAGGGATGTTACAGTCATCTTCTCCAAAAACTCTAGCTTTCTCCATAGTAAAGGTTTTTTCAAGCTTTCAAGGTCCAAAGCAAATATTTTTACTCATCTTTTGGCTTAGATTATTGATGGTTATTGATCACCTTCATCTCTTCTTCAATCCTATGGTTTTAGTTTATTGGAGAACTCATGTTAATCTTTGAGAATCAAGAACACAAATTCTAAAGTTCTTATATGATTTGGGTGTTTTGAAGGAAGTTGAAGAAGAAGTTCTCATAAGGATTTTGGTTGGTTTGATCTCTCTACAAACCTAGTTCTTGCCATATATTATTTCTAGGTGAGTGTGGGTTGATTTGTGATATGGTATGGTGTTATTTAGGGTGGGAGTTTAAGTCTTGAAGATAAGAACTTCTATGTGTTAATGTTGTTTTTGAATGTTTGGATTGCTACTTGTATTCAATGATATGAATGTATGAGAATGATTGGATTTGCTACTTGTTATTCAATGACATGAATGAATGAATGAATGAAGTTTAAGATAAGAGGTATATGATCAAAAATTGATTTTTTGACTGTGAATCGATTCACAATATATGTGAATAGATTCACAGACTCATGAATAGCACTGTGAATCGATTCATAATATTTTGTGAATAGATTCACAGACTCGCAAATAGCATAGTGAATCGATTCACAATATTTTGTGAATAAATTCACAGACTCGTGAATAGCATTATGAATAGATTCATAGACTCATGAATAACACTATGAATAGATTCACAATATTGTATGAATAGATTCATAGACTCATGAATAGCATTGTGAATAGATTCACAATATTGTGTGAATAGATTCACTAAGAGATTCATTGAATAGATTCACAGAAGCTTAAAATGATGACTTAGTACAATGTTGGGATGTGTAACTAAGTGAAAGTGTTTAGGAAGAATTGAGCATAATGCTTGTGTGATTTTAAATCTTGAATTGGTTTAAATCTTATGTTATTGTGATATTGTCACTTTGAGCATGGTATGGATACATTGCATTACATAGTGAGATGACCTAACTGGAAGGGGTTAGTGTTCAATATGTGAGTGGTTACCTAACCGAACGGGGTTAGATGAAAGAATAAGCGTGGCATAATTAAGTGCATTGCATAGTGAGACGGCCTAACCGGAAGGGGTTAGTGTATAATATGTGAGAGATTACCTAGCCGAACAGGGTTAGATGAAAAATATGTGACATAAAACATTGCATATGCATATTGCGAGGGCCTAATCGGAAGGGGTTAGTGGACAACAAGAGGAGTGGTTCGTCTAACCAGAAGGGGTTAGATGGAAAGAAAAGGTGTGAACATCATATGCATTCATAAACTCATTTCATATGTTGGTGTGGTATCAATTGATATATTGAATTGTGTTTATTCTTGCATTCTAATTACATGCATACTCTATTTTCAAGTTATATTCACATTCACTGGGAAGTTGTTTTCACCCCCTCTTTCTCAGATTCGCAGGATAACCCCGAACCCTCTACGGGTTAAGTCCGGAGGATTCTGTTGTATTATAATACTTGTATTTTGGTGGAGTTGAGCTCCGTGATGTATTTATAATATGTGGTGTATTATATATTACTCTGATGTAGATTTGACAATGAAACTGATGAACTACTATTGATGTTCTCAGTTCTGTTAATATTTAAGTGTACTCAGTCAGGATAGTGTTTAATATACACTTGTATAATTTACGTACTTTGATATTATTTTGAATGAGATTGGTGATCTCCTGTGTATATATATATATATATATATATATATATATATATATATTCTAGTTAGTTTGAAATGATTGATTGGAATCCGCTATTTACTTTATGTCATTTGGTAACATCCGAGAAACAAAGGAAACTCTGCCAGATTTTCTATATAATAAAAAAAATTATTCCACATAAGACTTATGAGCTGGTAAACGATGTAGTAATATTAGGTCTTACATGGTTAATGATGAACAAAATATTGGTTAATGAAATATATCGTTTGACTAATAAATTACCAGCTTGTAAGTAATTGGTTACTAAAACTCATTAACCAAACGATGTACTTCATTAACCAATAATTTACTCATCATTAACTAAGTGTACAATAAACATTTTCCAATTTATTATCTTCAATGCGAATCTGTCACGACCCAAACCAAGGGACCCTGACCGGCGCATAGGAAGGATTAGCCAACCTAGCAAGCCTAACAGACCATTGATCAAAATAAGACAACATGCTAAATCTACCAAAAATTCAGCAGAGTAACCTCTAAAAAGTAGACATCCCAATTTAACAATCCATAACTTGTTCACTTACAAACATAGCTAAACATAATCTCAACAATTGTATTTCATAAGGCCAGAAAAAAATACAGTGGAAGCTAGATCCTGCCTGTAGATAATGGAGCATATCTAATATAATTACAATTTCAAAAGGTACAAGAAAACCAAAAGACAAGAAATACAATGGATATGCCCACATGCACAAAATGTTGGGCTCACCAAAAAGAACCACTTCTAGTTATTTGAAAAACCTGGACCCGGCTCAGTATTTGTATATGAAATACATATAAGATAAAGGAGTGAGTCATAAGACCCAATGAGAGATAACATAATCTATAATGAAATTGGGACAAGTGTAAGCACAAGTATTTCACTGAAACTACATCCATATATCGAAACATATGCATTATTTCAAATAATCATAAATAAAAACTAATAAGTAAGTCAATCATGAAATACCAAATCAATGTATCAATAATCAAATGTCAAATATTATATGGGAGGTTCCTAATCCAGAATTAATCAAAAATCTCACCAACAAACACATAGTTCGAAAGTTTGACAAACGCCTACCAACAAGGCACAGGGGTCAAATCCACCTGTCAAGTTAAACATATCCGATTGTGGGGCCAACACGTCGGGCTAGCAACACCCCTGCTAGCTGAGGTTCGGACCAATGTGCACTAAGGCTAACGTCTACTGCTGTTAGCTACAGTATTCTGTCAAAGTTTCCTCCCAACAAAACATAGTTGTATAAATCTAAATATACATATATTCATAATCCAAAACAATTTATCAAAACTCCAAGATAGATATTCAAAAATCAGGAAAAATGATAAGCATTTATATCAAACATCTACCAACTTTTGTTATCAATATGTCAAACGAATGGTTTTCCAAGTGCTTGTCCCAAGCTTTCTTATAATTTAACAACAAAGAAAAGTAAATGATTTTAGTGAAATCTTTCAACAAAGAACTTTAAAAATAATAATGTACAAAAACTTGTTATAGATCATGTCATCAACTCACTCAAAGGACGAAACTTCACGAGTCCAAAAGCTAAGTTGTCACAGACCAATAGGACGATCCTCCAATGAATCTAGGATCACAACATCACCAAAACAACAATCAACATTTAAAACTCATTGTATAGCTAGAGATACCATAGATCTCCAAAATCCCCAAATCAAACCCTAGGTTGAACATAACTCCACAAACCTTAATTCCTATCTCAAAAGTTGCATCAAACTACAAATAGAGAAAGATATGAGCCTTTGGATTACCTTTAGAAGTCAAGAAGATGAAGAATGAAGAATGGGTAAGTTGGGTTTCTCACCCAACCAGCAAATCCCCCTCTTTTAGAAACCCCCAAGACAATCACCAAGTAGCAATGAAAGGGAAATCTCACTAGAGGCTCTCAATATTCAAAGATGAAGCAAGAAAATTGATGGGTTTCGGTGGGGAAGAAGAAGAGGAAGAGAGGGGAGAGCAGAAAAATGAAATGGAATCTCATGGAATTCGTATTTTAAGTGATCTATCTGTCTTGCACGGTCATGCAACCTTGCACACCCTGGACTTGCAAGAGACTGGTTGGCAGAAAGAAAGAAGAGAAGGAAATAAGTACGAAAGCAATGTGTTGCATGGCTTGCCTGTGCCACCTTGCACGGCCGTGCAAGACCTCCTGAAACCTTAAGCTGCAGCAGTGTGTTGCACGGCCTTCTTGGGCATCCTTGCACAACCATGCAAGACCTCTTGAAAACCATACAGCAACTTATTTACATTTCTTCTTTTAAAGTTAATGTCTCCTTTAATTTTACTCTCCAATAACTTTAAAACATAAATGTAAATAAGAAAATACTGTCCTATGGATTCAACAAAAATATCAAAAAAATTAATATCCTTAAGAACAAAATGTCAAAACTTGAGGTTTAGTTCAAATTTCTGAAATTCGGTATCTTTTAAAATTTTCCATTTCAAAATGATTGAGTTAAATATTTCTAAAAATTCATGAAAAATCATTTTGTAACTCTTTGACATCCAAAGATTCATTACCGGCAATTTTGACTTCAAGAAAATACTTATTTACTATAGCTCTCTATATACGTACCACTTTCCAGACTTAGAAAATTTTCAGGACCCGTAATAACAGGTAGTCATCTAATATGCCAGAAAATGTTTCAAATGACACTTGTAGGATATTTTTAACTTATAGAGCTTATGGAAGACATAAAATGGCTCTAAAGGTAATCCTAAACGTTCATGGTCACACACAAAATACTATAAGAAGGCTGGGGTATTACAGAATCTTTCTCTTCCTCCTTATTCTTTCTTCCACTGATTATTGTTGGCTTTATTTGGTCAGCGTCTCCCTTAGGATTCGTGGGCTTAACATCCTGGCACATATCACCTGTAATGGGTGCAACCCTTAATGCTTGATGCGATTCTAAGAAACTATAAGAAAATAAAGTTGCACCCTTACCATCAGCAATAGCTTTTGGCCTAGTGGTAAGCGCTTGATCCAACAAATGATATCAGAGCAAGGTCATGGGTTCGAATCCCTAGGTGACACTAGGGGAGATTGTTGGCTTTATTTGGTTAGCGTCTCCCTTAGGATTTGTGGACTTAACATCCTAACCCACGACGCCTGTAATAGATGCAGCTCCTTAATGCTTGATGCGGATCTCAGAAACTATAAGGAAATAAAGTTACACCCTTGCCATCGGTATAGCTTTTGGCCTAGTGGTAAGTGTTTGATTCCACAATTATAATTCTAGCTTTTCACTCCTCTATGATGTGGGATCAAATTATAAACACGCTTATCTTCGATGGGTCTTTTTCTCTTACTCCCTATTCATTCTTTTTCTTCTCTCTCATTAACTCTATATCAGAGATACAACAACATTTAGTAGGATGATGACTCCTTCTCGGTCCCATATCAGAGAAGAGCATAGGCATAACAATAGCAGAAGAAAGAAAGTAGCGAATGCGCTTCTTTGAAAATGTAGCTTCCTGTTGAAGCTAACCCTGCTGTGATGGACTTGGTATTCCCTTTAATCCTTCATGTTTTTTACTATGGATCTCCGAATCCATCCTTTTTATTTCTTTCAATGATGCCTGGAATTACGATAGTAATTTAAAGACGTACCCAAATAACATATTTTACTAAAGAATATTTTGTTTCTCTCTTTCATTTTTGGTTTTACAATTTTTTTTAGATAAAAGTGAACTTAGCATGCATAATTTAACTCTATTTGTTTTCAGTGAATTTCAGGTCCTTTGGGGTCTTGGCCTTACGCAGAGTGTTATGATGTTTATAGCTTAGATGCAGAGTTTTTGGAAATGGTTCCAAAGCCTGTTCTTGCCGTGTTTTTTCTTTATCCCATTGGTGTTTTCCTATACCTATTGAAGATGGAATTGGTAAACAAGTTGCCACTCAGATTTCTACTACTATGGAAACCAACAAAACATCTCACCCAGTTTCTAATGGGCGAGAGTAGTGTTTGAAAATGCAGACCGCATCACGTGATGCAACAGCAATATTGCGATAGTGTCCACAATCACATCACCCCGCAATTGCGGGGTGATTTCTATTCACACAAAAAACCGCAACACATCCGCAATGGAATCGCATCACAACCACATCGGCAACAGTGTTGTAGCTTTTGTTCAAAATAAAAAAAGTTTCATAGTTGTAAACTTGAAAAAGATTCACAGCCACATCGGCTACAACCCGCATCACAGTAACCGCAATGCTCGCAATCGCAGTAACCGTAATGTAATCGCAACCGCAACCGTAATTTAAAACCCTGGGCAAGAGTTTATCAAAAGGGTATGCTGTTTAGATTCAGTTCCTTACAATACATCATTTAATTAGTTTAGGTAATCCATAATTGCTGACACTGGATGCTACCTTTCGATTTACATAGTGTTTGGTTGGAGGAGAAGGGAGAGATTATTTTAAATTTTATGTGTTTGGTTCAATTTTTTGGAGGGGAGGGGAGCAAAATCCCTCCTAAGCCAATTTTAGCTCCCCTCCAAAAGTAGGGGGATTTGGATGGGAGAGAATATATGTTTAAAAATGGACTAAAATATTCCTAAATTAAATGCTATATTAAATGTTATAATTGTGTAAAAAAGTAAATTTATGTTTTCCCTCCATTAAAATCCCTCCCCTCCCTTTCTTTAACCAAACACACACAAAATTAAATCCCCCCTCCCCTCTCCTCCTTTGAACCAAACAGACGATTAAGATTCAGGCACAAGAGGTTAATGACTTGTTTCTAGCCCTAGCTTCGAATCTCAAATATATGCAGCTCCTTTTTAAGCAACAGCTAATTTTCTTTAGAAGCTTGTATGCTACTGTACTGTGAAATACTGAATCTTTCCCTGATGTGGTGGTCACTTGACTGGAATGGTAGAAACCATAACAGTTTCTTACGAAGAAATGATTAGAGGATGTGGTTCAAAGTAAATTTACTCTTTCAAACTTTTATGATATATAGGTTAGATATGTTGATTATGGGTAATTAGTGACAAATTTTCTCAGAATATTTACTTATTTTTTGTTTCAATTCAAAGATGAAGTTTGAGCTAGGATTGAGTCTCTGCTGCTTATGAGTTTGAATAACATAATAAGTATATCTCATTGTGAGTTGAGTTCCTTGATGGTGCCTGTTTCTTCTCCGCTGGGTTTCTGTTGTTTTCTTATTTTTGTAGGCTAGGATCAGTAAAGGTAGAGAGTAAAACTAAACTACTATTATTTGTTCAGGTACAACCGTGCTCATGGAGGCATTAATATCATAAATGTTGTGGTCAGTTTTGAATGATCTCCTAAGTGATGTAGGCAAAGAAGAATATAGCATACTATAATTATAATATCCATTGGTCATATTTCATAAAGGAATAGAAATATTTCAATATAAATAGTTTAGATGGTGATTTTATCGTGAGTGTAATCATAACTTTTGAGCTCTAAAACTGTCTAGTGAACTAAGGTCCTTTGTTGTCAATATGCTTATTGGCCGTTATTGAAGCAATTGAATCAATCTGTGTTCTAAAATCACATAAATTGATGCATAACTGATGTTTCAAATTGAGGTTGTTGCAGACTGGGACATCTGAAGAGTTTGAGAAGATTGTTACCTATTTGAACAGAGCTCAAGTCCTTGATGTGTGTGATTCTTCTTGTCATTTTGAGTTTAGTTTACATACATTTCATTATCTTTTTAGTACATTTATTCACTTAATCCTCTGTTTTTGTTTTAGTTCGGATAACTGCGTGTGTTTATGTTCAATTGCAGGAATGGTGCAATATTGAAGCTTGGAGGAGCCAAAACGGAACTACCCTGAAGAGATACTGAGATCTAAAAGTCAGCTGGACCCCTGAGGAGTAATTTAAGCATAACTTGAGCTACATAGGTCATTTTGAGGTGATTCCGGTTGCTATGGAAAGCTAAGACACAAGGCTACAAGTTTGATGCTGGACACTTTGCCAAATTCCCCAACAAGCTTGATGACCAAAGGCAAGCACGGCCTAGCCGTGGTTGAAACCACGGCCATGGTGTGAGGGAATCACAAAGCTGAAGATTTATGAGGCAAAACCAACCACGGCCATGGTTGGCCATCAGTGCACGAAAATTCCAAGGCAGAACCAACCACGGCTGTGGTTGGCAACCTGCTACATCAGCAAGTGTGAGAAAAGGCCTTGGAGGCAGCCCATTCCTTCTCTTCTTGCGTGAAAAGAATTAGGATTGAGAGAGGGGAGTTTGTAGAGTATAAAAAGCAAGCCATTAGGGTTGAGTGAGTGTCTTTGGATGGGAGGAACTTCACAAGAGCAGCTAAAGATTTTCTGCAGAGTTTTTCTTCTCATCTCTTCTAGTCTTTGTATTTTATTTTTCTGAATGGTGTTCTTCATTCTTATGGTTTGTATTTTGTTAAACATGTTTGAGTAATTCTTTGTTCTAGGAATTGGTAGTAACCCGATGGTGTATTAACAATGCTTGATGTATGAATTTGCTATCTCTTCTATGCTAAGTTTATCTTGATTTAGTTTTTGGCACACCAAGTGTTTGTGAAAATGCTAGCCACATTGTTTGCATGATCTTAGTCATTAAGGGAAAAACTGAAAGGTGACTCTTGATAATTGAACTCCATGAACTGAACTTGAGCTTTTAAATCACGAAAGTAGATTAAAACTCTCGAGGCTTTCTTTGAATCATCTGCTCTTAATGGATTCTTTCTAATTTGATTATCATGAAAATAGAAGTTGAGTTAGATTGAATATATTATTGTATTCTGAAAGGAAACAATAATTCTTTAGGATGATTCGTCTTCAAGAGTAACTTAGTTGACAAGAGGTGATAAGATTGCAGAATTGTTAATTACCATCATGGTGAACCCATATCCTAGATTCCTTGAAAACCAGATTTCTGTACACTGTTTTTCTGCATTCATTCCAAAAATAAAGATTCTTATTTGTTTCCAGATTTTAGTTTCTATGTTCTTGTTCTATCACCACAATTTTATAACATTGGTTTCATCTAGTTAATCACAATTAAGGGTAATTGTTAATCATAATCCAAGTCCCTGTGGATCGATATTTTTACTACTTGATGAAATTGTGCACTTGCGATACGAAACACATCAAGCTTTTGGCGCCGATGCCGGGGACTTGTGTTTTCTGATTATCAATTCAATTCTTAATCTGATTTTCTAGTTATTCTTTTATTCTTTTCTTTTGTTCTCTGTTTTCTCTTGTTTATGCGAAGTACTCGACGTTTTGGAACTCTCATTGAAGCAAACCCTGAAATTGAAAGGACTTTGCATCGAAGGAGAAGACAACAGCTGCAAAGTGCAAGAGAGCCACAACAACCTATTCCCATCATGGCAGCACGTGACGAAAATAGGCCACTGAAGGATTATGCAGCCCCTAATGCTCGGGGTTTGCGATCTGGGATTGTTTGGCCGGCCATTGAAGCTGGACACTTCACCATACCACCCGCTTTGCTCTTTATGATAAGGCAGAACCAATTTGGAGGATTGCCGTCAGAGGACCTGAATGATCATGTGGATATGTTCTTGGAATTCTGTGAGACCCTCAGGATTAAAGGTGCCTCTATAGATGTTATTCGTCTCCGCTTGTTCCCTTTATTACTAAGGGATAGGGCAAAAACTTGGTTAAAATTTGTACCAGTCGAAACAATCACTACTTGGGACCAACTGGAGCAAGTTTTCTTGGACAAATTCTTTCCACCTTCCAAGACTGCTCATCTTAGGACCCAAATCATAGGCTTCATTCAAAGAGATGAAAAGTCATTGTCAGAAGCATGCCCCCATCATGGGCTAGAGAAATGGTTAACCGTCCACACCTTCTACAATGGTCTTGAATATCCTTCGAAGGTATCTCTAGACTCTGCAGCTGGTGGAGCTTTGATGAACAGAAGGTTAACAGAAGCCTTTGAGGTCATTAAGAGTGTAGCCACAAATCATCACCAATGGATAAACGAAAGAGGTAACAACCTGAGAAAACTCTCGGGAGGTAAGTTTGAGGTAGACGGTGTTGATTTGTTATGTCAAAATTTGATTCTTTGAATAAACGTTTTGACAAACTTGAAAAAGTTAATGCCAATGTCGTAGTTACTTATAATAATTTTTGTGAGGTTTGTGGAGCATAGGGGCATATGAGTGCTGAATACCAAGTTGGACTTGGTTCCTCACAAGGAACACCGGTAAAGCAAGTGGAATCATGCCATAATTTTCATGACTTCAACCAAAAGGGGAGAAACGATCCATATTCTCAAACCTACAACCCCGGTTGGAGGTCACTGACAAGAGGATGTCGAGACCTATCAAATAAAATAACCGGTTCACAAACTAATTTGTAGTATAGAGAATGAACCGAATCGTCTCTCAAGGATCCAAAAACAAAGATTTAATTAGATCAAGATACTTAGAAAAGGGGGGGTTTTGTTGTTGATTAACAAGATTAATAAAAGTAGGAGATTCAAAGTTGTAAACAAATATAAAGAAACAACCAATCCAAGGAAATTTACCGATCTTAAGTTTAACTCATCATTGATCACAAGGAATTCACTTAATTGCTAACCAAGTTCTTGGCCTTAGATCACATCAAGAAGCCTTAACATGATCCAAGAATTCTTTACTAGATAAGCATCTAGGATTTGATTAACCAAGGTTAGATAAAGTAAGCACCATCCAACATAGATTAACTTAAGATCTAGAATTTAACCAAGCTAAACAATCTATCAAAAAGCTTTAATACATTGTTTAATCTTTATGATCCTCTTTGAATACATGATAATAAAGCTATTACCACATCAACATCTAAATCAAATTAAGCAATTTAATCTAGATAAAAATCAAAAGAGGAAGAAGAGAAACTTGAATAACAATTAAGCAATATGAACAAGTAAACCAAGATCTCCAAATTAAACAACAAGATGGCTAATCCCTTGGATTGATTATGAGAGCCTAGCCTTCCATGGATGGGAAGGAAGAACTCAAAATTTAAAGAACAAAAACGAAATTGCAAAGAGAATGAAGAAGAAGAGAAAGAAAACTCTCACAAATACTTAAACTTTCTTGAAACTTACTTCTCAATTGAATGCTTCTAATACAAAGAGGTTGGGTCTATTTATACTAATCCTAGAAGCCCATTTGTACATGTACATAATCTGAATACAAGCTATAAGAATCTGAAATTTGTCAAAAATGGAAGCTTGATGCATGGTTGGTGGGTTGGTGCATGGTAGGTGGGTTGGTGTATGGTTGGTGGCTTTTAGTCAACAACTCTTATCCGACTTCTGGCTTCAAATTCATCACCTAGACGGTGTATTTTGGCTTGGATGTCTTCATCAAAGTTGTAGCCAGTTGTCTCCTTGAAAATCTCCAATTTGAATCATGTCATTTGGACTTTTAGAACTCCAGAAATGCCAAAAACACTTCACCTACCTCAAGTTAGGTTGGAAGAACGTGTTTCCAAATTCAGACCAACTTGTAGCTTCTGAAGCATGCCTAAAACGACATCTATTGACAAAATGGTCTTCATTGAAGTTGGAGATATGGGTCTTATCTTTCAAGTGACCAAGTTTCAGCCCAAGAGGAGGCCTATAACCCACTATATAGTCCAATATGTGCATACTGCCCAGATGGTTCCGTGACAGCAAACCCACTCTGCATTGCAGGGAAATTTTGGACCCTTAGCATTCTGATTCAGCTCTTGAGTTCTTCATGAAACTTGTAGAGCATTGTCTTAGCTTTCCAAAGACACCAAGATCACCTCAATTGGATCACCGAGTCCCAAGTTATGACCTAACCAAGGAAGAAAGGTCAAAATGCATCAAAATCCGAAAATTATTCAATATTTGCATTAAAGCCCAATGAAGCCCAACAACATTAAACTCATCTAAAGTACTAATATTGGGCACAATAAACATCTAATAATGCCTAATACAAAGCTAACATAAGTGTCTCAAATTGATTGATCAAATTCCCCCACAGTTAAGCTTTTGTACTCCTGGACAAAACACATAACAACGAAACTAAAGAAAAACAAGAAACATCATATTATTAAACTAAAAACATAAAAACTGATTGTACCTAATCTAATCCACTTCCGTAGGAAAACACGATGGCACTTAGCATGTGCCACAAGCCTTTAAACCCCTAGGTGTCCCTAGTGGACGAGTTGTAGTCTCGTGAGGGTTTACCAGGATGATACCCACAAACATGTAATATTTTATTTAATCAATTCAACTAATTTTTAAATACAAGCATTGTATCAAATATAAACCATAATTAATAAGTAAAGTATGCTTAACAAAGAATAGTTGAATCAAATCAATTGAGAATAAAGTATAGCATAATCATGCTTTAATCAGAAATAGGCATG
Organism: Styphnolobium japonicum; assembly: GCA_023212625.1. Taxonomy (NCBI): domain Eukaryota; kingdom Viridiplantae; phylum Streptophyta; class Magnoliopsida; order Fabales; family Fabaceae; genus Styphnolobium; species Styphnolobium japonicum. Next base: position 27,610,856 of record JALBWW010000011.1, read on the forward strand.
TTCAGATTGAGTAAAATTCTTCACAAGTGTCACTCAAATCACACAAGGTGTTTAGGTTAACTGTTTACGCTCAACTCAGTCAAATTATGAAAGTATTTTACCATAGGCTTGCATATACATCAATTCTCCACTACTTAGATCAAATAAATTGCAAAAATCAAGAGGTCTTTCAAAAAGGTTGTAATGAAACTTATAAGGTGAAGGAAGGGAACAATATAGATAATAGCAGGTTAAAACCAAAGAGAATAAAAGAGCATTGAGGAGTAATTCAAGTAGAAAGAATAATTTTTTTTTTTACCCAAAACCATAAAATGCTCATTCTCTTCACACATTCCTTCCTTTTTCTATTCTTTTTTCTTTTTTTTTGTTTTGTTTTGTTTGTTTTTTTTTTCTTTTTTTTTTATACCAAGCATTTCGTATCAGCACACCAATTCCCCCATACTTAAATCATTGCAAGCAAAAGAACTCCTCCAATAAGAAAATCAATGCTCTCCCATTCCCTAAGGTAAGGTAAAACATGGTTTTTCACTCAAAGCTTGTAATGAGCTAAGAACAAAGAATAGGCAAATAGGTTTAGAGGGAGTTAATAATTGGATAAATGCAAGGTAGGTTTATTTGGCCAAAGCGGCTAAGTCAAGAAAAAAATGCCTCTGTCATTTTCATGCAACATACAGACCAATGTAATCTCAAATCGATTCAATGCAAGTTCTAGAAAATAAATTCATAATTGACATCACTCATGAAAGAAAATAACCAAGTGTAAGTATCAAACTTGGAAAAGCCCAAAACTCACAAAGGTATGGAACATTCACTCAATTCAACCATGCCTTCTTCCTAATATCCACAATCATATACACATGTATATCATGAAAATGATTCAACTATAAACTGTTTTGCATACTTTTATCATCAATTAAGCTCATTCAAGACATGCTTGTATCAAAATCAATAGAAAAGATCAAAATTGTGTTTGTGTGTGTTTTTATTTTTTAATTTATTTTATTTTTTTATATTATTATTTTTTTTTTAAAATATATAAAATAACAAAGATGATTAAAGAAATATTATGAAATGCAAGTTAAGATGCGTCTCAAGAGCAAAACTACTCCTTACTCGCCATCATACATCTAAAAGTTAGTAACAATAAAGATTAGTTTTTTTTTTTTTTTAACTAAAAAATGAACAAGGTAATGTCAACTATCCCTCCCCCCAACAAATAAAAAACATTGTCCCTAAAGTCAAAAAAAAGATAGGGAGAGTGTAGAACGTCTTACCGTAAAACCGCAAATCGGGCCTGAAATAAGAAAAATTACAAAAAACTAAAACCATAAGAGAAAACAAAAATTCACAAAGACAAAGTCAAATCAAGTTTTTGCTTTTTGCTGCTGCTGCCTTGTTCCCAATTCCGTGGAGCCATTGCTGGATCACGTTGTGGTACAAATGCATTGAGTTGATCGAGCAATTGTTCAGGAGTTGTAGCAGTTACAAGACTTTGACGTGTCGCTTGTGAGATGAACCTTTTTTCTACAGCATGATCAAGAAAACAAAACAAACTGTCATAAAAACCATTAACATTTAATATACCTATGGGTTTTTGGTGAAAGTTCTCTTTGTGACTGTGATGTAATTTGAAAGAGTTCTTCCAAAGTTTCAAAACCACCAGGTAGGGCAATAAAGGCATCAGCATTGGCGATCATAATGTTCATGCGTTGGTGCATGCAAAATACTATTACTTCATCCCCTAATGTTTTTCCAATGGGCTTGCTGGTCGATAAAGGACTGGGAATGACACCAAGGACTTTGCCACCTCCTAAATGTGCAGCAGTTGCTACACAACCCATTAACCCAAGACTACCTCCTCCATAAACTAAACGGATTTCTCTCTCAGCTAGCACTCGACCAAGATGGTGTGCAATATTTACAAACTCTTTATCTTTCCCAGGATTAGATCCACAAAAGACACAAACACTCTTGATCCGACGAACTGAAGTGACTTCCATTTTTTTCTCTTTGTTTTTTTTTTTCGTACTCTCACCTTATCAATGATCTGAAGAGAGCAAAGTGCATTATTTAAAGGCATCAAAACTCAAAGGTAATAATTACACCTATAAAGGAGGGGTAGATCCGTGTGTCAGGTAAGTTTGAAAATAAGCACAACAATGATAATAGCTATATGACAATGATAAAAGACTAATCTATATGTGTCAGAAGAAGTTTGAAAATATGCAACGCATATTTCAAAAAAATACGGCTATTTTTTTTTTTTTTGAATTTTTTTTTTTTGAATTTTTTTTTTTGATTTTTTTTTAATAAACAGGAAAAAAATAAAATAAAAAATTAAAAAAATACTTACAGGAGGTGTGATTGTGGCTCACATTTTCCTCTGGTTTTACGTCCAGTAACGTCTTGAAGCTCTCTATGGGTCGATGGTCGGCTTTCCATCCAATTTTCTTAAAAATTTGCAAACAGGGTCTTTTTGAGTCAGATTCCCGAGACTATAACGTTCATGTTCATCTTGGAATATTGGCCATAAATCGAGAAGTACTCTCTGCACATCTCCACTAGGATGCGTCTCAAGAGTCAATAGAATGTTATCTAAAGACTCCTTACTCATGCCATCCTTTATGAAGTTAATTTTATCATCTCGGTTTATAGACGTCATTCCAATTGATTTGCATTTTGTGTTACAGGTCCATCTTGCACATTTATAGCAGACCCGTAACCTTTTTGCTCTTCTCTTCTTTGCATATGAACTTTTGCCTAGCCCTGGCATATATGAAACAAGAGCGTCAGAAAATTCACCTCCGAGTCGGACCTTTGCTTCGATCAACCAGCGTATATCCGCAGGGATGCCTTTGTGCATAAGCATCCTTAATCTCTCAAACCTTGCACAATAAATATTAGTTAAAGCATTTTGAGGGAGAGAAGGGAATTGCTTGCGTAGATTAAAAAGCTGATTATCCATTTCGAAAGAAAGAAGAAAGAGAGAGAAAAAAAAATTGAGGAAAATTATGTCTGCATTTCAGTGTTTGTGGGTAACTGAAGGGACCGAAAAAGATTTTCACGGAGTACCGTTATCCGCCATTTAACCGGTGAAAAATCATCTGTCAAAGAAAAACAAACAAAATAAAGACAGAAAAATCAAACTTTGATAGATTTTCTCACTTGGCACCGTTTTTTCTGTCTCGATTCCTGTGACAACAAATAAGTCAAAGTTAGAAAGAGGAAAGAGTTAGAAAACTTGGGATGCCGCCCAAGAAGCGCTACTTTTAATGTCCTTAGCCAGCGTGATTGAAGATTTTGCACGAGCGATGGGTCCTCCCCAATAATGATTCAATCTCTGGCAATTGACATTAATCGTGGCTTTTCTTTTCTATTTTTTTTTCTTCTTTTTTTTATTTTTTCTTTTGTCTTCTTTTTTTTTATTTTTTTTTTTATTTTTTTTTTGGTTCAACACAGTAGTGATCAATCATGGTAGAGGGCATCCTGCAGTTGAACTTCCTCCACGAGGTTCTCTTGAGCTCCTTCATAAAAATTTTTGAGGCGGTGACCATTAACTTTGAACACTTTGTTGGTGGCTTCACTCTTAATTTCCACTGCACCATGAGGAAAAATGTTAGTGACAACAAACGGACCGTCCCACCTAGACCTTAATTTACCAGGCATCAACTTAAGGCGAGAATTAAACAAGAGAACTTTTTGCCCAACTGAAAACTCCTTCCAAAGAATAAACTTATCATGGAAGGCTTTGGTCTTTTCTTTGTAGAGTCGGGAGCTCTCATAGGCATCTAGGCGGATCTCTTCCAATTCCTCAGAATCGCAACTTTCGCTCTATGCCGACCTCGGCCAAATTCATGTTGCATTGCTTCACAGCCCAATATGCTTTATGCTCAATTTCTACTGGCAAGTGGCATGCCTTACCATAGACTATCCGATATGGAGACATCCCGATTGGAGTTTTGTAAGCTGTCCGGTAAGCCCAAAGAGCATCCTCAAGCCTCATGCTCCAATCCTTCCGATTAGGTTGGACTGTTTTTTCAAGTATGCGCTTGATCTCTCTATTGGAGACCTCGGCTTGACCATTAGTCTGGGGATGGTAAGGTGTAGAAACTTTATGCAACACGCCATATTTCCTCATCAATCCCTCCATGCTCCTAAGCAGAAATGGGTGCCTTGATCACCGATGATAGCTCTCGGGATTCCAAACCTGCGAGAAAATGCGTGATCTAACAAAATCCACAACAACTTTGGAATCATCGGTCCGAGTGGCTTTAGCCTCCACCCATTTTGATACATAATCAACAGCTAGAAAAATGTAAACATAACCAAAGGAAACAGGAAAAGGTCCCATGAAATCAATACCCCATACGTCAAAGATTTCACAATACAGTAGAGGTTGCTGGGGCATCTCATTCATGCGAGAAATGTTCCCTGTTCTCTCGACCTTAATCGTTCACAAGACTTACGTAACAAATATGCATCATGAAACAAGGTAGGCCAATATAAACCAGTCTAAAACTTTCCTAGTCGTACGTTGAGGCCCAAAATGTCCACCACATGCAAATGCATGACAAAAGCTAAGAACAGAATGAAACTCTTGATTAGGCACACATCGCCTAATAATTTGGTCACTACCAAATCGCCACGTATATGGATCATCCCACACATAATATTTTGATTCACTCTTAAGTTTATAAATTTGTGCACGAGTGAAATGTGAGGGAAAAACTCGTAGCAACCAAGAAATTCACCATATCGGCAAACCAAGGGAAGGTGTTCTTACCTTGCGGTGCATAAGTCGCTCATCCGGGAAGGAGTCCCGCACAGGGAAGGGATTCAAGCCCTTTCAATGCGGCTCAAATGATCTCGCCACTAGGTTCTCTGCTCCACTCTTGTCACGGATCTCTATGTGAAACTCTTGGAGCAAGAGCATCCATCTTATTAGTCGGGCTTTGCCTTTGGCTTCTTCAAAAGGAACTTGAGTCGCATGATCGGTAAACACAACAACCTTAGAACCAAGCAAATATGATCTAAACTTATCCAAAGCAAAAACAATGGCTAAAAGTTCTTTTTCGGTTGTGGTATAGTTGGCTGAGCAAAGATCTAGAGTTCTAGAAGCATAGTATATCACATGAGAAGCTTTCCCCACTCTCTCGTGCCAAGATCGCTCCTCTTGCATAGTTAGAAGCATCACACATTAACTCAAATGGCAATGTCCATCAGTGGTTGGATGATAGGGTACTAGTCAAGGCCTGCTTCAAGTGGTTGAAAGTCGCCTTGCACTTGTCATCAAAATTGAACTCCACATCTTTCTCAAAGAATCGGGAAAGTGGAAGAGCAATCTTCTTAAGTCGGCAATGAAGCGCTGTAGAAACCTGCATGACCAAGAAAAGAACGCACTTCCCGCACGCATGTGGGGTAAGATAGACAAGTAATTACATCAATCTTGGCAGGATCTACCTCAATGCCCTTCTTGGATACTACATGGCCTAAAACTATACTGTTCTACCATAAAATGGCATTTCTCAAAATTTAGCACAAGGTTAGTCTCAATGCATCTTTGCGATTACTCTAGATAGGCTAAACATGAATCAAAAGAAGAACCATAGACAGTAAAGTCATCCATAAATACCTCCATGCACTCCTCTAAGAAATCAGAAAATATGCTCACCATGCACCGCTGGAAGGTACCAGGGGCATTGCAGAGGCCGAAGGGCATCCGTCTGTAAGCAAAGGTGCCGAAGGGACAAGTAAATGTGGTCTTCTCCTGATCCTCCGGTGCAATGTGGATTTGGAAGTATCCAGTGTAGCCATCTAAAAAGCAGTAATGGGACTTACCAGCCAACCGTTCCAGCATCTGATCAATGAACGGAAGGGGGTAATGATCTTTCCGAGTGGCTTGGTTGAGACGTCTGTAGTCAATGCAAACTCTCCAGCTATTCTGCACTCGGGTTGGAATGAGCTCATTCTTCTGGTTAGCCACAACAGTCACCCCGGATTTCTTTGGAACTACTTGCACCGGGCTCACCCACTTCTTTGTCGGAGATGGGATAGATAATGCCAGCCTGCAGTAGCTTGGTCACTTCTTTTTTCACCACATCTAGAATGAGAGGATTCAGTCTCCTCTGGGGTTGTCTCACTGGTTTAGTTTCCTCCTCAAGTAATATCCTGTGCATGCATGTGGAGGGGTTAATACCAGGAATGTCTGCAAGTGTCCAACCAATTGCCCTTTTGTGTTGCTTCAAGACTTCCAATAATCTGGTTTCTTGCTCAGGTTGGAGGTGTTTGGCCATTATCACCGGGAGCTTCTCATCCTCTTCCAAGAATGCATACTTCAAATGCTCGGGCAAGGGCTTAAGTTCAATGGAGGGTGGTTGCTGGACTGACGGTACTAGTTTTGGAACCGAAACTAAATCGCTAAATTCTCGTGATTGACTGCATTTGCAAGTCGTGCACAATCTTGCAAAACAACATCATCATATCCTATGGAATCAAAAGAATCACACTTAGTGTAGGATGAATGATAACATCATTCATAACAACATTATTGCCATTAATAATGTAAAGTAATCATCAATGTCGGCAGAATTAACAACAAAGACATGATAAGTATGTAGAAATCTCAAGACAGTCGCACACATTGTAGTGGGTTTACAACCAAAAAGTCCGAAGTGCGTAACAAGTATCACAAGCTATGCTATCGGTGTATCCTACAATTTCAGAAACTCGCCAACATATCAAAGCATGTATATCATCAACCAAGAAATCAATGACATCAAAATGAAAAAGCAGAATGATCCTCTAAAGGGTATTTCATGGCATCAAAAATGTTAAATCGAATGATATCATCACCAAATTCCATGGAAAGGGTACCAAAGATGCACATCAATCTTAGTTTTAGCAGTCTTCAAAAATGGCCTACCTAAGATCAATGGGGTGGGGAAGAGGCGATTCATCTTCCATATTCAACACATAAAAATCAGGGAATATTAAATTATGTACCCGAACCGTAACGTCCTCCAACACTCCCGCAGGTTGTGCAAAGGTGCTCAGGTTTGCTAATCGAATAACAATGCCGGTAGGCTTTAGCTCTCCCATATGCAAGGAAGTGTAAACCGACTTTGGCATTACATTGATGGAGGCTCCCAAGTCTAGCAAGGCATGAGTGAACTGTTGGTGCCCTATGGTGCAAGGGATGGTAAAAGTGCTCGGATCCTTGCATTTGGGAGGCAGGTTGGGCTGAATCAAAGCAGAGACATTTCTCCCCATACTCACTTTTTCGTGCCCTTTAGCTTCCTCTTATGGGTGCACATCTCTTTCAAGAACTTGGCATACTTGGGGATTTGTTTAATTGCCTCCAAGAGAGGTATATTCACCTCAACCTTCTCGAAAAGTCTCCATAATTTCCTTATCCAAGTCTCTGCTTTCAACCATATGCCTCGGCTGTATCATTCGGTTGGGAAAAGGAAGAGGAATGTTGGAACCTGACTTTTTTGGATGTTCACTTTTCTCATTGCATCTTGAATTTTACGTCAATCGCTGATTTGATCCGATTTTCTGCTTGGTTGTTGTAGGATCATTTGCTGCTGAATCTGCTACAACATCTGAATTAGCTGCAGAACTTGAAGTTGCTGTAGAATCTTGTTTCTCTGGGCCAAGGGTAGAATCGGAAGTATCTGCACCTTTGGTCCATTGATTTGCTTACCATGGCGTAAAGCTATAGCACTAACATTGCCTCTAGGATTTGGAGTGGTTTGAGAGGGTAATTGGCCAGAACCCTGTGACTTTAATTCATGAATTGATGTGGCAAGTTGACCAATTTGAGTCTCCAAGTTCTGAATGGTGGTTTCAGTTCTCTGTTGAAACTGGATGTTATTGGTGGCCAACTGTTTCACCAAATCCTCCAATGAGGGCTCAGATTTTGTGGCTACAGGACCTTGCTGCTGGAATGGTGGTCTACTTGGTCCAAAGATGTGGTCGAAACTCGATTTGTCCTTGCTTCTGCTTGGAATGGTGGTCTATATCGGTTTTGTGGCTGCTGATTTGATGCATTCCCATATCTCAGATTGGGATGGTCCCTCCAGCCAGGGTTGTAAGTGTTGGAGAATGGATCATATTTCTGTTGTTGTTGCTGATGGAATTGTGGCTTCCCAGGAAATATACCAGCTGCAGCCACAGATTGGTCTTGAAACTCAGAATCATCTTGCAATGTGGGGCATGAATCTGTAGGATGAGAGGAACTAGAACATATGCTACAAACTCTTGCAGGGGTTTGCACACGTGGTTCGTGTTGTCCTATTGCCATTTGTCTAACCAAAGAAGTGAGCTCATCCAATCTATGTTCCACCCTTTGTTGATCAAAGCATGTGAAGAGGTATTAACTTCATTGACTATTAAGTTGCAAGACCCATTCGAGTACCAAATTGGCCGAGAATTTGCCGCCATGTTTGCAATTAAGTTTCTCGCAAGAATGGAGTTTTATCTACCAATGCTCCACCACTTGCGGCATCAATCATACTCCTTTCCATTGGCATCAATCCTTCATAGAAGTATTGGATCGCCAGCTTGATCACTAATTTGATGGTGTGGGCAGCTTGAGCATAATTTCTTGAATCTCTCCCAATACTCATGGAGAGTTTCACCACCGATTTGCCTTATGCCACAAATATCTTTCCTTATTGCAGCAGCTTCTTGATGCAGAAAGAACTTTTCCGTAAATAATCTTTTCATGTCATTCCAAGAAGTGATGGCGGCAGGTTGTAAGTAATACAACCAATCCTTAGCAAAGACCATCCAAAGAGAAAGGAAAGGCCCTTAGCTTGATGTGATCTTCACTATTCCATGAGGTTTCATGGTGGAACAGACAACATGGAACTCCTTCAAATGCTTATGTGGATCTTCACCGCAAGACCATGAAACTTGGGCAAAGAAGTGTATCAATCCGCATTTCAACTCAAAATCAACATTAAGTTCGTGGATATTGAATGCACAAAGGTTGATAATTCACATCAGTGCAGCCAATTCCTTAAGGGTCCTATTGTTATAGTCAGCCATAGTAAAATCAATGACTCAAGATCGCATACGTAAGTACTAATGTACGGACTCAACAGATTAAAAGAGTCAACAAGATTAGGTGCAATGTCAAGTTCAAGCCCAATTCCAGAAGTAATTCTATTAGCTCTATGAATGCTACTACCAGTCCTATGAATTCTATGAAGTGTATGAAATGTTCTATCAATTTCAGGATCAAATGAATGCAAGGTACCAGGGATCAGATCTAGTCATACAGCATGCAGTTCATAAGAAGGTATTAGAAAAGCAATAACAACTAAAACACTAAAAATTCCAAAAACAAATACTCCAAAAAATTAAACAAAAATAAAAACAGTATCAAATGAATTTTAAAAATTATGGTACCACCACAGGATAAAATCTACACAAAAATGCTATCCAACAAAATAATAAAAAAAACTTAAAAAATTGAAAAAGTGGTCTAAACGATGGAATTTGGCAAAAATAAAGGTGACCTCACTGTATACAGTGAGCCTTTCTCAGAATAATATTTTCCATTTGTGTACCAAAATTCAGATCAATCTGAGATGCCCGAACCAAAATTCTTGACACAACGCCCTTTATCCAATTTCAGCCGAATCCCACTTGAAAAAGCTTCAAAAACAAAACAAACACATTTGTTAGAGTTAGATGGGATCTTGAAATGATCAAATAGTTGCCTTGGATCCCCGGCAACGGCGCCAAATTTGACAAGAGGATGTCGAGACCTATCAAATAAAATAACCGGTTCACAAACTAATTTGTAGTATAGAGAATGAACCGAATCGTCTCTCAAGGATCCAAAAACAAAGATTTAATTAGATCAAGATACTTAGAAAAGGGGGGGTTTTGTTGTTGATTAACAAGATTAATAAAAGTAGGAGATTCAAAGTTGTAAACAAATATAAAGAAACAACCAATCCAAGGAAATTTACCGATCTTAAGTTTAACTCATCATTGATCACAAGGAATTCACTTAATTGCTAACCAAGTTCTTGGCCTTAGATCACATCAAGAAGCCTTAACATGATCCAAGAATTCTTTACTAGATAAGCATCTAGGATTTGATTAACCAAGGTTAGATAAAGTAAGCACCATCCAACATAGATTAACTTAAGATCTAGAATTTAACCAAGCTAAACAATCTATCAAAAAGCTTTAATACATTGTTTAATCTTTATGATCCTCTTTGAATACATGATAATAAAGCTATTACCACATCAACATCTAAATCAAATTAAGCAATTTAATCTAGATAAAAATCAAAAGAGGAAGAAGAGAAACTTGAATAACAATTAAGCAATATGAACAAGTAAACCAAGATCTCCAAATTAAACAACAAGATGGCTAATCCCTTGGATTGATTATGAGAGCCTAGCCTTCCATGGATGGGAAGGAAGAACTCAAAATTTAAAGAACAAAAACGAAATTGCAAAGAGAATGAAGAAGAAGAGAAAGAAAACTCTCACAAATACTTAAACTTTCTTGAAACTTACTTCTCAATTGAATGCTTCTAATACAAAGAGGTTGGGTCTATTTATACTAATCCTAGAAGCCCATTTGTACATGTACATAATCTGAATACAAGCTATAAGAATCTGAAATTTGTCAAAAATGGAAGCTTGATGCATGGTTGGTGGGTTGGTGCATGGTAGGTGGGTTGGTGTATGGTTGGTGGCTTTTAGTCAACAACTCTTATCCGACTTCTGGCTTCAAATTCATCACCTAGACGGTGTATTTTGGCTTGGATGTCTTCATCAAAGTTGTAGCCAGTTGTCTCCTTGAAAATCTCCAATTTGAATCATGTCATTTGGACTTTTAGAACTCCAGAAATGCCAAAAACACTTCACCTACCTCAAGTTAGGTTGGAAGAACGTGTTTCCAAATTCAGACCAACTTGTAGCTTCTGAAGCATGCCTAAAACGACATCTATTGACAAAATGGTCTTCATTGAAGTTGGAGATATGGGTCTTATCTTTCAAGTGACCAAGTTTCAGCCCAAGAGGAGGCCTATAACCCACTATATAGTCCAATATGTGCATACTGCCCAGATGGTTCCGTGACAGCAAACCCACTCTGCATTGCAGGGACATTTTGGACCCTTAGCATTCCGATTCAGCTCTTGAGTTCTTCATGAAACTTGTAGAGCATTGTCTTAGCTTTCCAAAGACACCAAGATCACCTCAATTGGATCACCGAGTCCCAAGTTATGACCTAACCAAGGAAGAAAGGTCAAAATGCATCAAAATCCGAAAATTATTCAATATTTGCATTAAAGCCCAATGAAGCCCAACAACATTAAACTCATCTAAAGTACTAATATTGGGCACAATAAACATCTAATAATGCCTAATACAAAGCTAACATAAGTGTCTCAAATTGATTGATCAGTCACATCCTAACTTCTCTTACCAGAATAGTCAAAACCAAGTTGGGCCAAGTGGTGCTAAACCTTCTTCTGGATTCCAACAGGTACAAAAATCTAAACTTGAGTCTCTTCTTGAGAACTTTGTTAAGAATCAGTCTAAGCAAAATGAAGAGTTTAGGCACCATGGAAGAATTGTGAGTGAGTCTATTAAAGAATTGACATCTAAGGTAGATAATTTAGCTATTCATAACAAGACGTTAGAAACTCAAATAGCCCAACAAGCTGGATCTTCACAAAGACAACTTGGTAAATTTCCAGGACAGCCTGAAATAAATCCTAATGAACATTGTAAGGCTGTAAGTTTAAGAAGTGGAAAACAACTAGAAGATTCCAAAGAAAAAAAGGAAAATGACGAAGATGAGGGGGTGAAGAAAAAGAAACAACTAAGACACAAACCTTAGAAGAAGAGGAAACAAATGAGCAAGTGTCTAAATATGTTCCCCCAAAACCTTACCAACCCCCGGTACCCTTCCCTCAAAGATTGGCCAAAGCCAAGCTTGATAAGCAATTCAAGAAGTTTCTAGAAGTTGTACATCAATGTACCATTCACCGAGGCATTGAAACAAGTTTCTTAAGGACATTTTGTCAAATAAACGAAAGTTGGAAGAGTATGAACTTTTGGCTTTGACTGAGGAGTGCAGTGCTTTGATTCAAAATAAATTACTTCCAAAGCTCAAAGATCCAGGTAGTTTCTCTATTCCTTGCTTGATTGAGAATACTAATTTTGATAAAGCTTTGTGTGATTTAGGGGCTAGTGTTAGTCTTATGCCCCTTTCTATGTGTAAGAAGCTAGAGGTGGGTGAACTGAGACCTACAACTATCTCACTGCAATTAGCGGATCGTTCAGTTAAATACCCAGTAGGCATCTTGGAGGATGTTCCTATTAGAGTGGGTAAGTTCTTTATTCCGGCTGATTTTGTTGTACTTGAAATGGAGGAGGATTCTCGAATCCCCATAATTCTTGGTAGGCCTTTCATAGCTACTGCAGGTGCTATAATTGATGTTAAAAATGGTAAGTTGTCCTTGACTGTTGGTGATGATAAGGTTGAATTTGATATATCTAAATCTATTAAGCAACCTTCTTTTAAGGGCTCTTGTTGCAGGATTGATTTATTGCATTAGGTAGTAAAAGAAGAAACCACCAAAATGCACCTTGAAGATCCATTGGAAGCATGCTTAGTTGGTGGAGACTCATCCGAATTTGAATGCGAAGTAGCGGAGTATGCCCGTTTTTTGGAAGTAAACCCAGAAATTCTACCTCAAAATGCCAAATTTGAAAAGCTTGAGTCTAAACTCAAATCTGAAGATTGGAAAGAGGAAAAAGCCCCAAAGGTAGAACTCAAACCCCTTCCTTCCATTCTCAGGTATGAATTTCTTGGTCCCAACTCTTCTTATCCCGTCATTGTAAGTGCTGATTTGAATGAGTTAGAAATAAAGAAATTGCTTCGAGCACTTAGGATGCATCGGAAGGTCATAGGATATACAATTGATGACATTAAAGGCATAAACCCTTCCTTTTGCATGCACAGAATTTTGATGGAAGTTGACCATAAACCATCTATTGATCATCAACGAAGGTTGAATCCTAATATGAAATAGGTGGTTAAGAAAGAAATTCTTAAGATGTTAGATGCTGGGGTAATTTACCCAATCTCGGATAGCAAATGGGTTAGTTTGGTGCATGTAGTTCCTAAAAAAGGGGGAATAATTGTAACTGAAAATGAGAAAAATGAACTGATTCCCACAAGAACTGTCACACTGTGGAGAATGTGCATCGATTCCAGGAAGTTGAACAAAGCTACTAGGAAAGATCACTTCCCATTTCCTTTCATTGACCAACTGCTTAAAAGATTAGCTGAGCATACGTATTTTTGTTACTTGGATGGTTATTCAGGATTTCACCAAATTCCCATTCATCCTAGTGACCAGGAAAAGACCATATTTACTTGTCCCTATGGCACTTTTGCTTATAGGAGAATGTCATTTGGTCTATGTAATGCTCTTGCTACTTTCCAAAGATGTATGACTGCAATTTTCTCTGAATTTATTGGAAACATCATGGAAGTTTTTATGGATGATTTCTCTGTACATGGTACTAACTTTGATGATTGTTTGTCAAATTTATCAAAGATTTTGCAGCGCTGTGGAGAGGTTAACCTTGTCTTAAATTGGGAAAAATGTCATTTTATGGTACAAGAGGGCATAGTGCTTGGACACTTGATTTCTGGAAAAGGAATTGAGGTGGATAAAGTAAAGATTGAAGTGATTGAAAAATTGCCTCCGCCAATGAACATGAAAGGAGTGCGGAGTTTCTTGGGGCATGCCGGTTTCTATGGGAGATTTATTAAAGATTTTTCAAAAATTGCTAAACCATTGTCTAATCTCTTAGTAAAAGATGTTCCATTTAATTTTGACAATGATTGTTTAAATGTCTTTTGTAAATTGAAAGAAGCTTTGATTTCCGCTCCTATTTTGCAGGCACCAGATTGGAGTCTACCATTTGAGATTATGTGTGACGCCAGTGACTATGCCATAGGTGCTGTTTTAGGGGAAAGGAAAGACAAGAATGTGCATGCCATCTATTATGCAAGCAGAACGCTTGATGGAGCCCAAACCAATTATGCAACTATCGAGAAGGAATTGCTAGCAGTGGTCTTTGCCTTTGAGAAGTTTAGATCATACCTTGTGGGTTCGAAGGTGATTGTGTACACCGATCATTCTGCACTTAAGTATCTCATGAGCAAAAAGGAAGTAAAGCCTAGACTTATCCGTTGGATACTTCTCTTACAAGAATTCGACATGGAGATTCTAGACAAAAAAAGGATCGAAAACTTAGTTGCGGATCACCTATCCCGACTTGAACCACCTGTGAATAAGCAGAATAACTTGCCTATTGACGATTCATTCCCTGATGAACAACTGCTAGCCATTTCAGAAGAGAATACTCATTGGTATGCTGACTTTGTGAATTACTTAGCTTGCGGAGTCCTACCATCAGAAATTAATTATCAACAGAAAAATAAGTTTTTCTCTGATCTAAAGCATTTTGTGTGGGATGAGCCATATATCTTCCGGAGATGTGCTGATGGTATCTATCGGAGGTGTGTCTCAGAGGATAAAGTTCAAAATATATTGAATTGCTGTCATTCTTCATCTTATATTGGAGGACATGCTAGTGCCTCAAAGACAACATCCAAAGTTCTTCAATCTGGTTTCTTTTGGCCTCATATTTTCAGATATGCTAGAAATTTTGTAATTTCTTGTGATAACTGTCAAAGAACTGGAAATATATCCAAGAGGCATGAGATACCTTTGAACAACATTTTGGAAGTTGAAATTTTTTATGTTTGGGGAATTGATTACATGGAACCTTTTCCATCCTCCTGTAACAATAAATTTATTTTTGTAGTTGTTGATTACGTATCTAAGTGGGTAGAAGCCATTCCATCCCCAACAAGTGATGCAAAGACTGTGATCAAGCTATTTAAGAAGATTATTTTTCCGAGGTTGGAGTCCCTAGGGCAGTGATTAGTGATGGTGGTTCACACTTCATTAAGCGACAATTTGAAATCCTTTTAAAAAAATATGGAGTCACTCATAAAGTTGCTACACCTTACCATCCTCAAACCAGTGGCCAAGTAGAAGTATCTAATAGAGAGATCAAGAGTATTTTGGAGAAAACTGTATCTAGATCAAGGAAAGATTGGTCCTTGAAGCTAGACGATGCTCTTTAGGCTTATCGCACTACTTACAAAACTCCTATTGGGACGACTTCGTTCCGATTGATTTATGGTAAGCCATGTCATCTTCCAGTTGAGTTGGAACTTAAAGCTTTCTGGGCCATCAAATTTCTCAATTTTGATATGAAAACTGCTATGGAAAAAAGGAAGCTTCAAATCCAAGAGTTAGATGAACTGAGGCTTGATGCCTATGAACATGCCAAATCTTACAAGGAACGAACTAAGCGTTGGCATGACAAGCATATCATTTGCAGAGAGTTCCGTGAAGGAGATCTTGTGTTGTTGTTCAACTCAAGATTGAAACTATTCCCAAGAAAGCTAAGGTCAAGGTGGTTAGGGCCGTTTCAAGTTCGCAAAGTATTTCCTTATGGAGCTGTTGAAGTATGGAGCGAAGCAACGAGATCCTTCAAAATGAATGGGCAAAGATTGAAACGTTACCTTTGTGATGAACCAGTAGAGAAGGGAGTGCAGCACCACCTTCTCAACCCAAGTGCTCCATATTGAGAATTACAGGGGTCTAGCTCAAGACCATAAATAAGTGCTTCTGGGTGGCAACCCAAGTTTTATTTTATTGCAATTTCATTTCCTTATGTTTTTGTGTTTGTTAATTGCTTAAAATTTCATAATTGTAGGGCAATAATCACTAACTGATAAGTGGTAATTGTTTTTTGTGTAGGTTGGACCTAATGGTGGACTTAAAATGGTAAATATCCAAGGACCAGTTGAACCACGGCTAGGCCATGGTATGGACCACGACCATGGTGAAGGCAATTTAAAAAAGAATTGAAGTCCAGAGCCAACCACGGCCAGGCCGTGGTTGTGGCCACGGTCGTGGTGGCTGCAGGAAATGGAAAAACAAATGGTCGAGAGAACCACGGCCTAGCCGTGGTGTAGACCACGACCGTGGTTCGTGCCCAGGGGGGATTAAACTCCATGAACCCTTCTCAAGCTTCATTCCTCTTCTTCTACTTCTTCTTCCTTTCTTCCCCATCCTCCATACCTACACCTCAAACCTCCATTACTCCCTCATTCCCTCACAAAACCTTCATAAACTTTCACATTTCTCCATCAAAAACATCTAACCATCCCCGTTTTTCACTTCTTCTTCCTTCTTCTTCTTCTTTCTTATCCCTCATTCCACCATAGCCAAACCTCAAGTCTCTCTTATCTCCCTCCATTGTCATTTCTTCCACCATAACCACTCATTTTCTTCCCTTTTTCACTTTACCCAACCATTCTCAACCAAACCCATTCATCAAATCATCTAATTTGGCCTTGAATCAAGAACCCCCAAATCTAAGAACCATAAGCCCCAAATTTTGAAATTCCAAGAATACAAGGGGATTCTTGCTCAATTTTTTTTATCTACATTGCATTTGGAAGTACCAATGGCTAGCAAGAGACAAAGAATGGATCAATCCTCATCTTCAAGGGCACGTGGTACTTCTTCAAGAGGTAATTCTTCTACCCCTAACCCTTATGGCATTGTGTTTAAGGATAGAGAACAAAGGGATAGGTATAATGTGCTTGTCAAACGAAAAATTGTAAATACAAAATACCTAGATGATCAAGTTCTTGAAACTCTAGGATTATCTGATGATATTGCATGGATGTTAGAAAATGTAGGATGGAGCACCTTTGCTCACACCCGTTATGTTACTCTAATTAGCCCTACATTGGAGTTCTTAAGCTCCCTTGATGCTGACATTCTGCAAGGGGAAGGGTGTGAAGAAGGCCGGATAACTTTTCGGCTATTCAATAAGGATCATGTTCTAAATCTTGAGGAGTTTAACTCCATTTTCTATTTGCCTGTTGGTGGGGATAGACGTCTGCCCATAGAGTTTAGAGCCGGTTCATTCTGGAGTGAGATTAGTGCAATAGGTGCAGGTGCCTATGACTCTTCCAAAGCTAAGGCCACTGCCTTAGTAAACCCCTGTTTTCGCTATCTTCACTGCGTAATGGCTAATACTTTGTTTGGTCGTGGGGATAGTGATGGATCCGTCTGCCAGGATGAACTTCTTTTTCTTTGGGCTATGTTACATAGTGTACACCTGGACACAGGGGCACACATGGTGAGGCACTTACTGAAAGTAGCCAAAAAAGGAGATGGCACTATAGTTATTGGAGGGCTTATAACCGCAATAACCGACCATTTTGATTATGATTTAGATGGCTATGCGGAAGCCGAGGGACGAACTAGAATTGATCTTACTGCATGCATAGCCATGAAGATGATTGTTCAGGAGGAAGATTCATATTGCTTGGTTCTTCCTCACCGACAACGCTCTCTACCCTTTCCTAACCCTGGTGCCATCTCACCAAGAAACCCTGCAAACTAGTGTGTACCAACAACGGATGAGCCTGAACCAATTAATGTTCAGCAGCCTCTTCGCCCACCACCACAGAGTAGGCCATCTAGGCCTTCTTCATCTTCTGCAGGTCCTTCTGATGGTGCCTTTGCTTGGCTCTATACCTCTTTGGATGCCATTCAAGCCGAGCAGGCACACATTCGTGCAAATCAGGAGCATATCCAAGCCGAACAGGCTCAGCAGAGATTGATAATGGAGCAGCTCCAACAACAAGGTCAAGGCATGGAGAGCATGATCCGTGCCATGTATGACTGACATGTGAGCCAGCACCACTTTCCACCGCAGTGAGTCCATTCCTTTTCTTTTTCTTCTCTCCTCTCTAACTTAATAATTTACATTGAGGACAATGTAAGTTTTAAGCTTGGGGTATGGCATTTACTTTTTTGTTATTTATTTTCATGTTTTTCATATTACATTCTTTTGCATGATCACACCATCTTGTTGCCCCTTGATAAGTTTGCATCCTCTTGTTGAACTTTATGCCAATATGAAAGACATAATGAATTTGGAACCTAAATTTGTTATCCATGTGATAGGCTAATTACAAGAGTTGATCTTTTTGATAGTTGATGATTACCATGAGGTTTTCTGTTTTCGTGTTTCTCATTAATTTTGCTACTAAAGGTGAGATTTGAACTTAAAAGGGGTATTTGCTTTACATTGATATTAACCCCTCCCTGTTGTTTGAGTGAATTATTGTACTCTGGGATTTTGTGCTCTAGAACTTGATTTGAAACCATTTTGAAGCAAAATAATTGTTTGCATGCTTGAAAGTGATTAAGGAATTTTAGGTATCTTTCCTGGCCTTCTGAATATATTGATATATCACTACCCATTAGTTGCCCATTTTGAGCCTATTGCAATTTCTTGGTACCTATGATGACATATTATTGGTTACCCTTTAGAAACTAAATGGAGCAAATATTTGGTTTGAAAGTTGAAAGGGAATTACGTATTGAGATATTCTCTTATTAAAATGAAAACAAAAAGAAAAGAGAAATCAAAAAGGAAAGAAAAAGATTTTGGGGATAATATATAAAAAAAAAAAAAGAAGTAAAGGAAGGGCTTAGCAAGAAGCTTAGCAATGTGCTTTTATGATATAATCATTCTCCAAATTGGTTCTATTGTTTCATTGAAAATTTTGCCAACCCTTTGTGCATACTCTCCTTTCTTTATCCTACCTAACAATATTCCCTTGGCCAAGTTAAAACCCATACAAGACCTTTTGATTCTTGCATGCATGCAATTTAAAAAATGGAAATTTGGTTTCTTATCAAGCTTATGGAAGTGCTTTTTCTTAAGAGGATCTTGAGTGATATTTCTTCACCCTTAGACATTTTAAGAGTGGTTAGATGAGTGACCCCAATTGATGAGAAGTATGAAATTAGGGAACCTAAGCCTCTAATCAGACTTTACATTGATCATCTCTATGTTCATTGAAACGTTATGCCTATTACTTGGATCTGTTGTTCTATGGGTTCCAAATTCACAGTCATATTTTGAAAATTCTGATCTTTATTTGGCTTTAGTAATTGCTTGAGGACAAGCAAAACCTTAAGCTTGGGGTAGTTTGATGTGTGTGATTCTTCATGTCATTTTGAGTTTAGTTTGCATACATTTCATTATCTTTTTAGTACATTTATTCACTTAATCCTTCGTTTTTGTTTTAGTTCGGATAACTGCGGTGTGTTTATGTTTAGTTGCAGGAATGGTGCAACATTGAAGCTTGGAGGAGCCAAAACGGAACTACCCTGAAGAGATACTAAGATCTCAAAGTTAGCTGGACCCCTGAGGAGTAATTTGAGCATAACTTGAGCTACAGAGGTCATTTTGAGGTGATTCCGGTTGCTATGGAAAGCTAAGACACAAGGCTACAAGTTTGATGCTAGACACTTTGGTAAATTCCCCAAGATGCTTGATGAACAAAGGCAACCACGGCCATGGTGTGAGAAAATCACAAAGCTGAAGATTTCTGAGGCAGAACCAACCACGACCGTGGTTGGCCATTAGTGCAAGAAAATTCCAAGGCAGAACCAACCACGGCCAGGCCGTGGTTGGCAACCTGCCACATCAGCAAGTGTGAGAAAAGGCCCTGGAGGCAGCCCATTCCTTCTCTTCTTGCCTGAAAAGAATTAGGGTTGAGAGAGGGGAGTTTGTAGAGTATAAAAGGCAAGCCATTAGGGTTGAGTGAGTGTCTTTGGATGGGAGGAACTTCACAAGAGCAGCTAAAGATTTTCTGCAGAGTTTTTCTTCTCATCTCTTCTAGTCTTTGTATTTTATTTTTCCGAATGGTGTTCTTCATTCTTATGGTTTGTATTTTGTTAAACATGTTTGAGTAATTCTTTGTTCTAGGAATTGGTAGTAACTCGATGGTGTATTAACAATGCTTGATGTATGAATTTGCTATCTCTTCTATGCTAAGTTTATCTTGATTTAGTTTTTGGCACACCAAGTGTTTGTGAAAATGTTGGCCACATTGTTTGCATGATCTTAGTCATTACGGGAAAAACTGAAAGGTGACTCTTGATAATTGAACTCCATGAACTGAACTTAAGCTTTTAAGTCACGAAAGTAAATTAAAACTCTCGAGGCTTTCTTTGAATCATTTGCTCTTAATGGATTCTTTCTAATTTGATTATCATGAAAATAGAAGTTGAGTTAGATTGAATACGTTATTGTATTCAGAAAAGAAACAATAATTCTTTAGGATGATTTGTCTTCAAGAGTAACTTAGTTGACAAGAGGTGATAAGATTACAGAATTGTTAATTACCATTATGGTGAACCTATATCCTAGATTCCTTAAAAACCAGATTTCTGTACACTGTTTTTCTGCATTCATTCCAAAAATAGAGATTCTTATTTGTTTCCAGATTTTAGTTTCTATGTTCTTGTTCTATCACCACAATTTTATAACATTGGTTTCATCTAGTTAATCACAATTAAGGGTAATTGTTAATCATAATCCAAGTCCCTGTGGATCGATATTTTTACTACTTGACGAAATCGTGCACTTGCGATACGAAACTCAAGGTTTTCGTACAAAAATCATATATTATCTATCACGACCCAAGTTAGAGGGCCCTGACCGGCGCATAGGAAGGACTAGCCAACCTAGCAAGCCTAACGGACCAAGGATCATAATAAGACAGTATGCTAAATCTACCGAAATTTCAACAGAGTAACGCCTAAAAATTTGACATCCCAATTTAACAACAACTCACAACCTGTACAATCATAAGCCTAGATATACATAACTCCAACAACTATATATCATAAGATCAGACAAAACATAGTGGAAGCTAGATCCTGCCTGTGGAATAATGGAGCATATCTAAGATAATTACATATCAAATATGTACAAGAAAACCAAAGAACAGAAACAAAACTGACATGCCCACACGGACAAGGTGTTGGGCTCACCAAAACGACCAACTCCTAGTTAGTGGAAGAACCCTGACCTGGCTCAGTATGTGTATCTGAAATACATATAAGATAGAGGAGTGAGTCATATGACCCAGTGAGAGATAACATAAGTTATAATGAAATGGGGACAAGTTTTTCATTGAAATTACATTCATATATCGAAACATATACGTTATTTCAAATAATCATAACCAAACTAATAAGTAAATAAATCTTGAAATACCAAATTCCATATATATCAATAATCAAATATCCAATTGTCAAATATCGTATGGGAGGTCTCTAATCTAGAATTAAACAGAAATCTCACCGACGAACACATAGTTCGAAGGTTCGACAAAAGCCCACTAACAGGGCACAGGGGTCAAATCCACTTGTTAAGTCAAACAGATCCGATCGTGTGGGCCAACACGTCGGGCTAGCAACACCCCTACTAGCTGGGGTTTGGACCAAGGTGCACCAAGGCTAACGTCTACTGCCGTTAGCTACAGTCTTCTATCAAAGTTTCCTCCCAAAAAAACATAATGGTACAAATCTAGATTTACATACATTCATAGTCCAAGACAATTTATCGAAAGCATATTCAACAACAAATAAGGTAACTGATTTTGTAAAGTCTTTCAACAAGAAACTTTAAAAATCAATGTACAAAACATTTTATAAATCATGTTATCAACTCACTCAAAGGGCGAGACTTCTCGAATCCAAAAGCTATGTGTCACGGACTAGTAGGACGATCCTCCAATAAATCTAGGCCACAACAACATAACCAAAACAACCATCAACTTAAAACTAAGGATTCTATCCCATTCAAGCATTTTATCAAACACCTAATGAGCAAGCCTTTCTTCTCAAAGCTAACACAAAATTTGTTGTGTTCTAACACCCTTCCCATCACTATTATTCCTCCATATCAACATTAAAGCTCAATATATAGCTAAAGATACCATAGATTTCCAAAATCCCCAAATCAAACCCTAGTTTCACATAACCCCACAAATCTTAATTCCTATCTCAAAACTTGTATCCAACTACAAATAAAGAAGATATGAGCCTTAGGATTACCTTTACAAGCTAAGAAGATGAAGAATGAGGAGTGGGTAAGTTGAGATTCTCACCCAACAAGCAAGTCTTCCTCCTTTGGAAATCCACAAGACAAGGAGCAAGTGGCAAGGAGAGGAAAATTCTACTAGAAGCTCTAAACACTCAAGGATGAAGCAAGAACTTGAAGGAAATGGGTGATTTTGGTGGGTGAGAAGAAGAGGAAGAGAGGGAACGAAAAAAGAAGGAGCGCTTAATCGCTCACTTTTGGCCGCTTAATCGGTCAATGACAGAGGAAAAACTTAGTTACTGATACTGGGCGTTTAATCGCTCACTTTTGGCCGCTTAATCAGTCAATCACAGAGGAAAAACTGAGTTGCTAATATTGGGCGATTAATCGGTGAAAAACTGAGTGCTTAATCGCTCAGTACATTCAGTTACATGTCCCACCAATAACCTTAAAACATATCTATACTTAAGGAAATACCACTCACTTAGATTCAAATTTCTAACAAAATTCATTATGAATCATTTTGTCACTCATAGAACTAATGGATGATAAAAATGGCTCACATGATAATCCTAAGCATTCATGATCACAATTAAATGACTATATGCAAGACTGAGGTATTACATTATCTTTCCTAGATCTAAAACCAAAATCCCTTTGTCAAGTTGCTTAAGGCTTATCAATTCAATTTAATTAATGGCCAATTAATTAGAAGCATTAGGAACAAGTAAGATAAACAATTCAAGATAATCAACTTACACTTAGATATGATAAACGAATCAAATTACATGTGAGTTCAAATTGCAATCATAGTATAGAAGTTTAGCTACTCATTATATTAAAGGAAACAAAAGAACAAGTGAAAAGCATGATGAAAATGAAGGTGGTTGTTGGTATTAACTCATATTAATACAACAGGCTAGATTTTCAAGATTTACTTTAAACAAATTGTAAGATTTAACCTTGAAATCAAAGTATAAATCTCATAATTTATGAAAGTTTCACCCCTAACTATAACTAAAAGCTTAGCTGGACATAAAGATGAAGAATATATTATACAAAGGACTAGATTTTTGGGATTTACTTTAGACAAATTGGAAGATTTAACCTTGAAATCAAAGTATAAATCTCACAATTTATGAAAGCTTCACCCCTAACTTTTACTAAAAGCTTAGCTAAACCTAATTTTATTACAAAGAAGGAAAGGATGGAGAATCAAAATGAGAGAGAACTCAGAATATGGAATGCCCTTAAGTGTGGCAAATTCCTTCCTTTTGTAGGCAAAGGCTAGAACTATTCAATTACAACTTTGTCAAATTTTACTGCATATAGGCTGAAATTTCTCATCCGAAGATCACCAAATTCGTCATTGTTTGCGTCATAATTTGGAAATCTTCACTCATAAAAAGTTGTAGCACATGCAGTCATGAAGAACATATAAAAAATTCAGCCATATCTAACGGTTGGATTTTGAGATATGACCGTTTTTCTGAAACTGCTAAAATTACATCAACAATGACGGCCATCCACTTGTTGCCTATTTTGACCAACTTCCAGTGCTAATATGGAAATCTTCATTTCTAAAAGTCATAGAGGATGATGTCATGAATGACATATCAAAATTTCAATTGTATCCAACGATTAGATCTTGAGAAATCACCAAATAACCGAGTATAGGTTTGAGCAGGAATTTTTCGGTTTGTCCTGAATTTGATGTAGCCCAAAATTCACTAAGTTTAGGTCTTCATTTCTCTTCCATTTGACTATATTGATATAAACATTTAAGTTCATGATATTTTGGTTCAACAACTGCTTTGAATAGTCCTTCGGGTGTTCAGCTCAATTTGTAACAGCATAACCAATATATGAAGAATTATGCAATTTTCACTTCAAATATGTAATAATTTCATAAGAATAGACAAATGAGAGGTACTAAATTATGCATATAAAATGTGTTTATTAATTACCATTTGGGTCAGCTTGGCAAACATAATTCTTACTTGGTTTATTTTGAAAATTAATCAAGTATTCAACTACATTAACCAATAATTTACATACGGTTAACCACGTATCAAGTATCAAAATGAATATAAAGTATTGGTTAACCGTATGTAAATTATTGATTAATGTAGTTAAATACTTGGTTGATTTTCAAAATGAACCAAATAAGAATTATGTTTGCCAAGCTGTCCCAAAGGGTCATCTTCCCATGATCAATTCATTCAATGTTAATGGCTAACGTTAACTCAAGCATTACGCTGACTCATCTATGACATCATATGTTTTTATACCATCCATTGAAATTTAAAAAAATAAACCATATCTACAAATTTATATAAACCTAAAGTTTGAATTAAATAAAATAGATACCCTATAGTTGATAAAAGTAATATGAACTAAATATGGTAATAGCTCTTCATTCTAATTCATTTTACCTTTGTAAATTAATGAAATTAATTTTTGGTGCAAATCTTTTTAAATTAACTCAGAGCTATGCTGAACCTCTAAATTTATTTTGATTTTGAAGATATGAAATCTTTAATAATTTGTGAACTATTATTTATAGTTCTATGAAAAAGGATTCTGAACAAAAATTGTTCAATTACTAGCCTAATATAAATCATGTTGTAATGCATACTGAGTGTGTATTTTGATTAGATTTTACAAACTTGATTTTCGTCTCTAAATTTATTTTGATTTTGAAGATTTGAAATCTCTAATAATTTGTAAACTATTATTTATAGTTCTATGAAAAAGGATTCTGAACAAAAACTGTTCAATTACTAGCCCAATATAAATCATGTTGTAATGCTTACTGAGTGTGTATTTTGAGTAGATATTGCAAACTTGATTTTGGATGAATTTGATTTTACAAACTTAATTTTAGTCAGAAGTGAGTTTCAGTGAAGTGATTTATGTTTGTAAATCTTTATCTAAAAATTGATTTTGTTAAATGCATGTTATTTAGATAATGTTGATAAAAATTACTTTTTGATGAGTAATTATAAAAAAGGATGAGTTATTTTGAGTTTGATTGTTAATAAATAGATGTTAAAAAGATTGATTATAAATTAATTATTTGAAAAATAAATTTGTATAAACATTAAGTTTATTTAGAGTATTGTAAAATAAAATCACTTTGAGTATAACTATAATAATATTTTTAAAAAAATATTAGGTTATACTTATTTAAATATTATTAACATAATGATATAATATCAAATTATAACGGTATTTTTGTCAATACACGCAAACATATTTTCTTTCAACTCAAAAATAACAAAATGTTATTTCTGCCCAAACGTGGTTTGGGATGAAAATCTTGTTCACTTTCTTACACTGAAATTTCAACCAAACATGATAAAATATCTTAAAAATTCGTTTATACCTTGCAAAACAGGGGTTTCGGGTAGACAAATGCCAACCCAAACACACCTTGAGTAAATAAATATGTTGTGTTCTAAAGTTGCACCTATTGTCTTTGTTAATCCTTTACGGTCTTTGTTAATCCTTTTCTGTATCTCTTAATCAACTTTATAATGGACTACAAAAAGATAATAAAAATATATATCTATAATTTTCCATTATGGTTCATATTGTTATATCCTTAAAAATTAGACTGAAAAATTATGAGATTAAATTTTAATATAATTTTACATATAAATGTCACAAAATAAAACCTATTAATGATAATGATATAGTGACATTAGGGGTCATTTTTTGCATGCCCTTAAAAATGGGAGTAAAAAATTAAGAGATGAATCTTCAATATAATTTCACATTTAAATGTCATATGTGAATTTTTCATCCTAATCTTTAATGGTTTACTAAGGTGAATATAAATGATGAAAGAAATTTGACATTAGAGGCCAATTTGGTATACTTTTTAAATTGGCGAGAAAAATTAAGAAATTTTCGCCCTGATTTTCAAAGGTATAAAAAAACTATAGAAGAATACAAGTAGAACTTTGACATTAGGACTTAGTTTGGATATCCTTAAAAACATGGGTGAAATTTTGAGAGATAAATTCTTAGTATAATTTTACATATAAATGTCTTTAATGAATTTTTCACCAACTACTTTAAGGGTATAACTATAAGTGATAATAAAATTTTAACATTATGAATCAATTTGATATACCCTAAAAAACATAGGTGAAACATTAAAGGATGAGTGTTTATTTTTTGTGTTTATTTTTCTAACAATATAAGTTTCTTATTATGGCATTTATGCATACTATTTATTATTAAATATTTTTTATTGCAAAAAACACAAGTCTTATTAATGCTTACATCATGTATTTAAGATTTTTCAAATGGTAAAATATTGAGATGTAGAATATGGCTATTCTATTTTAAATTTTATTCCTCAATTTTTTATTCATGAATGGTTAAAAATTTTATGATTTGAGAATGTGGTGAAGCCATAAAGGACATGAAGAATCTGTTTAAAATTTTGTATTCAACATATAAATTTTATATCAACTTCTTGTATAACTTAAAACAAAAGTTTATTCAATTTTTTTGTATAAGATATAAATTAAGTTTCTATTTGTACGATATAAAACATTTATTAAACTATAGAATTTTATGTTTATTTTATTTTGTTATATGTTATATTTTTATTAATGATATTAATGACTAATTAAGGAACTAATGAATAATTTTTTAACTATACCATTAATAATTTTGTAAATAAAATTTCTACTATTAATCTGTGTATTATTACTCAGTGCATTGCATGAGATATATATATATGAGAGAATATAAAATCTTTTAAGGACATATTTTGGATATAAAATTTATTGCTTTTCATATAACAAATGTAAAAGCAATAAATTTTGATATCCAAAATATGTCCTTAAAAGATTTTATATTCTCTCATATATATATATATATATATATATATAACTTTGGATTTCGAAACATTTATTTTTTTCATTTATAAATCTAAACGTGACAATACAAGATAGAAATAGCTATTTGGCTACGCTATCATTTGTTTTCACTTTAGTAGTGTGATTTCAAAACATTTATTTTTTTCTTTTATAAATCCATACGAGGCATTACATGATAGAAATAACTATTTAGTTAGAGGACGTTATCCTTTGTTTTCACTTTTGTAGTTTACTGATTCGGTACCTCTTGATTCTTAAATATTTTTGTTGGAATAGTATAAAAAGGAAATGATAAATTCAAACTGCATTTAACAAATAAGATAAAGTGGGAAACAAATTAGATAAGAAATTAAAAAAATTGATAAACAAGTGTATGAAATAGCTTAAGAGTTAAGTTAATATGAATGAAATCAAGAATATATATATATATATATATATATATAAGTTGAAAGAATATAAAATCTTTTAAGGACATATTTTGTATTTCAAAATCTATTTATTTTCATATAATGAATGTTGTCTAATGTTTTGATATTATTCATCTCAACATATTTGTATCTATATCTATGTGTGTGTCTGTCTAAACTCCATTTAGAATTTGCGATGTATAAAAGCCAGTTAATAAATTGATTGTTGACATAACCAAAGTTCGTGCACTAGCTTACAATACAATTATGAAGTGTCTTACTCTCATTTTTTTTACTTGTTCTTCTGTCCTCTAAACCCTCCTTGGACAATTACCAGTTTTTCAAACTAGTAGAACAATGGCCGAAGATTGTTTGCGTAAGAAAATGCTCCAACATGCCATCAAAGTTAAATTTCACAATTCACAAACTTTAGCCAATAGTTAAGGCTTCTTGATGTGATCTAAGGCCAAGAACATGGTTAGCAATTAAGTGAATTCCTTGTGATCAATGATGAGTTAAACTCAAGATCGGTAAATTTCCTTGGATTGGTTGTTTCTTCATATTTGTTTACAACTTTGAATCTCCTACTTTTATTAATCTTGTTAATCAACAACAAAACCCCCCCTTTCTAATTATCTTGATCTAATTAAATCTTTTTTTTTGGATCCTTGAGAGACGATTCGGTTCATTCTCTATACTACAAATTAGTTTGTGAACCGGTTATTTTATTTGATAGGTCTCGACAACCTCTTGTCATTGGACATTTTTAGTGTCCTTTCAAATGCAGGTTTTGGCTCTAATCCAACTGCCTTATATAACAAGGAAGGGGTTGTCATGCCCATTCAAAACCATATTGGCCAAGAGCCTGAGCTTCGTTGTGTCATAGATGGAAATACAATGGTATTAAAGGAAGTTGGGGTGTGTCTAGATGCCACTGGAAAGAAATACATCTCTTGTCCTATTGTTCGTAATCCTCTAGTTGCAAACTGTCAAAATTCTAGCTTTAAACTACCACTGCGATGTTGTATGAATTGCATGTTCTTACAATTTGGAGAATAAATTGTTGCAGAGGCTTCCAATTGCCTGCTTTAGCTTTAATATATTGTAAATCCATGAGTGGTGAATAATTATAATTACTTTCTTTTTTGTTTACAAATACAGTGAGTGCAAGTATGTAAGATCAAATTCTATATATTTTCATTAGGAAGGAGAGGATTTTTAAAGAACACGTATTGTGTAACACAAAAATTCTACTATTAATCTGCGTATTCTTACTCTGTGCGTTGCACGGGATATATATATAAGTATATATATTAGATAACATTCATTACATGAAAACCAATAAATTTATTATTATTAATATTATTATATATAACCAACTTTGGATTTCGAAACATTTATTTTCTTCTTTTATAAATCTGAACGTTGCAATACAATATAGAAATTGCTATTAACCTCGAGGACGCAATCATTTGCCTTCACTTTTGCAGTTCGATTTGAAAACCTCTATTTTTTTATCTTATGTAAATCTAAATTAGGCGTTTCAAGAAAGAAATAGTTATCTGGATAGAGGACAATATCCTTTGTTTTCACTTTGGTAGTTCACAAATTCGGTACCTCTTGATTCATACATCTTTTTGTTGGAATAAAATAAAAAGAAAATGATAAATTCAAAACGTATTTAACAAATAAGATAAAGTAGGAAACAAATTAGATAAGAAATTTGAAAAAATTGATAAACAAGTGTATGAAATAACTTAAGAGTTAAGTTAATAGGAATGAAATAAAGAATAATAAGGACATAGTTTGCATTTCGAAGCATATTTCTTTTCATATAATGAATGTTGTCCAAAGTTTTGATATTATTCATCTTAACATATTTGTATCTATGTCTAGGTGTGTGTGTGTTTGCGTCTGAACACCATTTAGAATTTGCGATGTATAAAAGCCAGTTTATAAATTGATTGTTGACATAACCAAAGTTTGTGCACTAGCTTACAATACAATTATGAAGTGCCTTGTCCTCATTTCTTTTACTTGTTCTTCTGTCCTCTAAACTCTCCTCGGGTAATTACCAGTTTTTCAAACTCGTACAACAATGGCCCAAGACTATTATCGCAAGTAAATGCTCCAACATGCCACTGAAGTTAAACTTCACAATTCACGGACTTTGGCCAGCAAATTCCACCCTTTCTAAGCCAATTTCGTGCACTCAAACAGTTTTTGACAATTCTAAGGTGAGTTGGTTTTCATTAAATATTTTCTTTTATATCTTCATTTCAAAAATTTACTATGTATGTGAAAGCCAAATTACACTCTACTTGTATCCGTGCAGATAAAAGATCTGACACCTAGGTCACAAGTTTCTTGGCCAAATCAACTACGCACAAATGAAGTCTTTTGGTGAAGAGAATGGGAGAAACACGATAATTGTTCTGAGAACAAGTTTGACTAATTCAATTATTTCAAATTAGCCCTCAATATTAAGGATAGGTTGGACTTTTTAAGTGTCCTTTCAAATGCAGGTTTTGGCCCTAATCCAACTGCCTTATATAACATGGAAGGTGTTGCCATGCCCATTCAAAACCATATTGGCCAAGAGCCTGAGCTTCGTTGTGTCACAGATGGAAATACAATGGCATTAAAGGAAGTTGGGGAGTGTCTAAATGCCACTGGAAAGAAATACATCTCTTGTCCTATTGTTCGTAATCCTCTAGTTGCAAGCTGTCAAAATTCTAGCTTCAAACTACCACTGCGATGTTGTATGAATTGCATGTTCTTATAATTTGTGGAATAAATAGTTTCGGAGGCTTCTAATTGCCTGCTTTAGCATTAATATATTGTAAATCCATGAGTGGTGAATAATTATAATTACTTTCTTTTTTGTTTACAAATACAGTGAGTGCAAGTTTGTAAGATCAAATTCTATATATTTTCATTAGGGAGGAGAGGATTTTTAAAGAACACGTATTGTGTAACACAAAAATTCTACTATTAATCTGTGTATTCTTACTCCGTGCGTTGCACGGGATATATATATATATATATAAGTATATATATTAGATAACATTCATTACATGAAAACCAATAAATTTATTTTTATTATTATATATAAATATATAGCCAACTTTTGATTTCGAAACATTTATTTTCTTCTTTTATAAATTTAAACGTTGCAATACAATATAGAAATAGCTATTAACCTGGAGGACACAATCCTTTGCCTTCACTTTTGCAGTGCGATAACAAAACCTCTGTTTTTTTTTCTTTTATAAATCTAAATTAGGCATTTCAAGATTGAAATAGCTATCTGGATAGAGGACAATATCCTTTGTTTTCACTTTTGTAGTTCACAAATTCGGTACCTCTTGATTCAGACATCTTTTTCTTGGAATAGAATAAAAAGGAAATGATAAATTCAAAACGTATTTAACAAAGAAGATAAAGTAGGAAACAAATTAGATAAGAAATTGAAAAAATTGATAAACAAGTGTGTGAAATAACTTAAGAGTTAAGTTAATAGGAATGAAATAAAGAATAATAAGGACATATTTTGCATTACAAAGCATATTTCTTTTCATATAATGAATGTTGTCCAATGTTTTGATATTATTCATCTTAACATATTTGTATCTATGTCTAGGTGTGTGTGTGTTTGCGTCTGAACTCCGTTTAGAATTTGCGATGTATAAAAGCCAGTTTATAAATTGATTGTTGACATAACCAAAGTTTGTGCACTAGCTTACAATACAATTATGAAGTGCCTTGTCCTCATTTCTTTTACTTGTTCTTCTGTCCGCTAAACTGTCCTCGGGTAATTACCAGTTTTTCAAACTCGTACAACAATGGCCCAAGACTATTAGTGCACGTAAATGCTCCAACATACCACTGAAGTTAAACTTCACAATTCACGGACTTTGGCCAGCAAAGTCCACCCTTTCTTGGCCAATTTCTTGCACTCAAACAGTGTTTGACAATTCTAAGGTGAGTTGGTTTTCATTAAATATTTTCTTTTATATCTTCATTTCATAAATTTACTATGTATGTGAAAGCCAAATTATACTCTACTTGTATCCGTGCAGATAAAAGATCTGACACCTAGATCACAAGTTTCTTGGCCAAATCTACTACACACAAATGAAGTGTTTTGGAGAAGAGAATAGGAGAAACACGGTAATTGTTCTGAGAACAAGTTTGATCAATTTAATTATTTCAAATTAGCCCTCAATATTAAGGATAGGTTGGCCATTTTAAGTGTCCTTTCAAATGCAGGTTTTGGCCCTAATCCGACTGCCTTATATAACATGGAAGGTGTTGCCATGCCCATTCAAAACCATATTGGCCAAGAGCCTGAGCTTCGTTGTGTCACAGATGGAAATACAATGGTATTAAAGGAAGTTGGGGTGTGTCTAGATGCCACTGGAAAGAAATACATCTCTTGTTCTATTGTTCGGAATCCTCTAGTTGCAAACTGTCAACATTCTAGCTTCAAACTACCACTGCGATGTTGTATGAATTGCATGTTCTTACAATTTGGGGAATAAATTGTTGCGGAGGCTTCCAATTGCCTGCTTTAGCTTTAATATATTGAAAATCCATGAGTGGTGAATAATTATAATTATTCTCTTTTTTATTTACAAATACAGTGAGTGCAAGTATGTAAGATCAAATTCTATATATTTTCATTAGGGAGGAGAGTATTTTTAAAGAACACCTATTGTGTAACACAAAAATTCTACTATTAGTCTGTGTATTCTTACTCCGTGCGTTGCACGGGATATATATATATAAGTATATATATTAGATAACATTCATTACATGAAAACCAATAATTTTATTATTATTATTATTATTATATATAGCCAACTTTGGATTTCGAAACATTTATTTTCTTCTTTTACAAATCTAAACGTTGCAATACAATATAGAAATAGCTATTAACCTGGAGGACGTAATCCTTTGCCTTCACTTTTGCAGTTTGATTTCAAAACCTCTATTTTTTTTTCTTTTATAAATCTAAATTAGGCGTTTCAAGATAGAAATAGCTATGTGGATGGAGGACAATATCCTTTGTTTTCACTTTTGTAGTTCACAAATTCGATACCTCTTGATTCATACATCTTTTTGTTGGAATAAAATAAAAAGGAAATGATAAATTCAAAACGTATTTAACAAATTAGAATAGAAATTTAAAAAATTGATAAACAAGTGTATGAAATAACTTAAGAGTTAAGTTAATAGGAATGAAATAAAGAATAATAAGGACATATTTTGCATTTCAAAGCATATTTCTTTTCATATAATGAATGTTGTCCAATGTTTTGATATTATTCATCTTCACATATTTGTATCTATGTCTAGGTGTGTGTGTGTTTGCGTCTGAACTCCATTTAGAATTTGCGATGTATAAAAGCCAGTTTATAAATATATTGTTGACATAACCAAAGTTTGTGCACTAGCTTACAATACAATTATGAAGTGCCTTGTCCTTATTTCTTTTACTTGTTCTTCTGTCCGCTAAACTCTCCTCGAGTAATTACCAGTTTTTCAAACTCGTACAACAATGGCCCAAGACTATTAGCGCAAGTAAATGCTCCAACATGCCACTAACGTTAAATTTCACAATTCACGGACTTTGGCCAGCAAACTCCACCATTTCTAGGCCAATTTCTTGCACTCAAACAGTGTTTGACAATTCTAAGGTGAGTTGGTTTCATTAAATATTTTCTTTTATATCTTCATTTCATTAATTTACTATGTATGTGAAAGTCAAATTACACTCTACTTGTATCCGTGCAGATAAAAGATCTGACGCCTAAGTCACAAGTTTCTTGGTCAAATCAACTACGCACAAATGAAGTCTTTTGGAGTAGAGAATAGGAGAAACACGGTAATTGTTCTGAGAACAAGTTTGATCAATTCAATTATTTCAAATTAGCCCTCAATATTAAGGATAGGTTGGACATTTTAAGTGTCCTTTCAAATGCAGGTTTTGGCTCTAATCCAACTGCCATATATAACATGGAAGGTGTTGTCATGCCCATTCAAAACCATATTGGCCAAGAGCCTGAGCCTCGTTGTGTCATAGATGGAAATACAATGGTATTAAAGGAAGTTGGGGTGTGTCTAGATGCCACTGGAAAGAAATACATCTCTTGTCCTAATGTTCGTAATCCTCTAGTTGCAAACTGTCAAAATTCTAGCTTCAAACTACCACTGCGATGTTGTATGAATTGCATGTTCTTACAATTTGGGGAATAAATTGTTGCGGAGGCTTCTAATTGCCGGCTTTAGCTTTAATATATTGTAAATCCATGGGTGGTGAATAATTATTATTACTTTCTTTTCTGTTTACAAATACAATGAGTGCAAGTATGTAAGATCAAATTCTATATATTTTCATTAGGGATGAGAGGATTTTTAAAGAACACGTATTGTGTAACACAAAAATTCTACTATTAATCTGTGTATTCTTACTCCGTGCGTTGCACGGGATATATATATAAGTATATATATTAGATATCATTCATTACATGAAAACCAATAAATTTATTATTATTAATATTATTATATATAGCCAACTTTCGATTTCGAAACATTTATTTTCTTCTTTTATAAATCTAAACGTTGCAATACAATATATAAATTGCTATTAACCTGGAGGACGCAATCCTTTGCCTTCACTTTTGCAGTTCGATTTGAAAACCTCTATTTTTTTTTCCTTTTATAAATCTAAATTAGGCGTTTCAAGATAGAAATAGCTATCTGGATGGAGGACAATATCCTTTGTTTTCACTTTTGTAGTTCACAAATTCGGTACCCCTTGATTCATACATATTTCGGTTGGAATAGAATAAAAAGGAAATGATAAATTCAAAACGTATTTAACAAAGAAGATAAAGTAGGAAACAAATTAGATAAGAAATTTAAAAAAATTGATAAACAAGTGTATGAAATAACTTAAGAATTAAGTTAATAGGAATGAAATAAAGAATAATAAGGACATATTTTGCATTTCAAAGCATATTTCTTTCCATATAATGAATGTTGTCCAATGTTTTGATATTATTCATCTTAACATATTTGTATCTATGTCTAGGTGTGTGTGTGTTTGTGTCTAAACACCATTTAGAATTTGCGATGTATAAAAGTAAATTGATTGTTGACATAACCAAAGTTTGTGCACTAGCTTACAATACAATTATGAAGTTCCTTGTCCTCATTTCTTTTACTTGTTCTTCTGTCCTCTATACTCTCCTCGGGTAATTACCAGTTTTTCAAACTCGTACAACAATGGCCCAAGACTATTATCGCAAGTAAATGCTCCAACATGCCACTGAAGTTAAACTTCACAATTCACGGACTTTGGCCAGCAAATTCCACCCTTTCTAAGCCAATTTCTTGCACTCAAACAGTTTTTGACAATTCTAAGGTGAGTTGGTTTTCATTAAATATTTTCTTTTATATCTTCATTTCAAAAATTTACTATGTATGTGAAAGCCAAATTACACTCTACTTGTATCCGTGCAGATAAAAGATCTGACACCTAGGTCACAAGTTTCTTGGCCAAATCAACTACGCACAAATGAAGTCTTTTGGAGAAGAGAATGGGAGAAACACGGTAATTGTTCTGAGAACAAGTTTGATCAACTCAATTATTTCAAATTAGCCCTCAATATTAAGGATAGGTTGGACATTTTAAGTGTCCTTTCAAATGCAGGTTTTGGCCCTAATCCAACTGCCTTATATAACATGGAAGGTGTTGCCATGCCCATTCAAAACCATATTGGCCAAGATCCTGAGCTTCGTTGTGTCATAGATAGAAATACAATGGTATTAAAGGAAGTTAGGGAGTGTCTAAATGCCACTGGAAAGAAATACATCCCTTGTCCTATTGTTCATAATCCTCTAGTTGCAAGCTGTCAAAATTCTAGCTTCAAACTACCACTGCGATAGTGTATGAATTGCATGTTCTAACAATTTAGGGAATAAATTGTTGCGGAGGCTTCTAATTGCCTGCTTTAGCTTTAATATATTGTAAATCCATGAGTGGTGAATAATTATAATTACTTTCTTTTTTGTTTACAAATACAGTGAGTGCAAGTATGTAAGATCAAATTCTATATATTTTCATTAGGGAGGAGTAGATTTTTAAAGAACACGTATTGTATAACACAAAAATTCTATTATTAATCTGTGTATTCTTACTCCGTGCGTTGCACGGGATATATATATAAGTATATATATTAGATAACATTCATTACATGAAAACCAATAAATTTATTATTATTATTATATATATGTAGCTAACTTTGGATTTCGAAACATTTATTTTCTTCTTTTATAAATCTATACGTTGCAATACAATATAGAAATAGCTATTAACCTGGAGGACGCTATCCTCTGTCTTCACTTTTGCAGTTCGATTTCAAAACCTATATTTTTTTTCTTTTATAAATCTAAATTAGGCGTTTGTAGATAGAAATAGCTATCTGGATGGAGGACATTATCCTTTGTTTTCACTTTTGTAGTTCACAAATTCGGTACCTCTTGATTCATACATCTTTTTGTTGGAATAGAATAAAAAGGAAATGATAAATTCAAAACGTATTTAACAAATTAGATAAAGTAGGAAACAAATTAGATAAAAAATTTAAAAAATTGATAAACAAGTGTATGAAATAACTTAAGAGTTAAGTTAATAGGAATGAAATAAAGAATAATAAAGACATATTTTGCATTTCAAAGCATATTTCTTTTCATATAATGAATGTTGTCCAATGTTTTGATATTATTCATCTTAACATATTTGTATCTAAGTCTAGGTGTGTGTGTGTTTGCGTCTGAACTCCATTTAGAATTTGCGATGTATAAAAGCCAGTTTATAAATTGATTGTTGACATAACCAAAGTTTGTGCACTAGCTTACAATACAATTATGAAGTGCCTTGTCCTCATTTCTTTTACTTGTTCTTCTGTCCGTTAAACTCTCCTCGGGTAATTACCAGTTTTTCAAACTCGTACAACAATGGCCCAAGACTATTAGCACAAGTAAATGCTCCAACATGCCACTAAAGTTAAACTTCACAATTCACGGACTTTGGCCAGCAAACTCCACCCTTTCTTGGCCAATTTCTTGCACTCAAACAGTGTTTGACAATTCTAAGGTGAGTTGATTTTCATTAAATATTTTCTCTTATATCTTCATTTCATAAATTTACTATGTATGTGAAAGCCAAATTATACTCTACTTGTATCCGTGCAGATAAAAGATCTGACACCTAGGTCGCAAGTTTCTTGGTCAAATCTACTACGCACAAATGAAGTCTTTTGGAGAAGAGAATAGGCGAAACACGGTAATTGTTCTGAGAACAAGATTGATCAATTCAATTATTTCAAATTAGCCCTCAATATTAAGGATAGGTTGGCCATTTTAAGTGTCCTTTCAAATGCAGGTTTTGGCCCTAATCCGACTGCCTTATATAACATGGAAGGTGTTGCCATGCCCATTCAAAACCATATTGGCCAAGAGCCTGAGCTTCGTTGTGTCATAGATGGAAATACAATGGTATTAAAGGAAGTTGGGGTGTCTCTAGATGCCATTGGAAAAAAATACATCTCTTGTCCTATTGTTCGTAATCCTCTAGTTGCAAGCTGTCAAAATTCTAGCTTCAAACTATCACTGCGATGTTGTATGAATTGCATGTTCTTACAATTTGGGCAATAAATTGTTGCGGAGGCTTCTAATTGCCTGCTTTAGCTTTAATATATTGTAAATCCATGAGTGGTGAACAATTATAATTACATTCTTTTTTGTTTACAAATACAATGAGTGCAAGTATGTAAGATCAAATTTTATATATTTTCATTAGGGAGGAGAGGATTTTTAAAGAACACGTATTGTGTAACACAAAAATTCTACTATTAATCTGTGTATTCTTACTCCGTGCGTTGCACGGGATATATATATAAGTATATATATTAGATAACATTCATTACATGAAAACCAATAAATTTATTATTATTATTATATATATAGCTAACTTTGGATTTCGAAACATTTATTTTCTTCTTTTATAAATCTAAACATTGCAATACAATATAGAAATAGCTATTAACCTGGAGGACGCAATCCTTTGCCTTCACTTGTGTAGTTCGATTTCAAAACCTCTAATTTTTTTTCTTTTATAAATCTAAATTAGGCGTTTGAAGATGGAAATAGCTATCTGGATGGACGACAATATCCTTTGTTTTCACTTTTGTAGTTCACGAATTCAGTACCTCTTGATTCATACATCTTTTTGTTGGAATAGAATAAAAAGGAAATGGTAAATTCAAAACGTATTTAACAAATAAGATAAAGTAGGAAACAAATTAGATAAGAAATTTAAAAAATTGATAAACAAGTGTATGAAATAACTTAAGAGTTAAGTTAATAGGAATGAAATAAAGAATAATAAGGACATATTTTGCATTTCAAAGCATATTTCTTTTCATATAATGAATGTTGTCCATTGTTTTGATATTATTCATCTTAACATATTTGTATCTATGTCTAGGT
Source organism: Styphnolobium japonicum (assembly GCA_023212625.1). Classification (NCBI taxonomy): domain Eukaryota; kingdom Viridiplantae; phylum Streptophyta; class Magnoliopsida; order Fabales; family Fabaceae; genus Styphnolobium; species Styphnolobium japonicum. Next base: position 27,648,785 of record JALBWW010000011.1, read on the forward strand.
GTGTGTGTGTTTGCGTCTGAACTCCATTTAGAATTTGCGATGTATAAAAGCCAGTTTATAAATTGATTGTTGACATAACCAAAGTTTGTGCACTAGCTTACAATACAATTATGAAGTGCCTTGTCCTCATTTCTTTTACTTGTTCTTCTGTCCCCTAAACTCTGCTCGGGTAATTACCAGTTTTTCAAACTCGTACAACAGTGGCCCAAGACTATTAGCGCAAGTAAATGCTCCAACATGCCACTAAAGTTAAACTTCACAATTCACGGACTTTGGCCAGCAAACTCCACCATTTCTAGGCCAATTTCTTGCACTCAAACAGTGTTTGACAATTCTAAGGTGAGTTAGTTTTCATTAAATATTTTCTTTTATATCTTCATTTCATTAATTTACTATGTATGTGAAAGCCAAATTACACTCTACTTGTATCCGTGCAGATAAAAGATCTGACACCTAAGTCACAAGTTTCTTGGCCAAATCTACTACGCACAAATGAAGTCTAATGGAGAAGAGAATGGGAGAAACACGGTCATTGTTCTGAGAACAAGTTTGATCAATTCAATTATTTCAAATTAGCCCTCAATATTAAGGATAAGTTGGACATTTTAAGTGTCCTTTCAAATGCAGGTTTTGGCCTTAATCCAACTGCCTTATATAACGTGGAAGGTGATGCCATGCCCATTCAAAACCATTTTGGCCAAGACCCTGAGCTTCATTGTGTCATAGATGGAAATACAATAGTATTAAAGGAAGTTGGGGTGTGTCTAGATGCCACTGGAAAGAAATACATCTCTTGTCCTATTGTTCGTAATCCTCTAGTTGCAAGCTGTCAAAATTCTAGCTTCAAACTACTACTGCGATGTTATATGAATTGCATGTTCTTACAATTTGGGGAATAAATTGTTGCGGAGGCTTCTAATTGCCTGCTTTAGCTTTAATATATTGTAAATCCATGAGTGGTGAATAATTATAATTACTTTCTTTTTTGTTTACAAATACAGTGAGTGCAAGTATGTAAGATCAAATTCTATATATTTTCATTAGGGAGGAGAGGATTTTTAAAGAACACGTATTGTGTAACACAAAAATTCTACTATTAATCTGTGTAGTCTTACTCCGTGCGTTGCATGGGATATATATATAAGTATATATATTAGATAACATTCATTACATGAAAACCAATAAATTTATTATTATTATTATATTTATATAGCCAACTTTGGATTTCGAAACATTTATTTTCTTCTTTTATAAATCTAAACGTTGCAATACAATATAGAAATAGTTATTAACCTGGAGGACGCAATCATTTGCCTTCACTTTTGCAGTTTGATTTCAAAACCTCTATTTTTTTTTCTTTTATAAATCTAAATTAGGCGTTTCAAGATAGAAATATCTATCTGGATGGTGGACAATATCCTTTGTTTTCACTTTTGTAGTTCACAAATTCGGTACCTCTTGATTCATACATCTTTTTGTTGGAATAGAATAAAAAGGAAATGATAAATTCAAAACGTATTTAACAAATAAGATAAAGTTGGAAACAAATTAGATAAGAAATTTAAAAAATTGATAAACAAGTGTATAAAATAACTTAAGAGTTAAGTTAATAGGAATGAAATAAAGAATAATAAGGACTTATTTTGCATTTCAAAGCATATTTCTTTTAATATAATGAATGTTGTCCAATGTTTTGATATTATTCATCTTAACATATTTGTATCTTTGTCTAGGTGTGTGTGTGTTTGCGTCTGAACTCCATTTAGAATTTGCGATGTATAAAAGCCAGTTTATAAATTGATTGTTGACATAACCAAAGTTTGTGCACTAGCTTACAATACAATTATGAAGTGCCTTGTCCTCATTTCTTATACTTGTTCTTCTGTCCTCTAAACTCTCCTCAGGTAATTACCAGTTTTTCAAACTCGTACAACAATGGCCCAAGACTATTAGCGCAAGTAAATGCTCCAACATGCCACTGAAGTTAAACTTCACAATTCACGGACTTTGGCCTGCAAACTCCACCCTTTCTAGGCCAATTTCTTGCACTCAAACAGTGTTTGACAATTCTAAGGTGAGTTGGTTTTCATTAAATATTTTCTTTTATATCTTCATTTCATAAATTTACTATGTATGTGAAAGCCAAATTACACTCTACTTGTATCTGTGCAGATAAAAGATCTGACACCTAGGTCACAAGTTTCTTGGCCAAATCTACTTCGCACAAATGAAGTCTTTTGGTGAAGAGAATGGGTGAAACACGGTAATTGTTCTGAGAACAAGTTTGATCAATTCAGTTATTTCAAATTAGCCCTCAATATTAAGGATAGGCTTCTAATTGCCTGCTTTAGCTTTAATATATTGTAATAAAGAATAGAATGCCTTATGTTGGTGACATATGTTGGTTATTCATCTTCTCTCAATCTCGTAAAATGAATCTATATACTTATCAATAACATAACTTTCATTGGTCAATATTCACCATTATGAAACCAATGATACGATCATGCTTTCACGTTTCAACCCAAACATAGAAAGAGTTAAGAAAAATATGTTGAAGAGATGCACAATAATTGATATAACATTTAACTTGTTATATTTGGATTTGCTTACTTTGTATTATAAAAGCTTATAATCAAAATGTTGTATGGTGAAATTTTGACTGAAAAAATATTTTTTTGTAAAATAAGCATGCGCTTACTCAATTAAGACTGGAATGTTCATTTAAGCCTAAGATGGAATCTAAGGCAATGAAGAAAGGATTCGGCATAAAAGTTGTTTTTAGAGAAGTGAATGAGAGAAACATTGTACTTGTTTTGAGAACAAGTTTGATCTATTCAATTATTTCAAATTGGCCCTCGATATTAAGGATAGGTTGGACATTTAAGTGTCCTTACAAATGTAGGTTTTGGCCCTAATCCAACTTCCTTATATAACAAGGCAGATGTTGCCACAGCCATAAAAAACCATATTGGTCAAGAGCCCGAGCTTCGTTGTGTCAAAGCTAGAAATACAATTGTATTAAAGGAAGTTGGGTGATGTGTGTCACTTACACACCATTTATGTGCTTGTTTTATCTTGAATCAAAGTCAAGTTAGAGTATGTTTATTTGTTTTTCGGTGTTTTATTAATAAGTTCCTTTTATTACTCTCTTTGCTGCATTTTGATGTGCTAGACATAGAATTAATGTCTTAGATGATTTCCATAGAATCTTGAATTGATTTAATTTGATTCTGGGCATTGATTGCATATCTTAGCTTTGGATATTTTATAATATGATTCCCTTAGTTGGGATTTAATACTTCCTAATTGATTTTAATGTTTATTTGAATTTAAAATCAGATGGATAAGTCAAAGAGAGATAAAGGATATCAAATCTTATCTGGATTGGATAGAGATATCAAAGTCAACCAGACCCCTGAGCAGTAATTTGATCATATATTGAGCTACAGAGACCGGATTGAGGTCATTCCAGTTGCTATGGAAAGCTAAGACACAGGGCTACAAGTTTAATGTTGAACACTTTTGCAAATTCCCTACATATAGGAAAGAACGGTCGTGTCATACAACACAGTCTGGCCGTGTTTCTTACTGTAGCCAACACGGGCTGAGACCTAGGCCGTGTTTCAGAACACGGCCGTGTCGAAGGCCCAACACAAAAAAATAAGAAAAGTGCCCAATTACAAGGAGGGGCTTAATTAAGAAGAGAGAGGGGTCAACCCTAGGATTCACTTTGGACGAGATTGAGCCGCAGTCAAGGAGCAAGATGAGAGTTTCTTCATTGGGAGCAACTCGAAGAGAAGGAGATCAAGATCAATTGATTTGTTTCTTCTTCCCTTTCACTTTGTGTCTTGAACTCATGATGTCTAATTATTATCTTTTGATGTTGTTCAAGAACATGTTAGGCTAGATTTCTTTTTGGTTAAAGGTGATTTAAAGCCCTGGACATGATTTTGTAATTGGATCGAAGATGTTATTCCCTTAGTTTTAATTGAAGTTGTTTATGATTCTTCTACTTGATTCGTTTATGATTGTTGTCTTGATCCATTTAGGTGGCCAACTAAATAGAATTTTATAATAATCTAATGCTAGCTTAGGGGACTTGATCCGTAATTGTCATACTTTCCTATTCCCAAGTAGCAATTCGCAATTAATCATTGTAGTGAACTCTTTCTTTAATTGTGAAGAAGAACATAACCTAGGTTAGATAACCCAATCAAACCGAGGTTGTCGCCTAAATCAACCTATCTTTCTCAACTTAAGGCTACCGTTAGGTTAAATCTAGAGATCAGACTTCTAGGTTACTTAATGGTTAGGGAATTAATTAGAGATCAGACTTCTAATTAACGACAAACTAAGGAAAGATTGGGGTAACAGATCAAACTTGTTATCTACGGTTGGTAGTTTCATTAGGATTAAGGAATAACATCAGAAATCTAATTGCAATTATTTTAAGTCTAGTGGTGGAGAAAATCCCTTAACCAAGCTTTATTCATCTTTGATTCTCTTGCTCATTACGTTTGTTGATTTCATTTGCTATTTCTAATTGCATCATAGTAGTTTTAATTATTTTTATTCTAATTCAACACTCACAACCCCCCCCCCCATTTAGTTATTGTTATTTTAATTTTAGTTTCATGACACTTACACTTCAATTGATACAATCCGTTGCAGGAATGACCCTTGCTTTCCACTATACCATACTACATTTTCTGCAAGGTTTAATTTAGTGATTCCTTTCAGAATTGCACAAATCTTGGCTTAGTTGCCAAGGTACATTTAGCATACACACCATTGGGGTGTGTCTAGATGCCACTGTAGTGAAATACATCTCTTGTCCTATTCTTCCTAATTCTCTAGTTGCGCAGTGTCAAAATGATCGCTTTAAACTACCACTGTGATGACTGAATTGCATATTCTTAGAATTTGAATAATAAATTGTTGCCTACTTTGGCTTTTATATATATATATATATATATATATATGTTGTAATAAATGTTGGAGACATATGTTTGTTATTCTTCTTCCCTCAATCTCATAAAATGAATCTATATACTTATGAATAACAAAACTTTCATTAGTCAATAGTTACCATTATGAAACCAATGATACGATCATGCTTTCACGTTTCAACTTAAACACAGAAAGAGCTAAGAAAAATATGTTAAAGGGATGCACAATAATTGATATAAAGTTTAACTTGTTATATTTAGATTAGCTTACTTTCCATCATAAAAGCTTAAAAACAAAATATTGCATTGCCAGATTTTGGCTAAAAATTATTTTTATGTAAAATAAACATGTACTTACTCTTATTATTAAGACTATAATGTCAATTTATGCTTAAGATGGAAGCTAAGGCAATGAAGAAGGGATTCTGCATAAAAGTTGTCTTATGATAAAGAAAATTTGTTTTTTTATACAATGTTTATCAAATCATACTCGTTTAATTTCAGACAATAATGGAGTGAACTGAGTAAAAAAGTTCTTAGAAAATTTAGGTTGATTAATAAATTCATGTTTAGACTTTGATAATTACATTCATGTATTTTTTTTAGATTTTGACTTTATTAATTCTAAATGTGTGGCTTCTTTATTTTTTATAAATTCATAATATGATCAAAAAGTGAAATTAGTGTTACATCAATATAAATTCATTAGTGGAGAATAATTATAAATACTTCCCTTCTTTGTTTATAAATACAGTGAGTGCAAGTATGTAAGATCAAATTCTATTTTCACTAAGGAGGAGAAGATTTTTAAAGAACACCTATTATGTAACACAAATTTTCAAATAAAAGAAAAATAAAAATAAAAATTAATTGTCACGTTCAAACTTAAGAGAGGCTATTATAATGGACAATATGAGACAACATGAAAGTGCTAATACCTGGAAAAAAATTGACAAGAATCATGCAATTAATAATTATATTGATTATAATTAACCAAATATTTGAATAGCCCAAATTAATATATAAAATGATTTTAATTTTGATTTACTGTTATTATAAAAGTTTTTACAATATCATCAAATCATATATTGTTATGCCATTTAAAGAATTCAACTTTTCAAATAATTTTTTATTATGGTCAATAATGATGTATTAACATATAATTTGATAATAGTGTTAAAAAAAAACTTTAATATTAACTATAGATCAAAATTAAATCCCAATAAAATTCATTCTTTTGAGAGCATAATATTGAATATGAACCTTAATCTATCAATGTTATCTTTTAGTCGGTATGATCACATGTTAATTTTTTTCTGTAATTAACGTTTATGTTTTTTTTCATATTTGTATATGAACTATGTACTGTTTGATCGTCTTTTCTTATTCCCATACTTTCCATACTTTCGCTGATTTCTTTTGTGCTCAAAGAGGCTTAGAGCCATGTTAATTAGTACAACCTCTCACCAAACACCAGCACTATTTTCTTTAACGGTATAAACATAACAAGGCAAGTAATGGGGGAAGTGAAAACAATGTTCTTCCATCTTTGAAAATATTTATCTCAACATGTTTGTATCCATGTATATATATTGATTAGATAAAAAATATATAAGATATACATTTTTCTGATACTAAAATATAGATAAACTTCTGTTTGAATCTAAAGGTAAGCTAATGCTTATCTCGTTGTCCAAATTTTATCATTTATATCCTACTATATTACATACACATATCTGACAAATGAATGTATCAATGCTTTCTCTCTTTACTCTTTATGGTATATCAGGGTTGTAAAGCTTAACATCAAAATGCCCACTCCTTCCTCGACCTGTCCCATCTTCAACCAGTTCAACCTCTTTCCTTTTCCTCATAACCCAGCCTTTCCTGTAACTCTCATCAATGATTTCAAGTTTCTAAAATCAAAACTTATGTGAGTGAAGCCCTTGACTTCTCTAACTATCTCTTTTGGCAATCTACTTTTATTCTTGTTTTCAAAGGCTTCAATGTGTTTGACTACCACATTATTAAAACCTATTCTACCATCCGTACAGTTTCAGATGCAATTGGTGCCCCAATTTCAAACCTTGCATTTTCTCAATGGGAACAAGTTGATTTTCTTGTTCTCTCTTGGATCAAAGCCACTTTTTCCTATGCAGGATTCATAGCACAAATGTGCCCTTCACTGCCAAGCATAGTTGTATTGATCGAATTGGCCCAGCTAGCCAAATCGAAAACCAACCACCTGGCCTCCTAGCTGATCTGGTCGGAGGATTAAGTCGCTTTTTCTTAATGACCTGGTCAAACTCACCTGACCCAGCAACTCGGGTCGTTCTTTTCATGTACCGGTTCATATTTTAAAAATAAACTTCGATAAAACTCAAATAAGATAACCTTTCTATTTCACTTCTTCAATTCTTCCCAGTTCCAAGTTGTTGGTCAATCTCCTAGCCCCTCGTTCTTTGTTTCTTCATAGACATTTGGTTAATCTCTTAGCCGCAACTCTGATAAGCATGGGCAACATATGCTGCTCTTGTTCCTGTTGTTGCTGGGATTATGAATGCAAGTGAGGTATGCTTATTCTTCTTTTGATCCATCTTCCTACTCTGTTTCTGGCTTCCATCTTATTATTCCTCTCTAGGGCATTGGGTTGTTAGAAATTGCAAGGCTTCAACATCTTTTGCTTTGCTTTTTTTACTTTCTTACTTTGCTTTTAGGCATTTTACCTTGTGTCTTTTCATTTTTTTGCCTTCATGTGACTTTTACTTGTATTTTGTTTATTTTTTTATTTTTTAGGCTCTGCAGATGATGTAACAAACTCAAGCATAGCTTATTATTTACGCTTAAGAGGCTTAATTAATACAAGACTCTATATTAACTCATTGAGTTCCTGAGTTTAAAGTGAGCCAAACTCAAGTTAAGGAAATGAACTTGACTAAGCTCAGTTCGACTCATTTTCAACTCTAGCTAATATCTTAAAAGAAAATTTCATACAGTAAACTCAAACAGGAAAACAAATGGGGATTCAGGATTTTATTGTATATATTTTTCTTATAAAGTATGCAATCTCAAAGTTAATGGTAATATATATTTTACTTGAACTTGGCTTATATTAGTAGGATGACTAAAAATCCAATAGAGGCTTAAATTTAAGTCATAATAATAAAAATAAATGTCTATTTTGGTCTGTCGAATATATATGTATCAACATGTTGGTCATTTATTTACAAATACATTAACTTAATTCTTTAGTGTCAATTTAATGAATTTATAACATTAAATTAGTCGTTAAAGTGACATCAAATTAATTCTTAAAATGACAAAATTAATGGCATTATTTATTTTTGACGCACCAATTTGATATTTTCGATAAATAAAAAGACTAATGTAATGTTGGTTATATATATTTGAAAGACTAAAATGAGAAATTACTATAATAATAACGATTTCTTGATGAAGTAGAAACAATTTAATGATAGTTTGTTCTTTGAAAAATTGCTATGTGATCAATCAATTTGAGACACTTATTTTAGCTTTATATTAGGCTTTATTAGATGTTTATTGTGCCCAATATTAGTATTTTAGATGAGTTTAATGTTGTTGGGCTTCATTGGGCTTTAATGCAAATATTGAATAATTTTCGGATTTTAATGCATTTTGACATTTCTTCCTTGGTTAGGCCATAACTTGGGACTCGGTGATCCAATTGAGGTGATCTTGGTGTCTTTGGAAAGCTAAGACAATACTCTACAAGTTTCATGAAGAACTCAAGAGCTGGATCGGACTTCTAAGGGTCCAAAACATCCCTGCAATGCAAAGTAGGTTTGCTGTTAGGAAAATCTGGGCAGTGTGCACATATTGGACTACGTACATAGTAAGTTATAGGCCTCCTCTTGGGCTGAAACTTGGTCATTGGAAAGATAAGACCCATATCTCCAACTTCACTGAAGACCATTCAGTCAATAGATGTCGTTTTAGGCATGATAATGAAGCTACAAGTTGGTTTGAATTTGGAAACACGTTCTACCAACCTAACATGAGGTAGGTTCAGTGTTTTTGGCATATCTGGAGTTCTAAACGTCCAAATGGCATGATTCAAATTGAAAAATTTCAAGGAGACAACTGGCTACAACTTTCATGAAGACTTCCAAGCCAAAATGCACCGTCTAGGTGATGAAAATGAAGCCAGAAGTCGAATAAGAGTTATTGACTAAAAGCCACCAACCATACACCAACCCACCTACCATGCACCAACCCACCAACCATGCATCAAGCTTCCATATTTGACAATTTTCATATTTTTATAGGTTGTATTCAAATTATGTACATGTACAAATTGGCTTCTAGGATTAGTATAAATAGAGCCAATCTCTTTGTATTATGGAATTCAATTTGGAAGTAAGTTTGAAGAAAGTTTGAGTATTTGTGAGAGTTTTCTTTCTCTTCTTCTCCATTCTCTTTACAATTTCGTTTTTGTTCTTTAATTTCTGAGTTCTTCCTTCCCATCCATGGAAGGCTAAGCTCTCATAATCAATCCAAGGGATTAGCCATCTTGATGTTTAATTTGGAGATCTTGTTTCGCTTGTTCATATTGCTTAATTGTTATTCAAGTTTCTCTTCTTCCTCTTTTAATTTTGATCTAGATTGAATTGCTTAATTTGATTTGGATGTTTATGTGATAATAGCTTTATTATCATGTATTCAAGAGGATCACATAGAATAAACAATTTATTAAAGCTTTTTGATGGATTGTTTAGCTTGGTTAAATTCTTGATCTTAAGTTAATCTATGTTTGGATGATGCTTACTTTATCTAACCTTGGTTAATTAAATCCTAGATGCTTATCTAGTAGAGGATTCTTGGATCATGTTGAGGCGTCTTGATGTGATCTAAGGCCAAGAACATGGTTAGCGATTAAGTGAATTTCTTGTGATCAATGATGGATTAAACTCAAGATCGGTAAATTTCCTTGGATTGGTTGTTTCTTTAGATTTGTTTTCAACTTTAATTCTTATACTTTTATCAATATTGTTAATCAACAACAAAACCCCTCATTTTAATTATCTTGATTTGATTAAATCTTTGTTCTTTTTGGATCCTTGAGAGACGATTCGGTTCATGCTCTATACTACAAATTAGTTTACGAACCGATAATTTTTATTATTTGACGGGGTCTCAACAACCTCTTGTCACTATGCTTCAGACATTCGAAAGGCTAGCTGGGTAGTGTTGCCTAGTTTAATTGGATAGGCAAACATCATCACAAAGCGCATGTTTGCCACCATAATTTATAAGTTATCATTGTTGTACTGTGATGATATATTTAAGAGATTGAGATTCACAATTATGTCAAAGCACTTGATTGAGCAATTTAATTTCAATCATTGGTGAACTTGTTAAACAAACAATTACAAAAGGAAAAATCTATATTAAGCTAGATGAGATAAGGATATAGGTAATTGATACTTTATAATATTCCAATCCTATTGAAATACTCGGGGAAATGGCGAAGCCAAATTTGTTGTCCCCATTTTTTTGTCACGATGTTCTGAATTGGCAACCTGATATTTTCATTCAATGGATGCTTCACTTGTAGGGTGCTCCGTCCCACCAACTTGAGCCACATTCGGCTACCCTTTGAAGTGTGTTTCATACCCTTGATCTGTGTGTTTGAATGTGTGTTTATGTGGAGATAAACTTGTATCTTACAGAGATATATTGCTAAACTGAGAATGAAGGAGGAGAACGGTATCAAGGCAGCACTGTTTATGTGCTGCGAATGTAATGTAAAACATAGTGCATGTATACTATTGGCTATTGGACTATATGATATAAATATACCATATGAATTGTATACATGATTACTGGTCAGACTCTTCAGTAAATGGCTCTGTATGGGCCAGCAAACTATAATGAATTGTGAATTTTTTTTCCTTTCTTTTTCTCATTTCCTTTTTCCATATGTTTTGAGAATTTCTGCATTCAACCCATCCAAGGCAAACATGTCTAAACTAAATTACGTCCTTCTTAGAGAGCTTCTTGTATTTGACTGCAAGTTGAGGCCTAGTTGAAGATCCAAAGCTTTAATATGGCCCTGCTTTGAAGCAGGGAAGTGGCAAGGCTTGAAGATGAAGGGCCTATTATCTGTATGGGAGAAAGTGAACATACAAGTATCTTGTTGGGAAGGAGCACACCACTTTGATTTCTGATCAAAACCATTAAGATTGGCATCTTGATCATTCGAATTGAAGCTAATCTGAGATTCTTCACACAGGGTGAACTGAGAGCTATAGGAAGAGGGATCATAGAACCAAGGAGTGGAGCCATGGCAAGCAAAGCCAGGGTTGCTTTGAAAAGGCTGTAGGTAGTAGTTTATGCTAGCCTTCCTGGCTTGAAGCTGCAACCTTTTCTTCTTCATTCTTTCTTTCTTGTGGGCATTTTGGTGGCCTCCTAATGCTTGTGAGTTTGCAAATTCCTTGAAACAGTATTGGCACTCGAACTTTCTCTTATCTGGGTCTCTGGCTGAGCTCTTTTCCTGTGCAGTTTTCTCTCCTGATGAAACTGAGTTTGAGGAGTACACGCTTTCGTCTCCTTCTGCAGACTCTTTCATGAAGCCCTCCTTATTCTTAGATGGGCTCAGCTCAAACCCAAATAACCTGAGCCTCTTCTCCACAGAATGGCCGTTTTCCCCATCCCATGTAGGGGAAAGATCACAGACATCCTTTTCCATCTGTCTAAGGTAAGGGAAAGAGATATTTAGAGGTAGAAATGCACCGATTAGTTGTTTGGCTTCTCTTCCTTTTATAGTAATTAAGCTCTTGGGTTTTAACATGCATTGAATCTACTAGAAAAACAAGTAGTTTATGTTAAAAAAAAAAAAAAATAGTATTATAATACATGGACAGCATAAGGGAACCCGAGGGTCAATAAAATATGAAGATTTAAAACAAGAGTTTAATTTTGATCCACAATGTATATAATTTTTGTACATTATTATCTAATCATGTATTAATTGTTAAATTATTAAAAAGTTTGGCTATTACAATAATTATTTAGAAAGTCTAACTCTTTTAATGATGTGACAACACATTATGTATTTAAATGATATTGTAAAAAAACTTTACACTTATAATAAATTAAAATTAAATCTTAAAAGAAAAGTTAGATAAGAGAAAGCCGTCTCTCATGCAATGCTGGTTATTTTAAAAAGTCTCAGTGTGATTTATTTAAGGTGGCATTGAATGGTCTATAAGCACTTTATAATATATAAACATGTAATTATAGTACCACTTGGATTTTCTCCTTTATTAAAAAGAGATATATTCCATGCTTAAGACATGATTAAAGTTATTAAACTAATTGTAGCTGCAAAAGTCAAAGAAAGGGGATGTAAACATCTGGAAGGAAGGGGACTCTAACTTAATAACATGTCTACGGTCTACCACCATACTAAAATACATATCTAAATTGATCAAAAAAAAAAATGCATATCTAAGATTATTTTACCTGAGCAGCCAATAACTTGGTGGTTTCATGTACTGTCCTCTACCTAAGCTTATCATATATTATAGAGATTTCCATATACTGTCGTGGATGCTAAGATATTGCCTAGTCCCATCTGATAAAGTTCATTCAATTGAATATCATAAAATGCTCTGTAGAAATGTCATTATTCAGCACTAAATGAAGCTTCTTTGTAATTATCCCTCCGCCCATATATATGTTTTTAAAAAAATCCTTAATCTGTTTATCTTGTTTTGTGAATGCTCTTGTAATACAAAAGAAAGAGTAGTTGCAAAATCAAGGAATATAAGAAGTGGGCAATGATGTGAGCATATATACTAATAAGGTTCTTCCATAAGATCTGGGCATATCTTCTTAAAGCCGGCAAGCCTATATTTTATACTCTAAAGCATATGTTTTCAGGTGAATCAAATCATCAACTAATATTATTCTACAAATAAACTGAATATTTTCGTTGGACAGTTGTTCTAGTTGAACCCCACCTTTTGTCGCTTTATGACACAATTTAGAAACCATTAGATTGTGTTTTATTCCATTGTCTATACCTATGTCTTCCATTGGTGGACTTCTTCCACCAATAAACCTCTCAAGGTCATCAACTCCCACTCCTGTTCTTCATTTTCAAGCTTATTCAAATTTTCTTTCGTGCTTTAGGAGGAGATTTCCAGGTAGGCATGCTGTCATTTAGCATTTCATTATCCTAACATCTGGAATAAAAAGAGGCGAGAGAGTATGTGTTTTGATTAGTTGTGAAAAAAAGATTGTGTTAAAAATTGATTATAAGTATAATCGATTTTTAAGAAAATTAAGAGCAAGTTTGGGAAAGATTCATTCTTTCCCAAAATAGCTTTTTTTTTAATTAAAAGTTGTTTTATTTAAAATTTATCTTATTAGTTTAAAGTGTATAAAATTGATTATAAGTTAAGATTATTTTTTCATTAACTAAAAATAGCTTTTTTAGAAAAAAATTTTATTTTGAACTTTCGATTATTTGATTTCATATTTTTTCAAAAATATTTAGAGAGAAATACTTATTTATCCTCAACCAAATAACGTTTTCAGTCATATTATATATATATATATTGATAATTTAATACATAAAAGTGATTTTTTATACAATCTAAACAAAACTCTTTATTTTAAAATCGATTATCAATTAACATATCCAAACATAAATTAATTTTCTCATAATATATTTTCTTGAAAATTAATTATACACATAATCAATTTTTAACATAATCTAAAATTTATCTTATTAGTTTAAAGTGTGTAAAATTGATTATAAGTTAAGATTATTTTTTCATTAACTAAAAATAGCTTTTTTAGAAAAATAAAATTATTTTGAACTTTCGATTATTTGATTTCATATTTTTTTCAAAAGTTTTTAGAGAGAAATACTTATTTGTCCTTAACCAAATAACTTTTTCAATCATTATATATATATATATATATTGATAATTTAATACATAAAAGTAATTTTTTATACAATCTAAACAAAACTATTTATCTTAAAATCGATTATCAATTAACATATCTAAACATAAAATTAATTTTCTCATAATATATTTTCTAGGAAATTAATTATACACATAATCTATTTTTAACATAATCTTTTTTTACAGCTAATCCAAACACACACTAATTATGAGAAAATTAATTTATGTTTGGATAATTTAATTCATAAGCTATTTTAAGATAAAGAGTTTTGTTTGAATTATATAAAAAATTATTTTTATGTATTAAATTACCAAAAGAAATATGAAATGATTGAAAAAGTTATTTGATTGAGGATAAAGAAATATTTATCTCCCAAAGTTTTTCAAATGATCTAAAATCAAATAATTAACTTCTGAAATAATGCTAAAATTTTAACTTTTAAAAAAAATCTTTTCAGTATAAAAAAATAATCAAAGAGTTTTTTTAACAAAACTCAAACATATTACATTTTTTCAAAAATAACTTTATAGACATAAAAAATTATTATTCTAAACAATTAATTAAATTTAAACACATTATAGTGGTGGGAGAGCTAGGTTGCTGATGGGTAGGGACCACGGTCTGATACTCTCAAACCAACGTGTAATAAAATGAAATTTGCTAAAATCAATCAATCAGCCACCCACTCTAGTCTTGGCTTCCCTTATGGACAAATCCAAAGTGGATTTCTAATATTTTATAAGAACACATAGAATGCCAAAACTGACTAAGGAAAAACTACATATATTGGAATATGATAATGCAGTCATATAAGATCAGTACAAAAAAATGTTACTTCGGTGAAAGAACATATTGATTTGAAATGCAAGCTTATGCCGAATACTGATGCATCAAAAGCACTAGTTAATGTGACAAGAAGGAAAATTCTACCTTCTCAGTTGCTGGCTTGCAGGATTGTAATTTGTTAGGCAAAGCCCTTCAACCACTAGCTGCAGTTCAGGATTCGAAGTGTTTGGACTTAATTTGTAGGGTATTATGCAAAAGATGACATCAGAAACAATTGTGAAATAAACTAATAGAACTTTATGAAATCACCCATGTAAGGGTTAAAACTGGTTGGCAACCATTTTTCCTTCCTTTCTACCATTTGCCATTATGATTTTACCAAAGATTAGTCTAAAAAGCACTACCAAAGTAAAATGTATCGTTGTCAGAACCTGTTGAGTCTCAATTAAGGTTGAAACGAGGCTAACTTGGTTAGTAAGTCTAAAAAAACAATACAGAACACTTTTAAAGAACTATTAGAGCTGAGCTACCGCTCGCCTTCTTTAATAAGCTCATGCGATCACTCATCATGTGGACATAGCACTTTTATGATTGATACTATTAAATTTAATTTAATCAAATTTCAATTGAAAATAAATTAAGTGAGATTTATTAAAATAGAATGAGTTGCTTCTATTTATTAGCCCAAATACTCATGAATGGGGGGGGGGGGGGAGTAAACTCAATCATTGGTAAAAAAATTTGACAAGTATGCCAAGGATTGAAGCTAATGTGGACTTTCTAGTTACCTGTCTTAAGTCTGTTTTCTTTAAACAATCTGTCTTAATTTTCATTAGAAATGTTGTATGGTATATGTCACTATTTTGGGGAATGTTGATCATCACAAAGGGATTTCTACGAATTTGGGTACGAATGAATCACAGCGTGATTTAGGTGGTTTTTCTTTTTCTTTTTTAAATTTCTGTTGTTATGTTTCGGCTGAAAAATAGGTGAAGTGGGGTGTGCCAAGTGATATAGCATTGCTCCACTATATCTATGTCTTGTAACGGCATGTGCTTACGAGGCAAGACCTATCATGCAAGTGCCTTAAATACTAGAGTTCAATATGCAAATTCCACAACAACTAATACTGAAATTATAAAAGCAAAAGTACAGTATGACAAGAGTTACAAATTACATAAAGCACGAAACAGCTTTTGAAATTGCATTTTGGAAAAGCCACAGTTCAAGTGCTCAAGACAAATTCCATAAGAAAGCGCACTAGACAACTAGCGCAATTAAGTATAATAAATTAAATTCAATGGATAATGATGGAAGACGAATTTTATAGTGCTCCAACATGTCACGAACTTAAAAAACAGCCTAAAGTTTAGCCCTTGTTCAGGTGAAGCATGAATTTTATGGACCTCTATTTGATCAGTAGGCTAAAAACCCAATATTTGCTCTTTCTTGTCAGATGGTTTTACTATCCAAACTAATTCATCACCCTTTTAATCATAAGAAATTATGTACTTCAGGGAAGGCTAGGCAATCACAATTAAAGGTTCAATAGTTTTCCTAATCTCGCAAAGAAGCGGAACATAACCATAACAAAAATCGCATAACTTTGTTAATAGACATGGTGGGTTAGACGTTCCCAGCAATCTTTAATACCCTGTTATAATATCATTTTCTAACGTAAGATACAATACTCGAATTCCTGAGCAAAATTGTCATCTGTGATGCACATCACTGTCTTTTGTATCTGGGGCCAGGAAGCGGGTGCTTACCTAATGTGTCGTCCAATTTTGAGAAAAAAGCAAGCTTTTGCTGCATACAATTGAGATCCGTTGTCATGTTCACCATTCTTTTAATAGCCTACAAATTCTCAGTAAACCTTCAAAGGCAAGCCACAGTATCCCAAGCCCCCCTCTCGACCCCAAAAAGAAACTTTCCACGTCATAAAGCATAGACATGTTTTGAACATATCCACAAGTAGACGGGCACATTACAAGGATAAAAGGGAAGGGCAGCATCAATGTCACGCATTTCTCCCTATTGTCATACACCTTGGAAGACCTTGCCGGTCTATATTCACAGCATCAGTACAGGAGTTGGTTCAAAAATTAGTAAGATGAGGGGAGGAGAAAAGATTAAACACATTTTGTGACAAAAAAAAAAAAGTTGCTCTATGCAAAGCACTTTTACTCAGGCAAAAGGTCACACAGATTGATCGACCTGTATTCAGTATAAATTGATGATTTCGTTTCACATTTCTTCCAATAGTAAAAATAAAAGAAAGTAAAGAGAGAATTACAGATCAATATTTCTGATAACGCATACTTGTTCTTGAATGCAAAAATGCAACACTGAATACACGGGACACTCTCAACCCCCCATATGGGGGAAGGCATATCTATACTCTTGTACAAAGTCTCAGATACGTGTTTCATCATCATCACACAAGGGGAAAAAAAAAGATGGTGATCCCAACATGTGTTAGCTTCTGCATCAAGCAGGATAGATATCACTGTTGACGTTTGGCATGAGGCAAGAGTGCGAGGAGAATTTTTTTTCTTGGACCCTGCAACTCAAGCAGCCTTCATAAGACGCAGATAAAACCACACACGAACATTAACATAAGTATTTTATTTGCTTACAAAGTTGCTCCAATAGTAGCCTGTAACAAACTACTAGGGAGCAACTTTATAAGTACATAAAGCAAAAAACAGCAACAAAAAAAACAAATAAAGATAAGCAGAATCCTAGACTAAACAACTTTCATATGGTTCAGATTGCCAAATTTGCAGGACATCTTTTAGCCTTGACTGAGAAATGAATGTCATCATATGCATTTCTGGTAAGATGTAGGGGTGAAAATAGGCTAGGCAGCCCAATAAGGGCTTACGGCCTAGTCTACTTTTGGTCTACGCCTAGCCTATTTACCAAACAAGTCAAGCTTAAGCTTTTAAAAAAACCTATTTAGTTAAATAGGTCAAGGCCAAGGCCTTCAAAAAAGCCTATTTAGCTTAACAAGATGGCCTATTTATTTATTATAATAACATAAAATTAAAATTTATAATACTTATAGGATTTATTCGTTATATATTAATATTATTTATTTATTTTATACATAATACAATAATTTTGTTAAAGTCTAAGTATATTTGAAACCTATAAAGTTTGAGTATGTTAGCTTATTTGAAGGCCTTTATCAAATGTAGGCCTTTAAGTAGGCTTTCAGGCCAGGCCAGGCTTGGCTTTTATGTTTTCATAAAAAGGCCGGGCCTGAAAAAAAACCGATAGGTAATAGGTCAGGTTAAGGCCAAGGTTTTTCAAAACATGCCAAATCTATTTAAGGTAAAACCTAACCTATTTCCACCCCTAGGATGTAAAAAGTATTTCCACTAGCTACAAGTGTACCGAGAGTACAAACTACAAAGGAAAATTCATGTCTCCCAGCAAAATGGCAATAAGCTACTAAACAAGTCAATTGGGAGAAATGATTGATACAAAATTAAAAAATAAACTAATTGTAAATTATAGTTGAAATGGAATCTAGAAGAGGGAGATGGATGGTTTACACAGCGTCTGAGATTTTTTTTTTTATGCTTTACATGGTCAACGGTCAAATACTTTACATCCAGATAATGAAGATGCTACAGAAGGAAACAGACAGAAGAGGGAAATGAGTGGGTACTGGACAAGGCAGCTAGTACTGAGGAGACAAGCATGCAAAATCAAAGTTAACATCTAGAAATCCTCCCACACAATTTCAGTAACTGAACTCATTATAAATTGTCTCTTTGATACACGCAATAGCGCATTAATCCATATTATTGGAGATTCAATTTAAATTCCAAGCCCTATTGAATAACACCTGAACATAAGCCATAAGTGAAAAGAAAGACAATTACCATTGGAATTCCAAGCTCTTTGAGGTCATTTTCTCGCATCTGCTTCAATGCAGTCATATCCACCTGCATGAACACATCAGTGTACACGATAAGTGCCAAACTAGAGAGAACCTAATCTAGGCAGAAACACATAAAAATGCATCAAAAGATTCAAAACCACACTACTTTAACTATCTAATTAATTCATACCTATGTAACAATAATATCATATGAGATTATAACTTCTGCAGTCTACACCAAACAAACGCTCTAGAGTTTGCCTATAGCAAGTTTAGCATAATTATAGAAACTTTATAAATGTCAAATGGTGCTGAAAGTTTATGAATCACTGTAGGAGAGACATATTTTGAGTCATAAGCAAGCCAGGGTGATTCAAAGAATAAGTGAAACCTAGTGCAACTTCCCCAAACCATTATTTAAGAGGTAAATTGTCATGAGTTAACATTGCCCCTTAGGAGAATCTTAGGAAGAAGAGAATAAAGGGGTTTAAAAGTGATTATAAAATGCAAGCATGATTGTTTAAGTAATGCTTCAAGAGTTAACATTTTTCCTCCTGTTAAAATTTCATTCTGATAAAAACAGGATGAGGGAATGAAACTTAAATAACCGAATGTATCTCCTCTCCTGTTACTGATATCAGTGTGATATCAGTATCAGTGGGGCTTGTGTATACAGTAACAGAGATAGAACTCTAAACAAGAAAAGAAAAAAAGAAAATAAAGATAGCCCAGACAAATTGAGAGGTATGGTCTCTCCCTTCCTTTCCCTTCTACTCACTTCATTCCTTACTTTCTTTTCTTCCCCTTTCCTCACTCTTATGCATCCTGCGCACAACAGACTTCCTCACTTCACTCACACCTTCCCTGCCACATGTGCAGGTAGTTATTTGGGAGTCACATTGTCTCCATTGGTCACGTGGGTTGCTCATTCCCTAATCCCCTTTCTTTTCTTTCAAGTACACCTTGGTGATTGGGGGTTTGCTAACACATTCCTAATTTATAAGCCTTTTATAATTAAAAAAAATCTCTAAACCTAAAGAGTAAAGCAAAATTTATCAATGCTTATAATTGAAAGCTACACCTTAGGTTGAATCAGAAACTAACATGAAAACAATTTGTAGAACCAGAGTGAATCATGTCTTTAGTATATTAAAAGTGGAGCATTATATAAGTCAGTAATTTTTAGAAACATATTTCCCCAAAATTGGAAACATGACATAGAGGGCTTATGTAGAATTCATTGATTCATCAGCATGAAGAACGCAAACTATCTAAAGCAACAAAAAAAGAACAAAGTCAAGTGGCAAAAAACTGCTTAAAATAGTCTTCTCCAATCATGTTCCGTAAGAACCCTTTGGTGACCAATCATGGATAATTGTGACATTCATTAAACAAATTATGATTCAAATCCTAAATTAAATTTGAAAAACAAAAATACCAGAATAATTCATCATTTACATAAATAAATGAATTACATACTTCCTCAGCCTTGAAGTGAATGGCATATTTTCCCAGCCCCAGTGCATGTAACAGGCCATCAACAGTTTGGTGTGATTGCTGCTCGCCACCCTACATGATAACCAGCAACAGCACATGTCAGGGTAAACTCTAAAGTCAATTTGTTCAGAGAAGTTAACATAAGTGAAAATTCATCTGCTTCTGCTAAACACGCAAGCATCAAAGATCAGATCATATAGACTGACAATATCTATTGAAAAAGAAAATAATAACAAAAAAGAAATGTAGAAACTCAGGGAATGCTAACTATCACACCCTTGAGAACTCTACCCAAGACCTTCCTTTCTACAATTCACCCATGCCCCTCTCACTGTTTCCTTTCCTTAAGTCACTCCGTCCTTGCTTTCTGCTGGGATTCCAGAATCTCCTTCCACTCCATTCTTGCTCTACCAGCTGGCTTGATTGTTATTCACAATCTTCTCTTTCCTTGTCAGCCCATCATGTATCTTCTGCACATTAACTAACTCTTCATTTGGCTCTTCTCCCCTGCCCACTTCCTTATTTCTCCTTTTGTACACCCTCATTCTTCTTCTATTTTTTTTCGTGAATATACACAGGTGACAAAGGGTCTATCACAATATTGATACAACTATTTAATCGGAAAGCCAACAGGAAAACACACAAATCAAGCATATAAATAATGCCATTAATATTTAAAAGGATGCTCACATTTCTAGCACCACGCATAGACCATTTGTTGAAATTGAAAATGAAATCTGAATTGGCTTTAGAGG
This sequence comes from Styphnolobium japonicum, assembly GCA_023212625.1. NCBI lineage: Eukaryota > Viridiplantae > Streptophyta > Magnoliopsida > Fabales > Fabaceae > Styphnolobium > Styphnolobium japonicum. Next base: position 27,669,631 of record JALBWW010000011.1, read on the forward strand.
TAGTCTCAGCCTCATAAGTTTATATTAATCAAATGTACAATACAAAATCCCTAAAATGGAGGGATTACAGCCAATCTATTTAGCCTCCTATACAGCCACCCTATTTAGACAAAGCAGCCATTGTAGCTGCTACAACAGCTAAGATCTTTGACTACAACTAATCTGACATACATATTTCAACAACTACTCTGACATAAATATAAATGTCAAAGATATGTCAGAGATATTTCAACAGAGTGGGTAGGAGATAATAAATGCAGAAGCCTAGTTTTCAACACTCCCCCTCAAGCTGGTGAATAGGTATTCTCCATTCCCAGCTTGGACACCATTCTTTCGAAAAACGGGCAGCTCAATCCTTTGGTGAAAATATCTGCAAGTTGTCCTTGTGAGGGTACATATGGAGTACAAATCAAACCGCTATCAAGCTTTTCTTTGATAAAGTGCCTATCCACCTCTATGTGCTTTGTTCGATCATGTTGAACAGGGTTATGAGCTATACTGATTGCTGACTTATTATCACAATAAAGCTTCATAGGTCCATCCCATTTAATCTTCAAATCTTCTAAGATAATCTTGAGCCAAAGTAATTCACAAAAACCTTGTGCCATAGCTCTAACTACCTTCGGCACTAGATCGAGCCACAACATTCTGCTTTTTACTCCTCCAAGTTACAAGATTTCCACCAAGAAATGTACAATACCCCGTAGTGGATCTTCGGTCAGTAATTGACCCTGCATAATCAGCATCAGTATAAGCCTCAAGGGTTGCATTCCCATTCCTTTTAAATAAAATTCCTCTTCCTGGAGTTCCCTTGAGATACTGCAAAATCCTATGAACTGCCTGCAAATGAACTTCTTTTGGATTGTGCATAAATTGACTAACTAGACTCACAGCAAATGCAATATCTGGTCTTGTGTGGGAAAGGTAAATTAATTTCCCAACCAATTGTTGATACATTTCTTTATCCACCAATGCACTTTCATCTCCACATCCCAACTTATTGCTTGAATCTATAGGAGTACTCACAGGTTTACAAGCTGTTTTTCTTGTTTCCTTGAGCAAATCTGTGATATACTTCTGTTGAGATATGAAAATACCCCTTTTTGAGTGAGCCACCTCAATTCCTAGAAAATACTTCAGCCTCCCAAGAGTTTTTATTTCAAACTCCGTTGCTAAATGTTGACTTAGGACTACTTGTTCCTTCCAATCATTTCCAGTGACTATGATATCATCAACATATACTAACAAAGATCACACTCCCAATTGAAGTTGAGTGTTTAATGAACAATGTGTGATCTCCATTACTGCTTTGTACCCTAAGGCCGTCATAGCCTTAGTGAACCTTCCAAACCATGCCCGTGGTGATTGTTTCAACCCATATAATGCTTTTTTAACCTCGCAAAGCAGAATTGACAACTAGCTTTTCCCATTTCCTGGTGGGACCTCCATATAAATTTCCTCCTCTATTTCCCCATGTAAGAAAGCATTCTTCACATCAAATTGCTGTAATTCCCAGCCATAATTGGCAGCAAGTGATAGTATAACTCGAACTGTATTCATCTTTGCAACTGGAGCAAAGGTCTCTCCATAATCAATCCCATAGGTTTGTGTGAAACCTTTAGCAACTAACCTGGCTTTGTACCTCTCTACTGACCCATCAGCCTTATATTTTACTGTATATACCCATTTACAACCAACGGGTTTCTTCCCTTCTGGTAAAGTAACCAACTCCCATGTTTTATTCTTCTCTAATGCCTCCATTTCTGTATCCATAGCAAGCTTCCAATTTTTATCAGACAATGCCTCAAAAACATTATTGGGAATTGAAATGGTGTTTAAGTTTGCAAGAAAGGTTTTATGGGTTGGTGAGAATTTTTGAAATGAGAGGTAATTTGAGAGAGGATATAGTGGATTTTTTGTGCATTTTCTTATTCCTTTTCTGATGGCAATTGGGAGGTCAAGATTATCTTCGGATATTGGATTTTCTGTTTCATTTTGAGAGACTGAAAAATTATCCTGTAAAACTGGTGAATCAGAATTTGCTACCTGACTTGAAGGAGTTGGATTGGTCTCTTGGACATGTGTTGATTCAGGAATGGCCTTTAGTCTTTTTGTATACACCAAATTCTTTCCAAACTTATCAATTTCAGATCTGGTTTCAGTCAATGCTTCATTTTCAGATCCATTTTCAGCTACTATTCCCCCTGATTCGGATTCATTTTCAGGTCCCTTTTCTTCCACTACTCCCCCTGACTCAGTCTCACGAAAATTTGGTTCAAAATCAGGAAGAATAAGTGTTTCAAGATTAGTCCCCTTATCTTCCCTAAGACTCTCCCCCTGAAGATAAGGTTGAGTGAAATAGGCTTGTGCTTCATGAAAGGTAACATCCCGGGACACAAAGAATTTTTTAGATGGAGGATGATAACACTTATATCCCTTCTGAGTAATGGAATACCCAACAAAGACACATTTTAGAGCTCTAGGATCAAGTTTACCCCTATCTTGATTATGGATATGAACAAACGAGACACACCCAAAAACCCTTGGTGCAAGATTGTGAGTGGTAGAAATGTGTGGATAAAAAGAGGAAAGAACATCCATAGGACTCTTGAACTCCAACACTCTAGAGGGTAAACGATTAATGAGATATGTTGCTGTTAGGACAGCTTCTCCCCAGAGATTCTTTGGAACATTTTTCTGAAACAAAAGTGCCCGGGTTTGGTCAAGAAGATGGCCGTTTTTTCTTTCTGCAATTCCATTTTGTTGTGGTGTTTTCACACAAGAAGACTCATGGATTATTCCCTCCTTTTGACAAAATGGAGTAACGACATGATTGAAGTACTCCTTACCATTATCCGATCTAATTCTTTTGATGTTCACACCAAATTGATTTTTGACCATTGAGAAAAATTTTGGGAGAACTGTACTTACTTCAGATTTGTGTTTAAGGAGGAAAATCCAAGTAACTCGGGTACAGTCATCTATAAAAGTCACAAACCATCGAAACCCAGAAACACTTGGAATAGAAGAAGGACCCCAAACATCAGTATGAACTAGATGAAAAGGAAATGTGCTTCTTTTATTATTCAATGGAAAAGGTACACGCTTGTGTTTTGCAATTTCACATACTTCACAATGGAGACTCTTCAGCCCAGAAAACAAAGATGGAAACAGAATTTTGATGACTCCAAAAGATGGGTGTCCTAACCGACAATGGAAAAGAAAAATTTTCTCTTTATTTGTGAGAACAGATTCGGTCATGAATGAGCAAGACAAAAGATTTTTTTTTGTTGTGGACAAACTTGATTCCTCAAGATAATAAAGACCATTCCCTTCTCTAGCATGTCCAATCGTTCTCCCCGAATCCTTGTCCTGAAATACACAATGATTACTGTGAAAAATCACACTACAGGATAAGTCTTTTGTAAGTTTCTGTATAGAGACAAGATTTGTGGACAATTTTGGAACATGAAGAACATTTCTTAAGATAATGGAAGGATTTATTTGTATGTCTCCTATACCAGCCACTGTTACAAGAGCACCATCAGCAGTGGCAATTTTCTTATTACTGGGACAGGGGTCATATGTGGAGAAATATTTAGATGAAGGTGTCATATGGTCTGTGGCTCCAGAATCTAAGATCCAGAAGGAAGTAGAAAGTGTTTTTGAGACATTAAACCCGAATGAAATTGGAAGCATACCTGAATACGCCAAAGTGCATTTACCTGTGGGTTTCTCCAAATTGTTGAGGAAAGCCCTCATTCTTTCAATCTCTTCTTGGTTATAGCTATTTAACCCAGAACTGTTTGAAGATTCTGGTTTACCTTCTTCAACCTTTTCAGCTACATAAGCCTGACCATTTTTGCGAGGTATACCTCCTGAAAAAACTCCTTTTTGTCCTCCTTCACGATTAGTAGGTTTACCATTCAGTTTCCAGCACCTCTCTCTGGTATGTCGAGGCTTATTACAGTAGGTACACCACAAGTCCCCTTTCTTTTCCACCTTTGCCTGTCCTCCATTCCTAGGATTTTCAGCTATCATGGCTGAACTTTCAACGGATGGGGTATCTAGCATTAAGTTCCTTCTACTCTCCTCACTTCGTACAATGGCAACCACCTCATTAAAGGATGGTACTTCTGGTTTTCCCAGAATCTGGATTCTGACTTGATCAAATTCAGGATTTAATCCCACAAGGAAGTCATAGACCCTATCTTGTTCAATGAACTCTTTGATAATTGCTGAATCTGCAGAACATTTGGTTTTTATTACCCTATAATGATCCAACTCCATCCATAGAGACTTCAATTGATTGGCATATTCTGTAACAGATTTGTTGCCTTGCTTTGCAGCAACTGTTTTCACTTTCACATCATATACTTGGGCAGCATCTTTAGCCTTTGAATAGGTCTGCTCTATTGAGTCCCAAATTTCCTTTGCAGTGCTGAGAAACATGCAAGTGTCACTAATTTCTGGAATCATTGAATTCCATAGCCAAGCCATGATCATTGAGTCTTCCTCATCCCATGCAGTATATTTTGGATCTCCCTGTACTGGTCCAGTTCCAGTAAGGTGGCTAATTTTGCCATTTCCCTTTAACAGGGTACGAACAAGTTGAGACCATTTCAAATAATTTCTTCCATTTAGTCGATAGGCAGCCTGAATATTTTGTAATTCTCCAGGTTGGCTGTTCTGCACTTGAGAACTTTCACCTTGGCTGAATGGGTTTACTATTTCGTCTTCCATATGAGCCCCAAAACTGGCTCAAAGAAGGTCGGCAACCCAAACCCAGTAACCAGCAGTGATCTTCTGCGTCCTGGACAGTTTTTGGAAGGCAAGCTTGCTGGGGAAACTTCTGATTTGATCCGTGGCAGTCGGTGGTGGCTAGATGACGGTCAAACAGTGATCAACAAAAAGAAACTTGACAGCACAAGTGCCCAGTCAAGCTTAAAAAAGGTATGATAAAAAGGTTATTTGCGGAAGCAGAGTCTCCCTAGATCGGGAGCTCTGATACCATGTTGAAATTGAAAATGAAATCTGAATTGGCTTTAGAGGTAGTCTCAGCCTCATAAGTTTATATTAATCAAATGTACAATACAAAATCCCTAAAATGGAGGGATTACAGCCAACCTATTTAGCCTCCTATACAGCCACCCTATTTAGACAAAGCAGCCATTGTAGCTGCTACAACAGCTAAGATCTTTGACTACAACTAATCTGACATACATATTTCAACAACTACTCTGACATAAATATAAATGTCAAAAATATGTCAGAGATATTTCAACAGAGTGGGTAGGAGATAATAAATGCAGAAGCCTAGTTTTCAACACCATTCATACCTATTCCAGTGATCAAAAGATCATACCTTGGTACAACAATAACAACCAAGCCTTACCCCACTACACAATGTCCAGAATATCCACAAAGACCATATCTTAGTGAAAAGAAAAATTCACGCCACGAAAGATCTGATACCAAAAGACATTCAATGTCCAGAATATACCTTTTTAAAGCAAACTAGGGTTTTGACATGCACATATGTGGATGTCAATTCCCTTTCTTATTTTAAGTTTAACTCATCTTTTTTTTTATTTAAATTTTATGATTGATTGTGAGAAACTTTAGCATGTATTTTCATACTGTATAGAAGTGAGTATAGCGGGGAGTACTGGAATGACATTTTGTTCCTCAATTCTCAACAACTGTGAACATAGGATAATTGGGTTTTAGGAATAACAAAAAATATACACCAAAGATGGAAAAGCCCTTTCTATAGTACCATACATAGACATTATTGAAAAGCATCAACATGTAAACCCAATTATATGGGTTGTCCATGAAAAGTTGGACTCAAAAGGAAAAAGGAAACATATAAAGAACACCTGAATTATCCTGAATTCAAAAAATATGAAACTTCTGTAATAAAGATTGAAGAAGTGGAACGCAGTAAAGTAAAATAAAACTAAATAAAATATGCAAATAAACTTGTCTTAACCACATGACACTTTACTCCTCAATTTCAAAGATGTGGCTGTTCCTCTAAAACCACCACAATGTCCACTTAATGGATGCAAAAGCCATTCTCCATAAAATAAACAGAACCTATTATCTTCCCCATGCCAGCCAGCACCTCACTTACAGTTGTATTCATAACCAAACCAACATTCTAGCAATATAACAATGCAACAGCATACAATCAATTGTTTGCCCATCATTTCAACTTGAAGGGCACTTAATAACCACCACCAGAATTCTTTTCTTTTGTCCTTTTGTGAAGAATCACCACCAGATTTTGTTCCTCAGAGTCAAATTATCAGATTTAAGCATTACTTCCCAGTTTCCACTGGGGTTCAGACAAAGAAACAAACTTTTGGAGGAACAACCACCTCTCAAATGCAGCTCCACAGTGAAAGAACTTCTAACATCAACTGATCAAAAACAGCTAACAACTAGAATATCCACAACTTTAGGCCATGAGACCATCCAGAGTGACAGTAAGTTCTGAGATTGCATTTTTTAACACCTTTAGCCTACTATACCAAGTTAACTCAAATGGCCCAATTCTACAACTCTAGCTACAGTCACTCAAGCACTTATCTTTGAATTGGAAACTAGGATTAGCAGAAATAGAACTTCTGAGCTATCACAATATTCAGAGAGATGCACATGTACCATATTGAATTACAAGATCAGGTTAACCACACAGAATTTGTAAATACCAAGCCTCCTAAACAGTTCCCAACACAAAAGAATATGAATTAGTAATTGCATTGAATCACACCAAAAAAATAATAATTTGTCTTTGTTATCGTTGATATAGAACGGAATGTTTAAAGAATCTTTCTACATAAAACCGTACTTCACATGTATTTCTGATTTGAGGAACACTCACATGTCAATAAGTTCTATTCTCATAAACAATTTTAGCATATGGAATATCCACAAAGGCATAACAGAACCAATCGAGATATCCAGCAGTTGGTCATGGGAAAAGTTTCTCCAAGTAAAAACAAAAAGTAAAGTTAGAGAAAAAGGTGCAGTATGGACCCAGAAGGTAAGTAAAATTCACCACGTATGAAGCCCTCTGTGAAACACTGCCTTGTGGAGGAATTTGGCCAAGATGAGATGCTACAGGCTTAGCAGTTGCTGGAGGCAATATGGAAACCGTGGAGCGTGCCATCAAAGATGAAGGTGCAGTGCTTGGAGGTCTTGTAGTCTCAAGAACATCCCTACTTACATATGGAACTGGCCTGACACCATCATATGTCCTGTTTAATGGCCTTCTCTGCAGGTCTTCCACATTTCTTTGGGTAGATAACCCCCTCGAATTACTTGGAAACCCATCTGGTGACCTTCGCCTTATATGATCCAATGTCCAAGGAGAGTATGAGCATCTCATGGATTCCATACGCATTAAATCATTAGAACTTCTAGCCAACGGTATTCGCCTCAAAATGCTTGTTTCCCTTGGTTCAGGCATGTGCTGCTTAGAATTAATATTGGTCACCGGAGGGTGGGCTTTTGACAGTTTTTCACGAAGGTCCATGTGCCTCTTAACACCATTGCTCTCAGCCCGTCTAGATGCACTTTTTCGCATGAGCTTTAATCGAAGATCATCTTTGCCAATTCGCCCTTCTAAGTAAATTGAGGGCAATGAGATTAGAAATATAGAAACCATTGAGCAACATAAAGATGCAAGGGTAAATTCACTGCTGAAGGAGCTTACTACCATCCAGTCCATTTGGCATGCTTATATCTCCTCGCTGTCTGCAGTGAATATGAACAACGTCATCCACAAAAGCTAATTTTAATTGAATTACATACAGAACATAATGCAGCAGCAAGCAGCCTATTCCACCTCAAACACTGATCATTACAGAGTCCAAAACACATTATTTTCTTTATGATTTAAACTGCCAAGTGCCTACTCACATTATCCATGGTGAATTTTCAGAACAAACAGTCAATACGGAACACAGTAAGTTCAATACCATAGCAGCTATTGATACTAAGGGAATAGCAAACATACCGTTTATTGCTGCTGAGTTCATTCCCATGCAACATGGAACTGTCTGCATTATTTCCAATTCTGTCTCTTACAGACCTCTTAGTCCCAGCTGAGGTAAAAGAACTAGAGAAAGAAGAAGCTTCTGCTGCCGATATATCCCTCTTCACAACCTAAACTCAAATGCATAATAGAAGGTCATTAAAATGAATCCAAATATCCAACTCATCATGTCAAAAATAAGAGGGACCATTTTTTTATCATGTATATTTTCTAGGCCAACAAAAAAAAAATTACCGAGAAGGTCATCTTCAATGATGATTTACTATTTTTTCGATGAAATAATAATTAAAAAAAAAAGTAAAAAGAAGCAGAAACTAATAGAATCAAAATTATCAGCCATTGTTCGATCAAGCTAGTAGAAACGAATCAATTACTACACAAGGAAGTTCCTTGAACAGAAATCAAAAACTAAAATTTAAAAAGAATAAATAAAAACGATTTTGAATTAGAAGAGATTTCAAACTTGTTAATAAATAAAAAAAATAAATGAAAAATAAAAAGAGTACCTGCCCGCTACGCCCAAGAGTAATGGTAACTCGACCTCTCGAAGTATCGGACATATCGACAACCCAAACCCTAAATTATCAAATTTGAGCTAAAATTTCAGCGACTACGAATACGCCAACTCTCATGCGTGGCATCAACACAATCGATCGAGAAGCACACAGAGATACCCTTTTTGGGAACAGAAACGAGGGTTGTGGTGGAGCTTGATTTTGCGTTGAAACGGAACCGATGGACCTCGGAGGTGGAAGTGGTATCAGAGAGTGCGCCGTCGCCGGAAAACGTTGGCCACCGTCCGATCGGCGGATTGTGGTGGCGGAACGCCGCGAGAGTCTAGCGATCTGTGAGAAGGACTGAAAGAGAGAAGCTTTGTGTGGGTTCAGTTTCTGGGTTTTTAAAAAGGTATCGTTTTTTGGGCTTGGAAACTCACTTTAGGCCCAAAAGGTGGGGTTCCAGTGGGCCTAGCCCAGTCTTTCATCAGGCTCTTGTGGGTGAGTTCCACCCCACTCTTAAATTAATTTCCTTTAAAAACAATATTAGCCCAAAACACCAAAGTTTTTGTTTTGTTGGAACTTAATGCTTGAGCATAATGCACTTGGAAGAAAGGATCTTTCTAATAAAAACACATTCTTCCAATATTCCAAATTGCATACCCAACTTCTTTTCATATTGATAAACTGTGCAAGCATATTCAGATTTAACCCCCCCCCCTTCCCTCCCCAAAATACATACTTGCATGTGATCATGGACAGCCACTGTGAATAATTTCTTAATGACTTTACTTTTGTGGTAAATGGCTGAACTTTTTCTGCATAAACCATATTCGAATGGCAAAAATGCTAAAATCTTAGAGAAAACGAAAAAAGAATATGAACTTATAAAAAAATAGAATAGATCTTGCCTCCAAGTTAATTTAGATGATATACATCTCCAAAGTGAAAAAGAAACAATTCACCGGAACAAGAGAAGTTGATGTATTGCATTTGAACTCTACTAGTATAGAACCCCCGATTGTGCATGAACAGAGCACAGAAAAAAGCTAGCACAAATGGTTAATTAGTGTTCCCTTCCCCATTAACCATAAACACTGTGCCTTTGCCTTTGTGGACAAAACTTTATTGCGAAAGTGGCATACGTCTCAACATATCAAAATTACTTGACATAAGTAATTCAAGTAATTTTGATATCTGGTGATACAACATTCCATATCTACGCGGTAAAAGACATGATGGAGAAATTTTATCAGAGGAAATGAGTTGAAAAATGATTATGTCTGTAGATTTATGATTCTGAATGTCATGAGTAATTCTCTTTTCAATTCGTATCATAGACAGACAATTGTAAATAGTTTGGGTACTGTATTCCAAGCCTATTATTGATCAAATAAATTAGTTGAATGAAATGGTTGTACGTTCAACGTGCTTATGTGGGTGAACTAATTTCATATAGACCTTTCAAATTTTAAAAATTATTGGAAAACTTCCATCTTCTTAGAAGGATTATCAAAAGGTTTTAAACATCAGAAAAAATTCCTGAATTTGAATCTATTATTGCAGCATATTCAAATTGAGAATGAGGTTAGGAATAAATAAGTAATTCTTAGGTAGACAGCATATTCAAATTGAGAATGAGACTAGGAATAGATGAGTAATTTTTAGATAGGCACAGTTTATAGGCATTCTATTTAACAATTAACATGTGTAAAGTCACTTTTTAGAAATACGTATACTTATAACATGGCCCACAAAACTTTATACATATTTAATGTTGAATGAAGTATTTAAAGTAGACTGTGTTTATCTAAGAATTTTTTAGGAATAGATTTGTATTTGATAATCATGGAAAGAATGATATTCATGAAGTTGAGGCTTCATCTAGAGGCTTTAATCCCAAGAACAAATTCCAAAAAAAAGGAAGAGAGATTTTACAAATAACAAGACAAAGGAATTCTGGTCCAAGGAATTTGGGAAAAATAAAAGGAAGGGTCCGAGGAAAAAATGGACACTTGGCTAGAGAAAGAAAATTAATGAAACCAATGTGGTGGAAGATGATGATATGGTTGCCATGCTTGCCGAGATTCTCATTGTAAACATGGGAGTTGCTATGCTATCTTATGGTGAGTTGTCAATTATTTATTAATTATTAATTTTATAATAAATATTTATAAGTCTATTAACTAATAAATAATTGACAACTCACTCTGTATATCGGTATCTTAGAAAAAAAAATATTGGAGTAATCCCCTAAAAGCATAGATGAAGAGTGGTGGATAGATTTTGATGCAGGGGATTACTCTAGTATCTATCTTTTTTTTCAAGGTACCGGTACTTATGGTGAGTTCTCAAGCATTCATTAGTTGTTATTTATATTTAATAGATTTTTAAACATTTATTGTGAAACCAAACACCTACATATCTAAGCTTACTTAGGAGCAATTCTCATCTCAAACCTTATAATAAATTTCTTTTTTTCGATCGGGAGTCGACTTGGGTGTGAAACTAATCTTCGGGAGTCAGCTTGACCTTAGCCACAAAGTGCTTCCAATGAATTTTGAACCTTTGCAATACAGGTAAAGTCCGTCCCATACGAAAATGGAACTTAATTTGTCAATTATATTTAATCTTTATTGAAATATTGTTGTTCTTAAACAAAATTTTATAAATTTTAATTTTGAAAAACTTCAGACATTGTTATTCTTAAATAAAATTTTATTAATTTTAATTTTGAAAATTTTATTTTTATTATAAAGTGATAAAAAAAAATAGAGATTTACTTGCACTTAATAAGTGAAAGGATATGTTGACATTTTACTAATTATCTTCACTTTTGCATATTTTTAATATAACTTTTGAAAATAAGAGAAATAGTGTTAAGAATGAATAAAATTGTGAGAAATAAGAGAAAATAGAGATTTAGTATGCACTTAATTAGGGAAGAGAGAATCTATAGACATTTTATTAATTATCTTAATTTTAGATTTTTAATAATTTTAATTAATATATTATTATAAAATTATAGGACTTATGAAATAATGAGAACCTAAAGTGGTGAAATATATTAATGGCTCCTTGTCAAGAAAAATAATGAGAAGTCACGTCTCAAACAATGATAAGAAAACCAGACTGGACCGGCCAGTTCAATCGGTTGAACTAGGAATCGGTTACTCTACTGGTCCAGTCCATCCTAAAAACCCGTTTAACATGAAAATCAATCAAGAACGGGTCAACCTGGACTAGTCCAATTATGTTCAACTGGTCATTTTTTTTATTCTTATTAATTCAAATGATGTCATTTTGATTTAAAAACTTGATATAAGTCAATCTAGAAAAAAATTTAAATGAAATACTTAAACTTAGATTGTACAGAAGCTTGGAAATTGAATGTATAATTGATTGTATATCGTTTTGAACTAAAATTGAAATTTTTTTAAAACAAAAATAGGCTATATTACTGTTATTGAATGCTTTGGATAAGTTGTAAAATATTTTTTATCATTTGTGTTGTTTTTTATAATTTTTTATTTGTTTAATTAATATATAACAGATATATATATAAATTATTTAATTATACTCTGATTCAACCACAATTGAACTATTAAACATTTAATTAGTTTCTTGACTGGTTCAATGACTAGTTCGGTTTTCAAAACCTTGGTCACAAACAATAATGGTGTCGTGTGTATAAGCGCTAACTTCAAGGGGATGAATGTAATTTTTTCTACTATTTTAATAATAAAGATAAAAATGTCATTTTGTATAAAGACATATGTATTAACTATTTATTTTTAAACGGATGTTAGTTACGGGTGAAACCAGTGTAACAACAACACATAAATAAAATGAGGTTAGTGTCATTTTCCAAACAAGAGGGGTGTCATGTGTAATAAACATTAACCTCAGGGGAAGGGGAAATTCGTGTAATTTTTCCTATAGATTAGTAGCTAAAGGTTTTAGTGAAAAGGCATGCATTCATTATTTTGAGGCATTTTCTCCTATTACTAAAATTACTTCTATTAGAGTTATGTTTGTTATTGCTTCTACTTATAATCTTGAAGAACATTCAATGGATGTTAAAATTCCTTTTTCAAATCTTGAATTAGAAGAAGAAATTTATGTATATCAACCTAAAGGCTATGTTGTCCAAGGTTAAAGTTTTAATAAACAAATCTTTATATGGTATTAAACATGCTCCTAGAGGATGGTATAAAAAATTTAATATTGAAATAAAGAAATTTTGTTTTAAAAGTAGTAGAGTTGAAAGTTGTGTATGTTATAAGAGTACAAATGATTGTAAAGGCTTACTTAATCTTTATGTGGATGATTTGCTCAGTTTGGCGTCAAATATAGATTGTGTTAATGAAACTAAACAGTTTCTGATGCAAGCTTTTGAGATAAAGGATTTAGGTCCAGTTGATGATATTTGGGTGTTAAAGTTATTAGAAAAGAAAATGAATATATTTTGATCCAGTCACACTACATAGGAAAAATTCCAAGATTTAAGTATTTTCATTGTAAACCAAGTAAATCACCATTTAAGCCTACTATTACATTATTGCCTAATGATGGTCCACGGTCCACCTGTTAATCAAGAAGACTACTCATAATTTATTAATGTATGTTATGAATTATACTAGACTTGATATTGCTTGCGCTGTTGGAATTCTAAGTAGATTTACTAGCAATTCAGGTGAGGTACATTGGAAAGAAAATTCTAGTTATGAGATATTTAAAATACACGATGCTCTATGGATTAAATTATAAATGCTCTTAGTCTGTTATTGAATGCTATAGTAATGCAAATTGGGTTTTTGATAGAGAAAATTTTAAATCTACTAGTGATTGGTTATTTACTTTAGGTGGTGCTATTGTTGCATGGTCATCTAAGAAACAATCTCGTGTTGCATTATCTTCTATCGAATCTGAATTTATTGCTGTCTCAAACTAGTAAAGATATTTTGTGGATGAGAAAGTTTATAAAATGTATTTCATTTGTTTATGTGTCTATAGGACCCATTACTTATTGTGATAATTAGTGATAACCAAACTGCTATTGACAATACAAATTAAGAGTAAGAGAATGTCTAATAATAGCAAACAAATTGCTATGAGGTATAATTACATTAGAAGTGTCGTGAAAAAAGGTATGGTAAGTTCGCAGTATAGATCAAATGCTAACAAATCCACTTACTAAACCATTATCTGGTGATAAGATTAAAAATGTCATGCGAGGTATGAGACTATTACCAGTTAAAAAAGATAATTTTAGTTGAATCCTACTCTATCACATTAATGTCAATTATAAAACTTCATTTTAAGAATTGATGATCTTGTGCATGAGATTTCAAATGAAATTCAATTAAAAATTATCATAGAAATGTCAACAAGAGGTTGCATTTCCAGTTTATTATATTTCTAGGAATAGTGGGGGTAAATCGATCCTATCAAAGTTAATAATGCACTATTTTATCCACAATGAGAAAGGTTGAACTAATATTTTCCTTAACTTACTTAGAGCTTATGTGGAATGATATAGCGGTTGTGGACACTCTTGATAAGTCTGCCTTTACAAGTATGGAAGTGATTAGAGGCTGATTCTTGAGGATTGAATCCACTAAGTACTTACTAAGTCAGGACAATCGCAAGGTCCTTAATGCACGTCCATTGCATAGCCATAAACCATTGTATAATGTGAATGTGATTCTTTATAAGTTTCACATTCAATCCAAAGGTTCAAACCATGGCCACCTTTGGATATACGTTATGCAAATAATGGATTCTTCAAAATTTTAGTGTCTGTGTTGTCCTTGTGTATCTTTATTAAATAATAAATGGGAGGTTGTTGTATATATTATCTAATAATAAAATAAATATAATATAATATTTATTTGGGTTTAAGTTAATTCTATAATTTACAATTATTTTACGCCTCCTGAAAAAACCATGTTGCTTCCAATATAAATAATTATTGTAATTTTTTTTCTTTCTCTCTCTTGAGTAAGTAACTTTTTCTATCGTTCTCTTTATCCTTTCTTTCTCCTCTTTGTAAAGGCCTATTTCTACATCTTCATTCCTATTCCTATAGGGTTGGTTTGGTTATAAGAACATTGAGGACTGCAAATTCTTTGTTCTTAGTTAGGCATTGTATCTTGGGGTAGAATTTTCAAGTAGTTATTTGCAAACCGAAAGGAAATTACAATCTTAAACATAATTTCCTGGAAACAACTGACCTAACATTTTGTTGTCTTTGTTTCTCTCCATATGATCATGAAACCGAAAGGAAATTACAATCTTAAACATAATTTCCTGGAAACAACTGACCTAACATTTTGTTGTCTTTGTTTCTCTCCATATGATCATGAAGTTTTCTACAACATAAACCACACAAGGGAACTAAGTATTAATTAATTAATTAATTAAAGCAAGGTGCAACCCCAGACATATGCACCTTAATGAAAACTCTAAAATTTGTATAAGCAATTTAACATATATAAGAACATAAAGAAATAAGGTGTAGTTGCTGATTTTTGCGAGGATGCAAAACAAAAATGTGGAAAATATGTTCTGTTATTGGTATTTAAATGCAGAAAAAATTAAAAAGTAACTTCATTGTATGGTTTTAAATTCATCCAGTAATTGGATGAAAGATGAAAATTAAATGAAATCCAGCAATGAATCATTTACTAACAAAGAATTTGATTAATCGGGGATGGTTGTTGTATGTATAACACTTACGTACGGTATCTGTTTTCATGTTCTTCTGATAAACAAGAAGAAATAAACAGATGAAATATAATTCTTGTGTGACCATTTTTTTTAATTTAAAAAAGACAGACATGTCAACACTATATATATATATATATATATATATATATATATATATATATATAATGAAACCTTACTTCGAGAAAAGAACTGCACAGAAGGCAGGATGATGGTTTGGGGTCATGGGCAATAAAGCCTATATCACACAAAATAACATAATTTGGAGCAATCCAACTGCTATTCTTCCGAAGAATAACATTTATTATCATACACATAGATATGGAAATCCAGATCTCTACCTCCCACTGTATTCAGAATCTTAAATTGTAGCAGCAAATTTCAGTCTTCAAATAAAATTTACAAGTGAGGAAAAACATAACGTACCACAAGAGAGAGAGAGAGTTCATCATCTTGTTATCTAGAAACACCAAGCTTAGAAACCACGTACCACGCTATATAATCGATGCCATATATGTAATCTTTAATCACCTAATTAAAGAAACCCATATATATATATATAGAGAGAGAGAGAGAGGTGCAAGGCAAGACCAGAATAGATTTGCTTGATCTAGCAAACAGTCGAACCACAACGCTTCAATTCCCCGAGAAGAGAAAAAGGTGGCATGAGAAGCTACAAAGAAGAAGATCACCCTTCAACCAGAACAATAGACCGTATCAGTGAGGAAATGGAAGCAGCAGGTAGGGTTTCTTCTTCTTGAGTGAACCCATCTTCATCTTCTCTTGTAACCCTTCCCTCTCCTTTCTCTTTCTTGTTTTACTGATCTTAGAGGCGGATGATAGCTTTGGTGCGGTTGGTGAGAGGTAAAAGATGCAGCGGTGATGATGAAAGTAAAGGACTAATGATGAGAGGAAGAGGGGAGAGCGCATGATGATTGCTGCGATTAATTTGTGTATGTTTTGACTTCTGCGATAAAGGAAGAGATAAAAATCTCGAAGTGTTGAGGTTTCCTAGCTAAATCACAGAGAGAGAAATATATATAGATGGGGTTATCATTTTTTTTCTTCGTAGTTATCCTTTTGAAGCCACAATATTGACATTGTCTTTTCTCTCTCTTAATTAGTCTAATTCCCCCAAAAGAAAGGTTAAGGCCTAACTTAGCACTTGTGCTACTCCATAATAAGGATGAGACAAATTTGACAGTAAGAAAGAAAATGAAGAAAAGAGAGAAAATTTTCTAAGGTGGTAATGGAGGTCAGTTGTGTTATCTTTTGTCTTGAAAAGTTTCAATGGAGATTGCCATTTAGTACTTGTGTGTGGTATAATAAAATGACTGTGATTTTCTATCTAGAAATGTCATGGAAAAGGGTGAGAGAAGAGAAAAAGTCTATCCTTGACATGGAAGCAAATCCGGTAAAAATCATAATCACCACGGTATCCTAATATCACGCTATCTTATTATTCATTCTTAGTCTATATGTATAATCAGAGCTAATTTTCTCTCTTCCCTAATTTATCATGTTGTTAGTATTAACTAATACTATTTACAAAAATATGATGATAATGTAAATTGTAAATATGGTTGTAGTGGCTTGCCACCCATAATGGGTGACTCAAATAGTAAACAAATTTGAACTTAGCAATTGAGGGACCTTTGTAATGTTAGTGAACCTGTGAAAAAGCATTTGTGGGGAGGGACAATTTCAGTACCCCAAACGTTACACCCAAAGGGTTTGGGAATACCTGAAGAAAGACAGAACAAAAATTTGCTTGCCTAGTAAATGTTTTCATACCTTTTCAATTTGATTAGGGATTGCAATCATTTTTACCTAGCTCAAGTGATTGGGACAGGAAAATATCTAAATACAAATAATAAGTATAACCTTAGACCACTATTTTAGGGAATTTATTTTCTTAAATGCACCAGGTCGATGTAAGGGGCCTGCATTTAAAATTGCTTGAGGAGAGACTTAATCTCAAATGACGTGAAAGTTAACCTGAAAATATCCTTATTGTATAATTAATTTTTTATAATAATAACTTCTAATGTACCAAAAAAAGTTAATTAGGATTGTGTAATAATGAGATATGTCTTGTGATCCAAAATTTAAGGTAATATTATTTATTAAAAAAAATGTTAACTAATTTAGAAAATGTAACTTATAATCCCAAGATCGTAACTCTTTCACGTAAATACATCTTTGATAAAAACAGATAATATTTTTTTATTATAAAACCAACAAGGGTTTTTTTCTCTAGGATTCACAATATTTTTCACTTTTTAACTTTTTAAAATTTGAATTTTATTTAATTCTTCACTAAAAAACCAATGTTATCAAGCACACATAAACAATATCACTGCTTGCAATACTCCAAGCATTTGTAGAAATTAATGTTTAGTACACGCAATTCATTGATCAAGATGTAGTCGTTAAATAGATTATCTTATGATGAATTTATGTGAAAAATTATCGACCAAAAGCTCCGAATTTACCACAGATTCAAAAAGGAAAACAAAAGAAATTGCTTCGATTTCACTATTGCCCTTGTGATTAAAGTTGATGACAATGGTGAGGTGAAGATAATCCTATTTCAATGATTAAGAAAATGACCCAATTACAAATATGATTACGTTGATGAAATTTATAAAGCTCTTCACCGGTGGTTATACCAGCAGCCATGTTCTATATGAATAAACAAAATTCTCTATCAATTATTATGAGCACGAATTTGGAATTTTTTTCCTGAAAACAGGAGTGTCTTAAGAGAGAAAGACTTATTAAGTTATTTACTAGTGGATCCCTTCAATTTTCTCTCTCAGGACAATCTCCTGAATTAATAAGTCACTACTTTGTTTGGACTAATCTTTTTGCAATTCGTTTTGGTTTCACCTTTCTATGAAAAAGCCTATAAGATTACGTCTACTGGTCAGTTAACAGGCGCATATGTTTACCTACGAGGGAGTCCCCTAACATTTGATAAACAAAGAGGCTACATAAAAAGTGGAGCACAAATATCATATATCTTTCCTTCTTCGATTCTTCTCTGAATGGTGGCTTTGCCCATTTGTCCCTTTGACTCTTATGGTAATGCAATGATTTTGATTAGCAAACCAAGAAACGGGAATAGAAAAGGGGTCATGCTATAAAAGTGATTTTCCATTTCCAAGTTTGAAAAAGGATTGTAATGGAGAATAAGGCAGTACAAATCATTGAAAGCAATGGACGAGAAGTTTAGTTCGGCTTATATATGATGCTAGAGGCAACACCTGATGGCCAGGGGCGAAGCTAGAAAAAAAATATGAGGGGAACCATAGTAAAACAAATTATTTAAGGGGGGCCAAATTAATTTTTTTCAAAAAAATACATGATAAGTTCATGTTTTAAAAAAAAATTGGGGGTCTCCTTATGATGAATGACACGCCACCCCTGCTGATGGCTCAACTGCTTAGTGGGTAACCCTCTCCAAAGAGATTTTCTAGTGTGTGAGTAGCCATGCAAGTAATCACCTTAAGTGGTAATCGACGGTAATCTTTTGGTTGGGCTTTTGCTGGCCTTCCCAACATACTAGTGGTATCCTATCCTATTAGTTTGGGGGAACATTTCCTAACTGTTTTTTTCACCAAAAAAATAAATATGATGCTAGAAAGGTTTGATAGAAATAATGGATCCATAAACCGAATATTGAAAAATTATACAAATGGTTTGAAAATAAGAGTGGGGTATATAGATAAAATATAGAGCAGGAGTTTTCACATATTACTGTTTGGAAGAACTTAGATTTCATTCACATGGGTTTGACTATTACTTTAGATCACCTAATAGATCGGTTTTACAATCATTATAGGCCCTATTGGTTTTACAATCAACATTTGGTAGCATTACTCATATGCGAGACATAAGCAATTGTAGACAATTTGTGTCAAGATAATTTTGTAAGTATCGTCACCACTCAACAATTCAAGAAACTTTCTTTGTCTCAAATTCTTTCTCTCTTTTCTTTTTCTTTTGTCATGAAAGTTATAAGAGAGGACAAAGAAAACTAACAAGCACTGGCTATAGAAGAGCACAAGTAATACACATGAATATCAGACAGTAGCATCAATAGATTACAAAACCAGGCCAAGGAAAAGTCAACTGGGCAACACATCCTACTGTACTAGCTATAAAAGAGCTATAATCCTCCAAACTAGGAGAGATACTTACATACTTTTGATAATAATACTCTAATACCGTTTAAATTTTATTTTAAAGTTAATCTATGACATACATAGATTCAATTTTGTATCATGTCATGTTCTTTTTTTTTTCTTAGATAAAAGTTTAGATAAGAAGAAGACTCATTCTTAATTCAAAATCAGAATTATTTTAAATTTGAACTCAAGTCATTACGTGCATAAACGAAAATTACAAACCCTAGATTTCAATTTTGTACCATATGTCATATTCTAATTAGCTCAGAGCCTTACTCAAACATACAATAATTTCTCAACTAGAAAACAGGAAACTCATCATATAATACCTGCCGGTTTTTACAAAACATGCCATAGAGGCTGGCTGTATTTGAGCCCACTTTGGGATACACTTTAACCCACTTTCTTGCAATCAAAAGAATAAGCTATCGTGGCTTGGCTGTATTTGAGCCCACTTTGGCACACTCTTTAACCCACTTTCTTGCAATCAAAAGAATAAACTATCGTCGTTTAGACGTGCAAGTTTTGGGCCTTTTCATTAGGGAATTTTTAGGCCAGATGGTAACCCTTTATTTTTTTTATTCTTTTCCCGATTAAAGAAGGTAATCCTTTCCTTTGTTGAACTACGTTACTACTAATAACAAATAAAAAAAAAAAATACTACATTATTGTTATTTTATTTCATAATTCATTATGTAGTCTCAACATAACAAAAAATTTGAGCATTCCATTTTTCACATAATTCTATTTTTAAAGTTATAATTTTTAAAACTTTTATCAGAATGCTGTTATCCATTTGTTTTCTCGTGGCTTTTCCGCTTCGGTCCTTTTCGTAAGTTTTAATCAAACTAAACTTAAGTTTCATGTTTTAATTAAAGGTTTGCTCACTCAAATTCTTAATTTTGGGCATCAAGCTAAAATACCTTACTATGATTGAGAATATAACAGTACATCAGAGCGAGAGTGGAAATGTCTCTGGACATTATGATTCATACATAACCAGTGGAAAATTTTAAAACAAAAGGTAATAAATTACAATTTTTTTAAAAAATGCGAAAAGGAAATACTCATCCTACATGCATTATTGGCACAGCACACTGTAAAGTGTAAACAAGGAGCTCAAAACTAGTCAACCAAAGTTAAAAAAAAAAAAAAAAAAAAGATAGAAAGAGATCTACACCAAAAAAAGTGTAAAGAAAGAGGACAAATAAACATATATGATACAAAAGAATGAAGAATGCATTCATACAAAGTAAAGCACTTTGTTGAAGGCTACAACCATATAATGCACTACGAAATTAATTTTATATGTATATTTACCAAGTGAAGCACTTTAATGGAGTGTTAAGTGACTCCAATTTTAAATATTAAGATCAAATGTTTAATTTTTAAAATAATTATTATTAGAAAAATTCGTGATCACCACACTTTTAAGCTTGAATTAGATTAATCTCGTACATAGAAAGTACGAGAATAATTGTGGTTTAAACCAAAAGGTGTTTCATGCGACTATGCAATCCTTAACAATAAGAATAAAAAACTGAACCTACAGAGAGGTGCAATGCAAGCCAGGGCCAAATAAGGCTTGCAACATGGTGTACTATAAAAAAAGTCCTATAATATCAAATGTGCAAATCCAAACGCCAAGAAAGTGAAAAGGCCCCACGTGGACCCCAACACAGTGAGGTGGCGGCGACCACCGTGGCTGGAGTCTCGCTCCGGCGACGAGGTGGTGGAGGAGCCATCGTAACTAGGGTTGGTGCCGTAAAGGTATTGAATGCCCTGAATATCATCCTTCGCCAGCACCACCTTCTTCGACCTTGACGATATCGTCGGAAACATGATAGCCTCCTCCACCGACGAGTGCCCTAGCCCAAGAAGGTGCCCAATCTCGTGCACCGCCACCGATTCCAGGTCCACCGCCGTGTACAGCGGCGACGCCGCCACGTCACCAGAAGCCACCCAGTCCTCGGCGGCGTCAAGGTGGAACCTCCCGTTCGTCGGCGAGAACGCGTGCGCCAGCGTCCCCAGAACCCCGTCGAACGGTTCCCCGTCGCCGTGGTCACCGCTGAAGAACCCGATCTTGATGTCGGCGTCGTAGTACGACGCCGTTTCACGAAACGTCAACGTCGTAACATTCGACCACCTCGCGAACGCGGCGGCGAAAACCGCCTTGACGGCGTCGCTCAGGCCGTTACCGGGGAAGAACGCGTAGGTCAACTCCTGAGTTCCCACCGGCCACCGCGGCTGGTCCGGGAAGAGTGTGTAGTGCGCGACCGTGTGGAACCGGAGCGTGCTGTTGCCGGAGGACGACGTCGTTGCGTTCTCCTTCCCGGCGTTCATGGCAGTGGTGCCGTTGATGATGTCGGCGACGCCGCATCGTGGCCGCACGATCTGCCGGAGAGTGATGTCGTCGAGCTCGCCGGTGACGTTGAGGTTGAAGTTCTTCTGGTAGGTTTCAATGGCGGATTCGAGTGAGTCGTCGAAGTCGTCGGAGAAGTTATACGGCGGCGCGTTGGGGATGTAGCCGAAGCGTTGGAGGTAGGTTTTGAGCTTGGACAAGCCGTCGTGTTTCTCGCCGTGGCGGCAGCCGGTGAAGTTGTGGAAGAAGTCCCACGCGCCGCCGGGTTGCGCGGCGTTGGGTAGGGAGGTGGGGACGGAGGAGGCGTTGGGGTAGAATCTTGATGAAACGGTGGCGAGAGATGAGAGTGAAAGTGCGAGAGAGAAGATGAGATGATGAGGGTGGAGCTTCTTCATGTTTGGTTGCTGAGAAAATGGAATGGGATTCCGAGAAAGTGCTATAAGAAACATGAAGAGGAGTGGGATACATCTGATCTGAGCTTTGTGGTCTTCGTCAAGAGGATTATTTGGTGGCGTGATGATGTGATGAGCTTTGAAAAACTTGTGCTTCTTTTTTGAATGATTCCGCGATAACTGGTTGGTAATTAGTACTTCGAAGATCAGCAGCGCCAATGGAGGGAAAACGTCGACGTACTGAACAAAGACAAACATGCGTCCTAAATAGTAAATTGAATTAAGAAAAAAGAAAAACAAAAAATACGAGGAAAACATTGTTTGACTTTGCTACCTTTTTCTTTATTATTTTATTTGACACGGTTGGGGTAATTAAAAATGATGCACCAATGATACATAGGAAAAGGAGAATAGTATGAATGTCTGAACTAGTTAGTAGGCTTTTTTATATTAATATAGTAAAATAATTATTATTATCACAATCATACATTCTTTTAAATTAATTATCATAATGTAATTTTTTTTTACGTTGAGAACTTAATTTTATTAAAATTGATTTCTCAACTTATTTATTTTTTTTTAAATTATGTTAGGATTTCCAACATGTAATTAAAAAAATTATATTAAAAAGTCAATTTCATTAAAATCGATTTCTCAACATAAAAAAAGTTATATTCTAATAATTAATTTTAAAAATGTATGAGTCTGGTAATATTCTTTTAATTATATTAATATAAAAAAGCTCAGGTGGTACTGTAATATTAGAAGAATTTAATTTTATGTAATCTGAATATAATATTATCTTTTCAAATCATTAAAAGAATTTAAATCTTATAATAATTACAAATCAAATTATAGTTTTTTTATATTTTAGCACAGTCATATCTTTCTCAGGTCTTAAACGTTTTATATTAAAAAAAATCTGAATTAGTGCTCATTTGAATGAATTTTTTAATAAATTAACATTTTTTATTAAAAAAGTACTTTCTACATTTTTTAGGATATTTAGATAATTTTTAAAAAGATAAAACACTAAAAAAAGCTAAAAAAATATTTTTTTTTAAATATATTTCTAAGCTTTTAAAAAAATATTTTTTTAAAAGATAGAGAAATAATTCAGAGATATTTTTTCAACAAAAATATCCTTAAATAATTTTAAAAATAATATTTCTTATTCTTTATTTTTTAAATCTTACCAATACTTTATTTTTTTGTAAGTTTTTATTTTTTTCTTTACCACTATAACGCTACACATCTCATACGTCATCATTTTCTTCCTTATACTTTCATCCGCTTGTGAGATCAAAATGGGATGATCAAAATAAATACTCTCATGAATATATTACTTATAGTAAATTGTCAATATATGGGCTTTTTTATATTAATATAGTTAAAAAAAATTTATTATCAGAATTATATACTTTTGATATTAATTATCAGAATGTAACCTTTTTCTTTACGTTAATAAGTCAGTTTTAATAAGATAAATTTTTCAATGTGTTTAATATTTTATAAAAAAAATCATATTAAAAAATTAATTTCAATAAAACTGACTTCTCAATATGTAATTAAAAAAAACTGTGTTGAGAAATTGATTTTATTGAAATTAACTTCCTAACATAAAAAGAATTTACATTCTAGTAATAAATCTCAAAATTACATAATTATGGTAATATTTATTTTACTATATTAATATAAAAGTCTATTTACTAATTATTAATTTTATAATAAATATTTAAAAATTTATTAAATAAAAATAATAATTACTAAATACTTAAAAATTTAAATTAATATTTAAAAATACTAAAATAATTTCCTAAAAAAGGTAAAGAAAACAGAAAGAGGAAGAAAGTGAGTGGTTGAACAGCTTCAATCTGTGGTGGCGGCGGCAACTGTCATGGGATTGTGACACGTGGATGAGACTTAGAGGATTGAAAGTGTACAGCTTACTTCTACCTACGCCATAAGATGGGACCTCGCTAAGTCCCATCACGGCACGCAATCTTAGAAGAGATTTTTCTTTTCCCATTTTCATAAGCAATCCAGAATAAGAAATATTTTTCATTGTATAACCTAAGTTTAGTCAACTGTATAAAATGAGTTTAAAATGTAACTTATTTTATTTTCTACGTAATGAAGTTAATTAAATTAATATTCAATTGACTTGTAACCAATATCATAATAAAGAATTACTAGACGTGAGAAATTATTATTTTTTAGAATAATTTTATATTTTTATAATAAATTAGTTTAATTATTTTAAAAATAAATATTAAATTTTTTAAAAACTATTAAAATATTTAAAAAATATTTTTTATTTAATATTTTTTTACTTTAAATAATTAGAAAAATATTAAAAAGATACAACATTTTTTTTATACTTCAATGAACGTATCAATTTTTCTCCGTCACGTTGAAGTTTAATTTAGGAAAAAGGCACACCATGAACTAAAACGGGATACATTTCACCTACACGTTTAGAATTTGTGTCAAAATAAAATAATTAGATATAATTATTGAATTTCATAAATATTATTGTAAAAAAAATTATATGACCCAGCTTAATTTTGTATGTATAAAGTATTATTTATTTAGCATTATTTAAAATTCAATAATATGTATATATATATATAAAGTTTCTTTTCGTATAAGAATTAGGCATGAAACACACTCTAATCAGCATGTAAACTTTAAAAATATTTTTTTAAAATATTATTAAATAAATAAAATGAGAGAAGAAATAAAAAATAAAAAATAAGAATATTGCAGAATTTTACTATTTAAAATATTTATTTAACTTCAATTATTTCATTTTTTAAACCTTAAATCATTTATTAATTTATCTAATAAATATACATAAATAATAATATTTTTTTAAACGTTTTTTGGACAGTAGAAGAAATTAAAAAAACTATTAGGTGCTGTTAAAGACAATGCTAAATACACAGCTGTATTTTTTTATTTATTGTATATAATTTTATACACATTAGTGTTGATGTGGCATTGAACAAATTCAAAACCAAATGTAATGGTAAAAAAGGAGTTTTAGAAAAAGGAAATTTTTGAGTAAAATAATTTTTCTTTCAATATACCCTTAGATGTATTATATTATTACGAAATTTTTTTAGATATTACTATAATTAACAACAATTTATACGTACAAAAGTTTTATATCTGTTTTGTAACATTACATTTATCTTTATATTTGTGCACTATCATATTAAAATTTTCTACACAAATTTATATGTAATTTAGGAACTTTACATATTTTTTTTATTATTATTAATTTTAGAGTAAATATCTAATTTAGTTTTCTAAAGAATGGGACATCAATTTGATCCTTTAATTATTTTTTATATCATATTGATCTTTTTAAAAGAACTAGATGTAAAAAATAATATTAGAAAAATAATTTGATATAAAAAAATTAACATTAAAAGATTATTTTAATATAAAAAAATAATTAAAGAATCAAAATGATGTCTCTTATAATTTTAAAGAATTAATTTACATATTTACTCTTAATTTTATTAAAATATAATGCCATCTCCTATTGTTGAATCAGTGGGATACATGGAGTACCATGCACGGCATCCATGGAAACCTCGATTGTACATTCAATGGAAGTGCTCAACAATTTTACTGTTCTTTCCTTTACTGTTTTGGCTGCCAGCTTTGCAGCATCATGTCTTACCTTAGGAATACCGAATCAGAATGTTCCATAACAATAGCATTTCCGTATTGCCAAATGGTCAAACTTGGACGGGTGCAATTTGAAAATTTTCTTTCTATGACCAAATGGGTCCTTTTCCAAAAGAAGAATAGAGAAGGAAAAAAAAGAAAAGAAGCTTTATTTTTCTTATTGCTGAACATTATACAATAAAATTGTCATAAGAAAAGGGGCATTTTCGCTTCTAGATGAACATTTACGTTCAAGATGATATTTTTCTCCCTTTCAAATAAAAATATAAAAGAAACCAAAAGAGAAAGACAAGTATAGTTTCTGGGTAAATGCATCTAACCGACCTCTTTCTACATAAAGATCATTCGATTTCAAGAGCTCTTCTGACTCGAAAAGCTTCCAGTGGAACCCACTTTGGAAATGTGACTCAGAAGAACTACATGCAACATATCATATATGAAAAGATGAAATAATTAAGAGTGTGATTGGAATGTTAAAAAATGATATTTGATTTAATTTGTAAATTTAAATTTAGTTAGATTTGAGTGTATTTAATTTAATTATTTAGATTGATTATTTTACTCTTAATTAACTTTTTGATCTTACTTCACTAACCTAATAATATCATTCACAATGATATAAGGTTAAAAAAATAAAATAGTCAAATCAAATCAATTTCTTTTTTAATGAATTTCAAACATAAAAATTGATTTCCAAATCAATTCAAATTCAATTTTTTTGTCATGAATTCCAAACTTAAAATTTGGTTTTTAAATCAAATTAAATTAATTTTATTTTTAATTAATTTCAAACACAACCTTTAAAATTTTCTCCCCAAAAGGATATTGGGGAGGTTGGATTTAGACATATCTACAAGGGTTGGGTGCCCTGCTTGATGTAGTGGTGGCTGCCAAGTGCCAAGCAGCCCTACGCTGAAACAAGATTATTAGTCATGTTCATTATCCACGTTTGACATCTTCATTATTACATTTTTGAGTGCTTATCGATTAGTTTGTCTACAATAAAATCCTCCATCATCATTTGTATATATAGTAATATGAGTTGCTGTTTCTCTTTTTATAAATTGGTTTTCATGTGATTGCCTTTATATGCTGATCAGTTCAACGTCTGCCTTCACTAAGAAGTAGGAATGCTATGAATTTAATTTGACCAGGCAACAAACAGAATCAGATGACAGAGCATGCATTACAAGCATGCAACAGACCTGTATTCAGGAAATGGAGTTGCAGGCACAACAATCTATTGCATATTTGAAGCAGGCACATTAATTAACAATTTCTATTGCATCTTTGAGCAAGCAGAGCTGAGAATGCGTGTCGATGAGTTTGTAACCTATACAACTCTTCGTTATAATTTTCATGGTTATGTTAGTTTCTTATTTCTCCTTTATGAATTGAATTTTCTCATATTTATGTTGTTTGCGCATATTGATAGAAAGTGTATGCCAGTTCTCAATTAGGCCAAACGACTCAAAATTACCATATGAGCTACATGAAGATTGAATATCAATCTTATACACTTATTTGTATTTTGTTTTCCCACAATTTTAAACTTTAATGAACAGATTTTATATATATATATATTAACCTGTTACTAGGCAATTCATAAAAAATTAGTCCCAAAGATATTAAGTCAAGGAACATTCTTATGGATGATGCTTTTGAAGTATAGGCATGAATTGACTAAACTCTTTCGTTTCTTATTATCTTCTTTTTGTGACACCTTATTAATCAAAGTGTGATCTTATTCCATTTAGGCGAGTTCTTGTTTTTTAGTATAAACTAGGATATCTCATCGCTCGAAAAATGTGATATTAATCTCAAGAGTATGGTCATACCCGTGAAGCGAAGACCTTTCCCATGTATATTTTTCATACACATTGTTCTAATGATCAAATCAAAAACAAGATACTTAAGGTAATCGAGTCCCTTTCACTCGAAACAACCCAAGTTGATAGGCGAGCTATTGTTGAGAACATATGTAGTTCATAATTTTGTACTTTCTTAGTTTTTTAATTTATTTGATTTTCTTGATTATTTTATCATACATGTAAAATATATTATAAGATGTTTATTATGTTTTGCAAAAAATTGAAATGAAATTATAATTTTAGAAAAGTTATCGAAAGAATTTTTTTATAAATAAAGTGAATTAAATTGTACATTTTAAATTCCCTGCAGTCTTAAAATATCGCATTCAACACAACAAGATGAATGAATCCAGAACTATGTTAACATAAGGGAAGGAATATCTACAGTTTGATCACCTGTGGCTTAAGGCTTGAGGCCCTTTAGATATGATCCTTTTTTCTTCATTTGCAATTTTGAACTTTTATAAATAAATAGTTATATATTATTATTATCAGTATTATTATTATTATTATTATATGATCTGTTTGTGGTCAACCCAAATAGCTAATCCTATTAAAACAAAATGGGCCATAAAATAAGACATGCTATTGCGGTATTGCCGTCCATAAAATTGATGCATCCACTTAGCCACAAAATAAGACAATGCATCCAAAATGATCTGCATTTAAAACCATTACAGTAAGATAGGCAGGTTCAGCTAATTTTTCTCTCACACGTCCTTTGCAGTTTGGAGCGTCTAAGGAAGGTTTGCCAGTAACCTAGTAAAGAGTTCATCGTTTAATTTAATATTTTTTCATCTTAAAATCCACAAGGTGTCCTTAATCATTGCTCAAGCGTTAGCCTGACTCAAACCACATGGTACTTCTAATGAGTTTTAAACCTCTGCAATAAAGTTCACTTACATGGAACTTTAGTTTAAGAAATTATATTAACTTATAATATGAGTTAGAGTTACCATAATATCCATGAAACAAACGTCTCTCCAACTCCAGTTAAGAACACATAAAAAGTTAAAACAATTGCATATAGGATAAATTACACTTTACCTCCGTAAAATTTTCGTCCAATCATCTCACTACATCAAATTGACAATCTTCTATTTAACCTCCCCTCATGTTTCACAAGCATTCAGCAACAGAGTTGTGATATTCAATGCTCTATTTTGAATATTCTAGGAGTCATAATGCATGCTTTAGAAACTTTATTAGTGTAAATTGTAGAATTTTAAAATTGGTTCAATAAAGTTTATTTGGGAAAAATCCTAGGGAAAGTAAAGCATAATTTACCCTAATGTTTACAATGGCCTTCACAGACATGTTTCCAGAAATTAAGGTAGTAGAACATGTTAGGGTTCATTAAGAAGCATAGGGAATTATCCTCCTATAAGTGATGACTAAGTTTACATCATCACAGTCCACAGCTAGCAATTTAAATTTTTATATACAATATTCTTAGTCAACTTTAGAAAAGCTGGTAGATACACATTGCATTTTGTCCCGTGGTTTATAGACAATTCCAGAATAGCATAGTACCTGATGCTTTAAGTTAAAGCTTAACCGGCAATTCAAAATAACAGAAATGTCGGAGGCAAGACGAATCTAACATTGCGAGGGTCTTCCATAAGTTGGAGGAAGAGAAGGGCAGTACTGGTTCATGTTGGCATATGGCTCCAAGGTGTTATAGCCAGGCAGTTCCATCCTATATTCACCAAGAATCTGGCAGAATGGAAGCCGGTCATTCTCATTGTTGCACCAACTTGGTAGGCGTGTTTGGTTATCCTCAAAAATCCTGAGCATGTATGCATCACGAATCTGCAAATAACAACACAAAAACATAAGAAAAAGCAATTATAATTAACCGAAGGTTCATCCAATCACTGAGACATCAGGGCTTACAGTGAATTCAGTTACTTGAATGGAACTAGAAATGGGACCAAAAATTCCAGCCTCTTTATACATTGAAAGAATAAAGGAAACACAAGTTGTTGATTTCCCATCACTGTATACCCATTCATCTTGTTCTGGAATGGTAAGTAATTGATCAAAAGCTATCCCACGCTTCTCAGTCTCTACTAGAATTTCATGCAAATCCAAACCCTGAAAGCATACAAAAATGAGAGATCCCATGAACTACGAAAGCAGCAGCCAGTGTATAGTTCAGCAAAATATAGCCCCACAGTTCCTGTCCTCCCAATAAATATACCGGAAGAGGTGATATATTCAGTGGAACTTGCCCATGAGGAACTATTTAAACATTTAATTCTCAGTAAGAGCAACACACAAACATTCAAGAAATATATATAAACCAGCATGTCCTATACTCTCACGGATGTACAACTAACAAAACACCAAATCTAAAAAGCCTAACAAACTTTAAAAGATTTTACACTTGACCAAAACATTTCCAGTTTGAAACAAAGTCAAGCTTTTTGTGAAGAAGACCATAAAAAGGAAGTCCTGAATTAAAACTAAAAGGCAGGAAGAATTTCCATCTTGAATCTTTTGTAATTATTGAATAGCACCAGAAACAAATTGAGGTAACTGGCAAACCTAAATCTCAAAGAACAAGTGACGTCCACTTCTAGTTTTGACTGAGAATTGTTTCAATATATATATATATATATATATATAATATGTGGTGAAGAGTATCCATTTATGTCCTTCCATATATGTAAATTATGTAACATCCAATTTGATTTAAAAAATATATTGAGAACAAATGGATACTCTACCCCACACTAAATGGTTTAAACCAGCACCGAGACATACCTCAGTTCCTAACCGCTTATTCAATGCTTCATTCCACATATTTGCAGAATAAGCTGGCTGCAATCTAGTCCACATAGACATGACAGAAATTACCTGCACAGAGAACATGCCACTCAGAAACAGACTTCCATTGCACTTGAAGTCTGAACCTACAAGCTTAATAATAAAAATCTTTGAAGTAGATGTCTCTTCTATTTGAGATCCAGAGATTAATTGCTTCATGCACTACTAGGTTCAGCATTGCACAAATACAGGGAAGAACACACAAACCTTTTTCCTTGTAACAGAAAAATAAAACATGCATATATCACCACCAAAGCAGTAAGTGTAGCATCACCAAAATCCTTGAAGCCAACATATTCCTTCTATCCCATTGTCATCTTTCCATTCTGTATCTATCTCCAACAACAAGTTGCTTTCTAAAAGCCAAAAGCACTAACCATTTCTTCCCTAGACTGTAAATCCAGTTAAGATTTAAATTTACATTTAAGCAATCAGTTGGAACTTAATTCTATCATAAAATAATACTGTAGTCTCCAGGAAAAACAGCATGCTGTTCATACAAAGTCTGGTTCAATTGCATACTTATGTTACACTTCACTAATAAGGAAAAGTTTAATACCAAGTGAGCATCAAGAGGTGGAGGATAGTTTTCAGCTACTGTGTCAATCCAACTGAATATCATATTGTGATAACCATATGGCTTGCCAGACATGCTCCGAGCATACTCCCATGCTGCAGTGGAGTTAAATTTTGCACTCAATTCTGGATGCAGGGGAAGCAAGGCTATCTGTGGATTGGAACTATCTTTAAGAGCCAATTCCCACCATTCATCCCATGGAATTACCACTATTATTTCTTCACCCTGCACAAAAACAGGCCATCCATATAAGATAATCCTGTTTTATGTTGCTATAATCAATTAAAAGAGAATGGTGGTCAGTCCCCACCCTCAGCAACTATGAAGCAAGTAAAAATTTCACTGTTCACCAAGCATTACATAACTACGTGAATATTTTTAGAAAATCAAAATTTGACCAGAACTGTGTGTGTGTGTGTGTGTGTGTATAATCATATATGTATGTGTTAGACTGGCACACATATCTATATATTTTTTCATGTTTTATACCTTTTCATTCTCATGCCCTGATTCACCAACCCATAAATTGCCCATTTCATCCTTTAAGCAAACTGCTGTATGACCAGCAAATGCACCAGTTACCCACTTTTCTAATGTCTCAAAACCTCCCCACCTACCACGGATCTTTGACACAGCTAAGAAGTCTCCTGAATGAACATCTGCAGGATCAATAGTTGCACGCCAAGGCTGACTGCGTTTCTCGAATGTAGCCCCCATGTGTTTCTTCAGGAAATCTAAGTTGGCATTCTGACCCCATGCAGTGTTAGAGAATAGAGGCAAAACATCAATTAGAGAAAGCAGGGTTCCCAGCATCCCTGATGGCATGAGAAACACAGAAACTCCATGCTGCTTTACCTGTTCAATTCAGTAAGAATATTATAATTTTGAAATTGGGATGCAACAATAAGATTTAAACAGAATAAAAAACTATAAAGAAAATACATATTCCAACTCTGCTGGCTCTTCCCACGAGTCAAACTTCAAGGTATGTTCTCGTGTAGAGAAGTAGTAGTCCCAAGTAATCCTGTAAGGTGTTGCAAAAACATACAGATCCATGCACGTCCAGCTATGTGCAGCCTCTGTCTTTAAAAGGGAAAAATAACTATCTTTTCAGCAAAGCGAGAAAGGAAATTTATAACCCATACTATAATGGGAGGAGGCATAACAGAAAACAGATATTTAAAATTTGAGTAAACACTTATTTTGGTTCTTCAAAGATACAAGTGTCATCAGTTAGGTCCTCAAATGATAAATCCATGACAATGGTCCTTCAATTTCAATTTTTGACATTAAATTGGTCATTTAATGTCATTTTTTGACATCAAATTGGTCCTTCAAATCAAATTAGTCCTTCTAATAAACCAATTTGATGCCAAAAATTATTAGAGGAACAAACTGATGACACTTATATCTTTTAAGGACTAAAATAGGTGTTTACTCTTAAAATGTCAAAGTAAACAATCCAACCTACAGCTTCCAATATGTTTACACTGAATCTACACAAAAAAGGAATGCAGGCAGCACTCAGCAGGTACAGTAATAATGATTCGTAACAAAGATATAGCTGTTTACTTGACATATTTTCAACTACTATCCAAATGCATCATATTTCAGTGAGTTAGCCATGAAAATGAAATGAAATAGCTGTTTACATGCCATAATGGATGATGAAAATGAAATAATACCCTAAATTTATAATAATAAATAAATAAAACAGTTCAACACAATTAATTGAGGCTTCTCAAACACTATCAATCATCATTTATAATTATGAAAGATGACTATAAAAAAATTAAAAAAAAAAAAAAACCTTGAGATAGAGAACGCCACCCCCCAAACCCGGTTGATCCCTGTCACCAGCGGTGAACTGAAGGTTGGCTTTGTTATCATAGAAGCAAGCCCCTTTCCACTCAACGGACCCATTGGTAGGAGTCACGGACCCAACAAAATAAGGAAGCAAATCGACGGCACTGTGGAAATTATTGAGAACAGGCCATGATATCTCGTGTGGCAGAACGGGAAGCACATCGTTTACTCTGAAGGGAACCTTGAGAGCATGTCCAAAGCTCGAACCAGACACTAACCCTAGAATCCATAGCAGAAGAAAACACAGAGCCATGAAATTTGAGTTTCTGGTTCAAGCTGAGGAATCGGTGTGGGATTTTCTGGGGAAGAATTAATTATTCAAAGGATTTGATCCATTGGTTGGGGCTTTTGGATTCGGAATTGGAACAGGTTTTTGGGTTGTTATTCTTCGTAGTAGATACATGTAGTGGGACCCATCGATATACGTGGCAATCATGGGATGATGGAGCTGTCCATTCGTTGAGTCAAAAAATGTTTCTAGCGGGTAACGATGTAATTATGGTGTTATATATACTAAATTGTCGCCCAACAACGTTGACTCAATTAATAGTATTCGTATGATTGAGCTGTGTGGAAAGGTTTTGGAATCAATTTCTTTAGTTACGCATGTTTTGCATTTACAATCGTGCATGATGGTATAAATAGTTCTACCAAATTTATGTTTACTAATAAATAAATAAAAACTAATTTTTGTTATATAATTATATAATAGTATTTAAAAAAATCACTATCGATAAATCAAATTAGTTCTAAAAAATTTAAGAAAACCTACGTGTATAAAGGAGCTTCGTCATATGTTGATCCTCTTGTTTTATCCCTTCTAGCTTCGTCTTTTTTTC
The DNA here is from genome assembly GCA_023212625.1 of Styphnolobium japonicum. Lineage (NCBI taxonomy): Eukaryota > Viridiplantae > Streptophyta > Magnoliopsida > Fabales > Fabaceae > Styphnolobium > Styphnolobium japonicum. The sequence goes on from JALBWW010000011.1 coordinate 27,703,556, forward strand.
TCTTAATCATCAAGGAAAGATAAACAATTGAGATTGTTTCGATTAGTTCTGTATTTGGACTAGATGTGAAAGAAAATTTTAGTTATCAACTTGATATTCTTTTTGTTACTAGTATGATGCTTGAAAAATTAACAAATGAGTAATGTTATATTCTTCTAATAAATTTTTAATTACTTAAAACATAAAGTATTAAATGAAAAAATAAAAATATTTAATATCTTGAAAATTTTAAATATATTTAATATTTTCTTCTTAAAATAATTGAAAGAATTATTAGGTTAATTGGTTATAGAATATTCTTAACAAATTCATATGCCTTTTGGGCCATCCGTTTTGCATCAAGTTACATTTTAGAATCACATGATAAATAAATGTCACTTCTACAATATACTATAAACTTATAGTGTATATATACACTATTCAATATCTACCATTAATTTTTGGTATGGACATATGTATACTTAAGATTATTTTAATTTAATAAATTAGACTTATTTTACATTTTCCTTTCTTTTTAATTTATAATTTGACCCCTAATAAACTACCTCATATTTCACATGGATCCCCTTTTATAGAAATCCCAAGATATTGGCAATGCAAGCGAAGCTGATGTGTTCTTCCACTCCGAAGATATGTTCTCACCATTATCTCATCCTCCACCGCAACATTTTCTTTCATTGCTTTTTCTTCAACTACCACAATATTCCTTTCATCATTCCTAAATTCAGAGACCTCCTTGAACATCTTTTTTCATTTCTTGATAACACTTCAAACAAAGTTTCCATGGCTTGAACTACTGACCCACCCAGTAGCGTCCGACCAACACCTGACACAGCACACACTTTGGAGGTGCACCAGTACAGAGGGCAATATACGTTTTCTTAACCAGATTGCATACCCATATATAACTCACAAATCTCATTCCTTATCGGGTCTTGCCAGCAATGCAGAGGGCATTGCTCACAACTTTGCATACCCAGATCTTGCAATCTAAACAATTAGAAAGAATGGGTACTCCTTTGATGGCAATGGAGGAGGACTAGGCAGTTTTGATGGTAAACCATATTGCTATACTGAGATAATTTTATTCAAGGCAACAAAGTATAATTAAATTAAAAAGAAAGGTAAAATGTAAAATAACTTAATTTATTGAATTTAAGTAATCCTAGTTGTATACTTGTACAAACTAAAAATCAATTGTAGATATTAAGTAGTATATCTCTACACTATAAGATCGTAGTGTATCATAGAAATGGTCGATAAATAAAAAAGAAAAAAGTAAAATTACGTCTAAGTTCCTCATTAGATAGCAATCACCCAGATATTCACTTTAATAAATTTGGATGTAATTTTATTAAAGTAACTTGATTATTCTCTCTCTATTTTGTGGACAACTTAAATAACAAACCTCAACTCCAAATATATTCAACATTAGTTGTTTCAGATTGTGTTCTCTGATTCCAGCTCGAAAAAGAAAAGAAAAGAAAAGGGGGGAAAAAAGATGGCATTCTCTGATTCCATATAATTCTGGGCACATTTGTCTATGCATGAATTGAAACAGCTTTCCATTTTATATGTATCTGCCAAAAAAAATTCAAACATTTAAGTTTATTAGTTGAGGGAGAGAACCCATTGGAGTTGTGGGGTCTTAAAAGGAGAGTGAAAAAGGAGTATATATACCTATATTTTGAGGGGTGCTGATGTGGTTGCACAATGAGGTAGCACAACCAACCTCGCAAAGTCTTGCTTATCCATGGGGCTGTTATGGATCATGCATTTTGCCAAGAAACTGACCACACATGCACAAGGCCGTGGAAAGTGCTGTTGGATCTTTCATGAAAGATATGGAGCCATACACTTTATATAGCAACCCGCAAATGATGCTCCAGACTGCACGTAAGAAAATGCAACAACAATTAAGCAAATCACCAAAATCGACCAAACTTGCTGCCCTCCATTTTTCTCAACGCTCTACAGTGAATATATGTTTTGACTTGGAACTGTTGCCTCTCCTCGGAACTAGGATGGTTTTTATATAGCTAATAGCAGGGCTATGTGATCTGTTTATTGATGCCACACATGGAAATAGAAGAATAATTAGTCTCGCATGATGCACCTCCACATATAGTAGTCTCCCCACCATGCAACTCCTCTGATATTGGAGATTCAGGCCGTGACCATTTATATATATGTTGAATTTTACTCAATCTAATAAATAGTAAGAAGAAGATGAAGAAACTTGAAGCTTGAAGCTTGAAGCAGAAAGTTTCCACAGCACGAGCATAAAATACTTGGGAGATCCCAACCATACTTGAACCTGCAAAAGATTAAATTTCTAAAGCTGACGATTGTTTTAAACTAATAAAAGAATGGAAAAGGTTTTAACTTTATTTTTAACTTTATAATCATTAGATGTATAGTTTAGTTATTGGCTTATTCTATATCTCAACTGGAATTTGTCACTCACATATAAATAAAAGTTGGATTAACATAAGTTTCACAATATGAAGGAAATAAGAGGAAACCCTAAACGATCAAAGGAAGAACATGATTCCCCACAATAGCATTCATGCATCCACATTCTCACTTGATTAAGGTCCATCTTGCTCAAGAATGAACACCTAGTCTCTGGCTTTACCCAAAACTGTTGGAATTACAATAGCATCAATTAAAGAAAAAATCATTTAGTTTTTTTTTTTTTAAGAGGGAATGAAAAGCTTTGTTAAAGATCACTGATGCGAGAGAATTTGAAAGGACAATCATTCAGGGCATCCACACTCCTCATCTGTTGTTCTAACCTATCAAACTCTTGTTTATGATGACTCCAGTGAGCAATCTAGCGATAAAATTTGAAGCAACGAAGCTATATGGATATATAATGCATATTATTGATATTTGCCTAAATAACATCTGAAAGTAACGTTTAGTATAAACAAAATGCGAGGATCACAAAGAGATCCCACAAGTGTAATTAATTAGGTGTTTTGACTAATTGAACTTGTGGGGCAGAGTGTTGGGTATTGCTTGGATTGGGTCTTTTGGGTTGAGCACACTTGAAGAGTTTTAAAAAAAAGGTTGCAACGTGAGGGTGGCGTAAGAGTGTTTTTAAAAGTCAGGTTTTTTCTTTTTATGTGTGTGTGCAGAGCCACAAAAGAGGTTGAGAGTAGTGTTGTGTGACATAGAAAATTTTTGTGAGCGTTGATATTTTTTGATTGACTGCTTTGTTTGAGGGAGAGAAAAATTACTTTGTGAGATTGAGTATTTAGGGTTTTGAGAAGTATTTTTAAAATTGATTATTGTTTTTATTAATTGAAATTCATAAATTGATTTGTGAAGTCGTGGCCAAACCAGTTAAATTTATTGCGTTTTTGTGTATGCTTATTTACTTGTTTTCTGTGAATTCTTTCCCCTACACAAAGGACACGCCTACGCTAATTACCCAAATTAAGGAGTGGTTTGTATAATGTAAAGATTATTAAGCGACATTGATCAAATCTTGATTAAGGAACTTTATGTTAAATAATTGAACATCGATAAAATGTAGACTATACTATTGCAGTTCTTTTAATTATTTTATTTGCATAGCCCATATAACAAGGTTGTTACCCTGTAACCTGGTGGTGATCATTGGTTCAAGTCATAGAAATAGCCCCATCATTCCCGAGAGTAAGATTATATTACATATTTTATCCTCCCCAAACTCCACAATAGTAGAAATTTTTTAATACACTTTGAGATTACTACTCTCACCAACTTTATAACCATCTAATTTGATTTAAATTTTATTTAAAAATATTTTAAATTTAATCAAACGGTATATATAATTATACAATACTGCATGTAACATTTATAATAGAGTAGTGTAATATTTTGAATCTTTTAAATAATAGGAGCCTTATGTATTGAGCCGCCAAAGGGGTAAGTGCCTAGTGCTACCTGAGGTAGACACGGGCATCTTTTTTAAAATAAAAAATAAAAAAATTCAATTCTACATATGTGTTTTTTTATTTAAAAAATCATTTTTTTAACTTAAGCCTTCATTTTGGGCCCCTTACAATCTTTCTCTCACTCGGCCTCCGTGGGCCACTCTTACTCTATTTGCATAGCCTATATATGAACTCGTATGTAAGTTGTTAACTTTCAATATACGGAATCCCAGGCATAGAAAATTATGACTGTACTTTGTTTGTAGCATACAAAATCTCAAAACTCTTAGTTAGCAAGACATCCAGGACATGAGACAGATTATGGGGGAAAAGGGGAACCAAATTCTCAAATGAATAAAACATTCAAAGTCCACCATATCAACTTAACGACTAGTCAGTTCGTAACCCAAAAAGTGGTAGTTCAATAAGTGCGTTAGAAGCAGAATAAAAATGAAAAGAAGTAGTAATAAAAGGATAGTTTATAGAGTAGGTGAACCAAGTGAGAGACAGAGCAATAAGTAACAGCTCCACAAAAAGGGTCTCCGAGGGATCAGGCACCTCACTATTGTTTCGTGAGGGCCTCACATGCCTATAGCCCAAATGAGAGAGGGGCTAGTTGAGGGCCTTTTCTGGGTCTTGTGAGTTGGGTTGACCCAATCTAGGCATTATGTTATAATATAGGCTCAAAAAGGTCAGAATGAGCTTGATATTTGAATTGGACTTGGATCAAAGACATGTACGCTTAAGGTCCAAATACAGCCTTTGTGTTTTTTGGAAAGTGGGTATTGTTATTTTTCTCTGATTTTATTTAAATGTAATTGGAAGTAGAAAACACTCTTTTCTTCTCCTTTCATTATTTTTTCTTGATACATTGGGTAGGGGAGGGGAGGAGTAGCCTTCTTGAGAATTAAATATCTAACATTATCATCACATCTTAATTTTAAAAATTAAGGTTAATGCCAATTGAGCTGTAAGCTTGTTGGCTTCTCCTTTCATTATTTATTTTCATTTCCCCGTTCTTTATTCTTTCTTTTTTTACTTTATTCTTATTTCTCTATTTTATAAAAATTATTAAAACAGAAAAATTGGACACTTGAATTTTTTTTAATGGCCAAGTATTCTTTTAATGTATTTTTTGTTCCTTTTAAAAATATGAAATTGATGAAAAATAAAGATTGCACCAAAATAGTTTTTCTTCTTTTTTAGCTTCTTTCTCTATTTTAAACTTCACTTCTCTTCATTGTGATTTTGAACTTTTTAATTTTTTGTTAAAAAAATACTCGAGCAAAATAGAATGTTGACACGTCTCTTACCGAAAGAAAAGAATGTTGACACGTCATAACAAAAAACAAAAGTGATAATGAGTGCTAAGTATATTTAATGAAAATTTTTAAAATTAATCAAGCATATTCTTGACCTTACATTTTCGTTTAATCTGATCTCTTTTACCGAAAAAGGGTTTGACCTTTTATCTTAATAGAAAAAGATTATCAAATCGATAATGATAATCTTATCAGAACTTTAAACAGGATACTTTAACATTTTTATTTTAAAAAGGTCATTTAGGCGGTCCATTTATATTCCTCCATTTATATTCCTAGTCCTAGTAAACATTGGTATTCCCATAATATTATAGCATATCTTTGAATTCTACCTCCAGTGTCCTGTATCTCTTTAGTGTTTGAAAAGATTAAGGACTCCCAACTTTTTGTTGCTTTCTTATTCTGCTTCACATACCCATTAACATGCTTTGATTACGTGTTTGGTAAAGTGAGATCCGAAGTTCCTATGATATTGTTATAGTACAAGCAAATAGAAAAGATACCCCAAATCACAATCAAATTTTAAAAAAGAAGATGCCAAATCTTGAGTGAGCAAATAAAATACCAACTATTCGGTGGATTACTCTTTTTTCTCTTTAAGCCCTTTACAAAAGGCAACTGCTGATTGTTATTTTATAGCATAAGTTCATGATTCTATTGAATATTTGAACCTCCAGTTCTTAATCAGATCCAATCTAAACAGTTTAGTTTAGTTGGTTGGGCATAATATGCATCCAATATGGTGAATGAGCATTTACGCAAATGAGATGTGATACATGTCAAAGATTCCTATTAGCCAATTAACCCCCAGCCTCAGCATTCAGCAACATCCCCCTCACAAAACTTAAGTTCCCAAAGGACAAAAGCTGACGAACTTGACCTATTCAACTGTGCCTATAATTACAGGGCCCAAACTATAGATGGATGGAATATGAGGGGGGATCATAAACTTTTGTGGGGTCTGAAAACCAAAACAAATAAATAAATAAATAAATTGATATTCTGTTTGACTAATTAATTTGATAGTGGAACTAAATTTAAATTAGGTTTTGATGGTTATATTTCAATGTTAGTTCTTTTGGTTTTGTCAACCAACTCTTAGTGGCTTCCTTATTCTAGTTTGGGTATGAGTATAAATATTGTGTGGAAAGATCAACCGAGTAGCTAGTATTTAGAGGGTACAAAACAGAGTTAGGTTTGAACTAATTGCATGTGTTTCCAATGTCTTCCATAGGAGAGGTCTTTGTCCAGTGCATTCAGCTAGTATATCAAAAAGAATTTCGGTGTGGTTAGATGGCAGTTAATAGGTAAGTTTGCTACCACTTGGAAGACAAAATTTTCACATCAAACTATTGTTTATTCCATTGTTGGTAGATTGCTTGGCAGGCCTTACTCATTACCTACATCCTTGAAAATCACCTCTATACTTCTCACCGAGTCGTCTTCTTCTTTTTCCAAGAGAAAATTTCTCGTGTGTCAGTTTTCCTAGACTTTGTTCTTCTTAACATGGACTTTGGCCCCTCATATGTACAAAGGGAAAGAAAAAAAAAAGAATTGTAATTCTATGAATCCAAACAACAACAAAAATAATTCAATTAATTATTTTTTTCAGCTACAACCTAAACAAACAATTCCTATGCAGTTTATATAATTATTGTTAGACCGCCATACCTCTGTTAATTAATTGTTAAAGGCTTGCAATCAATGTTATTTTCATTTCATATTTTAGGAACTGATCTTTAAGTAACTTCATCTCTTCAATATATGTATAGCTTATAAACAAAATGGATACTCTGACGAAACTCACCCGGTAAGTAATTTTGTTATTAATTATTTAATATTAGCACATTGACATATATACTTCTATTTTATTAGGTATCTTTATATTTGATTTAAAATGAATTTTTTTTAATTATTTTATTAAATAAATAAATAAATATTATACCTTCACATTTATCTTTATTATGTTAGTTAATTTTATTTTAGAGATCAATTTAAAAATAATATTTAATAGACATTAACAAATTCATATTAATACATTCATACGTCAATATTATTAATATGGGAAGTGCACATGCTATAACAAGATATCTCAACAGGGTTGGTTTAGCAGGTAAGGATTAAAACACTTCATTATAAAGTTTATGTTCAATTCCTTCTATCTGATGCTCTTATTGAGAACTATAACATACACTGACCTTAAAATGTAATAACCTCATATTTCTTAATTTTTACTGACCAAAAAAATACAACAGGGTTTTCTTTAACGTTCTTCTTGATTAGATTCCGATGTTAATTTCTCACACTTAAATATAAGTTAGGTTTATAATAAAGTATTAATCATTTTGTGCCTTCTCTAACTTGGATATGAGTCTTCTAGCACTTACATACAAGCTACATTGCGATCAAGGTATTCTCGTAATTAATTATGCGCCTTTCTAGACTTGCATATAAGTATTCTTACACTTAGATATAAGTTCGATTTAAACCGAAATATTCCAACACTCAATTATCTGTCTTGTGGAATTTCAATTTAAGTATTCTAACACTTAAAATATAAGCTGCATTGGAACCATAAAATTTATGTATTTGATCCTGTGTCTTCCTGGACTCGAATATATGTATTTTCGCACTTAAATATATATAAGCTGGATTTTCACCAAAGTATTCTCATAATCGATTATGTGTTCTTCCTAGACTCAAATGCAAGCGCCTTATCACCAAAAAAAAAATGCAAACATCCTTGCACAGTTGCACTATCATATATATAGTTTGTGCTTCGACCAAACTATTCTTATGCTCAATTTTGTGCCTTTCTCATACCCTGTTTCATGTATTTCTGAATTCATTTATAAGTTGAGTTTAGAACTTTAGATCATTGAAGTACGTATTTTCAAACTTGATTATGATTCTTCTCAAATTTACATATAAGTAACTCTGGAAAGTCTAATTAAAACATTCACTTAATTAACTAAATAAATTGAAAATATTATTTTAAAAGCCATAGTTCAAGAGACACTAAACTTTTTTGAAGAATGCTTGATCCTGAAATCGATTTATACCCAAACACTTTGCTTGTATTTTAAGTTTTAAACTTTCTTTGTAATTAAAAGAATAAAAAATTTCACAAAAAAATAAACAAAAATACTAAAAGTTTATGTGTCTCGTTTTTTTAGAAAATAAAAATAACAGATACAATGCCAGCAACAAAATGTTTCTTTAAAAAATCACAACAAGCGATGTTGGCCAACTTGAGCAGGGTACATGATAGTAATGAATCATTTGATAGTAATGAATCATTTGAGAACGGGGTTGAATCAAGTGTAACCAAAAAGGAAATTTTCTGTAATAGACAAAAAACTTAACATTAGCAGAGATAAACTAGTTGGTTAGCGACAGTGAGCTAGCTTATCAAAGTGTAGAATTTAAAACTTAAACAAAGCATGCGCATACAAGTTTGAACATCAACAAATAATCATTCACACACAAACACAGTAAAGAGAGGGTTATGAGAGAGCTTGCACAGCGGAATTTATACTGGTTCGGCCTAATGTGAAACCTACATCTAATCCTTAGCAAAACTAAGATTTTTCACTATCAACCAAGTGTTCTTTGATTTACATTAGCCTCTTCAAGTTATATACAAGTAGTTTTGATCCACCATAGCCTCTCTAAGCTAAAACTGAGTAATTTTGATCAATCCGAACTTCTCCAAGCTATGAAACAACACACCCTTATTGGGCTTTACAGTAGAAAGATTGGAAAACTCTCTCACAATGAGTAAATAAACCAATGTAAGCTCAACAGAAAAATACAAGATGATTCTCAGAGAAAATGCTCAAATAATTCTTCTTGTTATTTCGTTTTTCTTCTCTTTTTTCATTCTTCTCTTCTTTTGGCTTCTCTAGAAAATGATGGGTATTTATAGGTAACTTTGAATTTGAACGTTGCAACACATACCAGCTGTCCATAAATTCTTTTGGCAGCAAGTGGGTGCGTTGTGTCATTTTTCTTCTTTTTGTATGTCCTTCCAATTTGTTTGGTATCATTACAGTCATTCCAAAGAATATTCTATCAGTTTGGCAACTTAAGAAACCTTCTAAAATCATCTTGCAGCTGGAGACCAAAAATAAAGCTGAACAGAGAGTTTCTGAGTTTTGATCATGAACTAACTCATCTTTTATTCATGAGTGAGCTCATCAATATCTTCCAGACTTGTTCTTTGAGCAGACTAATCTTGATCATCAGCATGCTCTTCTATGTCCTTCCAGCAGCTAGTTTAAGTATGCAGGGAGTACTCATGTCCATGTGATAGCTTATTAGCTTGCTTATCTTTGAAAATTTCAACTTTAATGTTTTGATAAATCTACAAAATAGTCTTTTAACTAAAATCGAGTGTAAGTTATCTTTGTTAATGATAAAATAATATTTATAATCATCATAAAATAAATGTTCACAGAAAACCTTGAGCTAACAAGTACATTCATGACTCTGTATATCCCAAAAAATGGCGAGGGGGCTGATCGAAATGTGTAGTTCTAGCAACTCTCCATGGCAATGGGTATAACGTCATGTATCTAAGCAAAAAGATGAGGAAGTTATTAAGAAAGCCAACAACAATAGAGTTAAGAAAAAAAAAAAAAAAACTGACTCCACTTACAAGTATGCAAAAACTTTGCCACACTTTGAATTGACTGACGCAGCAAAAGTCACAGTCGCGGCGTGCAAACCGTTGAAAGAAAGGAGAAATATTTTCTCTCTCACAAAAGTGTCTAAGTATCTTGAGGAATGTGTGAAATGTTGGATCATTTTAATTTGAAATTGTATAAATCGATGTTATTTTATTAAAATTTAGATTAATTAAATGTCAAAATTATTAGAGTATATTGTTGTTATTGTTGTTAGCCCAATTATTTGATCACTAATGGTTATTAGGCTTGTTATTATTAAGCATTTTATGTTATGTGGGTTAATGTGATAGGCTGTGTATTGGGCTTACTATGATGGGCAAACAGACCCATATTTCTGTGCACAAGGAGAGGCCCATATTCCTTTCTATGGTTGCAGTGTAGTTGCCTCATTAAGACTACACACTGAAAACAGTACTTGAGAATAGGAGTAGTTTCTCTCATCACACACACCAAGAACTGACAGAAAAGAATTAGTGTGTCTCTCTTTGATCTGATTACAGGATAGCAATGGATTGTTCATCATCTTCCTATCCAGGTAATCCTTGAAACTAAAAACTAATTTGGTAGTTTCTATGATCTGTGTATGCTATGGATTTGAGTTAAGTGATATCATATTATTCTAATTTTATTTATATGGTTTCTACTTTTGTGAATAGTAATTCCATCATGAAACAGCTCTGCGTTTGAAGAAATCCAAACCAAACATGTTAATCAATGAAACTTTTTAGAACCATTTGAAAGGGTGAGAAATTCTTTAGATCGGGTGGTTTTATATTTTTAATAAGCCCCTACACATATATTCTTTTAGTTTGAAGTATGAATAATGTATATATTTATTTTTTCTTGTGTTGAAATTCAACATTTCTTTTTAGACTTTTATTTTTAGAAGAACAAAGGTGATAATGATTGAATTCCTGATCAATTGATCATAGAGGCTCCAATATCATATCAGTGATCAATTTTCCCAAAAACTTAAGTTATTAACTAACAGGGGTTGGCTCATCTGGTCAATCTTCTACTCATGATAATTGCATGACTTGAGTTCAAATTCATGAGTTCTATATTAATAAAAGATTTATAATTTCACTATAAATCATTGCTGAGTTTAACAGTATCCTCATATATTACATTACTCAATTTGTGTTATATTAGTTATTTAATTCATTACTTTCTATAACTTTAACTTTTTTTATGTTACAGAAAGGAAATTTTTAGATCAATTTGTGTATGAATTAAGACTAAATTTCTCATCAAACAATTTTAAAGATACACTTCTACATTAACCTATAACATGCATGTTTGGGAAAGATTATTTATTTCTCAAAACAACTTTTTTTCAATAAAAAATTGTTTTATCTAAAATCTATCTTATTTGTTTGAAATGTGTAAAATTGATTATAAGTTAAGATTATTTTTCTATAACTAAAAATAACTTTTTTTTAATTAAAAAAAACCTTGTATTAGAGCTTTTAATTATGTGATTATAGATTATTTCAAAAGCTTTAATAGATACTTTTTTGTCTACAACTAAATAAAATTTTCAATCATTTCATATCTATTTAAGTAATTTAATACATAAAAGTGATTCTTTTTATACAATCAAAACAAATTTCTTTATCTTAAAATTGATTGTGAATTAATACATTCAAACATAAATTAATTTTTTCATAATCAATTTTTTTTAAATCAATTATACATATAATCGATTTTTAATATAATTTTTTTTATAACTAATCCAAACACACTCCTAGTATATTTATTTTAATTAATTTTTTTCAGATGTTAGCTTAAAATTCAAAATTAAGTAGTCAAACTAAGACGCATAATAAATTATTTTATTTAAATTTTATTACTAATTATGTTCATTGTATAAATACTATTATAGTTAACATCTTAAAATCTTTGAAATTTTAATAAAATTAAAAATATAACGATCCATTTGATTAATATGACACGTTGTTCAGTGAGATGCCAAGAAGATATTCAATTTAACTTGGCGTAAAAGTCGAAGTAGCTAGGATGACCACTACTCGTTGACTGTGACAATAGGAACACCTGATGAATCAGCATACGGGTTATTTGTAAACAGTGAATAGTTGTGTATACTAAATTTATAAATAATAATAATTATACCAATTTGGGTAAATATAAATAGAAGAGATTCGATTATTTTGTTTGGAGTTTAATATTTACGAAGAAAACATAATTAATAAAAAATTTCGCTTTAAGCGCATAACAATATTATGAAGAATTAATTTTTTATTTTTCAAATGAAAAGGTATTTTAATTTATAAAACTATTATTATTATTATTATTATTATTATTATAAAATGATAATATTATTTTTTAATACAAAAATAATAATAATAATAATTTATTAACTTAATATACACAAATATTTTTCGAATCAGCCACGGTAATAGTACTAGCAGCCGAGAAAGAGGTTTAACTCGCATTCCATCCATCCATCCATCTTTATGCTTCGAAGTTCGAATGTCATCGCAAGGTAGCTACTGTCATTAGGATGGCTGTGAATGAGATTATCACAATCTCTCTGGTCAGGTCCTCACTGTTTGTTTGCCTTGGAATTGAATGGCAGATTCGTACGTAGCAGTGCTTCTGATCTGACTACGAGATATTGTGTAGCCTATGGTATTAGTAAAATCAATCTTGGGAAAACAAACACCAGAAGGGAAAAACAAAAAAACAAAATCACTGATTTGATCTTCGTCTCAAGACTTTGAAATTTTCATAAGCAAAAGACCAAAAGCATTAAATTTAAAAGTTAAAAGATGGAAAATCGAGATTTGGAATTTCCTTGTTTGGTCCCACCTACCTAAGATTTGTTTGGGACTATCATATCTCATGTAATATTCTCTCCCATCAACGTGTCGCCTTATGGATGGGCTTGTCTTTAAATGAAATTGCACTCATTAATAATTGACTTGTATTCTACATATAACAGTGCCATGGGATCAGTGTGCTTGTGATCTCTCCTTAGTCCCTACAGTTTGAATGGTTCCCATGAGACAGGATAAGAACTGTGATGGGACACATGAAAGAGAAAAAGATGATAAAGATGAAAATGAGAATAGGAATGCGTACGTAATGTAAACAGATAAAACATAGATGGAGAAATTGAGAAGGAAAATAAGGGGTAAGTTGGGCAAATTGCACTTATACATGTACGTATCCTCGATGAGAATTAGAGAGTCATTTATTTGCTTTCGTTGGAGGCTATACAACCATATAGCTTATTTTTCTATAAATTTACCTCATACTTTTCAATTTAATTTTAAAAAACCGTTAAAATGAGATATTCAATGAGTGATCCTATAGTACAAATCTTTAATTTCTTTAATTAAATCATCATTTATTTGTGTTATTTAATATATAAAAAATTAGTCATTTTGATCCACCACATAATAAAAATATATTTTAAAACTTGTTTAATTACAAAATCTCTCTCCTTATACAAGTAGCATCTATTTACTTTACGCAATTAATTAATTTGATACATTATCAGATATTTAATTATGCTACACTTTATTTTTTTGTTGGATAAAGGGGGTGGCACTTTAGTGGAAGAAAATAGCCCCAAGATCATTGAGTGTGCATGCTTGGCCAACATGTCTGCATTAGGAATGTTTATGAGCTGAGTTGGATTAATTTTAACTTGGTTTAGTCTTGGTTTGAGATTTTACTTGAGTTAATTGTTTTTCAACTATCTTGATTTTATACTCAAGCAGATCTGGTCATTGTCGGGCTTATGATTAAATGGGCTAGACCAAATTTTGACAAAATCTACACAATATTATAGTTAAAAGTATGTTATGTTATATTATGCTCAAATATATTTGAAGGCCCAAATTATATGTTAATAGTTCTGATTATTAAACTCTTAATAAATATATATTTTTTGGCCAACCATCATAATTAACCATTTGGGTCCAATGGCACCTCATGGTATTCTTACCGATTAGGCCCTTTAGGTCTCCTATGGTACTAATTTATGGTCAATAGCTAAAAACACAAGGGTTAATTTTATTGTCTCCCAATCAAAGTGACTCCCACTGGGATTCAAATTTGCGTCATATCCTATGAGAGTGAGTCTACTTACTAGCTCGACCAACCATCAGTTAGTAACTCTTAATAAATATTAATAATTATATATATGCATCTAAAAGTAATATTTAATCTAGGTGTTTTATTCTCGAGGTCAATAAATATAAGTATTTATATACCTTAGGTCGAGCCAATTGACCTGAAGGGTGGCTCAGTTTTGATTCAAAAAATATATTGGGTCAAAATTATTTGGTGCCTAATATTGATTAATTTTTTCATTGAAACCGAATCCAACCTAACCCAAACAACTTGGGTTAAGTAAGGTCTTGTGCACCCTAGTCTGCACGAGCCAAGCACCATTTCTTTACCGTGTTTATGCATGCAATTCCTTCCCTGGCATGTTGAGTGCCAAGTTCCTAACTTTCATTTGCAACTATTAAGCATCTTCAATATGTTATCCATGTAATAAACTCTACTTTTAGGAAATGATATTTTTAAAGGCGACAAATTTATAAACACCACACGAAGTGTTAGTTTATGCTGCATTGAAGTAGATATAGTGTGTGTTGTCTTTTATCAATTTGGTACGCACGATGGATATATAAGATTATTTGTAGCACTAGCTTTCTTTTTTGTTGCCGATGCCCACTTATCAAATATATTATGATCAATGCATATATAAATATTAAAAGTTGATATGAAGGAAGTGGATGGAGATTGGCCATAGTTTCACAAACTTTTTGCAAAATAAAATTTATGCATTATTTAATAAATATTGAAAATACTTTTATCAATATTCATCTTTTTACAAATATGTAACACATAAAATTAGTATTATTATATATATGACTGGCATACTAGGAAATGTCTCTACATAATTATCTTGAAAGAAAATTGATGATTTGGCACTTGACATGAAAAATAAATTAATCTTGACATACAAGTTGGCCATTTTATTAAGGCATTTGTTATTGAGTTCCCTAAGGCATTTGTTAAGGAATTAAAATTATAAGTGCTCAAGATTTGGCCCCGCCTGTAAACCTGGCCTAACCCAAGGTGTCTAGGTTGGGTTAAACCTGATTTCAATAGAATAATTGGGTCGAGACCAGGCCAAAATCATGTATTTTTTAGGTCAAGTTTCGGCTACCCCTCAAGCCACCTGACTCGATCCGAGGTAAATGAATACTTATATTTCTTGACATGAAGAATTCAAGTTATGTAGATTAAACATTAATTTTACATACATATAGTTAATTATTTATATTTATTAAGAGTTTTCAAATCATATAAATATTAATATACAATATGAACCTTATAATATATTGTATAATATAATATATCATACATATAACTACATTACAATTTAGATTTTGACAAATTTCGGGCCGAGACTGGGCTAAGTAATCATAGACTTGACTATGTCCTGGTCTGCTTGGGTTTAGGGTTGGGTTCGGGTTTAAAAAATTGGCCCGTTCAAAATTTCTGGCTAGGACAAGGCCAAGCCAAACCCGACCCAACCCAACCCATAATTATCCTTAACTAAAATAGAAAATATTAAATATAAAAATAGATAATTTAATATTTTAAAAACTTAAAAAATATTTAAAATTTTATCTATTACGTAATTTCAAATTTTTATTAAAATGTATTAACCCTTAAAGCACTAGTTAATAAGTTACTTTTATTAATTAATTACGCTTAATTTAGTGTAAAGTTGGGATTTGCGTTACCTTAATTTTTTAGATTCTTTCATGACTGTATCAGAGATCATTTCATGTCCTCTGACCGTACAATTCACTTACCTTTTTATTATAGTATGATTTTGAATTAGTGATATGTTATTATAAAAGAAAACAAATTATTGACATGCACAAAAAAATATAGAATAATATTTTTGAGCTGGCATTGTTTTGAGTTTTGACCAATCTCCTTCAATATTTTCCATAATAATAATAATAATAATAATAATAATAATAATAAATCTCTTTAAATATTACGTCAATAAACATGGACTTAAGATTAAAATTCAAATTGGGATATATTATATACTCCGACAAATTACAGTACATATCTTCGACCAAAATAATAATAATAATAATTACAATGCAAAATCCCAATGATATATCTCACCACGTACAGCTAATTTCCAGCTTTACACACATAAATAAATCTTTGCCAAAAATATCAATAAAGCTAATGGAAATTATTTTAACTAGTACGATGAAATTTCATCCACTTAAAGGTTTAGAATTTAATTCTTAATATCAATTTTTTGTTGATAAGTGTAAAATTATTACAAGTTAATATTAAGGTTTATAATGTGTAGTAATTTTAGAATAAGACAATTTTCTGTATCTTTATATTTTTTTTAGTGGGAAGAAACCAATAATAACTTTAAATTCTTTTGAAGAAAGAAAAAAAAGAACAAGAAAAACCAAAGGCTGATTACACGAGGCAGCACGTGCATGATATCGCTTCCAACAAGATTAGCATAGATCCTCTGCTCTAAAGAGTCTTTACTAAAAACGCCACAAAAAGACACACTCGTCTCTCTCTCTCTCTCTCTCTCTTCTTGCTTTTCACGAATTACCAAACAAGGAACAGTGGAAAAAGGTCACCGGCAAAAGCGGTTCTTTTCGCCCTCTTTTTGATGCCGCCGGTTCAGTGTGCCCCGTGGACCGGCTCACGATTTGACGGCGCGTTCCTGCATTGACCACCGGTCAACCCCCTCCAAGCAATCACTGTGCTATGCGCATCGTTTCACAAATCCCGAGGATTGACCAAAATCTCATCGATCACCCGCGAGATATCGACACCGAAGTGGATTTCAGAATCTCAGCACCATGTCTAAACATTTTCTTTAGAAAAAAAAAGAAAAGACAAAAAAAGAGAAAAGATTGTGAGATTTTAGAGAGAGAAAATCTTGATTTTTGCGAAAGAAACTTTATATTAGAGAGAGAGAGAGAAAATGGTGACATGACATGACAGATGGACAGAAGAACATAACATGTTACATTACATTAACATTAAACCGTATTTATCATGAGTTTAATTTTGATCATGATAATTATAAAAAAATTATATTGTCATTTAAATATATATTATTAAATTATTATAATAATTATTTAAAATTTTTAATTTTTTATATGAAAAATTTATTTATTTTTGATTAAAAAAGATATTTATTCATTTAATTGATAAAATATATCGAGAACAATACAAATTTAACATCGCTAAAAACTGAAAAGGATGAATTGCGAATAAACTCACAGCATACAGGTTAATAGCATAACACGAAAAAATGCTACAAATGTAACAAAATCAAAGTGACTAGAATACTTATGCCTCAGAATCTATAACATTGACACTCAAGTCTTAATTAAATTTGTAATGTATCGAAGATCTACTAATTTGAACAAAACGAATACCACAACAAAATAGGAAATCACCGCACCAAGATGAGAAACTAAATGACACGCATCAAGACAACGAACAAAACACTGTCATACTCAAGACAACAAAAACATGGAAAATTATAAAAGAAAAACTAGATCAAAACCACTTATTTAGATAAAAAAATATAATATAAATGAGTGATTCTAAGCTAAAAAAATGATCCAAACCACCCCTTTTCCATAAATGAGATAGAGGGGTATGGGCAATCAATTTTTTGTTTATTTTTTTTAAATATTTAATTTTTTAATAATCTGTTATTACATAATTAAATAAGAATGTATAAAAAAATTTACACTTAGAATACATTAAGATTAAACCGTATTTAACATCTTGGGCACTCGCGTTATGTTAAGGGTTCCTCTCTGTCTCTTTCTTTTTTCCCTCTCTTTCTTTCTCTCTCTGTTTCCTTTGCCTAGTCTGGTTCAACCAAGTGATGGAGAAGAAGAACATGCACTCTTTCGGCCTCTCGCGGGAGGAGGATTCCGACGAGGTTCATGTTCTGGCCGTCGATGACAGCCTCGTTGATCGCAAGGTCATTGAGCGCTTGCTCAAAGTTTTAGCTTGTAAAGGTTGGTGCTTTCAAATGAAAAAAATGTGTTTGTTTGTTTGTTTTTCAGTGTTTGGAATTTGTTGGGGTTGAAGATTTTTTGTTTGCTTGGGAAAATTGCAGTTACTGCTGTGGATAGTGGACTGAGAGCACTGCAATTCCTGGGGTTAGACGAGCAGAGAATGCCCTCTAAATCTGATGGTTTTGTTGTATGTATCAGAGGGAATTGAATTTCATTTGATTTTCTCAGTTTCATTTTCCCGGAAAAATTTTCCTACTAATAAAAGCTTTGTGCTATTTTTCCTAGCAGGGTTTGAAGGTGGATCTAATTATCACAGACTACTGCATGCCCGGAATGACTGGTTATGAGCTGCTCAAGAAAATCAAGGTTAGAAAATCTTAACAAAGTTTCCTTCATTTTTCCACATTATATTAACGCTAAAAAGAATCTATAATTTTTATGAAATGAAAATTGATTGAGAAAAGTGTTAATTTGGAGCAGGAATCATCCACTTTCAGAGAAATTCCTGTGGTGATTATGTCCTCTGAAAACATTTTACCCCGCATAGACAGGTATAATATTTTTTTTTTTATTTTTTTTCATGTGATTAATATAACTCTTATATTTTCTATACGAATTTGTTTATTAGAGATTCAAAGTTTTGTTTTTTTAATAAACTATAAAAAGTTAATAAAGATTTGGAGTCATGAAAAAATTTGTAGATGCTTGGAGGAAGGTGCAGAGGATTTCATAGTGAAGCCAGTGAAGTTATCTGACGTGAAACGTTTGAAGGATTACATGACGACGAGGGAGGTTAGGGTGGGAAGCCAAGACAGAGGTTGCGGTGGTGGTGGCGGTGGTGGTGGTGGTGGGATCAACAAAAGGAAGCTATCAGACACCTCTGATCTGTCATCATCTCCACCGTCCATTTCCTGGTCGACACTTTCATCATCATCGTCGCCTTCTTCACCATCACCATCATCATCATCATCATCATCCCCTTCATCTTCATCATCCGTGATTGACTCTCCAATCAGACGGCTTAAAATGACCAGCAATGATTGACTCTATATCATCTGCATTTTCCTTCTCTACTATGAGCACTGCTGCAGTATCTTCATTTCTGTTGTTTTGTTTTTTAGATTTATTGTTTTCTTCTTTTGGGGTTCAAACTGCAATTACCCGTTATTAGTAACGGTTTTTGTTGCACTACCCTGTTCTTATCTTTTGCTAATTTGTTTTGTTTGTTTATATGAAAGGTGGGTTAAAGTTATTGAAAATGATTAACTGATTACATTACTGTTTCTTTCAATTCGATTTTAAAAAAGGTAAAGATAAAGAAAAAGTTTAAGCTCTTTTATAAGTACTGGCTACATGAATGGGTAATCAAAATTAACTGGGAAAAAATGAAAAGAAAAAGGGTGAAGGAAATAAAATAATGTGGGATAGAAGAGGTGGAGTAGAGAAGGGGGGTCACTGAGCAATGAATTTGGGTTTGGAAATGATGTGAAACAGATGGAATATAAGTTGGCAAGATCTTGTCTGCTATAAATAATAACAATAAAATGGGGATGTGAATTGGACATGTTTGAAGTGTCCCCCTAATGAAGAGGGTAGGAAGGAGTAGTGGGGTCAGAGAACTTCTGTATTTGTCTGAATGTCTCGAATGGAGGAGGGTTCGCTGCCCTAAAACCTCTGCTATATCAGAACACGTTGCCTATGTGAAACTAGAACATTTGGTCATTGCTGCTGGATCAGGGGTTAGTCTATCCTGTTGTAGGTTTGGTTCTTTTAATCTTTTTCCTATCCCTTCTTTTAGCCCTTTTTGGCATAACTTTGACAAGCATAGACCAGAATTACTTTTGTGGTTTTGAGATGCAACAATAAATATTAAAACTGTAAGAACATTAGCACATTTAACATTTGAGAGAAGAAAAGTTACTCAGCCAAATGTGGCACACACATGGACAGTTGTTGGTAATAAGGTGTTAATAACTGAACCAAACCGATCAATACCCAAAATATCGAATCAAAAAATTGAAAATTGAATAAAATTGATTAATTTTGATTTTGTTTAGTTTTTTTTTTTATGAAAACTAATTGGTTTGGTTCGGTTTTTGGTTTTTATTTATGAAATTGAACCAAAACGAACTCGTATAATTATTTATATATTTTTTATAATTTACATACTTATAAATGATTATATTTAAATTTCTTATTGTTTCTATAAATATTTTTAGACAAATTTATTGTTTATAACTATGTAATGATATTTTTATTAGGATTTTATACTAACTTTTTTTTAATTGATCCATAAAAATATCAAAAAAAGTGAAGTTGTGTAAGATTTTTTTTATAAAAAAAATTGTTTAATCCAAAATTGATTGGACCGAACTGAACTAAACCAAACTGATTGCAATTGGTTCGATTCAGTTCTCCAATTTACCCGATTGGTTCTTGATATAAAAAAATCGATTAGTTTAGTTCAAATAATTTTTTTTTCTAAAATCGAACCAATCTAAACCATAAACATCTCTAATTGGTGTTACTGGCTCAATTACTTTTTGTTTTCTCTCTCTTCTCTAGCAACTCGTGCATTAGATCGTGTCTTTTTCGGTCTATCAATTCCTTTTATGTTGTATAGCACAACTCGAAGCAAGCCTTAACTTCTAGTAGTCAAGCTTCCTATAATAACCAAGTGCTCTCATGACTCTGTTGAAGCCTGATCGTGATGATTCCTATCACAAATCTTCAACATCTAAAGTAATGTCGCCCTAATCCAATCCTAAAATTGATTTGGTTGTGAAGTTTTTTCCTAAATTATATTCATCACAAGGAGATAACGGAAATGTTTTTAGATCTTAGCTAACTTCGTTAGGCACCTTTATCCCAGCTTCAAATTTGAGTGTTTTGCTCTTTTGATCTCCTTCCCCTCTTGTCTAATCTTGAATTGTATATATATATATATATATATATATATATATATATATATATATATATATATATATATATTGCTTTTATAATAATAAATAATAATAAAAAAGGTCAATTGTACTTTACCATTTTGATTTATCAAATCTAATTGTACTTTCTTCTTTATTTTATAAAAAGTATATCCCCCTAATTTAATATAAATTTTGCAATGTCTCATGTTTTCAAATTGAAGTTTAACTCTCATAATTTTAAAAAGCATATATTACCGTAAGCGACTTTTTGAAGCATATGACTCAAGTAAACCTTCTAATTATATCAAAAGATATAAACGTGTGTCAAATATGGTGAGTATAATCACTTATTCTATATATACATGCTTTCCGATTAGGTGCTTATTATAATTGTGATAGTTAATCTCTAAATTAAAAGATAGGAGGGATATTTTATCAAGTTATATAAATTAGAAGAAATATCCTTAATCTCGTAAATTAAACAAATAAAAATAAACAGATACATAAAGGCAGCAAAATGGAATTTATACTGTTAAAAAAGGAATGAGAACTCGAGTTGTAGCTCGAGTGTTATCAAGTCTCTTAGGGACTAATTGATCTTGGGATCAATCCTAGCAATGTCAATTTGCTTGTATTTAGTCCATGATCTCCTTTTTCATCTAAGACCTTTTTTGTAATCAAAGAAAGAAAAGGAAAAAAAAGAAAAAGAAAGGAACAAGATAGAGGGAATAACGTAGGAGGTGATCAATCATAATCTATTTCAGACTTTCAGTACGTGGGTTGGGCCTATGCAATTAACCGTGAAGATTTGCATGGTCTTATTGGGGCCCATAAAACCCAAATTGCAGGGCATAATAGAAGAAAGAAATAGACAACCTTTCTGCTGGCCGGCCCCATAATCCAGTGCCCTTTTAAATTGTCTTGGTGCAGAGTTTTAATTTAATTATGTCGCTCATGGTTGGCAAAATTATGATACGTAAAATCTGCTATATTTTGTTTGATTCTGCTACCATGGGATATCTGGCCTTTTAATATTTGTTGTTATCATTGTAGACGAAAGTTCATTATGGATGACATATACCCTTGTCGCTTTCATTTCCAAAAGCATTTCTTGTTGCCTAATTGGGCTAAGTTTGGATGCTAAAACAAGAATCATCATGATCTAGTTCCCTAATCAAAAAAATCCATCACCAATTAATTACTCTGCATGGCTAGTGGCTATTTCTGGTTGAGTCACACGTTATAAAGATAATAATATACAAAAAAGTTATAATTTTTTTTTTTTTGTGAAAAAAAGTTGTAATACATTTTATATTATTATATTTATTTTTAAGTCTATATAGAAACATTAATATATATTTTTTACATAAAAATACAATAACTCTGCACAAAAGTTATGTTTTTTATTTTGCTATGACGAATAGGAACAAGACATGAAAACAACCACCAACTTGCGATGAAATCCGAGTAAAAGAAATTTGGTTACTTTAAGCATTTTGTCTTAGATTTGATTATTGAAGCAGTGTATATAGAGAAAACGCAATTAGGAAGGGTTCCCGCTTCACGCATCTGACAGTACCTAGTGAGATTAGTCTCTTGCCGTTTGAACGAGGAGATACCCTAGTTTACACACCAATAAAAAAAGGCACGAAAACAACCATGAATACAAAATGAAAACTAAACAATAAACATCACAACCTAATTAAGTTAATTACGAAAAACAATCGCCAACGTTTAAATAAACAATCCAAATGGATAATGGAACGAGGAGGAGCTGGGGGTGTAGAGACCTAATCCAATGGACACAGCTTCTTTCAAGTTGCCTTAGATATCCAATATGCTGCGAGAGATGAGGGACAGTTTGACATTCTTGCTCCTTGAGATAGAGGACATGATAATTAACCAATCAAAGAAGAATTGTTTTTGCAGGCCTGTGCAACTTGCAAGGAGTTTGTTTCAACTACAACTTCTTTATAATCAGGCCAATGTCCCCTATGATCACTTCTTGGAGAACTGCTTGTGATTCAGCTGCTAGGGGAGAGTGTGAACAGCAGGAGGTGGCGTTACAACCCTGGATTATTCCCCCAGTGTGGTCTCTTCTTAGTTCTTACAATTCCTCCCAAGCTGTTGCTTGTTCAGAGTAGGCTGCTCTGAGTTTCTTCTTCAACAAAGCACATCGCGAGAGAGAAAATTTTTAAATCAATTATAGAAATGATGTAATAAAAAAAGAAAGTATTTTGGTGAAGTGTATGATGATGTTCTCATCTTAAAACAACATGTAGTTTTTTTATTTTTTATTTATTTATAGTAAGGTATTATCTATCAGTTCTGGTTACTTTTCCTGTCAATCAAAACTAGTTTTTTTTTTTTTTTTAATTTTCTCAAGTGATCTTAAGGTGTAGCCTCTACATTTATTTGGTGTATTTATGAAAATTAATTCTTGTAAATACTAACCAAAAGTTCAAATCTCAGTACCTAAGGATAAATTATTAGCCACTAAACAAAGAGCACATCTCCTTAACAACTAGGTCAATCATTTAACTTTAAAAAAAATATGTAATTTGCAAATCCTTTTAGTAATTTGCTAGGTGCTTGCCTTTTTTTTTGGGTATTAGAAAAATAAGTAATAAAATCCCAAATGGGACATCCTCAGTATTTGTAAACTCGTAAAGTTAGAGCACAGTAGAGTAGACTCCAAGAGTTGCAAAAGTCAAACTACCTGAGAAGTTTTTGATGTCTATATGAGATTATCTTGAGTCACCGGCCAAATTGGAACAATTGGTAGTTTGGTACTACCAATGTCCAAAATACTCCCTGCAGTTTTCCCCATGCTCCCTCTCCCTTTTAGGGAGGCTTTTAATATCCTCCAACACATGTATTGATCCACTAATACTGTAACTGGTTATCACAGGTGATTAAAATTATATATTAAGTTAAAAAACTATTTATTTATAAAACACTCTATTTTTTATATTCAAAAAATTAAAATTAAAATATATTCAAAAAGACTTAAAAAATTATTAAAAATAATAAATAAATAAAATAAAATACAAATACAAATACAAAATGTGAAATGGTGACTTGGACAAAATAATAAAAATTGATATTATAATAAATCAACAAGTTTTATATAAAAATAATAATTTGAAAATTTTGAACAAAAGAAAATACAAAAACAACTAAAATAGAATAATAAGAAAGTGAACATAAAAACTTAAAATATATATTTGAATATAAAATTTGAAAATAAAATGATTTTAGTACAAATTTAAATTTTAAAATAAAAAATAAAATAATGGATTTAATAAATTGAAAAAATTCAAAATTTTTAATACTTGGTCTAATTTAAAAATCATAACAAGTTTTTTATTTTATAATTCTTAAATAATTTTTTTAATATTTTTTGAGTAACTTTTAAATAATCTATTATATCATGAGCTATTTAGTAAAAATTAAACATTATTTTCAAATAAATACAGAATATTTTTACAAAGTCAAACTTTTATCATGGTAACCAATAATATAAATATTCTTCAAAAAACTTGACCATAGATTAACTTTTAGACAAAATTAATGGTGTATATAAGGTGGTGGATGAATCGACCATTTTTTGGTGGTGGATGGAAAACGTACCCCCCTTTTAGCTTCAAGTATGGATAGAAATCAAAGTTCATTGAATTCTGAACCAAATCAGCACATGCAAGTAAACAAAAACTATCTCGTTTCAGGATGTTAAATTACCAAAAACCAATCAATTTTCTTACAACAGGAGATTTAGGGATAAGTGATTGTTTTTAAGTCCAAACATTCTGGTCGCACCCCAAGTTAAATGCTTATCATTTCAAGACTTATCTTTCTTTTTCAATGACCAAATGAAGCATTTTCAAAGTTGAATCTATGGCCATAGGTAATGGGTGAAGTTTTCTGCTTTCCCCATTGTGGGTTTCTTTTCTCAGTCTGAGCTAGTATGAGTTTGAAGCTGTCCAACGTTAACAGCAGGTTTTTGAATTTGTATTGGCCTGTCACCTCCAGCGATCAATTTGTTCAAATATACGAATAATTCGTTGTAAATTGTAATCAAGGGAAAAAGTAAAAAGAGTGGTTGGGTAACCGTCATCTTAAATGAGCTTGAATTAAATTAACTGAAACATAATTTCTTGTTTCACACATAAGAAATAAAAGTCAAATTATACAAGTTGCTAATATTTATGATCTGAGTCTTCAAAATGAGAACATTATAATATGCATATTCTTACACTTGTTAAGAATCCAAATAGAACTAGTCTTTTTTGTTTTACTCGAGTTTAGGTAATTCAAATTATGATAACACTTTTTAATGTAAAAAAATTAATTTTATGTAAAAATGTTTTATTTATCAAAAGAAGAATTGGGATCTAATATGAACACTATACTTTAATTTGATTAAATTTTCAGAAAAAAATTATAATCATGATACGACTACTGAATATTCATTATGTTTGCTTAAAGATATTTTTATGTAAAATGTCAGAACTTCATTTTTCAGAAAATTACAAATAATGTAAAGAAATAAACAAGAAATAGTGGGGATAAATTTGACTTTGGAATGCAAACTAACAAGAGCGAGAGACCTGGGAAGGTACTGAAGCATTAGAATAATAAATTTGACCAATCTAATCCTCAAGGTCATCCAAGCAAGGAAAAGAATCCAATGGAAATTTAAAGAAAAGAAAGAAAAAGGGGGGGGGGGGGGAACTATGAAGGGTGCCACCATAATTACATTTTTCAACCGCTACACCATAGGTTAGGCCATTGCATTATCCGAACTAAAAGCCAATTTGGTGAGCCAATTTGGTGAGATGGCCCCATCAGGAGCATTAAGTCACAACCAATTCCTTCATCTAAAAAGTTCTATAATGGAATTGGTTCCCATTCTTCTTATTTTAAACCTTCATAATCAATAGTTTAAGAGGGGTTGTTAGTTGTTCATAGTAGCAGACACAAACTAAGTCAAAACTCGGAAGACTGTACGATAAGTTTATGTACGACAAGTTTATGGCATTTGAAAATGCTCTTGAATCATGATAGTATCCCTTTATTGGTTTAAATAAATTTTTGATCTTTATATTTCACACTTATTTTTATTTAGTTTTTATATTTTTTTTTATAAATTAGTTATTATACTTATAATTTTATTCAAAATAGTCTCTATTATTAGATTCGTTATGATGCCATCAGTTTATAAGAATAAAAAATAAGAATGAGTATAAATTATAAAAACCAAAAATTTATTTAATCCTTATATTATATTATGTGTAAAATTATGTAAGCCATATTATAATTACACATATGTCTTACACATATCAATTATTAAATAGAGTGCCTACTTAAAAATTTCTCTCACTCCGTAGTTGTACCTTAAATTATATGTTTGACATAGTAAACCTGTCCCTTTCGTCCCAGTTGCATGTCCAACTATGAATCAAACCAAGACCAACTCTTCCTATGAAAGTACCAAATCATCCCTCAACTGCATGGTTTACTCAATTACAGGATTAGGACAATGTTGGCCATTGCATGTAAGTAGACCTGGGAAGGCCAACAATAATTAACCGGTTCCACTCTTTTGAAACTGTCAGCAAACAAAACCAATAGCACAAGCCAAGTATGGACAAAACTTGCAATTATCAATGAATAGAAAAAGTACAATAGCAGATTTGGTTTCAGAAACCTCGTTGTATTATTCTCTCCTCCACATTCATGGCCTTGAATATGATGCTTCAATCATGGCTTCTTTTGAGCCTTGTTTTTGTTTTACACAGTTTTGTAATACCAACCTGCCATTGCCAGACAAGTTCTCCTCAGAATATTGAAACTTTCTATCCAATCGAAACTTCAGCCCCAGGCCCAGCAACACAACCACCTGAGCCACCACCAAGGCCACAACCATCACCACCAACACAAGAGCAGCTGGCCCCGAGACCAGTGGCAGCATCCAGAAGTTCTTCATCAAACAGTAAGATAGCAAAGGCGTTAGCTGCAACTGCAGCAAGCGCTATAGTTGTTTCTGGTTTAATTTTCTTTTTAGTTCGAAGGTGCTTAAGGGCAAGAAGGATAAAGGAGATAACCAACACTGCTTCAGCTGGAGATAGGCGTGTTGTGCCTCAGGGAAATGTGTTTGAGCGAATTGATGGAAATGTCAGGGGAATGATTGTTGATGAGGATGGTTTGGATGTGATTTATTGGAGAAAACTTGAAGGGAAAAACTCCAAAAGGGATCTTCAAAAGGAGATCTTGCGTAGTCCCAAAAGCAAAGAAGAAGAAGAAGAAGAAGATAGTCATGAAGGAAATCAAGGGAAAAAATCTAAGTCCATTCAAGAAATTCCTCTGCTTCGAGGGAAATCTTCTACTTCCCACATAAATATATTTCCAGAAGAGAATGACTTATATAGAATTACAAGAATTCCCCCTCCTGCTCCTGCTTCGGCTACTCATCCTCCTAGTCTTCCTGCATCAGTTGGGGCTGCTATCAAGGGAGTTCAAAAACTAGATTCTTCAACTCAACCATCCACTCCACCCCCTCCTCCTTCACCACCAACACCATCCTCCACTTCTTTGTCAGCAATTCCAAAAATGAATAGCCCTGCACCATCACCTCCCCCTCCCCCAATCCCAGAGAGAAAGAGTCCAGCAGCACCACCTCACCCTCCCCCAATCCCAGCTAGAAAGAGTCCAGCACCACCTCCTCCTCCACCAAAGGCACGTAGTTTGAAGTCATCATCCAAACCACCATCTGCCCCTATTGAAATGCCAGTTACCAGCACCAGTAAAGGAAGAAACTCTTCAGGGAAAGGCATGCCAGAAACCGGCAATGATCAATTGAAACTGAAGCCTTTGCATTGGGATAAGGTGAATACTAATGTTGATCGCTCCATGGTGTGGGACAAAATTGATGGCGGTTCTTTCAGGTAATCCTAATGTATTAGATTTTGTAAAATTAATATGTATATTTTGATCCCTCCAGTTTAGATTTTTCTGATCATCCCAAGTTTTTGAATATAATACTTCAGGGTTGATCAAGATCTTATGGAAGCTCTCTTCGGTTATGTGGCCACCAACCGAAGATCCCCAAAAGGAAAGAGTGACTCAACTATTCAAAGCAGGGATGCCTCGGCTCCATCATCACAAATATTCCTTCTTGACTCCAGAAAATCACAAAACATTACTATTGTTTTGAAATCTCTTGCAGTCTCACAAGATGAAATTCTTGATACACTCATTGAAGGTAAAGGCCTTAATGCAGATATCATTGAAAAGCTTGCTAGAGTTACCCCAACAGATGAAGAACAATCTCTTATCCTTGAATACAAAGGAGACCCTGCAAGGCTTGCTGCAGCTGAATCTTACCTGTATCACACCCTCAAAGCTGTTCCTTCAGCATTTAAGCGCTTGAATGCCATGCTATTCAGGTTGAACTATGACTCCGAGATTCTAGAAATCAAGGAATCCCTGCAGACCCTTGAACTGGGGTGTAAGGAGCTTAAAAGCCAGGGACTCTTTGTGAAGCTTCTTGAAGCAGTGCTTAAGGCTGGAAATCGTATGAATGCAGGAACTGCCAGAGGTAATGCTCAAGCTTTCAACTTGGCTTCTCTAAGGAAGCTATCTGATGTCAAGAGCACCGATGGAAAAACCACATTACTTCACTTTGTGGTTGAAGAAGTAGTTCGTTCTGAAGGAAAGCGTACTGTTCATAACTACAACCGCAGCCTGAGCCGTAGTAGTAGTAGGAGCAGCAACAGCAGTGGACACACTGAGAACTCTGCTTCTTCAAATGAACAAAGAGAAAGGGAATATACAAGGCTAGGATTACCAATTGTAGGAGGGGTCAGTTCTGAGTTCTCCAACGTAAAGAAAGCAGCACTTATAGATTATAACAATTTAGTTGGTTCAATCTCAGCCCTTTCAACCCGGATAGTTGAAATTCAAGAACTTGTTTCCCGGTGTGGAAATGGTAAAGGAGGAAATTTTGAGAAAGAAATGGACCATTTTCTTGAAAATGCTGGGGAGGAATTGAAATTAGTGAGGGGCGAGCAAACAAGGGTAATTCAGCTTATCAAGATAACAACAGAATATTTTCAAGTTGGAGCTTCAAAAGATACTGCAGAACACAATCTTCAACTATTTGTCATAGTCAAGGATTTTCTGGGAATGGTTGATCAAGCCTGCATTGAGATTACACGCAACATGCAGAAGAGGAAGACCCCCAAGGCAAGTTTTGGGTAATCATCAGCAGAGGCACCGGCACATTGGAGTATTGAGGTTTTCAAACTGCTGGAATATATCACATCAGATAAGTCTAGGATTGGCCCAAGTGATTCAACTTTTTTTCTATTGGACCATGTATATAAGGGGGCTGAAGTCCTGTAAATCAGAGTTCTGAATGATTGGAGTTTTGTTGTTTCATTCAAAGTCTTAATAGCAGGACCCAAATTATGATGGCATCAAAATAGAGTTACGAAAGTCCTGCTACTCAAAAGACTAGAGCTACTAACCATTGGATGTTCTGAAATACAGTGAAAGCAGGCTGTGCTTTACAAAGATTTGGACCAGTTTGTGCTGGCAAATTCAGAAGCTGAAACCATCTTTATGGTGATATCAAAATTAAACATCTAAATGCACGTGTCAATGTATAGAGAACTATAGTTTTTGAGCATTTTTAAGTCTCGTGTATATCAATGTAGGATTCTTTTGGCATCAACCAGAACTTGCTTCACTTCTTCTGATTTTCTGTTGTACATAGTCTCGTCAGTTGTGATTTTCGATTAATGGATTTTTTTTATTTTTCAGATAAGACGCCAAAGCAGCTAACTTCGCATAGCTCACAATGGAACAAGTCTAATGCAATGAATCATTCGAACAGAGTTGACTTCATGAGCCACTGGAAATCATGTCATCAATAATGTTATTTTATCTTATTCGCCAAGAGAATGAATCAGACTTGCTACCAATCCTGCAAAATAAACATCACATTTGACGTAACTCTACTCTCTGAGCTGTAAAACTCAAAGATAGCGTGAGAGAACAATTGTAAAAGTAAAATGACTTCCCACGGATAATGATTTCTGTAAGCAAGTTTTTTTTTTTTTTTTCCATAGGGTCGAGTAATTTTCACTTTTCACTGACAATTACACCTTCCCACTATACATGCATTTGTGTACATGCAAAAGTATTACACAACTGCACAACTCATTCACAACTTTCACGCAATTGTACAAGATGTTTCCTTTAAATTTAACCATGAAAAAACAAATTAAGAACGAACCACCAAAACTCAGATGAAACTCTCTGTACATTTGTGCAAAGTGCTAAATGCATGAGTTGTTGCTTGTCTGGGTATCTTTTACCAGCAAAACTATGGTCCCAAATACAGTGCATATTGTAGAGAACATAATGGATATCAAGCTTGATACTTGAACTCAATCTGCATTTGTGCAGCCCACTTAATTGTCTTGGTTTCCCTGATACTGAAAATTCTTCAGTCATGTTTCCATATGTAACAGTCTTCCATCATTGCATTTGAATGGGGAGGAGTTTGAGTGTGTTGAACTAGATAGACCGACAGGGTTCATATTGTTAGGAAATGCCAGCATAATTTCCCTCATCTGTAAACTCAAAAAATAGGCATTATGCGAAGCGTAAAACAAGTGCAATAACAATATCAGAAATTTTTAGCATGGAAAATTTTCCCAATATGAGCAAGGAAAAGCCACGGGACTTATAGGTCACTTAAACTTCCACTATAAAATAATGGAAATACAAAAAATACAATAATATTGTTTCTACAATTTGTGGATAAAACTCTCACAAATTGGCTCACCATTTTTCTCTCTTAGAAAACACTCTCTAAGGTTCTCTTTATTTTTCTCTCACTTTCTTCCTCTTTTGATTGTGAGGATCTGATGCACTTCTTATGCCTAGTGCCTCTATTTATATACCAATTGCTGCACACAATTGTTGACAAAAACAACTGCACCAAAAATAGTGGTTGGAGGTTGAAAGTTTTTCAACCATTGCATTTAATGCACCAATAGATTTGATTGGACTCCAACAATTCTCTCCCTCCAGCCAAAGGGAAATATCCTTGGATTAGTTTGGGGTTGATGCTAAGCCTGCACTTCTTTACAGACTTCTAACTTCTCTTTAGGTAGAGCTTTTGTCATAATATCTGCCCCGTTGTCTTTGGTATGTATTTTCTCAATCTGCAGCAGTTTACTTTCCAACACATCACGGATCCAATGATACCTTACGTCAATATGAGAAAGTAAACTGCTGCAAATTGAGAAAATATATACCAAAGACAACGGGGTAAATATGATGACAAAAGCTCTACCTAAAAAGAAGTTAGAAGTCTAAAAAAGTTGCAAGCTTAGCATCAACTCCAAACTAATCCAAGGATATTTCCCTTTGGCTGGAGGGAGAGAATTGTTAGAGTCCAGCCAAATCTATTAGTGCATTAAATGCAATGGTTGAAAAACTTTCAACCTCCAACCACTATTTTCGGTGCAATTGTTTTTGTCAAAAATTGTGTGCAACAATTGGTATATAAATAAAGGCATCAAACATCAGATCCTCACAATCAAAAGAGGAAGAGAATGAGAGAAAAATAGTGAGCCAATTTGTGAGAGTTTTATCCACAAATTGAAGAAACAATATTATTGTATTTTTTGTATTTTCATTATTTTATAGTGGAGGTTTAAGTGGCCTACGAGTCCCCTGGTATTGTTATTACACTTGTTTTACACTTCCGCATAATGCTTATTTTTGAGTTCACAGAGGACAATTATGCTAGTATTTCCCAACACATATCATCACCTTAGCTTCTTAGGGATATGGTTCACAAAACGTTAGAAACCATATCAATCACCCATAGAATGGATGGAGACGAACAAATGGCAATGCGACCAATTAGAAGAAATTTATGCATTTCTTACATTACAGACATTATACAATATTATTTTCTCATATATTGCCTAAGAGGTGTGTGGAGAAGAAATTTATTTATCAATAATTGATGCTTTACTTCTTCCTCCTCTTCCTCACATTGTTCATAAGCTCCTATATAACTAGATGATTCCTCCCCTGTTGCTGACTAAACTAAAATATTATAGAGTGAGTTGTTGCCTTAAATATTTCCTCTGAACAGACAGATCTACCTCGCCCACTGATGTATTTAACCTCATTTTTTTTTCACTTATAGAGTGAGTTGTTGCCTTAAATATTTCCTCTGAACAGACAGATCTACCTCGCCCACTGATGTATTTAACCTCATTTTTTTTTCACCCTTTGAGGGTTACCGAGGTTTCTCAATCTTAACATCCCCCTGCATAAGTAGACAAGACAAAGTAAGAGTTGCTGTAGCAGAAATTTTTCATAGAGGATGAATAGATGTAAGAGGATATGGTCAGCTGCAATTTAAATTATTGAGAAAATACTATGTCAAGGCTACCCTTCCTTTCTTTTTGTGTTTTTTCCCCCTCATTTTTGCTGATAGATATATTTTGTATATAATTATTGATATAGCACTGTAATGATATTTTTGGAGATCTGTAATAATTTTAACACAAGGGGCTCTAGATGAATCACTGCAAAAATTCCTATTATGCTTCAGAGCTCATGTAATGAAACATAATAAATACAGCCTTAGAATGGAACATGATCTGAAGTGTCAATGATTATCTGTAAGAAAGATAAACCAGAAGTCAACGCCAACTAGATTTTGCATCTGCACTGCATTTAAGAAACCTAAGGACATTAGTTAGATCGCTTAATGGACAATAGTAGAAGATAATGACTGACAATATATATCAGCAAACAAGTGGTGTAATCCTAGGAATGTTGTGAAAATGTGGAATGTGGACAATATAAACTTTCATCATCTCTAGTGTGACCTACCAACCACTGTGCTCATTTGGCAGAAAATAGGTTTACTTTTTACAGCAAAACAAGACAACCAGGTCCCACTGATCTCCCTAACTTGTCTACAATCACCAGACTCCAGTTATAAGTTGTGGAACACAAGTTTGACTGACTTCAATTAAAAGTGTAGTCATTAAGCACAAAGAAAAAAATGGCAGATAAGCGTTAACAAACTACTATTCATATAGGAAAGTATCTACTTTAATTAGTCTTCACCCTGCTTGATGAATGGTAGAGATCACATGTATAACGCATACCTTTTCTGGACGGCTTTTTGATGCTTTTTGACCCTGGTAAAAAGCTGGTAGGGGTGTGGCTTTGAAATTATGTTTTACCTTTTCCTCCTGTGTTAAGGAAAACAATGTTCAGACATGACATTTATGCATATTATATAAATGATCATGGCAATGACCACCTCATAACTTAAGATCATACATTCTATAAAATTAAGTATCGTTTGGCTATCTTTTAAAACAATTATCTCTAATGCACTATAAATATAAGCAGACACACTTAAGTGATGGCATGGGCAGCAATATAGGAAAGAATACCTTTGATTTCAATTGGAGACGCGTTCTTTCTACCTCTTTTGCATTAGATTTTTCCTCTGTTTTTCGTGAAGACTGATTAAGAAAACAAAAAAGTGAAAGAGCGTATTTTGGTCAGTAGAAATAAACAGTACTTTCAAAATCTAATGAGAACCCTTGATATCAGAGGCGCTGAATTGTGTAGATGTGCATCAAGAGTCAGTCCATACCTCTTTTCCTTTCTCTGCTCTAATGTCACTTTTTAGGCCCAAAGTAGTTCTGACTGCATTTCCACTTCTTTTATCCATACTGTCAACCTTAGTTGACCTATTTAAAAACAACTTCAAGAGGGTCAGCATACAGAAAATTGAGCTCCTTATGGCTTTCATGTTCCCCATACACGGGCACCCATTCTCTTCCTTTTGAACTTATCTTTCTTCAACCATGTTTTTAATTTGTTCCATATTTTCTCAACATTATCAACAGTTTACTTCAAAGTCATAAAGGGGGAAAAAACCTTTGGTAAAAGTGGACTGCAACCTGGAAACATGGAAGGCTTCTACTTGGTGTAAAAATAGAAAACCCATATGCAATTAGATGCAGTTAAACAATCAACAAAATGATCGGGCATAAGTTGATAGTTGATATTATTGGATAATTGAACAGTCTGGAGTCAGAAATTGAGAAAGAGAATGACGTGCAGAAGTACATTGCATCAAATCTGACAATAGCTGGAAGCTCCAATTGAATATAAAACAAGGGGGTTTTCAACAGCAGTCATATGGCTAAATTCTAACCCTCTCCCCCCCCCCCCTTTTTTTTTCTTCCCTCCCCCCTCTTTCTTTCTCCTCCAAAACAAAGAAAAAGGAGAAATTGAAGTCACGAGAAATTGTTGGACAAATAAAGTTATAACTAAATTTTATAATGTAATAACGTGTTTACTCCAATTATACAATCACGTTGTATGATGAATAACTGCTTATGCTTCCTTCAACATTTATCTATGGTGTCCTTGATAAGAATTTTCACAAGGAAAACCATCAACAAAAACTCAGTGTCATCAGATGGTAGTCTTAGGCATGCAACCATATAAAATCTTGTTGAGATGCATTATTAGTATGAAAGAGATTGAATAAAAGGACTACGTAAAATACATCAAGGAAATGAAACTAATGCTAATGAAAATACCCTAATAGTGCAGATTCAAAAACTTACTGTCCATTTTCTTTTCGCAAAGCCACAGATGTTCGAACCTTTGGTTCTGTTCCCCTTGAAGAAACCTGCCCAAGAAATATGCAGGCAACTACTCTCAAACTAAAGTGATTTTCTATTGGTAAATATGACCATTTATCAACAATAAACAACAGTTGTCCATAATGTTTTTCCATTTACCTGTTTTTTGACCAAAAATCTGTCTTCACTAGAAGTTTTTGGCTGGTTGAAATTGTTCTGGAAAGTCTTAAATGCTCGTTTGACTATGTCCTTATCACCCATTGTCTCCATAATGAAGGATTTCCTCATTGTGGTATGGGGAGCTGGATCAGGTTTACTTGGCACCACGCTAAGGGACATGTGCAAAGATTTGTTAGCAACTTTTCTGTTCTCCCCAGTGGAAGTAATTTTCCTCCCAGATAAAGATGGAGAATTTCCCATTTTAGCTGAAGAGGCAGATGCCAATGTTTTGGTGGGAGTTGATGTAGGCCTTGAACTTCTAGGCGTGGAAATTTGGGATGCCTTAGATGTAGGTAGCACCGATTTCTTCTTCATCTTTGCTGCATTGCTTTCCCTATTCACAGAGGCAACCTGTCCAAACTAGATGGTGAGAATTAAGAGACTGGGTAACCAAATAGCCAATTTTTAAGAGATCTAAATTATAATTTCACCAGTCCAATTTTCCAATTAACACAAATATGATGTATACATGAATTAAAGCATACCTTCTTAGATACCCTTGGATAATCCAATTTCACATCTTTTGCTTCAATTTCTGAAGCCTTTACTGTCTCATTGTCCACATTGTGGGAAATTTCCTTTACATCTTCAGCTTCAATGTTAGGACTTTCTTCTTGTTCCACGCAGATAGCTTCTTCAGGTTTATCTATCTGGGAACTATGTGATCTGCTTTCCAGTGCTTCGTTCACTCCCTCAATTGATGAACTTTGATAATCTCTTGAAGCTGCAACATCCTCCTCCAAAATATCCACATGGGTCCTACTGATCTCACCAATAGAATTGGTTTCTTGCTTAAACCCTTCAATGGAACCTTTAGTGTTGAATATATCAAATTCTGCATCACTCCCATATGTGTTACCCCTCAGATCCTCACCATTTTGATATTCTGATCTGAAAGGATCTTTCTCTGTTTGCTTCTCTTGAGCCAGCAATTCAGCTTTCCGGGCTGCAATGTTCTTGTAATGGGCTTCGAAGTAAGCTTTCTTCTGGGCAACTGATCCAGGTGTGGCACACTTCTCAACTTCTTCCAAGTACTTATTTGGTGAGAAAGCAGACCATTTCTCCCAAGACAAGGAATCATTCTCAAATCTACCAAACGAAACAGACACTTCCAAAGCAGGATTGGAAGCCACTGTCTCTCCCATCTGCAGACACAGCAGAGAGAAAAATAAAAAATTGTGTGCATAATTACAAGCAACCAACACAAGGACAAGTCACAATAACACCAAAAGCACAGGATTTTGTTAACAATCATAAATTAGGGGAATCAACTCAACCAGATAGATTTGAAAGGAACAAAAATAGTGAAAAAAAGAATTAATCTTTAAGCTCAAAGTCTCAAACAATCTTAATGACAAATGGGTTTACCTTATCTTCAAATATTGGTGCATCTACAACGAATTCACCCATAGAAGTAAATTACAACTCAGCTATATCCCTATAAACCCATAGACACAGAGGATGTGCAAGGCATGGCCTGCAAAGAAGCAATGGGGAAATAATCATTCATGGAGATCTCACTGGAAATACCAGGAGTAAGAATGCTCACAATGGGACAAAAAGAAGAGTGAAAAAAAATTGCAGCAAATGATGAGTAAAGGAATGGCAGGGACATGTGCATGGCATGTGATGTGATGTGAGAGTGAGAGAGTACTCATTCTTTCCTTCACTTCAATTTCTACTGCAACTTTCCTCGGTAACGACACCATTTGTCTGCTTGTTGTACTTGTGGAAACTCCTAAATGATAAACCCAATCATCAAGACAAAGCAATATTCCAAAAAGCAAGCGTGAGCAAAGTGAAAAAGTTCAGGGGTTCTAGATCACCTGTATCTTATTTCCAAAGATCATTCAACTTTTAAAGACATTTAAGTACCACTGCTTTCCAGTGAGGGCCAAAGTTGAAGCAGTTAGAGATCATAAAAGAACATAGAATTGTGAAGGAAAAACCCAAAAAGAAACAACTTTTAGAAATTAATAATTTATGGAGGTAAATGAGATTAGCTGGCTCAAATTATGGAACTTCAACTAAACAAAGTGGGTATGCATTGAATAAAACAAGGAGTTCACAACCAACCTTAACAATTTTCCTCCCATTAATCATACCAACAACATTAGAAACAATAGCATATTATTATTATCTGACTCAAGGGACTTCAGAGAGAAAGAGACCCAATAACCCCAAGACGGTGGTGATGATCAGATATTCAGATAAGATCAACAATGAATGACATGAAATGGAAGGCAAGGAAGGAAGGCCCACGTGAACAAAAGCTGCACTGTGGCTAGTGAGTGTGTGAAAGGTGCATGTGACGGGTCTCAACATTAATTATCAACCTCATTTGGCTACATGTGGACCCCAATTCAATTGGTTGAATATGGGACATAAATAATAAATTGACCAAGTTCAAATATAACGATGCCGTATCATCCTGCATGGGTCAAACGACAGCGTTCCCTTGTAGAATGCCAGTGCATGAATGGGCCAAAGCCCAACAGAGTAATGAAGTTTTCAACGTTGGAGTTGACTTCAATGACAAGTCCTTTTCAGTTGAACCAAACATAGACATCATCCACCTGTGTGGCTCATCCTCACTTGATCACATTTCCTTTAGCTTGCTTTGTC
The DNA here is from genome assembly GCA_023212625.1 of Styphnolobium japonicum. Taxonomy (NCBI): domain Eukaryota; kingdom Viridiplantae; phylum Streptophyta; class Magnoliopsida; order Fabales; family Fabaceae; genus Styphnolobium; species Styphnolobium japonicum. The sequence goes on from JALBWW010000011.1 coordinate 27,741,068, forward strand.
TCTCCCACATCCATGCTCTTAAGCTACTCAATCAACTCACCCGACTCACAGATCTCAAGTTGAACTGTTAAATTAATATCACCATCCAACACCATCTCTCTCTCTCTCTCTCATATATATATATATATATATATATATATATTGTTTGGCCTGTTTCCTCTGATGATATCTAAAATGAGATCCCATTTTCGGTCTCTTCAACTATTATTCTTCAGCCTATCCCTTCTATTGAACCTATCCAAACCCGACCCCGAGTCCCTGACCCACTTCAAAACTACTGCATAGCAAATACCAAAAAGCCTCAAAATATCTTCATCAGTGGAGTGCCTTGCATTAACCCAGAACTAGCTTCCTCAACCAATTTTGTCACATCTGCTTTATCCAAGCCTGGTAACCTCAGTAACCAGTTTGACTTCAGTGTCACCTTCACCAACACTGTTAATCTTCCTGGGCTCAACACATTGGGCCTAGTATTGGATCGGGTTGCCTCACTCGCATCCACGGGCCTCAGAAGTTACCAAGCTGCTTGTGGGCTTTATCGATACATCAAACCGCATGTTTACCCAGAACTTAAAGCTCGGTGAGTCATTTGTGTTCCCAAAGGGCTTGGTGCATGTCCCCTACAATCTAAGACTCTATTGAACCAGCACTGGCTGTGTGTGGCCTCAATAGCCAGAACCCATGTGCACAAATAGCATCAGTTGCTAAATTTGGTAGCAAGCCAGCCTCCTCCTATTCCTGACGAAATTTTGAAGAAGACTTTTCAAATTAGCAGCCAAGAAGTGGACAGAATTCGTAAAAACCTTGTAGGATGATTATGCTTGCTACTGATGGAGGTGATTGATTCAATTATGGTTACCATACCAATATACTTTATCTATTATTGTTTGCCTTCTGCAATTAAGTTACTTGGGGTCCTACGGAGAAAATGGGGAGATGATGTTAGATTAGCATATTTAAAAATGAAAAGGAAAGAGACGTCCAAACGGTCATTAGTTAGACTACTTGTTTAATCAAAGTATAACCAGATTGTTGGTCTGATTCATGTATTGAGGTGGCGTGAAGAAGTATGTTTTTGTCCTTTTTCTTTCTTTTTCTATTTCAATTTTTTTTTCTATTTTTAACTAGTTAATACGAAACTTAAACAGCAGGCACTTCAGCGTGAGGATGATACAAAACGTGAATGTCTTTTTTCTTGTGGGAAATTTGAAGGTCTACCTAACTCAACCCCTTCAATCTTCCAAAGCATGAGTTATTTCTCAGTTTTCTACCAGTGCAATAACAACTTTTTTTTTTTTAATGTTCTCCTTTCATTGTTCTGTTCTCATTTTATTTTATAAAAATACATGCTGCACATTTGCTCCCATTTGTTGTTTAGTGAATTTCAAATGAAACTGACATTATAACGGTGCATCTCATCTGGTCAACTTTGGCAAACCAGGAGAGGCAACTATGACTTCACAGGTAGGCACTGAGAAATTCTTAATTAGACATTTCATTCTATTTGACATATGTAAAGGTATTCTTTTAAAATATGTACATTTATAACATAGCTCATATATTTAATGTTAAATATATCTATATACTCTACCTAAGAATTTTTCACACTTCATATTTAACATTTGGTAGCTACAAGGTCTTGGCATACAAGTCCTCCTATTGACACGCAGAGAGGAAGAGAAACAAAAGTTCACCGTATCGAACAAACTAGCATACATAAGAATTGGGGCTGAGGCATTATTTGAAGAGAATCATTTTACCCACATTATTATTTTTATTTTTCACACTTGCTTCATGCATATTAAATTTATCTTTAAAATTATAAAATCAGATTAACGTTATTATTACTAAATATTTGTATATAAATATGTAATTTAATAATTCTAATACACACAAAATATACGCATAAAACAAACGTTTGGCATTATTCATATTCTTATAGGGATGGCTAGAGATGCCTTCCTTCCTTCCTTGGATGCTCATCCACTGCAGCAGACTACATGACAGGACGCATGTGAAGAAAATTGCAACTCTAAGATAAAATTGCAAAGACGATTGAACCTTATTCGTAGAACCTTCCAATTAATATGAGCTCTGTGGGGTCCAAACTAGTTGATGAATAGACAATTTACACAGAGCTTCCTCAAGTCAAGCCAAAGGAAAACTCGTGAGTACCTATAGCATAGGCAGATGGCAATCTATATTACTCTTCTGTAGTCCTTTCCCACTTTAATTTACTCTAGCTTTAAATCATTGCTAATACGTGACTAATTCAATCATAACTTGACGAGTGGCAATGTGGCATCACCAGCGCCTAAGTTATCAATATCATTTGTGTTGTTTTCAGTAGTAAAAGACACACTGTTATCTGTACCGATACCAGTGTAATTACTTACTCCCGAAGCAAATCAACCGTAGGTAAGCGTAAACCAAATCAACCAAACACAAGGCTTCCATCAATCCATTCACTTATAAGCAAAAAAGCAATAAAAAGATAATAGAAACTCAATTCAAAATAAAACAATGAACAACTGTCTATTATTCATCACTTTGTTTGGCACATACAATCAATGAACTGAACCCACCCACCCACCAAAATTGTTCCTACAGGTGGAACTGAGAGAGAGAGAGAGAGAAACCCCCATCAATCTAATCTATTCACAGCTATCAAATAATCTGTAAACAACAAATACACAAAAAGAATCATAACAAATCATGAGCATATCCAACCAACATAGAAGAAGAAAAGCTCCCAGGTTGTTGAACCCTTGCTCTGTTCCGAAGGTCACGTGACTTGTAAAGATCATAAGGCTCCCAAAGACGATCCAACGGACAAGGTTGCTTCGCATCAAGCCTAACCCAAGGTTTCCCTTTCCCACTCCAATGCAACAAGCTCACAGGGCCAGGATGCAAAGACCTACAAACACCATTCACATTATCCCCACCCAACCCATGCTGGTTCCACCTATGCTCAATACCCTCAACATTCCCAGCAAAAACCAACAAAAAAGGTGGTAAAGAACCCAGCTCGTAAATCCTCTTCTTCTTCTGCAACTCCATCCATTTCTCAATCCTCTTCCTATAATTTCCTTCCCTCCACCTCACCAAATCCATCACCATCACCCCCGTGTTAAAATAACAAAACCTAGGCCTAGCCCTAGCACTAGCCCTTGAACCGAAAACCCCAGACAGAACCGGGTCGGACCAGAACCCATCGGTGAAGTACTTGGTGAAGTTGGCGTGGCAGTACTCGGGTGCACCAATGACTCGTGACTCGGACAGAGTCACGCGCCACAGTTTCTGAATGTCGTCGACCACGACCAGGTCCGAGTCGAGGTAGATGACTCGGTCCACGCATGGTTCGAGAATGTCACCGAGGTAGTTCCTTGCGTAGTTCAATGGGTTCTCCAGTGCTTCGCGAACGGAAGAGGAGATGAGGTTGAGGACCGTGTGTTCCCTGAAGACGTAGACCTTGAAGTGGAGCGAAGGGAACGTGGTTCGGACGAGTCGGGTCAGGACCCGGGGACTCGCCGGGTCGAACTCCGCTGTGATGAAGTGGAAGAAAACGTTTTCGGGACACGATGCGTGACGGAGGACGGAATGAACGGCGGCGATGGAGCCACGTAGGTAGCCAGAATCTAAGGTCATGGCGATGTGAACCAGAGAAGGGTTGCACGATAATGATAGGCTGTGAGTGTTCCTATTGGAGGAAACAGGGCACCATGCTCCGTTACGGTAGTCTGGCGCCTCAGCGAATTGGGGCAAACCGTCGCTGAACGACCGGATGCTGAGGCAGAACGGTGGGAATATGCAACAGATGATGGTCAGCGAAACGACGGCGTTTAACTGGGTGGGGCGCATTTGTGGATTCCGTTGAAGAAGGTGAAGAAAGATGATTTTTTTTATAAGAGAGAAAATTTGGTTATTGAAAGAGGGAAATGGAAGTTTAGAGTGGCATTGCAGTGAAAGTGAGAGGGAAAGTAGAAGGGTTAGAAGAAAGGGGGACAAGTGAAAGATCACGGAAAGGTTAACGTTGTTGCCATTCTTCACTTCTGCAACTTGTTCTTTATTGTTAGTGAAAACGGTTTTTGGTTTCTTTTTGAGGAGGGGGAGAAGAGAAGAAGAAGAAGAAGAAGAAGAAGAGGGTGGTGGTGGAGTTCTAAGAAAGAGGAAGTTATTGCCTTGTTATATGAGATTCTTTACTGACTCTGTTTCTTTGCATTTCTTTATTCTCTCTCTTTCACTTTCACTTTCTCTCTCTCCCATCGTCGTCGTCATCATCACCCATGTCTCTCTCTCTCTAGACGGAGAAGGAAATGAAATAGGAAAATGACCAGTTTTAATTTTTAAGTAACATATTTGAAGGAATTTAGTTTTCATTTTTATCTATTTTAGCGGTGGATTTTTATCATGATTTAGGAAAATATAAGGGCGCGTTTGAACTTTTATCTTGTGATTAATATTATTTGATAGAATACGTAACTTTTTTTTTTTGGTAATTAACAAATGCGTAATTTACACCTCGAATCAAAACGCATTTACGCCGGAACTAACTTGTACTAGATTTATTATTATTTTTTACGTAAACCCTTCATTTTGGTATTTTATTAATGTTTTTGGTAAGCGGAAAGTTATTTTTTATATTTTATTTGGCAACGAATACTAATACTTGGCAAATTTAAAGAGGGAAGGGCTTTTGTTGGGTTGGGGCAAGGGGTTAGAATTTTCCATGCAAGAGCATACAACCACAGTCCATAAGGGACAGGTGGGTGGGCACACAAATCACAATGAGTAGTTACGATACGTCTTTATGTGCCAAGCACATTTGCTCTTGTACGCTATGTACTTGGAAATGTAGTATCGAATAGTGAAATGCCAAAAATTGAAAAATGTTATATATAGACAATTATAAGAATTTATTATTATAAAAGATGTTGATATTTAGTGAAGATATGAAATAAAAAATAAAGAAGGATATATTTTCCCTTAAAAAATTAATTTAGTACAAATTATAGACCGTCTCAACACTTATAAATGAGAAGACGAAAGATGTATAGATACGCGATATTTTACTTGAAGAAATTCATATAAAATGGAATTTATATTTTAATATTACAATTTTCGTGACACCATATGTTCATAGATGTTAATCATACTTCAATTTTGTCATGTATATAAGATTAATGTAGGATTAGACTACAGTAATGTTCATGAATCTGAATTTTTTAGTCCTTAACCTTGATTTTAACTAAAAGTACAATAACATTTTATTTTTTATGAGTTTATTTTATATTAGATTTAATCCACTAAAAAATATTTAATTCACAGTGGGATAAAATTAAATATAATATATTAACTTCCCACACTAATCCTAAAAGACAATCTAATAGTTTAAATAAGTCCTCATTATATATCTTTTTGACATCCTTATTTAACTACAACACCCAGTTTGAAAATTCATTTTGACAGTTTCTTTGTTAATTGAAACTTTTTTCTACTTTTTCCTTAGTCTAGGGTAAATTAAACACCCTAGTTTTACAAATGTATTTTTTAACATCCTAAATAGACTATTTTTTTTTTTAATATCAGTCTTGATGTCTTCTGTCTTTAGTGTAACAATGTTATTCTTTAGCGTTGAACTTGAATCACAAGAATTGGTCGCATAATTGATAATCAAACCTCAATCATCAACATCATAATCAAGTCTTCGATATTTTTGCTGGCACCAATTAAACTAGAAACTCGTTAACACTCTTTCTTTCCATTATGAAAAGCATAAGAGGTAGGATTCCCCAAGTCATAAAGGGTTGAAGTATTCATAGTAGATATGAGATTTATGGACTTCTACCTCTTATGCTTTTCATAAACCCAATGCATCACAAAGCATACTTTTTTTTAATCCAATCTCATTCATGATGGCTTAATACTTTAATGGATCTTTGCTAGATCAATGCACCTTTCTCATATGAAATAGTAATAGAGAATGATAAATTTTCCCAAAAAATTAATTAGTATTGATAGGGTTTGAATTATCTAACAAAAATTGTATCACCAAGTGGCCGCTATTAGCATGCCCACTTTACCACATTTTAAATTCTTTTATGTTCAAATTTCAAGTTTTATTAAAGATATGTTTGGATTGTAAGAGTTTAGATAAAATAAAAAAGAGTAGTAATTTTTTAATTTTAAATTAAGATAATTATTAAATATTTATTAAAAATAATAAAATTTTAAAAAATTACTTAATAATATTTTATTTTATTTATTTTATTTTAAAATATTCTTAAATAAAAAATATTTACTTAAAATAAAAAATCATCTTGTTTCCTTTTCTCTCCAAACACTTCTTATCCAAAGATATCCTAATGGGAGGGTTAATTGCAAATGTAATTGAGAGAATGACTCTTTAGTTCTTCTTGTGAAAAATAATATCAGTTTGGTTTGGCTTAGAAAATTAACCAAGTATTCAACTACATTAACTAATAATTTACATACAGTTAACCAATAAATTATCTTCATTTTGATACTTGATACTTAATTAACAGTATATAAATTATTGGTTAATATAATTAAATACTAAATTAATTTTTCAAACCAAACTAAAAAATAATTATCTTTTACAAACTACACTATTAACTCATTTTCCCAATTCAATTTCCCAATTCAATTGCAATTGCAGCTCATTAAAGAAGGGGTGGGGTTATACTAAATGGTGTAGTCTGTAGACTGTCAAGGCAGTATTTATGAACATCAATGGTGATTGACCACTTCGATGTAAAGTAAATATGGGTCATCAAGCTCTGCATTTTTATCAGGAGAAGAGGTCATTTATAGACTCCTTTTTAATTCTACCATTTATTAATCCAGACTAATATGGACGGATTTGAGAGAGGATATGTAAGAAAGAGAAAGAGACAAACATAAATTATATTTAAAATATTAAAATATTAAAAAACATTTATTTCTTTCTTTTTTTTACAAAACCTCTCCTGAAACAAAAGAGAATCCAATATAACCTGTGAAAAATCTTCGATGCTTTTTTATTATGGAAGTCTTGTTTTGCTTCTTTCTTTTTTTTTCAGCATTTTCATTGGATTCAGATTTAAAGTTGATTTTCCTTTCCTTCATCCTTTAAAAAAAAAAAAAAGCTCTGAATCATGATATATGTAGCCTTTTTTAGGGGCTTACTTATCTGTTAACTTCAAATTTCAGTGAATGCAAACCAGAGACTTATTAAAATAATCTGAATTTTTTATTATAAATTAGCTTAAAATTAGTTGTTATATATTTAAACTCATTTTACAACGAGAAAACTTACCAAAACATATTAAAATTTGATGAGAAAAATAAAATAAAATATATAATAAAACAAAACACTCCCTCAACAACCACAAAGCACTAATGAAGATTGACAACGAGGCAGCTTGCACGGCAAGAGGAAGAATATTATTCAATTTTCATCATAATGATGAGTGAGAAATACTTTATATACAGCAACTCAATTTAATGCCACATCTTCCACCACCAAAAAGTAAATTAGTGACAGGTCACATAATTTTAGAAATTATTTAGATATATTTTTTTAACATATTAATATTTAAAATGAATTATTCAATATTTATTAATTATTATTTATATTTAATAAAATTTTAAATATTTATTATAAAATTAATAATTAATAAATAATTAAAACTTTATTCTAAATATTAAATTCATTAAAATACTATAATAACTCTTTATAATTTTACAAATTAAAAAAGAAATTAAATATTATGCAATTTTAGAGTGGTGGTAGGTACCGTATAAGTGCAGGTAAGCAGCATGGAAATCAGTTGCTTTCTCCTCTTTGTTTTTTTTTTTGGTAGTAAAATGTATAATACCTTTCTCCTCTTTGTTGAAGCTATATTATATAGAAAAAAATTATATAGCAAAATTAAATAATTAAAAAAACAGGTATTGAGAAAACAAGGTATTTATTGAAGCTATATTATATACATAAAAAAATGGTTTGCAAGTTGATTTTTGTTTTACTTTTTCTATTCATATCATCCTCTTATTGAGTTGTCCAAGTTTTGCAATGATGGCTCAATGACATATCGTTAGCAACTTAACAAAATTAATATGCTGTAGTCAAGTATTTTGGCCTTAAGAAACTAATGTAAAAAAATGTATTTGCTCTGTTGACAATTGACATATCACCCAACTCTCTTTTTCTCTTTGTAATTGATGGGTCAACGCTCTAGCGCCTCCTTGCAACGTCCATTTGAGAATTATTTGATTTTGTGATCAACTCTCACTTGAGACATTTTTATTTAAAAAAATTTTACATGAGGAATAAGTCCCCTAAGAAGCAACTACGAAACGGGGAATCGAGATCCAACGACCTTAACAATTAAGATCTCACCACAGCTCCCTGGTGGGATAGCAAGGCAATGAACACCTAGAGGATGATTGTTAGCATAGTTAGTTAAGAAATCTGCTACCTGTTTGTCTTCTTTGTAACTATAAGGCTACGTTTGAAAGTTTTGAAAGAGATAAAGTGAAGTGATTTATAATGAAGTGATTTGAAATAGAATAGAAAAGTAAAAATATATTACTCTATTATTTAAAAGTTTAAATGATGGAATAAAGAAAAATTTCACTTCATTATTTATAAGTCATAATTATCATTTATGAAGTAGAATGAATTGCACATTTTACTTCAAATATTATCTTTTTAATTTTTGTTTCCAACAACATTATTTAAAAATAAAAAATGATTAAAATTATAAATGATTATGTAAAAATAAAATAAAAAAGAAAAATATTTCATCTCAAACCTTTTAAATTGGAGGGTATGAAAAATTAGAAGTTTGAGTGATATAGAGTAATTGGGTTCTCCTCCTTAATCACTCCACTCCATTACTTCAAAAAACTTTCAAATAATAGGTTAAGGTCTTTTTACTACTCCACTTCATCCATTTAAACATAGCCTAAGAGAATCAGATATGCGACTGATTATTCTTGAAAGCCTATATCCGACACACCAGGGAAGTGCATGAGTGGTTCTCCGTACATCCAAATTGCGCAAATTGTACCCTTATCCAATGTTTTAAATTGTGATTGTAATCATAATTGCAATTATAAAAATTATATACAACTAAGACAAAATGTGGTTGATGTGACTATAATTGCGAGTTTATTGTGGTTGTGGAGACTTTTATAATCGCAACATTATGGCCGTAATTGTGGATCACAATTTAAAATCTTATTGGCATAAAAAAGTTTCCTTCCAACTAATGTTTTAAATTGCAGTTACAATCATGATTTTGATTGCATTGCACTTATAGAAATTATAGGAAAATACAATTGCTTTGTTGTTGTTGCAAAGACCTCCAAAACTGTAATATTATAATAATAATTGCAATTGCGAACCGCAATTTATAACTTTGCTCTAATTATACTTTGGAAACGCCCTTACCCTAGCCACTTGCAAAGCAGTGAGGAAGCCCCATATTTCTACCATCAAAATAGTACACTCTCCAAGGTTCCGAGCGAAGCTGCATATCCACAAGTAGGGATGTTAATGGGGCGGGGCGGGGAGTACTCTCCCCGTCCCCATCCCCGCCTCCAAAATTTCCCCCCGTCCCCGTCCCCGTCCCCAATCCCCGCCTCGGGGGGCATTCCTCCCCCATTCTCATCCCCACGGATCCCCGCGGATCCCCACGGGGATATCAAAAGTTCATAAAAAAATTAAAAAATCACAAACTAAAACCTAATAAAATTTAAAATATATATATAATTAAATTATTAAATTTAAAGTTAAATCATAACAAATTCAAACTAAAATAATACAATCACAATATTTAAATTAAATAAAAAATATGAAAAGACTAAAATATTATTAGTATTTATGATATATAGTACACATAATAAGGGGTATATATGTACTCTACTCGGGGCGGGGGGTATGATCCCCATCCCCATCCCCGAATTACCTTCGGAGGGATTTTGTCCCCCATCCCTATCCCCGCAGGGAAAAATTCCCTGCTCGCGGGGCCCCGAATGAGACAATCCCCACAGGAATCCCCATATTCGGGTAAAAATTGACATCTCTATCCACAAGTCATTGTCGTCCCTAAAAGACCCCTCCACACGATGCTGAATGCCCAGTGTTTTGAAGAGAGCCATCAACATTGGACAATTTTGTATATAATTTAGTTTACTCTATTTACAATATTTTAGATTTTTATTAACAAAAAAATAGAATAAGATAAATGGAGAATATAAATAATAACTCATTGCGTCCAATGATGGGATGACAGTTGTAAATAGTTGAATTGGCAATGATGTGGACGGTTAGGATTGGTGAGGCTCAGGTGGCAAGAACTCACTAGCCTTATGTGATTGGTTCCATGAGAATAATACTCTTAATAGTATTTTCATCGTGAAATTTAATTTAAATTTTATTATATAATATTTAAATTGAATCCAAATGTATTGTATGGTTATATAGTGTAATGTATTATGCTTTTAGTATAGTAGTGTACTACTCTTGAAATACATAAGAATTTCTTTGTATTATCACGTGGATCATCGCAATGCCAATAAGCTTTCCATAGTTCGTTTTCTAATTGGCCAGTTTCATGAAATATGCTAAACTATGATGCAATGTATTTTTATTTTCTTGCATATACTTCACTGAGTTTAAATTTGATCTATTGTGAGTATAAAGTTTATTATATTATCATTTAATTTTATTTTAGCACATCATTAAAAAATTAAAATTTCTAAATAGTGGTTATGATAGTCAAACATTTTTAATGATTTGACAATATCTAATTAAATGATAGTGTAAAAAAGTTTTACTTTGATAGTAGATCAAAATTAAATCATATCTCATTTCATTTCTTTTTTTTTTTGCCAGATGTTCTTTCCATGTCTTTTTTATATTAATGTTGCAAATTTTTATTTTCTTTTTGTCTAAATTGAAAAATTATGCACCAAAATTTGTCTTTTTTTTATATATTAAAAAATTGATTTGGACTAAATCGACTTCTTTTCTTTCTTTCATTAAATCATATTGAGAAGTCGCTACAACTAAAGTCGACTTCTCAACGTCAAGTGAAAAAATAAAATAAAACAGAAAGGTGGGAAGTCGCTTGGGATGAGAAAACTTCCCATCTTCTTGGTTAAGTGCCTCTTTTTTCTTTCCATTTTAGGTGGAAAGTCGATTCAGCTTAGGGCATCTTCCCATCTTTCTATTTTTATTTCTTAATGTGATTTTATAAAACAAAATTACATTGAGAAATAAATATCATGTTGAGAAGTTGGTTTATCTCAAACTAACTTTTCAACATGTAAAATAAAAAGTAAATTTTGATACATAATTTTTTAATTGAGATAGAAAGAAAATAGAAAAATAGCAATATCAATATAAAAAAAAATTAATCACTTTTCTTACATGTTACGTATTTCAATTTCAATATAATTATAATATTTCAAATATTTCAGCTTAATAACTTCAAACACTTTCTTTTCTATTTGTTTTTTTACAAAACCTTGTGATGTTAACAACCTCACAGCCATATAGTTTTGGCATGAAGTGGTAAAAATTTCAGAAATTAAATTTTTATATTAAGTCTAATTTTGAATATTTCACCTCTGTTTTTTAGTTTGCCAACTCATTCTTATTTTCAGGAAAAGGCCTCTAGTAAACTTATAATACCTCTCAGATTCGTTTACCTTTAAAATAGATACAAATAGTTTTAGGTAAAGGTCATTTTGAACAATCCAACATGCATGGAGAAAGGCCAAAAGGAACCTCATACAAAGGGGGAAGAGTTAAGAAAGAGTGAAAGTTTAAAACTCGCAACATTCAAATTAAATCAGAAGGCAAAGAAAAACTAAAATCAAAATTAAGGTAATGCAATATATACAAAAACTGCAAGACTATTACGGGCTCATAAGCAGAAACAGAGCGCAACGATAACTCAAATTCTGGAGGAACATGAAATAACTCCCTAAGAGAGGCCAAGTCCTCAGAAGTATAGAGTCATGGATCTTGACCCGTATCACCCAGGATACTATGAGCCTCTCAATGATTGTAATTGTAAGTGCTACCTTCAATTAGCTAGAAACTCCTTCCCTCTGTAATGATGTACAAGAGCAACGATTTAATTTTAATTTATTGTTAGTTTAAATTTTATATTATCATTTAAATATTATTAATTATTAAATCATTAAAAAATTTGATTATCATAATAAGTACCTAAAGTTTTACTCTTTTAATAATGTGTTATAATGTAGCACATTATTAAATGATAGTATAAAAATTTTTACACTTCATTAAATTTAAACACACAAAACAATTTGTTATATATATATATATATATATATATATTTTTTTTTTACATATATATATATATATATATATTTACATAACTGACTGTCATATTATTTTTCTTAGGCCATTCTTCATGACCAATAGCTTTCATTTCACGTGACTACAAATTTTCCAGGTGTAGCTTGTAGACCCAGAAATGGAAGTCGTAGATTTGGTTTAGTGGGTATTACCACACATGGTTAGTTGGTAGGCGAAATGAAAGAAATTTCTTGGGTATCATCAATGAAAGCTCGAATACCATATTGACTTATTGAGAAATATGACATCAGATAAGATAAAATTAAGAAAAAAGTGAAAGTGAAATTTATTGGATAAGAAATTATGTTATAAGAATGATTTATATAATCATATAGATATAACTAATTATGTAATTAATAACAATTAACTAACTAATCACAAACTACTTTATCAATTAACTATGTGTGGTAATAATGGACATCAAAATTCATTAGATTTATCTTTGTTCTTTTCATATTAACAAAATAGAATTTTGGCTAACTTTGCCTAACAATGTACACATTTGAATAAGTAATTCAGTAAAAACATAAAAAAAAGTATACATTTCAATTACTGGTAAATTAGTGGCTTGTTTGGGAAACATGATGATTAAAAGAAGATAGAAAGAATGAATATTGATAGAGTTTACACAAATTTATTTATATATTACTATATTTTCTTATGTTTCCTTCTGTGCTTTTATTTTCCAAACAAAAGTTTAAAAAAGAGCAATATACAAGTACTCATATGGGATTGGTTGATGAACAAAATGTGAATGTGGCAGCCATTAGGGAAATTGTTGAGGGATATATAGGAAGCTTATTTTGTGTCCTGATATAGCTTCTGTGTTAAATAATTTAATTCTCATTATTATTTTAATTTTTATTTAAAATTCAAAATTTTGTCTCTCTCATCTTATAATTAATTATTTAGTCAAATTAACTCTAACATAATTATTAAAAAATTAAAACACAATTATATTAAGCCCTTGTATTATTCCCTCTATATAAACCTTGAAGAATTAAGGATCGAAAAAGGTGCAAGAAATCAAAAAATTAAACTTATTCATCAATATGAACAAAATTAAGTTGCAATTACATCCATACTATTGAACAATTTACATTGTATGCTTTCTTCTAATAAACAAAAACCAAGGATGAATTTTTTTTAGGGAAAAAAGAAAGAAAGATAAGAAAGGAGAAAAAGGTCGTTTTTCGATATTGCTACGCGATAGTTTTAGATTTCAACCCAGCCCCAAGTTGATATTAAAAAATAGCATATGAAATCACTATTTTTATATAATTTTTTAATGCAAACTCTTTTATGCCATAAAAAACAAGATGCTATATTATTGTAATTAATTAATATTTTTCATAAAAAATTCTAATTAATTTTTAATTAGGTGATATCATATACTTCGTTGATAATGTAAAAACTTTTAATATTGTAAAGTAAAATTAAATCTATATTTTTTTAAAAAATAATATTTTTCAATTAAAATTTGATTTTAGACTAAAATCCTATTTTGATCCTTCATATTTGATTTTAGACTAAAATCCTATTTTGATCCTTCATATTTGATTTAATTATCAATTTTGTCTCTGACATTTTAGTTTTTTCAATTTAGTCCCTGACATTTATAAACTCACTTCAATTTGGTTCGTTCGTTTGTGTATTTGTTATTCACTGAATGAAAATGATAATATGTCACTGTTAAAGGTAATGTGACATCCTTATTTTGCTAACATGACATTGAGTTAGTAGTTGACTGGATTCTTTCATAAACTAAATGTTGTTATTAGTTGGCATTTAGCTCTTCATGGATGAAAATGACGCCATTTTTTTTTTGGTAAAATAATCCAGTTAGTTACTAACTCAATGTTACGCTAGCAAAATAAGGGTGTCACATTACCTTTAATGGTGACACATCATCATTTTCATTCAGTAAATAACAAAAACATAGATAGAATGATCAAATTGAAGTGAGTTTATAAATATTAGGGACTAAATTAAAAAAATTAAAATGTCAGGGACAAAATTAATAATTGAATCAAATGTGAGGGACCAAAAGAGAGTTTTAGTCTTGATTTTAATAGAATTTACACTAAACAAGTATGCTCCAAAGTGAAAAGGCAAAGCTTATAATATGGAGTCAAGTGAACGATTACAAATTTTAAATTGGGATTAGATGGGGTTTGAGATTCTGGAAACCAATCAAGTTGTTGTAAATTAATGGCACTAATGATTAAGATTAAGTTTAATCTTTCACAATGGGAATCAATGAATTGTCTCTTATATAATATAAGCCAAGGTCTTGTAAGGTTCGAAAAAGCTGATTTTGTGGTTCAATTCAAGAAGATAGATTATCTTTCTTCACAATAAGCCCTTTATACAGAACAGAACAATTTGTCCATCATCCACTGCAAACAAAATATATAATATGTGATATAAAAGGTTGAAATCAGTGACTTTTTATGTTGTTCATATGACTAGGGTATTTTTTTATCCGGAAGGGAAGAGACTAATCTTATAAGGTACTGCCATGCACATGACGCGAGGACCATTCCTAATTGTGTTTTCTCCATTACACTGCCTCAAATATCGAATCTAAAACAATATATTTAAGGTGTCCGAACATTTTTATTTACGCAAATACGAGTTTGAAAAACCGTGACATATTATAACTGCACATGTGAGTTGAGAGAGGGCCGGTAATAGTAGTATTGATATATGTAAAAGAAAAAAAAAAGAAACAAGCAAAATCAGATTAGGAGGGATTTACTTATTTATTCACTTTAAAAACAACTCAATTCAAGAGTTTAACCTACTAATTAAGGTTATTTGTATTGACTAATCAAATTTAAAATTTAAGTTAATACTTATAAGAATTAATTCTCTTAAAATGCACCAAATTAATTTGGAGGATGTAATCTTAAGATCATCCTAAAAAAAGGACTTAACCTCAATTAATCTAAAAGTTAATTTAAAAATATTCTTATCCTACAATAAAATAAAATAAAATAAAAACTAATTTCTCCCTCCAAAGGAATGACTTAGTATTAGTCAAAGTAAAAGGCAGTACCATATAATAATGCAAAAAATTATTGTTGTGTAAATTTTATAAAATTTGAATAATTTTTAAGATTAAAAAATGCTTGAAAAGAACCTTAATATAAATAATGTTATACATAATTTTTTTTAGTCTAACCAAGGTTTCTTTAGTTTAGAATGTAGGAGACTAATTTCATGAGATATTTTAAGCACCAAAAGTGAAATTTCTTCTTAATTATGTTTTTTTTATACATATTGTTTCAATAATTGAATTCAAGATAAAATAATCAAAATGCTTGAACTCTTTTCTTTCTGATCAATCCAAGTGGATATATTATAGGGAGAATGACTCTTTAGTTCTTCTTGTGAAAGATAATACCAGTTTGGTTCGTTTTGAAAATTAACCAAGTATTCAACTACATTAACCAATAATTTACATACTGTTAACCAATAAATTATCTTCATTTTGATACTTGATACATGGTTAACAGTATGTAAATTATTGATTAATGTAGTTGAATATTTGATTAATTTTTCAAGTCAAACCAAAGAATAATTATCTCTCACAAACTGCACTATTAAGTCATTTTTTCTATATTATACATAATCTAATAACCTCATACTCATATAATAATAAATAAATATACAATTTGAAAGCCACTTAAAATTTATTTGATCGGTAAAAAGTAAAAATTGAAGACTGTTGTTGGGGAAATTTCAGTGCATTGGGTATTCATATGGTCAATTGTGCAACCATTGTCATCTGACGGTGGTGTTTGTCCTCATCAGACTTCAATATCAGATGCTGCCACGTGCAAATAGAGCTATAAAAAATCTTGTAGTGTGTGAAGCACGTGGATCCAATCTATCTTCATTTCAGGGAAGTGGACGTACAAATAAATGGATCTGAATATGTAAAAAAAATTGTGCTCAAATAAATTGTGCTTAACAACATTTCTCCTTTGTTTAGACTCATAACTCAAAAAGAATGTTTGTATATTTTTCTAGCTTTCATGACTATGCATAATATTACAGCTGACTTTATTTAAAAAGAAAAAGAACATGTTGAGAGAAAAATTTAAAACCATGTCTGGGAAGTTGAAAGAAAAAGAAAAAAGAAAAGGGGGGGAAGTAGAAATAAGAGAGAAGGCATTTACCTTCACTTTATTTAAATGTGTTAATTAAAAATCAAATTTTCTTTTTAAGAAGATAAAAAACAGAACATGTTGCAATTAATTTTTTTTAAAAAAATACAATCACCGTTTAAAGAAAATAATAAATTGAATCCTTCACAAGTTAAATGAGATGGAATAGATGTCATCCATTCATTTTCTCATATTTTTTCTTCCTACCTTATCTTTATCCGTTACAAGTAAGTTAAATTCTACAAATTCTAGCAATTAGTAATCCTACTTGGTGGTCGTTCTTCCACACAGAGATCATCTAATGCTCAAAGACTATGAGTGAGCAACCTCCGCATAAAAAAAAATTCTTTAAGTGAGTACCATGAAATTAATCTTTTGAGTAAACCTCTGCCTTAGGGCCTTGATTGATAGTAATACTTAAGTAACATATTCTTATTAACATTTTAGTGCATGATTAATTGAGTGTTTGCCTAGCCCAAACGCATGTTTAGGGGTGCAAATGAGCTTTCATGCACAAACCAACATGTTTGGTAAAATGCCATTGAAAAAGAATCTAACAGGATTTTGATCTCAAAACATGGTTTGAGCATAACTGAGAAAGAGTTGATTCTGCATTGTGGTTGGAAACATTTATGGCCAAAATTAAATACTCAACTATCTGTCTAACCATAATAACCTTGCAAAATTGAATACAAACTTTTAATTACTCCAATGTTTCCAAGCTTGCATTATGCTTTGATGCTTGTTGTTCTGCATTGCTACTTGTTGTTTTGTGGTCCTTCCAAGCTCTAGATCATCGTCCTTCTCAGTTCAAGCAATGGGTCGTGGTCTCTATCCTTGTTCCCCTACTCGTGGTGTTTATTTTGCTTCACTGTTGTTTTTATTTCTCTCCCCCAATATCACTTTTTCCTATACTTCTTTGCACATGTTGTTGGGATATCTCTCACAGGCTTTACACATGATACTAATTTTCTAAAAATTAATGGAGACATGGTTATCAAAATCTTAACATTTATTATGAAATATCTATGAGAATATTATTGATCTACGTTATGTTTTTTCTTTTCCTTTAATTTATAAATAAGTTTGGCCTATGACAACCAGTAGCACACATTTTTTCTTCAACCTATTGTCTTCAATTAGACATTCAATGAATTGTTAGTAGAATCAACCATTTCTTGTTTCACTTTAAGTAATATTTGAGTCATATATAATTATGTAATTGTTTATTATATATTGGGTGCAAATGGATTTTACCGAAAGGAGGTTTTGTTTGAAGATGAGCACACTAATAAAATATTATGCTGTAGTCTACAAAAACTGTAGAGAAATGCAAGCATTTTGCAACAAAAAATGTTATAGAATCTGTAGTACTCTATATCAGAAAATACTG
Organism: Styphnolobium japonicum; assembly: GCA_023212625.1. Lineage (NCBI taxonomy): Eukaryota > Viridiplantae > Streptophyta > Magnoliopsida > Fabales > Fabaceae > Styphnolobium > Styphnolobium japonicum. Next base: position 27,759,039 of record JALBWW010000011.1, read on the forward strand.
CAAAAATGCAAGCATTATTTGGTAATTCTGCAACAAAAACTACAATATTTTTTAGAATAAAATGATGCAGAAATGCAAGCATTCTTCTGCCATTCTACATGCATTACATTTCCCCCTTCAAAATGGAAGGCCTATGTGAGTCATATCAACACATAATTTTGGGGTTTATGTCATGTCCATTAAAACAAGCAAAGAATGTGTAGTCTTTAGAATTAGGATAGTTGAAGTCAAAGTATGCATATGCAGCAAAAATGCATTGCACAAGCGGTTTCTACTTCATTTAAAATGTCGCATCATACTTATCACCCTTGGTGTATAAAATGTTTATTGTATTTATCGAATTATGAGTAATATCAAAAGGAAAGCCACTACAGATCCTTCTCCAACTGATAACGAAGTACATAAAGCAAAGGCTGTTTTAGATCTTAAAATGACTGAGCACTTTATCCAAGCATGCTTGGACCAAGTATTTAAAAGGAAACACAATTGAACTACCTTTACTAAGTATGGATGGAAAAACTTCTATTTCCTAATTTAATAGCTTAAGTGGAAGGAAATCTGACCAGACACAGTTGAAGAACAATAGGGATAACTTGAAAAAAGAGTGGTCAATGTGGTACAAGTTGTTTCCTAAAGAAACAAGTTTAAAGTGGGATTGTGTGAAGAATACTGTTGATGCAGTAGACGAGGGATGGGAGAAAAAGCAATTGGTATGTGATAAGTAAATGTGAAGTTGTAAGTTTTAGATTTTTATTTACTGTATTTGTGTTGTGATGATGAATTGTAAACATGCAGGAAAATCCCCAATATGGCAAATTTAGGAACAAAGGGCTTCCATTTGTCCACCAATTATTTCAAGGATGTGGTGGCTAGTGAAGATGTGAATGCTGGAGCGATAATGAATTTTCAAATATCAATTTGAACAATTTCCAAGGAACCATTAGCAAAATGAATGCTGGGAAGAGAAAGAGGGTTAGTCATGGCCAAAGGAAAAGTAAGGTCAAAGTTTCTGCCTCGTCAAGAATAGTTGATGCTATAACAATGTGATTATTAACAAATGCATCCTACAAGTGTAAAAGGGTAAAATAGAGAATTCCAATGGTGAATCAGAGTTTAATACTACACATGATGATAACCTTAAGGAAGCTTATTTTGTGGATGCACTGATTGGTGAGTATGCAGTAGGATATTTATGTACAGAGCCATGTAAAACAAGTGAATGAATAGGTCACGCATGGTTGCAAGAAATATTGTGAGGGCACCCTATTTGCTACCATGAGATGTTTCGAATGGAAAAAACATGTTTTTAGTATATTTTGCATTGAATTGCTTGAGCATGGTTTAAAGGGAGCTAAACATATAGAGGTTGAAGAGATGATTGCAATGTTATTAAACATGGTTGGTCATGGGGTAGGTAACATAATGATACACTAAAGGTTTCAACACTCATGAGACGCTGTAAGTAGGCATTTCCATAAGGTATTAATTGCTTGCCATAAATTGTCTTTCAAATATATTAAGCCACAAGATCCTAGGTTTTGTGATATTTATACAAAAATTGGAAATGATTGACAATACTTGCTATTTTTCAAAAATGTTATAGGAGTCATTGATGATTGATGGCACTCATGTCCCATGTGTGGTAATCTTAGAGGACAACCAAAATGCATTGGAAGAAAGGGACATCCAACACAAAATGTGATAGTTGTATGTGATTGAGACATGTGCTTTACTTTTATATTGCCTAGACATGAAGCTTGTATTTTTTACAATGCCCTCACAACCACTAACATGAATTTCCCAAATCCGCCCCTAGGTTTATTCTTTCTCATAACTACAAGTGCTTTCCAATTATATTAAAATTATGTTTACATGTTCATAATTTTAATTTTTATTAGATAAATATTATTTGGTAGATGTTGGCTATCAAACACCAATTGGATACATCGACTTGTATAAATGTAAGTTCTATTTTCAAATTATAATAAGTTATTTAATTATTACGCCTCAAGTTTGAGATGTACTATAGAAAGGATATTTGGAGTATAGAAGAATAGGTTTGTAATTTAGCGCCACAAGGGTAAGTTCAAAATTGAAACATAAGTTTAAATAATTAGTGCAACAATGACTATACATAATTTTATTAGAAAGAATAAAACAAATATCAAATTTAGTTGTTATGAAGATGAAAACATACTTAAAGGACTTGAAGCAGATGATGATAATCAAGTTCATTTGGACCCCATGCCTAAGACTAAACATATTTTTTTGGTCAAAGATTGATCATATTTGAAACTCAAATCGAGATCAAATTATAAAGCATATAGAGAATAAGTAGTAATTTTTTTTTTTATATTTCAAATTTGTATTACAGTATAAATGATATTGAGTAATATTTAATTAGATACTTGATATATAATAGTTGACTAGTTGAAATAATTTTATGTATTTTATCCTCCATTATATAATTTTTTTATTTAAACTGTAATTTTTTTTTATTAGGACCATGCATTTTATTGAAAAAGTTAAAATATCATACATATTTTTTATTTTTAATTTAATAATAATACCAAATGTCAAAAGAAATTGTTATTACAACCTTCATACTATTTATTAAGTTATATCTAAAAAGTAATAAAATTAAAATAAAAGAGAATTTGATCAAAGTAATATGAAACTCATTCTCTTTATTATAATTATACCTATAAAAGTAATTCTTATTAATAATATCCATACGACCTTAAATTTGACATAATTACTTTTTAGATAAAGATTTTCAAATACAAATTATCAAAGCCAAACTCACTTCTAAACAAAATCAAATTTATATAATCTAAACCAAACACACATAAAAAAATAAAAAAAAGAAACACAGATAATACTGCATGTACAGTTGCAAGACGATATACATGAAAGAATTACTAGTCTAACAAACGAGTGAAATTCAGTCTCAGTTTAAAATCTTTCGATAATGATCAATTTGACTTTTCCAGTACATGCTTACCCCAGAAGATTTTTAAAAAACGTACAAAGGTTATGCAACACTTTTCTTTCTCGAGTTTAAATCAGCCTTTCACATGCGTTCAGGCGAAACGTCCCCTGATTTAGATATTTCCAACCTTGCACAAGATTTTTTTTTTCCCTGATCGCAAACAATAACATCGTGTCATTTATTAACTTACCATCATCATCATTCATGTCACAGAGCCATGTTTGTCTTCATGATTTTATCCTTTACTCAAATTAGCAAAATAGACTAGCCACACGTAGGAAAGCAGAGCAGAAACAGAAAATTAACATAATCCAAGCCACTAAAGGCTGTATCAATAATTCAATCTGCAAACTACAGGCATGAAAATTTTGAAAATTGTCGGAAGAAACATGAATTCTTGATACCCAAAAATGGTTTCACTTTGAAACAGTCTGGTGAATAACAAAAAATTAATTAATTAATGGCAAAAACTTGCCACCAATTAAGGAAGCCAGAGATTCGGGGAAGTTGTGCACTCCTCAAATTTGCAGAACACCCAGTTGCATGCATAATCAATCAAAGTAATGCAATGGCTGTTTGCTCCTCCAAAATTAAATGGCAAAATGTATTAATTTCCGCCCCATTGCTACTCAAGAATCAATTTCCTATACAAGTAGCGAAAGCTCAACTAATAGGCAGAGAGATTATCTTCTGCTGTAGAACCTTTTATTCTTCATTATTTTAATCAGTCTGGGTACCAAGGGAGGAAGAGATTCGAAGGATAAAGTTCTCAATTATGGCAAAGTAGCTCTAACTTCTTTCCTATCAGCACCACATGCCTGCAATTCAGAAAACCACCAACCATAACAGTTGAATAAAGCTCTAAATTCTTTTTCATGTAATCTTAAAAACCAGAGACCCTGTCTTTTGCCTTACTTTCGAGACTCGAACTGTCTAAAAAACTGAATCCAACTATCCAACTATATCCATTCTTCTATAAATTAGAAAGCCTTTCCTTTACGATTCCAAATATCTAAAGCCATATTGTCCTCAATTTTAAGGAAAAGACTGCCAAATCTGCTATATATATTTTGATTTGCTTATACTTCAAATTGATTTGACATCTAGTATTTTTAAGGAGAAATATGAAAGAATAACGAGTGATGAGTAGGGATGAAATAATACCTCAACCCCTAAACCTTTAACATATACATTGGTAAATAGATCAGACGGGTCTGGCATTTGACTCTCCTGGAAATCAGAAAAGAACACAGAACTCTGAGATTGTAAACCATATACATCCACTACAGGAGATGCGAATATATGTGATACCAAAAAAACAGGTATGATCTAAAAGAATAAACAGCCAAGTTATGCTTTTCACCTTTGCTTTAGCAATGGCTTCGTCAACTTCTTTTCTGATTTCCTTTTCAATGTCCTAAAAGAAGAAAGTGCATTTAATATCTAGCATTAAACGCCAATGTTTCATCAACATAAAATATATCAAGACACTTGTGTGATACGTGATAGGCTAGAAATTGTTCAAACAAATAACTATATAGAATCCAGTGGCCAGAAAAATTGAGGAACTTACAAAATTTGAAAGAAAATCATGAAATCGTATTCATGATAGACAAAATAGGTCATTTTCATCTTAACACTTAGCAGAAATAATTCTAGGCAAAATAAAGCTCAAATGAACAGTAACTACCATCATAAAAGTCTACCAACGCACACGGTAACCTATTGAGGACTCCAATTACATGACAAATATTCTAATCAAGCCAAAATATTAGGAAACAAAGCACCTGTATAATTTTAAGAAAATAACAATCTAAATTAAATAATCTAATACATAAAATTTAAGTCAAATCCAGATGCCCTACATCATAATAAAGAATATAGTTTCTATTCAGGAACTTAAAAAAAATGCCAGTAGAAATTATGTCACAAATATCGAGATGAAAGTTACAGTATGTTATACATAAACTCTAAGATATATCACATTTCACAAGTGAAATGATCAAGCATGAATTCAAACTTCATTCAATCACCTTTAGCTCCTTTTCAGCAGCAATCTCGTGAGACAATAACAGCTTTCTTACCCTCTCAATTGGATCACGTTCCTAATCATATTAGCCAAAAAAAACAAACATGAAAATAAACTCCTCAATATTATACTAATAGGACGTTTGATGCTTAAGAGAGTGACATACCTGTCTCACACCAGAAATCTCATCACGTGTGCGGTATGTGCTGCCAGGATCAGACATGGAGTGGCCATGGTACCTGTAAGTATCCATTTCAAGAATCTGGACAGAATAATCAAGATAGAGAAATCAATCAAAATCTAACAAAATAAACTTCGATCAAAACTAAATAAATTCCAGCAAGTTTTAAAATTTAGCTATTTATTACTATATAATACAGCAATCCTTTTCATCAAAGCAATAAATGAAGCTGCACTTTAGGTCAATTTTTTTTTAAAAAAAGGCCATTGATATTGTACTAAGTCGAACAGCCTTTACATTGGAGGTTAAACATCTTTTTCTTTCTGCATCACACGGAAGGACAACCAATATATTATGTATGCTCAAAACAAACTATATGTTCAAAGAATGGAAACTATCAATAGTAAATCATACACTCAACTTATTTAAAATAAGATAAAATAAATAAAAAGAATATCTTCCCAAAAGTGAACCAATACATTCCTTAGATCAATTCTCATAGCAGTCAACTACTTTTCCAGCAAAATTAATCCTTTCCATCAAGGTACAAACTGGCAAGTAATTTGTTTAACGGAGACAAAATTTATTGCTTCTCAATGGCTTCTTATTCAGATCATCATTTGTCAAATGACACAAACTTTGTATGACCAAGCTATTTCCTAACAATTATTGGTGTCAGAAAACGGACTTTCCAAGCAAAAAGTCATCTCCATCATTTTTTTTTGGGGGGGGGGGGGGGGGATGATATACTACACCATATTCCATATCAACCAAAACAGGCTTAAAATCAATCCAAACAGCTTTAATGTTGTAAAGTTATTATATCACAGGACCTATGAAGCACAAACTTCAAAAGAGGAGCTGTGCCTGGGTTAGACATGTATCGGACACTCTTGTTAGACATGACAACACTTCGAATATTTCCGTGTGTCCATGTCGGGTCTCATGTCCGTGTCCATGCTTCTTGGCTCATGACAGGTCCTATGCCTCAGGCAAGTGATATTGTTAGCACTCCTACAATTGCCAAGGTGGAGGGGAACTATAGGATTAACACCCCGCATGAACAGAAGAATCAATGTGCCTCCAAGCAACTACTTGCACACTGAAGAAGAAAACATAGAATGTCACTACTTATGCACTGTTCCTTTCAATGGTCATGGTCCTTGTGAGGATGGTCTACCCGATATCTTGACAATTCCTCTGGACTCCACTGGTAACCAAACATTTCGCAGTAATAAACTTATGCTATTGGAAGTTTGGAGGGGGAAATTTCAGGTCCTGTCATGGGAAGTTAACGTGCACTCATTTGACATGTCAACAAGCTGTTGTGAATGCTATTCTGATGCTAAAAACCTTGATGACTGCAATGTTTGGGCATTCAAAAGTACATTTGCTAGTAAAAGATATTGCATTACTGTAAATCATCTGAGTTTCCAAGTTCCAATGATAGGGTTACTAGTTTTGCGGTGGCTCAGTACTACTTGTTTCTTGTTATGGCAATTGGAGAAAGTCAATGGGACCCAGATGGAAGTTCTTGTGCTTCAAGCATAACTTGGCCTTGCTTCAAGCAATGGGACCCCCTTCCACTTGTTACAGGACCCTGACCTTCACCATGAGGACAAGGTGAATTTCTTATTTTATTTTATTTTGGTTTTTTTTTGGGGGGGGGGGGGGTTTACTGTTAGCACTCATACTACTGCCAAGGTGCGCACTCCTACTATAGAAAGAAAGGGAGGAGAAGCATGTGATTAACACGCCACGTGAGCAGAGGAAACAAGGTGACTCCAAGCAACTACTTGCACACGTGGCAGGGTGGTGGGAGGAAAAAAACAAAATCTATTAGGAGCAAGGAGTATAAGAAAGGAAGGCAGGGAGAGAGAGGGGGGGGGGGGTAAAGGAAGAATTCAGTATAGGAGTGGGATTTGGGAGGAAGCTAGCCTAGTTTCTGTAATTATCTATTTCTGTTTTCATAATTTCTGGGTTTGATTCCCAATGTTAGGGTCCAATTACAAGGTATGGGACTTGAGTATGGAAGTATGGGATTCAGATGTGGGGTTTATATGGCCTTGGGCTCTCCCACCTTAATAATTAGCTTTTCGGGTGTGGTTCTCCCAAGGTTTGTATCAGATATCAATTAAATTATAACTATAACAACCCAGGACAACACCAGATTGGATGAACTGCACCCACCTCAGCTCCAAGCTCTGAAGCATGGGTACTCCATTTTTTAAGAAGTATCAGTACTGGGTACGGGTACGGCTTGGGTATGCTAGGGTACATACTATTTTTTTGTTTTTGAAATTCATATTGGGTACACTTTTTGGGTACGGCTGGGTACGGCTTGGGTACAGCTTGGGTACGGCTTTAAAATTAAAATTTGAAATTCTAAGCTTTTATCAAAACACAGCCGTTTCATTTAGGGTAAAAAACCCTTTTAATGATAAAAAGTTAAAAGACATGTGCCTCCTGTTAAAAAAAATTGCTCTCAGCTCTGACTTCTCACTACTTGGATTCCTCTGCTTTTTTCTAATCTTCGACGCACGTTGCTCTCAGTGCTCAAACTTCTCACTACCTGGACGGCTGGACCCCTCTGCTTTTTTCTAATCTTCAACGCTAGGCCCCGTAAGTTTCATTCATCCCTTCCTTTTGTCTTTGTATACTTCTTTATGATTGTTTCCATGTGCCGCCTGGTTCCCACCTAATCAAATTCTATTTTTTATTTGCTTTTCCCTTTGTCCTAAGTCTCCTGACACAAGCACATGAATAATGTAGAATCCCAAGCTACCTTAGAAATACTAATGTCAGTTTAATTTCAGTGAATTTTAGTACTCAGTCTCACTGTTATTTTCTTTTCACCATTATGTTACTAGTTTTTAGACCTATGTTATAATTAAAAAAAGAAAAACAGAAATTTACAAATAAATAAAAACAGCACACTTGCTTCGTCGGGCCCAATTAGAACGAGAATATGAAATTTATTTTGTTTGTCAATTGTCATATTGATATTGAATTTGAAGTTTACACGGCTTTGCTGCAAAGCCTTTGCATTTAACTTTGACACAACCAATTATTTCATATGATTTAGGCCCACATTAGTCCATGGGAACATTGTACTTTGTTATGGTCCTTAGAGTCCAGATTGTAGTTAGGTAGTCATCAATAAGGATAATGCTCTAGATGTATCTCTATTCAAAGTTCTCCTGATATTATACAAGGAAGTATAGGTTTAGTCATGATGATTAATATATTAATATATGATATAATAGTTCAATCACTATAGTGGGTCATTTATTTGAATTTTAAATTGTATTTTTTTTCTACAGATGTTTTCACAACAAGCTAGTAATAGTAGTGGGTCTGGAAGTGGCACTAGCAATGTTGCCACATCTTTAACCTCTAAATATACATCTAGAGGCTTTGATAGTAATTGTCCCCTTTGGGCTTATGTGACCTTGGTGCAAAATAAGAAAGAGGGAAAGGGGAATGCAAGTTGGAGTTGTAACTATTGTAATGGAACTTACAAGGGCTCTTACTTTAGAGTGAAATCTCATTTATTGAAAGAAAAAGGAAATGGGATAGCTGTTTGTTCACAGGTATCAAATGAATATCTTGCAGAGATGAAACAACTTGACAGACAGGCTTCTGAAAAATCAAAGCCTATACAAGTTCCTTTACCTACTGGAACCACAAGTTTGAATCCACCTATTGATGGGAGCAAGAGAAGAAGAGGCAACAAAGGACCATTAGCAAATGCATTTAATAACGAGGCAAGAGACCATCTCTCATCTGAAATAGCTAGGCTATTTTATTCTGCTGGTTTGCCATTCAATGTTGCCAGAAATCCTTACTTTATCAGTGCATTTACTTATGCTGCAAACACTTCTATCTCGGGTTTTCTTCCGCCTGGCTATAATGCCATAAGAACTACCATGTTGCAAAGAGAAAAGGCTAACATATTGAAGTTACTCCAACCTATTAAAGACACTTGGCCAGAAAAGGGTGTGAGTATAGTTACTAATGGTTGGACTGATGCACAAAGAAGACCATTGATTAACTTCATGGCAGCCTCGAGTTCAGGACCCATGTTCTTGAAGGCCATTGATGGGTCAGGTGAGTACAAGGACAAACATTATATTGCTAATCTGATTTTGACTACCATTGATGAGGTTGGACCACAAAACGTTATCCAAGTTATTACTGATAATGCACCTGTTTGCACGGCAGCTGGTTCAATTGTTGAATCTATGCATCCTCACATTTTCTGGACACCGTGTGTAGTGCACACATTAAATCTTGCTCTCAAAAATATTTGTGCACCCAAAAATACACCAAACAATGATGTTGTTTACAGTGAGTGTCATTGGATTTTTGCTATTGCTGATGATGCTTTTTTCATTAAAAATTTTATTATGAATCATTCCATGAGGCTAGCCATGTTTAATCAATTTGTGGATTTGAAGCTGCTTTCTATTGCTGAGACTAGATTTGCCTCAATCATTATTATGTTTAAAAGGTTGAGAACCCTTAAGCATGGTCTCCAATCTATGGTAATTAGTGAACAATGGTCTCACTATAGAGAGGATGATGTTCAAAAGGCTGCCTTTGTGAAAGAAACAATTTTAAATGATGAATGGTGGGATAAAGTTGATTATGTTCTAAGCTTTACAAAGCCCATCCATGACATGCTTCATTCTTGTGATACCGATGAGCCAAACCTTCATTTAGTTTATGAGAAATGGGATTCTATGATTGAGCAAGTGAAGTTAGCAATATATCAACATGAGGGCAAGGAGTTGAATCAACATTCATCCTTTCATGAAGTGGTGTATAACATCTTAATTGATAAATGGACTAAAAGTTACACACCTCTTCATTGCTTGGCTCATTCACTCAATCCTAGGTAAAGTTAATTAGTTATATTTTACTTTTTTCTTTCAAGTTTCAATTAGCTTACACTTATAATTTATATTTTGTATAATAGGGACTATTGTAGACAATGGCTTGATGAAGCTCCAAATCGAGTTCCCCCGCATAAGGACAATGAGATTTGTAGAGGGAGAAACAAATGCTTAAGGAATTACTTTGCAGATCCCAAGGAAAGGCTAGAGGCAACTATGGAATTTGTTAAATTCTCAAGTGCTGAAGAAGAGTTTAGTCAATTTGATTCCTTGAAAGATAGAGCCTCAATCCCCAAACTTCAATCCATTGCCTTAAAGCTCCTTTCACAACCAAGTTCTTCCTCTTGTTGTGAGAGAAATTGGAGCACATATTCCTTTATCCACTCCTTGAAAAGAAATAGGCTCGATCCCAAGAGAGCTGAAGATTTAGTTTTTGTTCATACAAATCTTTGTCTCCTCTCAAGGAAGAGTAAGAATTATGAAGAAGGAGAGACAAAGATGTGGGATATTGGTGGAGATGATTGGGGCCTATTTGATGGAGCTGGTATTCTTGAAGTTGCTAGTCTTTCTCTTGATGAGCCAGACTTGGAGGCTGTTCTTTTTACTGATGATGGACAAGGAAATAATGATATTGAGACTATTAGATCATGACTTTTATATTCATGCCTAGATTTTATGTTGTTGAACACATATAATTTCTTTTTGTGATATGCTATATTGTCATTTGAACAACTTAAGCTCCTTTTTATGTTATATTATACCTATAAATCTTCTAATCTTATATATATATATATATATATATATAATTATACTTACGTACCCATACCTTAATTTTTCCAAAATTATCGTATCCCGTACCCATATCCGTACCGGGTACCGGTACCGTACCCGTACCTATGCAACACAGGCTCCAAGTCAATTGGAAGAGTAATACTTGCTTGCAACAAGAAAGCCCAACTAATCCCCATCTTATATGGCATTGAATATGCCTTAATTCAACGATCTATACTTACAAATTAGTGAGCTTCTTCCCTTGTTGGATCAGCACAAATAAGCAGACAAATTATGAATACACTTATAATTGACATAAAAAAAACTTATGTCTACTTCAAGAGTTCAAGTGCATAGACCAAGATTTAACAAAAACTGAATTTAATTCTTAAAAGTATATTCCAAAAAGCAGGCAAAGGTCAAAATCAGGATGCAAAAGCAGACACCCAGGTTAAGGTGAAACACAAGTCAGGAGATAACCAAATCAATTTTCCAGGTTCCCCGAGATTTATAAATGATGGTATAATATCTAGAACAATCTATAAATCTAGTCTGATAACTAACAAAAATCTCATGGCAAACTCCTCCAATTATACAAGATTTCTATCAAGAATTAACAGATGAATGGATATCTAGAACACTCTTGTGGCCATAATACTAATCCGATGACCAATAAAATAATCATGGTTGATCCCTCCCACCTAATCTAAAGAGTTCTGACAAGTATGAGTAGATGAATGATCAACCTATAACATGAACATTCAATTGCTAATAATTAATTTTAGAAAGAAATTCAAGTATAAATAATGGCAAATAAAATTACTCACAATGGGCCCATTCTTCAAAGCATGCTCCTTTGCAAATTTGCAAGCTTGTTTCACGGCAAGAACATCCATGCCATCTACCTGTACAAAGTACAAATATTCATTAAAATTTCCAAAAGATTGTTTAAAAAAAGACTACAATGTATATACAATTAGCAAATGTAATATGCTCCGAAAGCATAAAACAAGAATTGTGCCCAAGGATGAGGCAACTAGGACAGTCCACAGAAGCATCAACACAAGAACAAGAAAAACACCATAATGCCAAGTCTATCCCTCAAAACCACATTCAGACTCTTAGAAGATGTCTGAGCAAGACATTGAGATGCTAATTTAAAAATGAAATACCATAAAAGAAGCAGTGTCCTTAAATCTGATTAAAATAAACAAAACAAAAACAGAATTGATTAATATTATTTTGCATTCATTTTTTTTACCTACATGCTCAAAGAATTTACATCCAAGGGTAAGCTAAATTAAGCAATAAGCATACAATGCACAATCTTGTAATGGCATTAGCATGATACATCATGTTAAAATTTGGCATAAAAAACCTTCATAATACTAAATCATTAGGTTTCAAGAAACACATTGCATGAATAATGTAAACCCTTTCAGTCCACAAAATAATTGTAATTAGTGAACCCAAGACTTCCTGTTCATTCAATCACAGGTTACACTGGTAAATCAACCAGAGTCCAGTAACACATCTATCCTTATCATCTCAAGCGATATTACACATTATCAGGGTAGAAAAGCAATTGCATTCCTCAGTCCTCAGTCCTCAACCAACCAAATTAATCATTTCAAAGATACTTATTAATTAAATTACTTCCTCCTCCAACATGACACAAGAAAACATTAAAAAAAAAAAAAAAGTCATTCATTCCTAACGTTATCCAACAACTAAAACAATAAAACCTCAACAATACACTGCAGTAATATCATTATCTAGAAACCTCAAAAAATACAATAAATTGCAGTAAACTAAAATTAAACATGACTAGTTGATCCCTTCTCACCTTCAAACCAGGAACATAATCCCCACGCTTGTAATAAGCAGGACTCTTAGCAGCTCTCCACTCAGCCGTTCCCATCCCATCTGTTAAGTTCAATCAAATCAACCCACACAAGCCAAACTCAGAAATTAAAACCCTGAAACGCAACGCAACGCAACAACTTACAATGATTATTCTCGCAGACCAAAATGGCAGGAAGATCCCAAAGCGCAGCAATGTTAAGCGCCTCAAACAACTGTCCCTGATTGGCAGCACCATCACCGTACAAAGAGAACGTAACATTCTCATCCTTCGAGTACTTCTGAGCAAAAGCCAAACCACAACCAAGCGGAACCTGAGCACCAACGATGCCATGACCACCGTAGAACCCACCCTGTTTCCTATAGAAATGCATGGAGCCACCCTTCCCCTTCGAGCACCCATCGCGGCGACCCATGAGCTCCGCGTAAACCTCAAGTAGGGTTCCGCCGCGGTTCAAGAACGTGCAGTGGTCACGGTAGGCGGTGATGATGCAATCCTTCCTCGTGATCGCCGCCTCCATGCCGACGCCGACGGCTTCCTGGCCGTCGTAGAGGTGGCAGAACCCTCGGATGAGCTTCGCCTTGTAGAGCGAATCGGCGGCGATCTCCATCCGCCGCATCAACGCCATGTCGCGGAAGAACTTCATCAGCTCGACGGCGGTGGTCTCCACCGTGCGCGACGGCGGGTCGCAGTTGTGGGCGGTGAACGGAACGGAGGTCTCGATGGTGATGGCGGAGGAGGAAGAGGAGGAGATCGGACGGTGGAGAGATTGGGTGCAGGATATGGCGGCTGAGATTGGTTTCAGCAGATTGGATCTGGAAGATGAAGCTATGCGCGATAGAGCCATTTCGATCTGTTATGAAAAAATGAAAGAGAAAGAGAGAAAAAATGGTTTTTTTTTATTATTATTGGGTTTTTGAAAAGTGAGAGAGAAATGGGAAATGGGGTTGTGTTGTTGTGTTGAAGTGAAGGGAAGAAGAAATGTGCAAAGAAGACGAAATGGGGTTTGTTTTATAAGTTGAAGAAGATAGGTTGCAGGGTTAGGTGAGGTTGAAGGTAGCAGTTGAAGGGTCAAGGGTGAATAGTAGAGAGGGAGTGGACACAAAAAAGGAGAATTTTCTTATAGGAATTATTTACGTTCCTATCTTTTTTGATATCAATATATAAAATAAATTATTAAATAACAATTAATTATTATTTATATTTAATAAATTTTTACATATTTATTATAAAATAATTAATTAATAAATAATTAATACTTTATTTTATAAGCCTCATTTTATTTCATTCCATAAGTCTTATTTCTTCAATATTATGAAAATTATTTTAATATTCATATATTTTTTATAGTACTTATACTTAAAATAAGTTATTAAATATTTATTATTTATTATTTATATTTAATAAATTTTTACATATTTATTATAAAATAATTAATTAATAAATAATTAATACTTTAGTTTATAAGCCTCATTTTATTTCATTCCATAAGTCTTATTTCTTCAATATTATGAAAATTATTTTAATATTCATATATTTTTTATAGTACTTATACTTAAAATAAGTTATTAAATATTTATTATTTATTATTTATATTTAATAAATTTTTAAATATTTATTATAATATTAATAATTAATAATTAATAATTAATTAATAATTTATTTTGAATATAAAATTTATCAAAATATCGTAACAATTCTTATAAAATTATTATTATAAGTTTATAAATTTTGTGCTTTTGGCCAATGAAAGTGAGTTCTCTGTCGTTTTGTCGCCACCACTTGTTCATGTTGGGTACAAAAGATTCAAAAGAATGCGTATTGCTAATTTGTTTTTTTCTGGCATTGGCTGCTAGATATTATTATTAAAATAAATTTAAAAAAGGGTTTTTTGGTAATTAATGCTTGAGGTGTAATAAATGCATAATTTAATTAGTAATTAATTAAGATTATCAGGAAATGATATAATTGTTCAGAAACAAGGCTTCGTACATGATAAGATGATCGACTACTTATATTAATGTCTCCAATTTAAATTCATTAGGGTACGAATAAGATTATTTTACATAAATTTAATATACTTGACTATTGAAGCCTAAGAAACTTCTACCATAATAATAAAAAAATCATAATCTAAGAAATAAAAAATAATAATCTATTAGTTATTAGAAAATATTACGTTAATATCGCTTAAAAATAAATAATGTGTAATTTATTAAATTATTATATATAAATTTATATTATAAAATCTTATATAACTTTGTATGACTTTAAAAATAAATTCAAGAGTATAAAACATTAAAATTATATTTTATATATAAAACATTAAATTTATTGTTTGTTGATTGTGATAGCTCTTGTTTTCAAAGAAATGGAATTATCTGAGAAGACAAAGAAGAGTCTTGCTAGCACATTGGTGCAGGTGAAAAATTACTTTAATAATTTTCACAGAATAAAAAATTACATGAATCATTTTATCTTTCTATCTTTTTATCTTATTTAATGTAAAAAAAATTTGTAATATTCTTTAATGTAATTCTGTGTGTAGAAGAATGTATATGAAACTATGAATAAGTAATTTACAATATTCACTCAATAAGTTATAATTTTTTTATGTTTTATAACAATTATATATATATTTTTAAAAAAATGTTAACTTTTGTCAAGTAAACTTATAATTTTTATATACATTAATCATAAAATTTTATACTTACAAATTAATTAAAGTTACATATTTTGTTAAAATAAAAGTTTATTATAATTTTTATATACATTAATCATAAAATTTTATACTTACAAATTAATTAAAGTTACATATTTTGTTAAAATAAAAGTTTATTTCAAAGCGCCAAAATTTTACAACAAATTCAAAATGAAATTGATTTACTATGTAATTGCTATAGTAATAGCAACCCATAAAAATGAAAATTAAGACAAGTACATGCACATTATAACTATTGAGAAACGTTTAATACACAAACATTCATATTTGTTCTTTGTATTGGACTTTTCTTGACTTTCTGGGTTTTTTGGTTTTTTTTTCCCCCTTCTCTCTTTCGACAAACAACCACTACCAAATGTCTAATCTACCATTTTTTCCTCCACCATCTTCATTACCCTATGCATGGCTAAAAGAGGTTGAGCTTCAACCTCGTTCTCCATAGACTCACCTGAATCTTTTATGCTTTGCTTTTATTTTGGCTGAATAGATATATTTTTACTTTAAATGTATCATTCAGTTAATTTAAACAGATTATGATTTCTATTGTTATTGTGGTATTGTTAAAATATAAAATATTTGAACCTCATGAATATTTTCATTCCTTAATTTAGAAAATTTTCAGGTTGAAACATATTTTATATGATATTGTTCTGAACTTATTAATACTGAGCAATTTTATAATATTGATAATAAAATATTTATTTCATATAGTACATATATGCTACATGATATTTAGGACATTTTGTCTTGAATATTTAAACTCTCATAGCCTTTGGTCCTTGACAATTTTGAGAGCCCATCTTACAAATCTGGAAATGAAGGTCCAAGAAGTCTCCCATTATACAATGTTAAAAAAGTATGTGCATATTTTGGGATGTTAAAAAAATTAAAAAAATTTAATTTTTATCCAACAACTTCGAAAAAAAAAAAAAGCATTGAAGAATATATATATATATATATATTTGGGGAGGGATCAACTTATACCAGTATAAGACTTGATCACTCTTACACCACTCAATAACTTTTTATTGAATAACTTTCTTACAAAATCCACCGTTAGATTGAAAGTTTCTATCATGTAAATCATACCTATAAAATTTTACATTAAACCAAAATTGTTTTGTGACTTATTGATATACATAAAAATTAACGTAAATATAAACTATTAAAATATATGAAAATATAAACTATTTGATTATATTCTTATTGATATTTAATTTTTTCAAAATTTAATACAAATGATCTATATGATAGAAACTTTCAATCTAACGATAGATTTTGTAAAAAAATTATTCAATAAAAAGTTATTGAGTGATGTAAGAGTGATCAAGTCTTACACGTGTAAGTTGATCCCTCATATATATATATATATATATATATATATATATATATTTATATATATTATCAAAGTGCAAATAACATATCAAAGTGCCCTTTCAGATTACAAATCCAATGTCCATAAGGGCCAGTTAGGACATCATACCATTCCAAGTTAAATTAAATTATTAAGTAAATAAGTAATAGATTTAATTTTAATCTATAATCATCCAATCATGTACTAACACATCATTAAAAGTGTCAGATTTTTGAAATAATTGTTATAATAGTCAAACTCTTTTAATGAATTGACAATACATAATTGAATAACAATATAAAGAAATTTTACACTGACAATGTATCAAGATTAAAGTCAAAAGTAATTTAATCCTTAAAAATATCTCTAACTTGCAATTTAAGTCTTAAATTTATTTAAAAATTAATCTTTAAATTTATAAAACTCGTATTAATATAATCTTTTTGTTATTTCTAATAACCTTTGACATGACATTTTAAATTCCTAAATATATAACGTTCTCCCTTGAGATACGACGTCATTGTAACTTAATGAACCTCAACCTCTTCATACACAAAGCACTTAATCACTTACTAAGCTAAAACGACGTCATATCTTATAGAGAAAGTACTTAGCAATGTATCACATAGACATTTAAAGTGTCACATTAAGAGTTATCATTTAACTTGATCAACTAGATATAACAAAAAGACTAAATTGATATGAATTTTATAAATTTAAAGACTAATTCGTACATAAAAATAAATGAAAGGATTAAACTGCAAGTGTGAAATATTTTCAAAGACTAAATTACTTATTTACTCTTCAACTATTATCTGGGGAGGGGAGATATCAGTATCAAGTGGACCTGGTCATTCATGCACTACGCATTTGAATGTGGAGGCCAATTGCAGCCACCGAATATATTTCATAATATCAATAACCGCAGAAGAGTAGTAGCTAAAGGGAGAGAAAAATAAGACTAATTAAGACAACAAAAATATGGATGAATGGAAAGAAAAATGTCCGCTAGATACATCACAAATTACCTCTATTTACAAGATCGTACGTCATCAGCCACCAAGTTACAGTATACTACAATCTCCTCGCCGCATCTCCCTTTCTGTAAGCCTTATTTGGTTGCTGGTATAGAACATGTGAAGAATACAAGAACAATTTCAGCAAGACATCCTTTGCTCAACTCCTTGGACAGGATGTCGTTTCCATCCGGCGCCTCTGCCAATGATGCATGACCAAAAATACTGAAAAGAAGAAAAACCAAACTGCAATTATTAGATGATTTGTTTACCAAAACTCTAACTTGAAAAACACAAAATGATAAAGATATTTAGATGCATTTTGATTTAAATGATTAGCAAAAGGTGATTTTGCTTTGATCGAGGGGAAAAAGTTACATATTCCATTTCCCCAATTCACTTCCAAAAAATGTATTGTCTAGCACCCTACAGTCATCAATGTGCATAGATGTGTCTCAAAATCACCACCTTGGAAATGGTTTATGGATTGCTATTTATAGCAATCGGAATAAATCAACTAAAACAAATGAAGTTTGATGATGAAAGCAGTCAAGCCAAAAATACAAAATTTAGCAATAAAAGGAATGTCAACATACCATATCCTGCTCAAAATGGATATCATCATGTAATGGAAAACAATTTGCGGAACCGCTGTACTCTGCTTGAACAAATGTTCGAAGACTTTGCCTGTTCATGGCAGGAATAGTTCTGACGCAAGGTTCTCCTTTTCCTTCTCGCTCGAAATAAGAAGTCTTCGGTATCTAAAACGTATGAAACCTAACAACATGCAACGTGTTCCAAGGAGAAAACAAAGGATGACAACTCAGAATCACAAACCAAACAGACATGATATTCTGATCAAATGCATGGCATTAGCAAAAGATGCAAAATAAAAAATATTAGTAGGATTTAGGGAAGAATGGAATATATACTTACAAAATATGCAGAAGTAAATGATTAAATACCTTAGACGAATTGCAAGCTATCTTACACTCCAGACCATTGATAACTTGCAGTCCTTCCATGGCCTGGCTTGAAAATTCATCACTACAGGCATATTTGCGTTTATTCCTGCAAAAATAAATACAAATGTTACCTAATACTTACAAGCATTAGCATGCAATGGCACCAACAATTCTCCTCACTTATCAAATACCTCTTCAAGAAAATTCCCGACTTCTCCTTTTTGTCAGGGACAACAGATAGGAAGTCATTCTGTAGATAGGCTGAAAAATTAGGGTCCATAGACACAGCAGTCACTTCAGGCTTATCATGTCCAAAGTCCATCAGTTGAATAGACAATTGGGTAGGTGCAGGTGACTGCAATGAGTATGAAATATAACTATGTTATAGAATATATAAAACTTCCCATTTAAAATTTCATTCAAGAGCTGATCCAAGTAGAGAAGAAAGTGAAACGAATAAAAACTTACACATTCAATACGATATATGTTCTCATCATGAAGAAGAACGCGGGCATTTTCATGATAAACTATATCGACAAATCTTCCAGGTTTTCTTGACTTCTCATATGCATGTAGCTGAAGAAGCTTGTTATCCATCTCATCAGTGGCAACAGCTTGAAGCTGAAATAAAAGAGGACACATTTTCAGGATCAGAAAGAAGATGGAATGGTATGGAAAAGGTAGAGAGAAAGAGGAATTTATGCATGTGACCTGTTTAACAAGTTTATATATCAGCTTGTCTAATGTGAATAAGACATATGATTGAGTTCCAATAATAGCTCGACAGTCATCCTCAAATTTTGCATTATCAGAAGAACCATCTAGTAAATTGTAAAGGGCATTCATGAACCTGTAGCATAAAGGGTGCCCTCAGTCTTGCATAGATATTCACATGTATCTTCAAATTTGTAATAGAATGCAACATTTCTAAGGCATATACCTGCCATATTGATCAGCAGAGCTTGTATCATTTGAAGCCCTCCACTTCCTTTCAGCAGATGATGAGTTAATCTTTGCTGATTGTATCCTCTCATACAATGTCTGTCAAATTAGCAAAAGGAAATACAAGATAAGGAATATATAATAAGCTCTGAAACCTCTGGTTAGTCTGCAACCATAATCATAAATACATACAAATATATAAATAGACACATTTGTACCTGGTGAAGTCTAAGCAGCACATAAAAGGAATCATTTCCATAAAAAACTTGGGAATTCCTTTCTTTTTCATGCAACACTGGAGGAACATGCTTTGCCAGAGGCTTTACAGTTAGTAGAAAGCGTTCTGAAAATGGCAATGAGGCTCCATCTCCTTCAACATCATTGGCATCAGCCATTCCTTCAGCTTCACCTTCACTCTCAGCCTTGTTATCATGTTCATGATCCCCATCCTCCTCATGCTCTTCTCGAGAACACTCCTCACCATCAGCAGACTCGCTTCCCGAAACATCACCATTTTCAGAAGCATTTTCACTGTCCTCTGATGACCTATGAGGACTCTCTTCACCTTCATCATCAGCATCAGCATCATTTTCTCCTCTGGCTTCCCCATTTCTATTTTGGAATTGTTGACTCACACCACCATCCTTTCCTTTATGCACTGCCTCCAAACCAGTATCTCCATAAACTGCAAAGTTATCCTCTTCAAAGTCTCCATTAGGAGATAACTCACCCTCTTCTCTTTCACTTTTGAAGTGTCCAACTGGTTCTTCTTGGTATCTGTGAACTTTGGTGCCTTCAATGATGGCCCCATTTGTGGATGTAACTGGCCTTGTAGAATCAGCACCCTAAGTCATGATGAAGAAAAAAATCAGTACATTATTGGTAATAATGTGCAGTCCAATAATATATTCAGGATGTGCAAGTCTGAGAAGACAAACATAGGAGGAAAAGAAAAACATTGCGCCCAGACTGATTTTTATTCAGTCCTAAGTTCCAGGAATTACTAGTCTTAAATTGACATAAGCACATTAATATATATAATCAACAATAAGTTTCATATAATACAGTCCGTTGCATGTAGACTCAAAATGCACCTTGGCATCATGAAATGAAAGTTAAAATTCAAAGAAAAAATTGAGATGCAAGCCAGACTAGAATGCTAAATATATTCATGGGATGAGTTTTACTGAGAACTTCCAGCAGCATGATGATCACCAATAGTCCCATAAACTCAAATAGAAAAGAAATGGTATCCTTGATACTCTGTTTCGAAAAGCCAACAACATATGGCTTAGCATTTAAGTCATAGTAATTAAATATGAAGATCAAATTCATTGTAGAAAGATGATCATACAAATGATAAACCATCCACATGCTACAAGATCCACGATTTGGAACTAATTTCAAGGAGATAAAAAGTCAGATAGAAGTAAGAATCCAGTTTGCAATATAATGGTTCCAGATCTCTAAGTCAATTGACTTCAATTGCTAGTTAAGTGGAGGGAAAAGTGTCGATCAGGAGAATGCTTAGAACAAGGAGAAACAGTCTCATCCATAAAAAGCCACCATATGTCCTTCCAAAATCCAAGATATATGTTTCTTTCCACTGCATGCTATCATCTTATTTAGAACTAAAGACACGTATAATTAAGATAACTATATCCTATCAGTAAACAAGAAATTGTCACGTCATTGAATTTGTTAAGGTATTTCATTTGCTGTAAAATATTACCATCTTTTGAATAGGTGGGTATTGTCAAGGACCAACTATCCCAAATGCTTAAGCTACTATTAGGCAAAGGCCCAAGAATGGATTTATATCTCTAACACGCACCCTCACGCAAGAGCCCTTTGGGCTTACAATGCACAGGCCCATTTTACCTTGTGCTAAAATTCAATTTATTTATGAAGAATGGGGCAGCAAGAATTAAACTCTTGACCACTTGGTCATAAAGGCTCTGATACCATGTTAATGACTAACTTTCCTAAAAGCTTAAGCTATTAAATGGAGGCTCAAGAATGGTTTTATATCTCTAACAGGCATCAACTGGTTCATTGATTGTGTAAAACTCTATATGCTAACGGTGAATCAAAATTAATCTTTAAGATGAATAATGACCTATTACCAAAAAAAAAAAGATGAATCATGACATCATTTTAACTTGAAAATGTACTGACAAAAGCAGAACAAGGAGTTAAGCCATACCTCCGATGAAGGTAAATCAAGTCCTTCCTCACCAGAAACATTACCAGGTCTAGATGGAGTAGCTGTTAGTCCTTGCAGAAAAAAGATGTATCTCAGAGTTCCATTCATCATCAGAAAGTAACAGTTGAAGATCAAAGGAAAAAGTAATGACCAAGTATTTAAGATAAATGGTATAGAAAATGTTGAAATTATAGGGAAAAGATGGAAAAGAGAGAAGAGAGAAATAGGACTCTGAATGATATTACGATGATGTGATAAACACTAACCTAATACACCTATTTATTCTAATATTCTAGGAAGTACAACTGTAGTTCAACTAGTACTACACTCCTAACATGATAAGACTACTAGCACACTAATAATAATCCTAAAAAGATGTGTCTCAAGAGTTTTATTCATTATCAGAGAGTAACAGTTGGAGATCAAAGGAAAAACTAATGACCAAGTATTTAAGATAAATATTATAGTAAGCATCAAGCAGTGTCATCATTCTTGAATTAAGTTGCTAACCTGATGCATTATCTACGTTTGCTCTTCCATTACTTTGCTCCATTCCAGAGGCCAGTGAGACATTAGCATTCACTAACCGTTCAATGAAATGATCTTGCTTATTGACTCTTGATACTTCATCAGGCAAGGATCCACTAATATGCATTCTACCATGCTGTGTACTACTGCCCAAAGTTTCAGTCTTATGTGCTGTATGGCCTGAATCAAGACAATTATCCTCTTTAACCCCACTATCCCCATTTGTTTGCCATTCTTTGCAATAATTTGATTGTTCTAATGGAATACTCTCATCCCCATTTCTAGTAGTATTTAAATGCTTAGGATTCAATATGGTAGCACCAACACCAGGACTACCATCACCCTCAGCAATACTTGCAGTGCCACTTTTGACAGAATCATTCTTAGCCTTGACAACATCTTCTGTATCCTCAGCACCCAGGGGTCGAGAAGGAACACCAAGCATGGGTTCTAAAAATGTTGTCCAAATCTTCATAACTTTATCCAACTGTTCAGTTGTACAAACTTCTCCGCAGGAATATTTTATGAGCTGATACAAATCTTCATGAATCTCTGGATCAGGATACTCAAATTCCAAGTTAGGAAGAATTGGTCGTCTATTTCCAGCAGCAATTGCGAGAAGAACGTCATCTTCTTTTCGCTTCTTCTCACTAATTTCTTTGATTTCTGCCAGTAGGGCTGTAAAATGCATGACAAAAGAAAGGAGTCAAGAGAATGAAAAGAATTCTTGTATCATGATCACCACATATTGGAAAATTGAAGTTCCATTGCATTCAAACAATAAATACCACTCATTTTGTATGTCTTTGCATGGTGTGTCTATAGAAGCCATGTTGTGTTCTAATCAATACAAATAATTAAATACAATCAAGGAAAATGCATGGTACATATTATGTGCATAGATTTATTTCCAACCAAATGTAGGGGGGAACATAAGTAGGTGTAAAAGAAAACAGAAGGCCTAAACCACAGAAAAAACAATAGCACGAAGATGATATCTCACATGGTTAAAAATTTTGCAGCCGTAGAAAAAATAAAAATAAAAAACTAATTTATTTAAACATTAAAAGCCTCGAGAACTCCATGTTCTTGAAGTGCAAAGCTATCTATTACCTTTAGTGCTCAAGCTTTTTGTATCCTGTTGCTTAAAGTAGAAGCTACGATGATCAAGCGATTTGTGATAGTTCTTAGCATATATTTCAGCCCAAACTTTATTAAAATCAGCACGACACCTTGCCCACTCTTCCTGCTTCTGCTTCAAACGGGTTAATATGACTGGCAAAGATAGAGATGCATTCTTCCTTAACACATCCATCACATCAAGCCCATGGTCACCATATAATCGTTCAACACACCTAAGATTTAGAGCTAAAAGAACAGACAGAAAAAAATCACATCAGAATATGGAAACCATTAAGAAATCATTTTATACTGCATATGCTTGCTTAGAGAAATTTCATTGATCAATTGAAAAGCCCATAACCTGTTAAGTGCTCCTCAATATGAATTGGACTGTCTCCTTTAATTATATTAGTATTAACCTTTTCTAAGAGCTCTTCAACTCGCTTGGTTGTCACATTTACAGACTCTAACAACATATCAAGTTCAAACCTGCCAGAACAGGTTAAAATAACATCAGCAAGTGCAAGTGGTAGATAGCTTATGGAAATTACATCCCTGCATCAATCTAGTGATGTCAAAACTATCCAAAAAATAGAAAACTATGACTGCAACCAATAAAAGATAAATCAATAAAACAAGTATTTTAAAGGGTAAATAGAAATCACTGTTAAGCTCCAACCTGTCATCTTCACATCTAAACAAGCTCTCTTCGTACTGATTTTTGCGCATGTGTTTAAAGGAATAATCCTCACTTCCTGAAGTGACAGACACCCAGTGATCATTCAATACTTCTGCACCAACTTCTGTTCTCTGACTAGCTGACGGTATTGGATACTGTGGGAGCACAAATAATACACATAAAGGACACAATCAGTAAGAGAATCTCAGAGATTCCATTAGGATAAGCTAAATAACGAAGATACAAGTAAAGCAAGTATACATTTTTTGGTAGAAGACGGTAACTGGGAGTGCATCGCTCACAGTTAGAAAGGTCCAGCTCATTTATAGGTTTTGCCAAATACTTATCCTTGCCAGCATATAGAGACATCTTAGGACCTGAAACATCCTTGTTGGCAACCACAGTAGATTTGTCCCTATCTCGGAATTCACGACCCCTTTCTTTCACCCCGTCATCCCTATCACGATCTCGATCTCTATCCCTTTCCTCTACCTTCATTGGTTTCGGTCCATGTCCTTCATTCCACAAGGACTCTGATAAATACATAACAGTCAGATTTTTTGGACCAGAAGAGGAAGCTGAAAATGTCCATGTGAGCCCAGGCTACATAAAAATAAAAGGGGGGCATCTATCAAAAGATACAAGAGAAGAGAAAACCATGTTACGTACTTTTATTCATGACACCAGCAAGGAATCCTTCTGCATGAAAGCACTTGATTAGAAAGAATAAAAGAAATCTAGACTTCATAGAAAGTGATAAATTAGTTCGAATATTACCGTTCTTCTCACATCGTACCAAAAATTCATTAAATCCCTCCATAAGATCTGGATATTTTCCCAGTAAATCACCCACCTGGAAGAATAAGCTACCACAAGTTAGCTATTATATATCATTGCATCTCTTCTAGAGAGTATACTTCAAGAGAATAAGTCGCACTCTGTAAAAACAATGAAAATCACATCAAGCTGATCCTAGATTGAATGGAATAAACCTCAGCTATCTTCAACGGCAGATAAGTTACTGCACAAAATTATTCAACATTTCCTACACCACATTCACTTTTTCAGATTTTCAGCATGGAGGATGGTTTGAACTTGGAAGTATTTGGAAAGATCTTCCTAAAACATCAATTAGTTGTTTTATTACTTATTTTTTTATTGGAGAATTCAGTTAAATCAAAGCTAAGCAAATTATAAAGTTTAAGTAATCTGTGGCCATTGAAAATTGACCTTCTTTGATGAAGTATGGACTATGGAATTGCCCAAAATTGTTCTGTTATAATTCTAGACACACATAAAACATAGATACATGAGGAGTGGTTAAAAAGGAATAGTCCACCAGCTCTTTTTCAAGTATGGTCAAAATTAAAACTACATAAAAAGCCCAATGATCACTTAAGAAATAGAGTAAACACCCATTTTGGTTCTCCAAGGATATATGTGACATCACATTGGTCCTCAATTTATCAGCGACATCAAATTGGTCCTTCAATGATAATTAATGCCATTAATTTCGTCGTTCAAAGACCAATTTGATGACAAAAATGTGACACTGAAGGACCAATTTGATGTTTAGAGGACCAAAATGGGTGTTTACTCTAAGAAATAACATAACCCATTGTTTAATCTTGACCAGTCATCCCCAATATAACTGTTGTGATTAGCTCCTCCCACTCTAACAATACACCAATCCTTTCATGCAATAAACTCCCAGCTTTATGCAGTAATATTTTCTATTTGCCTATAATAGATTCTTCTTCATTTCCATATTTTACCATGAATACCATCACAATTTTTATTTAAGGTCAATGTTCAATGACAGCCAAATTAAATTCAACCATATCGACAGGATATATGCAATAAAACCTATAAAGTAGCTAATAAAATTAATGTATAAACCATACCAATGACTGCAATTCTTGTCGGGTAATTATTTCCCTGCTGTAGATATGTAGACATTTCAAAAATTCCTGGTAATCCTCAGGATTTCGTAATTTCTCCTTGACTTTTTCACAGAAAGCAAACTCTTGACTACACATACCTGAGATGACAAAATTTTAAGTTAAATAACCAATCATAAAAGGGAAATAAAGAGTTAAAAGTACTATCAACCAAGAATAGAACACTAACAAACAAATTGGAAAAAGGATTATTCTTATAAGTAAAACATGGAAAAGACTTTATACAGCCTAACAGCCTAGATCATAAATATAAAATACACAGCATTTCTCAATTATGGATAACCCAATCAACAAAAGCGAACATGATTTATTTATTTATTCATTTATTTTACGTTTTACCATTCTAAGTGGCAGAAAAGTGAAGACAAATTTTTGCATTAGATAAAGAATTTCAAGTATTATGTTTTTTTCTTTTCTTTTTCCATTTATTTCCTTCCCAAGTGAACATGAAACAGATCTTATGTAAGTATATGTTTCCACTGTTAAAACATTGTATATCATAGGTTCATAGCATTAGTTAGAGAAGGTAAAAAAAATTAGAAAAAAGTTTGTAGATTTAAGATCCAAAGTATTGACATACTCACTTTTCATAGAACTTTTATCATCACATGTGGATGACATAGGGCGCATGCCAAAATTTTCATCTGCATCATGCAATGCTTCAGCGCCAGAGTCTTCAGCCCTACGACCAGATTTCCGTTTGTGGGATAAACGCTCCCGACTACCATCATGATCATAATCTCTATCATCCCTTTCCCGTTCTCTCCTGTCTCTCTCTTCTCTACGGTCCTTTTCCTTCTCACCATGCTTCCTCTGCTCCTTACCTGCCCTTATCAAATCTCTGTCAAGTTCTGGATCAGGACGGTCAACACTGAGGTCACAATCACCATGTGAAGTCATGGTCCTTTCTCTCTGGCATAGTGATAAGCGAAATGTTAGCTTGATGACCAACTATAAAATCAGAGACACATAAGAATACGGAGAGAGATAAACCTTGTCAACATGCATTTGCCGCACTGTTGGCATTGCAGAGCTCCTATCACGAAGTAGAGAATTTCGAGCAGAAGCATAATGAGTAGAAGCTGTTCCTGAAGTATCGGGAAGAAAATGAGTAAACTCATCAAGAAGATCTGCGTGGTCCTGGAAAAGTGCAGCAACCTGGAGAAGTCCAATATAACATTAAAATGAGAGTCTAAAGAATCATAAGACCTACCTGAGAAAAAAATAAATAGAAAGACCAAAATAACAAATTTGCCTCACTGTAACATGATAACATAGGCATAGACAGCACAGACCTCCTGGTAAACCTCGGTGATAGACTTGGTTTCCTTTCTGTACATATTCAATATGTCTAGAAATGACTTGTAAACACGATCATCACCTTGAAACCGAGTCTGCATGAAAAGAACCCAATCAGACTCAAAAGTGAAACTGTCCATTCTGTGTTGATCTTGCAATAAAGCACAGGGGCTTTGACCAAGATGCAACACCAGATTATTGTAGCAATATCATTGCCAACAATTTCAAAGGCCCACACTTAAATCATCCAGCATTGGAATGATCCATGTCACTGGGGTCAGTTATCCGGTAAAAACTCTCATGCTGCTTAGGCATTTTCTTCTGAGTTGTACTTTTATTTTCCTCTGTGTATGCGCATATGTGTTGGAAGACATACATGAAATGCCTCAAATTCAACAATGTTTTTACCTTAATCTTGCTCACAAAATTTATAGCTTCTTCAAATTCAACAGGCTTCTTCTGGGGAGGTTGTTCATCCTCCAATGGAAGTGTGATTTCATACCCCTTTGGCAAGAAGGTGTTAAATCCCAAAATTAGATCTCTATGCCCTTTAAACAGATCCTTCACTTTTGCTATGACACCCGCAGTATCGATTCTACAAATGAACAAAAGAGACACAAATCATTTTCTGCTAACAAATTCAATACCCCCTCTCCCAATAAAATACAACAATAAAAAAGAAAATATAAGATGCTTGGAGGGGGGGAGAATGTGGTACAACATGATCAAACCTTTGAGCCTTGAAATCCTTCATGACTTCCAAAAATTCATCATACTTTTCCCTATTGTCTTGAAATATATCCTTCACTGCCTTGAGATATGCTAAAGCATCATTCGTAGTTAGTTTCTGAGCACCTCCACTCGTCATCTGGGGTTGCCCCGAGCTTCATTCCACAAAATTTGAAAAAATATTTAGACCATTGGAGAAATTAATGACAAAGTATTCAGCATATTATCACACAGATGATAACAAAAATCCAAGTCTGAACATCTCAACCCACGACGAGAACGATTCAAACACAATTTAGAAGAAACATCTGATCTTATCTCAGGAAGTCAAACATTACAAGAACAAAAAAAAAATCACAATCGCAGATTCGCAGTGTAAAAACTCCTAGACTCCCAAGATAGAACAAGAAAACTCACAAAATTTCACCACAGTGAAAATTGAAAAACTCATTCACTAAGCTAAAGATGCAACTGTGACATCACGAAAAAAAAAAAAGAAACACAAGAACAATCCACGAAACAAGAAATTGAAGACAACAGCATGAACTTACGATTCTCCTCGAGAAGACACCATGGGTCGTTTGAGTTGAGAGCTCGTGTAAACATCATCCCTGGACCTCTTCATCTCTAACAAGAACAAGAAAAACAAACAAACAAACACAATCAAATCATGCTTCCAAACTCCGAAAGAATTCAAAATCCCAGAAAACCAAGTTGCACATTTGAACGAAAGCAACAACCAGGAAGCAGATCTAACCAGAGGGAATTCAAAAAGGCATGAATGAATACGAGCAAGAATTCCAACCGCAAATTGCAAACAGATCACCCTAGAAGAGCCAAAATCCTAACAACAGAATCGAAAAGCAAAATTTACATTACTTCATTGTAAAGCAACGTGATGATAAAACTTGCAGCAGCACAAAAAAAAGAGAGGATTCAATTTCAAACACAACAAATTTACAAAGTGATTGTGAAGTCCACGAACTGCAGAGTCCTCAACAAGAAGCTTTTTCAACAGAGGAAAGAAAAACAAAAAAAGTAATTGAAGCTTCGTGTTAATAAAAAAAAAGTTTCTCTGTGATTCTTCAAACAATCACAACCTGAGAACACAAAACTTTTGCAGCAAAGTTTCTCACTTTCAAGAAATTTATCTCTCTCTTTTTTTTTCTTTTTTTTTCTTTCTGGCTAGGCAAACAGAATAGGAAGAAAGAATAGACAATGTACAAAGGGTGAGGGTAAGAGAGTTCACAATGTGATATCTGTATTTATATGTGGGGATATAATAACATACCCAAACACTATTTTACAAATATTAGAGAAGGAGAAATTGGGGTGTGCAGGTGGCAAATTTTGACGTAATTCTTCAAATTAGGGCTGAAGATTCTATGTGAGTGGTGTTTGGGGCATTTTGGATGATGATCGAGGGGTAAATTAGTCACGTGGCACAAGAAATTATATGGGTTGCTTGTTGCAAATTAAGTGTTGATTTTACGGAATTAAATTAAAGGGTTTGCCCTTTCGATGTTTTTTAGTTTGTTATGATTTTGTGGGTGGTTATAGAATATAATTTAGAGTATTGTTTTAACTGATGTGAAGAAATTAGGTCTTAAAATCGTAGGATTTAATTTTGATGTATTATTAATGTTTAAATTTTTTTACTTATGTGCAGTCACATGAAAAGAGTTTATTTTTTATTAGTATGTTATTTGGAAATATCATATTAAATTCTCGTTAAAAGTTATGAGATGCTTAAAATAAAACAATGTTTCCTCTCCTAAATATTTTATACAAAAAATCATAATTTTTAATATCTAACTTTACATACATAATAATCAATATTTACAATTTATACTTACATTGATGAGCACATAAAATTTTTTTGATTCTTCTGGTTAAATCTTGCATGCTTTCTTAATTTATAAAAATAACGTTTAAAATCTCTATTTTTTCGTCACATGCTATTTATTCTCGAGTTACCTTGAGTTGAGTTAGATTAATAGATCAAATGATGTTATTTATACAACACAAAGCTCACAACTAATTATAATTACATAATTTTCATATTTAAGTACATCTCCTTTTCTTATTCAAACTAAATGCAAACACTTTACATTTATGACCAATTATGAATATAAGCAAAGTTTAAGTGACATATTCTAATAACTTAAATATGCATCACATACTCATCTTCACAAGATAAAATGGGTCTTACTCAATAAACTTTTAACTTAATGATTATTAAGAGAAGATGTCGTCTACACCAACAACAACTTATAAAAATGGTACGTAATCACTCTAACAAGCCAAATTTGGTATGTCCTAATAAATTTGTAACCCAACAAATATTAAAAGAAAATGTCATTCACATCAGCAACAACTTATAAAAATGTTCACCCATTAACATGATATAAATGAATTACTCAAAACACATTTCTCGACCAATTGCTATAACGATCAACCACTACAACAATTTAAAGGCGGTAATTACAAAGCATTAAATCATAATGAATTAATTAATTAATTAAAACATAAGTTTGATGACATAATCTAATCCAAAAACAAGAAAACATCATAATAGTGGCCTAAAAGGGCTACACTACCCTCTTTTACAAGACCCTCCTTCATTATCCCAATTCACAAAAAGGTAGAAGAAATAGCAGAAGAATAACAAAAAAATCATGAAAACTGCATTAAGAGTTAAGTTGCTGATGTAGTCTTTGCAGTATGATGATAGGTTCAAAGCGCTGCATCAAATGGGGAATGAGTGGCAGTGGTGCATGGGTGCCACTGTCCTGCGAGTGATGGCTTAACAAGTATTTCAGAATTATTTTCAACACTATACAATCAAATGGTCCAAATCCAATGGATGGCGTTCACTTCTTCTAAAAGGCCAAATGAAAGCGAAGCCCAGCCACAAAACTCCACCCTAGAAGACCCAAAATTGGGTCAGCATCATTCAAATGATAAACAGAGAGACCCGAATGGTAAAGATACTATAAAAGCGGAAAGAAAATTAGTTTTATTACCCCGCAATCTACGGTTTGTTATATTAAATTTGTATATATATTTTAAATTATAATATGTTATTTATTTTAATTTTTTTATAAGAATTTTTTAAATTAAATTTATGTAAAAAATAACTTCATTTTTTTTTAATTTATTTATTTCAAAATAAAAATAAAAAACTCATAAAAATTAACTTTATCATAAAACATTTAATATATCTACTATCTAACAAGATGTAGAAAAAATAAAATAAAAATTATAAAATATAAAACTTGAAATATTTGATTAAGGATAAAAAATATTTTAAATTAAACGTTTATTAGAGTACTTATTCATTATAATAAATAAATAGTATAATTAATATTTAATTAATTTAAAAATATGAATATTTCGAATATATTATGATACATGATTTTCATTAATCACAATTATTAATAGGTAAATAAGTAATTGATATTTAAATTAATATAAAATTTAAAGTAATTAAATTTATCACCTAACTGAAATAAAATTAAATATAATTGAAATTTGAATTGTATTTAAACTTTTTAAAAATAAATTTTGGATACATAAAAAATAAGACTATATTAAAGGAGTAAAAATTTGGAAGAAAAAAACTCACATATGAGTGGTACGTGACATTGATCCTACTTTCAATTCAACGATTTAATTGATGAAATTCACATTTTACAAAAAATTATTAAGTGATATAAGTGTATCAAAACTTACACTTTGTGTAAGTGGATTCCCATCCTATATATATATATATATATATATATATATATATATATATATATATAACTTGACACACTTACTCTATTAAATAACTTTTTCTAAATTTTGAATTTCATTAATCTAATCGGTGGATTGAAAGTTCTCATTAAGTAAATCAAACCTATAAAGTTTTATAGAATTTTAAAATTAATTGATACTTCATTTAACTATTTTATTTTAACGTATAATAGCATATAGATATAGATAAGTAACGCTATTTATATATGTATAGAGAAAAAAAAAAGTTACGAATTGCATAAAATTTTGATTTGTTCAAAATACTCATCAATTTTATTTGAATTAAAATATCAACGTTAAATTTTATTTATATTTATATTGCCTAAAATTTATATTATATTTTGTTTCAAATCAAATTTCAATTTTTGATGTCCTTATTATAATAGATTTCTATATCAATATATTTTTAGTATACATCATTTTCTTTCTAATTGTGTCTGGTTTTGTGATTTTGATTGATTTATAAGTAAATAGAAATTTTAAATTATTTTTGGTTGACTGTTATTGTTTATATCATCATTATTATAATAGATTTCTATATCAATAGGTTTTTAATGCACAACGATTATTTTCATTTCTAATTTGATAGATTTCCTAATTAATGAGAATTTTTTAAATTGGTTTAGGTTTCTTAATTGTAATGAATAGCATTTTTATACAAATTTCCTTAGAGTTTCAGAATACGGTGAGTTTTATACATATTATTTTTTAAATATTGATTCACTATCTATTGATTAATTCTCCAATTTTAATTATTATCCATCTTTCCCTAGAAGATTTTTAATTTATGTTTCCATCTTTTCTTATGAATTATTTATTTTTTAGGTTCTTTTAGATAGAAAATACTAACAATAGGGACAAAAATTTATGCACTTGCCTTTAACTTTGGGTAATGGATATAGAATGCATTTAAGATAGAATTAAGGTCATTCGTTACAGTCTATTTTTTTTTTGAAACTCAGATATTTAAATTCCTTTAATTTGACAAAGACGTCAAATTCAGTATGTAAAATAACTCTATAATTTTTATTGTCGACAAGTATATATCTTTGGTTACTTTATTTTATGTTATTTCTTTCCACCTTTTTTAAATTACTGTTATGACTTATTATATTTGTTCTTATTTATTGATAGTATCCAACTTTTAGTTGTTCTTAAAAAATTCTTATGGTTTACAAAGCACTGAACTACATAATTTTCAATAAATTATTTCATTTCATTTCATCAAATGTACTGAGTACACTAATCTATATGTTATATTTAACACGAATATTTTTATTATATTTTAGTTTTCAAATTGACAGTTTACATAGGATTAGTATTTTAATTACAAATTGTATATATGAATGTTCTTTTTATGTTTCTATCATATTATATTTATTTTAAAGTATATAATTTATGTAGGATTATTTTTTATTTATAATAAATGTTATGGGGAGATCGATTAGGTTGAATTATATTCTTTAAAAAATAATATTTTTTAGAGAATATATAAGAATTTTTTTCTAACTTTTTCTGATTATAATAAACTTTTTTTCGTAATAAAATCATAACTTACAATTAAAATTAATAAAAAAATACAAAATAAGTATTC
The DNA here is from genome assembly GCA_023212625.1 of Styphnolobium japonicum. Taxonomy (NCBI): domain Eukaryota; kingdom Viridiplantae; phylum Streptophyta; class Magnoliopsida; order Fabales; family Fabaceae; genus Styphnolobium; species Styphnolobium japonicum. The sequence continues at coordinate 27,792,689 of JALBWW010000011.1, forward strand.
AACTTTACATACAATGCATGTGCAAAAAATTAGAATATAACAAAAAAAAGGGAATAGTTGTGCAGACTAGTTAGCCAACACTAATCTTCATGTAGTGACTACATACACTACTAGCATCTTCCTCATAATAGAATCACTCACTTGTTACTTCTAAATCTCTGTGAGCCGTGTTATAAATTTTTAGTCCTCCCCCCCCCCCCCTCCCCTCTTTTTCTGGACCTTTTCCCTCTCTTAATCACTAACATAAATTCATATAAAAACATTTTTTTTCAGTCATTAAAGTTTTAACATTATGTAAAAAAAATGAAGTGATTAATGAATTGAGAAGAGATTTCATTATATGTGTGAATAGTATGATTCAAATTTCAAAGGAATCTCTACTTTTTAGGTCTCATTTTACTTCATTGGAATTTTTGTTAAAGGCACCCTATGTGTTTTTTACGGAGTTGATAATAGAGACAACTAAAGAGTCACATAAATGGTATGATTACCTACCTAGGAGGATATGTATGGTGCCATCCCCCATTTGCTCAATAGTCTTTATGCGTTGAGTTGTACATAAATTGAATTGGTCTTTTGGTTGGTTGAGGCTGAACTCCAATTCAACTTGTCAAAATTGTATACTAAACTAACTAATCCAAACCAATGGAGACCAAGAAGTTCACAAATTGACCAATTCAAGTGAGGCAAATTCGGTTAATTTTCTTAGAGTCAATCTTCTTTTCCAAATATAATGTATGAATTGTGACATGATAGTATATATAAAATAAACCTGTGTTTTCTCTCAAGATAGACACTTTTTTATTGATTGGACGAAAATTAGATAAGTTGTATCAATGAAAGTAAATAAAAAAAATTAGAGTACGACCTTCTTGAGAGCAATGTAAGAGTCATACTCGTAAGCTTCTCAAAGGACTTTCTTGCATTAATGAGAATTGTGGTCTCAAACGAAAAAATGCAAATTTTGACTTATCCAAAACTTGTGAAGAGAACGTCAACGCTAACTTTTTGAAGCTTTAGTTTAGACATTAGAAGGACTTCAAATTAAGTATCCCAATAGCCATTGCGTTGGGCCAGATTGAAATGTGGTTGAATAAATTGATCTCTTGATTGCATAGTAGTCCAGATTATCACTAAGTTATGTGCATGCGGAAGCTTCCTAGCAAACGGGCCCTGGCGTTCAAGCTTGCGCTCGAAAAAGAAGCATCTGACATGCATACCCATTGAACAGAGCCATGATTGCAGATATTCACTACAACAAAGTAGAGAATTGGCATCCACTTTTTCACAGTAAGCGTTGTTGGGCTCATGTAGCAGTGTGGTGTAATTTAACTAAGTCAACTCAAAGTAGTATTTTTTTTTCTCATTAACCTTTTCGATCAAATAACACCAATATCTTCACAGTTAAGTCCTTTAAGCCTCTTACAAAATTAATCCACATTCAACAGCTTAAAATATAAAATTTTTTACTTCTCTCAACCAAGACAACTCTCGCTGAAATTCAAACCCAAAGTAGTATTTTGCGTTAACGCAAAAATCTCAAATCATCGCAGGCATTCGTCAAAAATTGCTATAAGCAGACCAAAATCCCTTTCTGCTCCAATCTTTAATTTATTTGTTCTTTTTTGGTTTCTTCCCCATAGGTTTAGTGTTGAATTTTCACATGTACACCAACCTATTCTGTAAACACATTTTCACAATTTAATAGAGTTGTCTAAGTCCATGATCTAGTGCCATCATCTATTAAGCAGAGGCTGTTCCTGAAGAAGTATCGGGAAGAAAATGAGTAAACTCGTGAAGAAGATCTTCATGGCCCTGGAAAAGTGCAATAATCTGCAGAAGTCCCAATATATGATTAAAATCAGTGTCTAAAGAATCATAAGACATACCAGAGAAAAATAAGAAGAAAATAGAAAGACCAACATAACAAATTTGCATGTGTAACATGATAACATAGGCATAGACAGCACAGACCTCCTCGTAAAGCTGGACGACAGACTTGTCTCCCTTTCTGTACATGCTCAACATGTCTAGAAACGACTTGTAAACACCATCATCGCCTTGAAATCGATTCTGCATGAAAAGAACCCCATCAGACTCAAAAGTGAAGCACTGAAACTGTCCATTTTGTGTTGATCTTGCTATAAGGCATGGGAGCTTAGACCAAGATGCAACACAAGATTGTTGTGGCAATATCACTGCCAACAATTTCATAGGTACACACTAATCAGGCAGCATTCGAATGGTCCATGTCACTGGGGTCAGTTATACAGTAAAAAATAAAATGCTGCTTAGGCTTTTACTTGTGTGTGTGCTCGTATGTGTTGGAAGACATACATGAAATGCCTCAAATTCAAAAATGTTTTTACCTTAACCTTGTTCACAAAATTTATAGCATCTTCATGTCCAACAACATAAGGCTTCTCCTTGGGTGGTTGTTCATCCTCCAAGGGAAGTGAGATTTCATATCCCTTTGGCAAGAAGGTGTTAAATCCCAAAATTAGATCATTATGCCCTTTAAACAGCACCTTCACTCTTTCTATGACACCCTCAGTATCAAGTCTACAAATGAACAAAAGAGACAAGTCGAGTTCAGCTAACAAAATCAAGATCCCCTCTCCTAATAAAATACAATAATAAAAAAGAAAAAAATTGCATTTTTTTGGGGGGATGGGGGTGGGAGGGGAGGGGAGAAAGTGTTACAACATGATCACACCTATGAGCCTTGAAATCCTTCATGATATCCAAAAATTCTTCATACTTGGGCCTGTCATCTTTATAAAATAGATCCTTTACTGCCGAGAGATATGCTAAGGCATCACTTGTAGTTAGTTTCTTACCACCTCCACTCATCATTTGAGGTTGGCCCGAGCTTCATTCCACAAATTTTCATAAATCATTTAGACCATTGGAGAAATTGATGACAAAGTATTCAGCATATAATCAATCATACAGATGATAAACAGACTGAACAGAGCAACCAACAACAAGAAGATTCAAACACAATTTAGGAGAAGAAACATCAGATCTTATCTCACGAAGTCAAACATTAAAAGGAAAACAAAAATAAATAAAAATTGAAGCTTGGCTACAGACTAAACCTGTAGAACAGATTAGAAAAACCAAACAACTAAGAAGGCTAAAATTTCACAAGGTTCAAATTGAAAGGCTACTCTCCCAAGATTAAAAAAATACTCACAAAGTTTCACCACAGCTAAAATCGAAAAGTTCAATCACTCAGCTGAAGATGCAACTGTTTCATCAAGCACAATTTTTTTTTATAAAAAAAAAACGAAACAAGAGAACAACCCATTAAAGAAGAAATTGAAGACAACAAAAACAAATGAACTTAAAAGAATTCCAACCCCAAATCGCAAACAGATCACTGGGGAAGAGCCAAATCCTAACAAGAGAATCAAAATCAAATTTTGCATTACATCAATGTAAAGCATCGCGAGGAGAATTTGCAGCAGAAAAAGAGAGGATTCAGAGAAAGAGAGCCAAAATTTACAGAGTGATTGTGAAGTACCCGAACTGCAGAGTCCTTCACAGCAAGCTTTTCAACAAAGGCACGAGAAAACAGATAGAGAAGAAAAACTAAACAGAAAAAATTGAGCCTTTGCAAGCGTTTCAACAAGGGCACAAAAAAAGAGACAGAGAAGAAAAACTAAATAAATAAAATTAAAAAAAAAACTAAACCTTTGTAAGCGTTCCAACAAAGACACAAGAAAACAAATAGAGAAGAGAAGCAAAAAATACAAAAGAAATTGAACCTTCTAAGAATTGTGATTCTTCAATGTACAAACAAAGAGAGAAGGTGAGACCCTGAAAGAGTTCACATTGTGAGATATATATATATATATATATATATGTGTGTGTGTGTGTGTGTGTGTGTGTGAGTGTGTGTGTGTGTGGGTACTGGTGACATGTATGAGTGATGACATAATAACACAGCCAAACCCTGAAATTGGGTTGTGGAGGTAGCAAATTTTGGCGTGATTCTTTCCGCCAACTTTGTTGTGAATTGAAATTAGGGCATAAGATTATATCTTGAGTGGCATTTTGGGCATTTTATATGATGATGGAGGGGCAAATCAGTCACGTGACACAAAGATTTATGTGGGTTGGTTGTTGCAAATTAGATGTTGATTTTAGAGGATTATAAGGGTTTGTTTTGGCCTTTGATGTGTTCTAGTTGTTATGATTTTGTGAGTAGTTGTTATTCAATATAATTTTAAATCTGTACTAAGTGATGTGATGAAATTAGATCTTAATATTGGGTTTAAATTTTAGGATTTGATTTTGATTCAATGTAATTTTTTTTAATATTATCATTTAATTTTGATCTCGCTAAATGTTTTCTTATTCAAACTAAAATACAAACATGTGTTCATCTAAGAATAATTATGAATGCAAGTAATGTCTAATTTACAATCCTCTAACAACTTGAAAATACATATCATGTTGCACCTTACGGTTCCGTACTTATCATAATAAGCTAAACTTGATCCGACCAAATAAATCTTCAATCTAACGGTTACCTAAATAAGAGGTCATCCACCTTAGCAACAACTCATGAAAACGGTCTTCCATTAACAGCCGTAACGGTATGTCGTACATATTAAATATCCAAAACACAATCCACGACTAATCGCAATAACGGCTTACCACTACAACTACTTAAAAGCATTAATTATAAATATTAAATCCCTACTCAAGTACAAGTAAGAAGCCCTTCTTTAAGTATGACTTTAGATTTACTCACTCCTACCTAAGATCACTTTATGCATTCTTCTCATTGAATCATTAAAGTCCTCTAACACGCAAGCAGTGTGTTCTCGTTATCATTTCAAGATCACTCATTTCAAAATAAAGACATCTTAAAACAAAGCAAGAAAGAAGAAACATATTAAGCAAAACACATGTCAATGTACAAAATATTTGAAAATGCGTAAGAGGAATTATAAATTTAATAAGGCAAATGGAATTAGCATGTGAAGTGTGTATTTGAGTGGATCTCACCACTGGGATAAATATAGAGACAAATTTCTACTTATGGGGTATAAACATATAAAATTTGTCTACATTTAATAAACAAGGGCGAGGCTTGTGATTAAAATCCTTGTCCATATGAGTACTTACTAAATAAATACAAATACCCTTAATTTATAAAATATAATATTTAGTATATACGAGAATATTAATAATTTTAAATTTATAGGTATATAAGTAATTATAATATACAAAGTGATTGTGAAGTCCTTGAATCGTAGAGTACTCCACAACAAGCTTTTCAACAAGAAAACAGATAAAGAAGAAAAACAAAATAAAAAGAAAAAAATGATCCTTTGTAAGTGTTTCAACAAAGTCACAAGAAACAAAGAGAAGAAAAACAAAACTAATAAAAATTGAACCCTTTTAATAATTCTTCAATGTACAAACAAAAAGATAAGGTGAGAGAGTTTAGTATATATATATATATATATATATATATGGTGACATAATAACACACCGAAACACCGAAATTGGGTTGTGGATGTAGCAAATTTTGATGTAATTCTTTTTTATTTTTGTATTGAATTTTGATGTGATTATTTCCCCCAACTATTTTGTGAATTGAAATGAGGGTTAAATATTCTATCTTCAGTGGCATTTTGGACATTTTACATGCTGATGGAAGGGTAAATCAGTCTTGTGGCACAAAAAATTATGTGGGTTGCTTGCTACAAATTAGGTGTTGATTTTAGGGGATTAAGGGTTTGGCCTTTGATGTGTTCTGTTTGCTATGATTTTGTGAGTAGTTGTTGGTGAATATAATTTGGAGTATTGTACTAAGTGATGTGATGAAATTAGTTCTTAATATAGGGTTAAAATTTTAGGATTTAATTTAGATTTATTGTAAATGTACATTTTTTTATCATTTAATTTTGATCTCATTAAAGGTTTCCTTATTCAAGCTTAAATACAAATATGTGCTTATCTATGACCAATTATGAATATGTTATACCGTATGGTTCCGTACTTATCTTAATAAGTCAAACTCGATCTGGCCAAATAAATTTCTAGCTTAACGATTACCAAATAAGAGGCCGTCCACCTCAATAATAGCTCATGAAAATGGTCACCAATTAACATCCATAACGATACACATTAATTATCTAGATCATAATCCACGACCAACTGCTATAACGTCCAACCGCTACAATAGTCTAAAAACATTAATCACAAGTATCAAATTCCTACTCAGGTATAAGTAAGAAACCCTTCTTCAGGTATAACTTTAGATCTAACTCACTCCTACTTGTGATCACTTCAAGCATTATTCTCATTGAATCATTAAAGTCCTCTAACAGGTAAGCAGTGTTTTCTCGTTACCATTTCAAGATCACTCATCTCAAAATAAATACATCTTAAAACAAAATAGGAAAGAAGAAATTTCTCGAGCAAAATACATGTCAATCTACAAAAATATTTATAAATGCACAAGAGGAATTAGAAATTTAATGAAGCAACGAAATTAGTAAACAAAGAAGTCTTTTTCTTCCAAGTTGGAAATCATATTAATTAATAAAACATGAGTTTGATTGCATAATCTGGTCCAAAAACAATAAAATATCATAATAATGGGCATTAATAGTGAAGTTGTTGATATAGTCTTTGCAGTATGGTAGATTCTAAAAGTTACCATCAAATGGAGAATGTGTGGCAGTGGTACATGAGTGCCACTGTCTTGCAAGTGATTGCATTAAGAAGTATTTGAGAATTATTTTCAACATTGTACTACCAAATGGGTGGAGTTCACTTCTTTTAAAGGCCTAAATGAAAGTGAAGCTATGTCACAAAACTCTATCATATAATGGGAAAAACATGACACAAGAAGAAAAAAAATAAAAGCATTTGAATTGTAGAAAATTTTCATTTGTTTAAAATGCTTATAATGTTATTTGAATTATAATATTGATATCAATTATTATTTATATTGATTTAATATATTTACATTTATATTGCCTAAAATTTATATTTTATGTTTTGTTTCAAATCAAATTTCATTTTTTGTTGTTCTATTTTTTTTTGGTGTCCTTACTATAATATATTTCTTTATCAATAGATTTTTTTTTATTGTACATCAATCCTTTTTAATTATGTCTGGTTTTGTGATTACGATTGATTTCTAAGTGAATAGAAATTTGATGGATTATATCTATCAAGTGGACATTTACATAAAACATAATGAAAAAGATAACTATCCTTAATTCAAGAAAAGGAGGAAAACTTCAGGAATCGTTTCATTACAATTTCCATGCCCAAAAAAAGAAAATACTTTCTACATAAAAATATGATTAGTCTAACATACTCCATTATGTTGTAACAACCTCCCATGTCATTCACATTTTACCAAAAGTTGTTTCTTGGCAGAGCCTCCCAAATTAAGAATTCTATTAGCTATGATGGATTCTTGTTCAAGCCCAAGATGGACAAATGGATTGTTAGCAACCTTGTCCTCCCTTCAAAAGGCCCCCACATAAGGTTCTAAAAGAGTAATGATAGAAGTATTCTGCTCATAAGAGATAGGGGAACCACATCTTGGGTTTGTAATGCACAAATGAACGAACATAGCGTAAGATTGTGTTTCCGTGATGGCATAGAGTTCTTTGACATAAGTAGAGGTAATTTGCATATGGTTATTAAGATGCTTCCTAAAAAATGCCAAGGGGTGTTTGTGTTGAACCAAGATTGCCCTTATACCCGTATTTGAAGGATCTGTCTCGACTTCAAAAGGGATGGAAATTTCTGGTAATGCAAGCACTGTATCTCATTTGAGATTGTCAAAGGTTAGTTTAAGCTTAATGTGACCAATTAAATCCATACTTTTTAAGTAATTTGGTTAGACAATATTAGCATAGTGCCTAATGAATTTGGAGTAGTATCCTGTGAGTCAAAGGACACCCCGCAATTGTTTGAGATTTATACGTGTAGGCCAATCAATTTGCAATACTAATAAAATGAAGTTTTTTTTTTTGGAAAGATTTAATTTGTGATAAAGATTGATCATGTAGTAGAGAATCAATTTATGATTCGATTGGGATTGAAAAAATCATGCTTGGGCTATAAATTGCCCAAAACATGGAAAATCAATTTAAAATTCAATGTAGTGAGGATAAGTTGCAAAGCAATGCACCACATTATTGGGATTGATCAGCTTATATCTTTAGGTTATAAATTGCCCAAAATATGAGAGCTCATAAAATCTTATTTTTTTGTAAGGAGGAGTCGTGCAAGAGAGAAGGTATATATTACCCATATTCTATGCTTTTTCTCCATTTTTTTTTAATTTTTTTTAATTTCATTTAAGTATTGTATGCCATATAGTGAAGATTCAATCCGGAGTAATGCACCATATGTTGTAACTTGCAATGAGAAGCAATTGATTTCAGAAATAATAATAAGATGATTTTATTCAAGATAAGACTAAATCAATATGATGTTGTATCTTTTGGTGAAAAATCAACTTTGCATATTTCAAGCATCAAAACATGCAAGAAAATCAAAGTCACTTGCAACAAGAAGAAAATAATTGTAGAAATGATGGTAAGATGATCCTATTCAACATAAGACTAAATCACTTTGATGTTGTGTTTTTGGTTGAAAAAACAACTTTGGATATGCCAAGCACTAAGCCATGCAAGAAAATTAAGATTGAAAAAGAATAGAACTAAGCATTAATGATTTTATCATTGCTTATTTTAGGGATAATTTTGTTTTATAATTTTGGGATTTTACCTTATTTTATAGATGTTACCTTTTTTAGGGATTTTATTTTATTTTTAATAAGTTATTGTGGGATATTTTTATATTGTTTCATATTATGTCAGGTACTATTATATAGTTTTCTAATTATGTGAAATACTATTTAGATATTTTTCTATATGCTCATTGTTTTTTATTATAAGGGATACTGTTATTTTCTAATTATGTAGGATACTATTTGATTTTTATTCTTGTTTTTGTTTTTAAGGAAATAAGCTCATTATTGATATCATTTAATGTGGTTATCATAAATAGAATAATAATTTAATTCTGTTCACTACCTATGGCCAATATTTCATAATAGATATGCCTTGCTAAATAAAATAAGATACGAGAATTGATTTTATAAAATAATATAAAAAATCAAACATATGCAAAGAAAAAAGGCCTAATGATTATGTCATAAATTATTACCGTGTGGTCCCTAATCATTTCTTTTCCGAAATTTATAATTTTATTTAAAAAACATCATATAATTGAAAGTTTGAAAATGAATAAAAACATAATAACTTTAATTTTATTAGTTTACATAATATAAACTATTGTTATATTTCAAAAACTGTATTTGTATTAAAATTATAGTAGCCATATTTTAAATTCTCAAAAAACTATATTTAATTGTTTTCAGGTCAATTTTATATTTTATTTTAATCATTAGATTCCCATTTTTGAACAATTATTTCAAAGTGGTGCATGAAATTATTTTGTTCTTATTTATTGATAGAATCCTACTTTTATCTGTTCTTAAAAAATTCTTATAGTTTACAAAACACTAAGTACATAATTTTCAATAAATTATTTCATTTAATCAAATGTACTTAGCACACTAATCTATATGTTATTTAAATACGAATATTTTTATCATATTTTACTTTTCAAGTTGATAATTTACAAAGGAATTTTTATTAACTAGAAATTATATATAGTAATATTATTATATTTATTTTAAATTATGTAATTTATATAGGATTATTTTTCTTTTACAGTAAATATACTATGGGGAGACCGATTAGAAAGAATTTGCTTTTGTTAAAATTAAGATTGTTTTTAGAGAATATCGAAGTTGTTTTAGCTTTCGTTGATTATAATAAACTTTTACAAGTAACTTTTAATAAAATCATAATTTATAATTTTTTTTAAAATACATATTCAACTTTACATACAACCAATATTTTAAAAATTGAATCGGAAATTGAACTAGTGAGATTTTTAGGTCATGGTTCGATTAGTTGAACCGGTAGTCGAATTGGATAACGTAATAATTATAATTATAATTATATACATAATTATTTATATACATATAAGTAAATCTAATAATATGCATAATAAAAATTGACTACATATGATAATATTTATTATTATATTCAATTAAAATAGTATTATTTTGAGAGTAACATGGATTTAAGAAAAAAAATTAAGATTTAATCCTTATTTAAAAAAATAACTATTATTATTTCTTTTAAAAATACTCATAACTATGAAAATAATGGTTTCTTTTTTGAAAATCAGTTGGTCTAACTTCTTTTGTTCATTTTTCATCGCATATATCTTAAAAAGCTATATGAAATCAACATAAAATGCATCTAAATAAGACGAACGAGTAAAACGTTATGACTTTTGGAATATAGATGTGAAATAAACCCTAAAAACTAATTTAAAAATATAAAAAATTTTCAAAAATAATTCAAAAAAAGTAAAAAAAAAAGAGAACCGGTCGATTTTCAACAACCGGGTCCGGTTTAGACGATTTTTGGGCGGTTCAACCGGTTGCTGCATACAACGCGTTAACCAATACTAGTCTTCATGTAGTGTGTGTTTGGATTATTTGTGAAAAAAAGATTATGTTAAAAATCGATTATAAGTATATCAATTTTTTTAAAAATCAATTATGAGAAAATTAAGTTATGTTTGGACGTGTTAGTTCATAATTAATTTTAAGATAAAGAATTTGGTTTGGATTGTATAAAAAGAATAGCTTTTATGTATTAAATTACTAAAAGAGATATGTAATAATTGAAAATTTTATTTAGTTGAGGGTAAAAGAGTATTTATCTATCAAAACGTTTGAAATAAACTATAATCACATAATTAAAAGCTCTAAATACAAGTTTTTCTAAAAAATACTTTTTTAGTTATAGAAAAATAATCTTAACTTATAATCAATTTTACACACTTTAAATAAACAAGATAGATTTTAAATAAAACAACTTTTTATAAAAAAAATAATTTAGAAAAGAAAAAACATTTCCTACACATACTCGTAGTGTGCTACACTACTATTATCTTCCTCATAAAATCACTCCTTCACTCACTTGTAGCCGTGTTATAAGTTTGTAGTCTTTTTTTTTCCCTAGTCCTCTTCCGTCTTATAATCAATAAAAAAAATTCACATAAAAATATTATTTTTTAGTCATTAAATTTTTTTAACGGTGTGTCAAAGTAATATACCATAAAATATGTTAATGACTTGTAAAAAGATTTTTTTTTACATAAATTTATGTGTGAATATAGTATGATTCAAATTTCAAAGGAATCTATACATTCCCATTTTAATTCATTGGAATTTTTTTTGGTAATTCTAAATTGATCCTCTTTGATGATGTATGGACTATAGATCGAGTCGCCAAAAATTCTTCTGTTATAATTCTAGACACGTGTAACGTAGATACACAAGAGGAGTGATTAAAAAGAAAAAGTCTCAACTTGTATTGGTACGAGAAGAAGGGTTTGGTTACATTAAATATTTTATTTTGGATTTGATCTTTATGACTGTGTGTATAGAAAAAATATAATTGGAAAGAGTCTCACTTCACGTACTTGATCGTACCTAATAAGATTAGTCTATTATCTTTTGATAAATAGTCAAAATCAGAATTACATAAAAACCAATGATAATAATTTAAGAAGAGTTTAATTTTGATCCACCATCAGTGTAAATTTTTTTACATTGTCATCCAATCATGTGTTATCAAATCATTAAAAGAGTTTGACCGTACCCAATGAAATTAGTCTATTGTCTTTTGATAAATAGTCAAAATTAGAATTACATAAAAATCAATGATAATTTAAGAAGATTTTAATTTTGATCCGTAAAGTTTTTTTACACTGTCATCCAATCATGTGTTGCCAAATGATTAAAAGAGTTTGACTATTACAACAATTACCTAAAAAGTCTAATTCTTTTAATGATGTGTCAACACATGATTGGATGACAGTGTAAAAAAACTTTACATTTATAGTAAATTGAAATTAAATTCATTTAAGAAATAACATAACCCATTGTTTAATCTTGACCGTTGTAATTAGCTCCTCTCACTCTAAAACTACACCACTCCTCTCATGCAATAAACTCCCAGTTTTATGCAACAATCTTTTCTATTTGCCTGTAACTGATTCTACTTCATTTCCATATTTTACCATAGCAGTTTTTATTTATGGTCAATAATGTTCAATGGCAGCCAAATTAAAATCAACCATATTGACAGGATATGACAATAAAACCAGTGAAGTACTGACATATTCACTTTTCATCGAACATTTATCATAACAAGGGGATGACATAGGGCGCATGTCAAAATTTTCATCTGCATCATGCAAAGGTTCAACACGAGAGTTTTCAGCTGTAGGTGTGACCAGATTTCCGTATGTGGGATAAACGCTTCCTACTACCATCCCTTTCTTGTTCTCTCCTGTCTTCTCCTGTCTTTCTCTTCTCTAAGGTCCTTTTCCTTCTCACCACGCCTCCTCTGCGTATATGACATAGGCATATAAAAAAATGAGTGTCTAAAGAATCATAAGAAAGACCAATATAACAAATTTGCCTGACTGCAACATAATTACACAGGCATAGAAAGCACATACCTCCTGGAAAACCCCGGTGATAGGCTTGTTTTCCTCTCCGTGCATATTCATTATGTCTAGAAACGACTTGAAAACACCATCATCGCCTTGAAACCAAGTTTGCATGCATGAATAGAAACCAATCAGACTCAAAAGTGAAACTGTCCATTCTGTGTTGATCTTGCTATAACCAAAATGCCAACAATCAGCCAGCATTGACGGTCCATGTCACTAGGGTCAGTTATCCAGTAAAAACTAATGCTGCTTAGGCATTTCCTTCGGTGTTTGAAGACATACATGAAATGCCTCAAATTCAACAATGTTTTTACCTTAATTACACAACTAATCATATTGAAGTACAATTATAAAACACAAAGCTTACAACTAATCATAATTACACAAACACAAAGCTTACAACTGACATAATTACACAAATTTTCATATTGAAGTACAACTGAACTGGTTAAATGTTTTCTTATTCAAAACTTAAATACAAACAGTACATTTATGATCAATTATGAATATAAGCAATGTCTAAGTAGCAGTACTCTAATAACTTGAAAAGACATGCCATATTGTATCTTAGTGTCGCGTACGCATTTCAAGAAACCAAATTCGGTTTAAACCAATAATCTAATAAATCTACAACCTAACGGTTATCAAAAGAAGAGGCCATTCACCTTAGCAACAGCTCATGAAAATAGTCACCCATTAACGTCCATAATGATATTCATTGATTATATATACCCATAGTGCAGATCACGGCCAACGGCTACAACGGCCAACCGCAACGATGGCCAATTGTTACAACGGTCTAAAAGCTTTAATCTCAAGCATTAAGTTGCTACTCAGGTATATAAAGTAAGGATTCAACTCTTCCTCGAGTATGACTTCAGATCTAACTCACTCTTACCTTTGATCACTACAGCATTCTTCTCATTGAGTTGTTAGAGTCCTCTTACATGTATGATGTATCCATACTAGTTCTCATTACTCATTTCAGAAGAAAAACATCTTAAAACAAAGCAATAAAGAAATATTTGAAATGCATTAGAGGAACTTGAAATTTAATGGAGCAATGGAATTAGTAAACAAACAAGTATTTTTTTATTTTTTTTTCCAAAGAGGAAATCATATTAATTAATATAACATAAGTTTGATTACATCATCTGATCCAAAAACAAAAAAATTTCTGAATAGTGGGCTAAATGGGCTACGCTGCCGTCTTCTACAGGCCCTCATTCATTATCCCAAGTCAAAAAGGTCGAAGAAATAGCAGAGGTTTAGTAAAAAAATAAAAAATCATAGAAACTCCACTAGCAGTTAAGTTGCTGAAATTGTCTGCTACAAAACCCAACATATTTGCATACGATAGATTCAAAGTGCTGCATCAAATGGAGAATGTGTGGTAGTAGTTGTGCCAGTGTCCCATTGACGCCATTAACAAGTATTTGAGAATTATTTTCAACACAATACCACTAAATGGATGGCATTTACTTCTTCTAAAACCCCAAATGAAAGCGAAGTCCAGCCACAAAACTCCATCCTAGAAGAACTAAAATTGGGCCAGCTTCATGCAACTGATAAGTGATAAACAGCGAGACCCGAATGGGAAAATTAAAATACCATAAAAGCAAAAGAAGACGAGTAAGGGGATTTATATACATATAGAGAGAAAAATCAACAAAAAAAAAAGAGTATGAATTGTAGAAACTTTTGATTTGTTTAAATTACTCATCAATGTTATTTGGATTATAATATTGAATTAATTATTATTTATATTGATTTAATGTATTTACATTTATATCTTCCAAAATTTATATTCTATAATTTGTTTCAAATCAAATCAAATTTTCATTTTTGGTTTCCTTAATAGATTTCTATATCAGTAGAGTTTTAATGTAATCAATCTATCTATCTTCCAATGCAGTTGTCATGTCTCAACAACAAATTAAACAACAATTTTATTATTTTTTAAATTTTTATTTAATATTATCTAATGATACAATTAATTAACTGCTGAATCCCTTTAATTTTCCCTAATTCATCTTATTCTATAACCCCTCATTTTTCGCCGCTCTCTCCTTCAAAACTTTTTATCTTTCACACTTTTCCTTCCGTCTTAATTATTGTCCTTCATTTTTTTTCTTAAAAAAAAGAGTAAAAGGAAAGTCTCAAATTTAATTTAATTTCATTCTTTTTATGTTTCTTATCCTCTGTAAGATTATTTCATGTAAAAGTATGATTCTTTTTTATAATTTGTTGAAAAATAATAAAACTTTGATTACTCTTTTTAGAAAACAAATGAAAAAGGTATATGATCTTAATTATATTTTACTAGCATATTTACTGGCATTACGAACGTGCATGTCAATCTATAAATTTTATTTTTTTTGTTAACATAAAGATTAAGTAATAATGAAGAGTGTTTGATTATATAAAAAAAATTGAGAAGTGTTTGAAGACGGTTGTAACTATAGAGTAAGAAGTATTTATAATTTTATTTTTTTATATTTATCTTTAAATATTTATTAATAAGATGTATTTACAATTCTATCCATTTTATATTTATCTTTAAATATCTAGATGAGTAATCAATAATGATAGTTTTGGAAAAATAAAAATTAATTAGATACCAGTATATATAGTATAGATAATCATTTTGTTATTAATGCACGTATTTAAGAGTTAAAACTTAAATAATAAAAATATACTAAGATAGATAAGTCATACTTAATTTTTGGATAATTAATTCAGAAAAAATTCACTTCTATTCCTATATTAGGTTTCATCCATTAAAAGTATTTACATTTTAAAAGTTTGGATTTTGAATATATTTTTAATTTGACTTTATTACTCAAAATATTATATGTATGAATTAAACAATTTTAAAAGAACCTGCTTCTAATACTATTAATTTAATTATAATAAAAAATTTATAAGTAATTTTTTATAAAATCATAATTTTACAATAAAGTTAATAAAAAATAGAACATAAGTATTTGACTTTACATACAACACGTGTGTAAGAAATTAGATTATATAAGAAAATAGAATAGTTGTGCGAAGTAGTTACTCAATAATGTAACGTCGGGTTGGTTTTGTGGCTAAAGAGTTGTGCTTCTTCTTAGAATTTTTTTATTTTTTATGTAAGGATGCGTTTTTAAGATCACATGAAAAGGAATTTAATTTGGATTGAAGCAAAAACTAATCCAACAATACCCTTTTCATAAAAGAAAAATCTTCCCGTGGTGTGCTATGACTAGCATCTTTCTCAAAGATTCACTCACTTGTTACTGTTTGGGTTGAAGGGTTTGGCGGAAAATGAAGTGATGAGTGATTTTTTATTTTTAAATTAAAAAAATTAAAAAATATTTATAAAAATAAATAAAAAAATAATTAAAATATTATATGATAATCTTTTATTTTATTTATTTTATTTTTAAAAATTCTTATATACGAAAAATGTTTAACTAAAGTAAAAATTACCTCCATTTTTTTTCCTACCAAACTTCCTCATTTAAACATACCTTAAATCTCCGTGAGGGGCGTTATAAGTTTGTAGTCTTTTTCTTTTTTTTTTTTGGACCTCTTCCCTCTTTTAATCACTAAGATAAATTCAAATACAAACATTATTTGTTTAATAATTAAATTATTAACAATGTGAAAAGTAATATATATATATATATATATCATAAAAGTGATTAATGACTTGTAAAGATAATTGTTTTTCTGCATAAGTTATAAGTGTGAATAGTATGATTCAATTTTTTTAAGGAATCTTTACTGTCTTAGTCTCATTTCCGTATGCTTCTTAAAGGACTTTCTTGCAATCTGGATAATTGTGATCTCAAACCAAACAATGTCTTTCTCTTTCTTTCATCTTAAGATACCTAAAACTTACAAAATTTGGATTATCAAAGACTAGTGAAGAGAACTTCAACGCAAACTTTTGGAATTTTTTTTTTTTTGGTTAAAAAAAAGTTTAGGTAGGAGAAAGAATACGTGCATGTTTGGAAAAAAATTAGTTTTTTAAATAATAATTTTCTTATAAAAGTTGTTTTTGTGTAAAATTTATCGTGTTTAGTTAAAATGTGTAAAATTGATTATAAGTGAATATTGTTTTTTCATACATTAAGTATGTTTGGAAAAGATTAATTCTTTCTCAAAACAGTTTTTTTTAATAAAAATTTATTTTTATCTAAAATCTATCATGTTTGTTTAAAGTGTGAAAAATTGATTATAAGTTAAGATTATTTTTCTATAACTAAAAACAAATTTTTTTAATATAAAAGCTTATATTTGGAGCTTTTAATTATGTGATTATAGATTATTTCAAAAGTTTTAGAATATAAATAATCTTTTTCCTTCAATTAAATAAAATTTTTAATCATTCCATATCTCATTTAGTAATTTAATACATAAAAACAATTCTTTTTATACAATTCAAACAAATTTCTTTATTTTAAAATCGATTATCAACTAACACATCCAAACATAAATTAATTTTTACATAATCGATTTATTTGAAAATCGATAATACATAGAATCGATTTTTAACATAATCTTTTTTTCACAACTAATCTAAATACACACTAAAAATCACTTTTGTTGATAAACTTTATTTTGAGCATTTTGATTATGTGTTTAGATTATTTCAAAAAATTTGGTAGATAAATATTTTTTTACTCTCAACTAAATAATTTTTTCAATCATTTTATATTTCTTTTGGTAATTTAATAGATATAAGTAATTTTTTTATACAATCTAAACAAAATTCTCTGTCTTAAAATTTATTATTAACTAACATATTTAAATATAAATTATTTTTCTTGAAAATTAATTATACATATAATCAACTTTTAACATAATTTTTTTCTCAACTAATTCAAACACACTCTAAAACCTTATTTTTTAAAAATAATTTTCACTCATAATTAATTTTATATAATAAAAAATAACCTTTTTTAAACATACAGTATTCCATGTAAGTCTAAAACATGCCAAAATTTTTATTGAACGTTTACAGATTGCTTAGCGAAGGACACTTGCGTAGAATAATGATTGTATAGATTCACTACAAAGAAGTAGAGAATTGGCAGCCACTTTCCCATCACGTTTTGTACTGTTGCTAATTTATGTCATATTAACGACTTTGAGTTCATGTTCAAGTACGGTGAAATTGTACTACTTTAACGCTAGCCTATTTTATTTTAAGGCAAAAATCTTAAATCATCCCAGGCATTCCTCAAAAATTGCACAGCCACTTGTTGTTGTCTATATATATCTAAGCAGACCAAAATTGTGAAAGTCGGACACGAGAGTGAGGCGAAAAAATTTTCGGTTAAGGTTTAACTGGTTTAATCAATTTAACCGTGTGGTCGAATTAGACGATGTCATAATTACATATTAAATAAACAAATAAACAAATATACATATGCATGACTCATAACACATATTATCAATAATAAAATACATAATAAAGTTTTGGAGTTTTAATTATTAAGCCTTATATCACTCTTAGTTGAGTAGTTAAGTGATTGAGAAATTAAAAAAAAAAAATTTTAAAATTTAAAAAAATAAAAAAAATTTAAAAAAAAAATAAAGAGGACCGGTTCAACCCGATTTTGTCCGGTTTTGACCGATTTTGACCAGTTCAATCCGGTCCAACTCAGTCTAATCATGAATCTGGTTCTAACATTGAACCAAAACCGAATAAGGATCAGGTTCACGGTCCGACCGGTCCAACTAGGCGGTCCGGTCCGGACATCACTGCAAAATTCCTTTATGCGCCAATCTTTAATTTATTTTTTCTTTTTTCGGTTTCATACCTTCAAGTTGTAGTGCTGAGTTTTCCCTTTTTGTTCTATATCACTATGACACCATCGTAGAAAAACAAGTGTGCATTTTCACATGTACTTGCCTTTTACAGATTTTCACAATTTAACAGAGTTGTGCAAGTCCAATGATGTAGTACCATCATATTTGAGTAGAAGCTGTCCTCATGTGTTTGGAAGGACAGCAATGCTATATTACACGAACGTTTTTTTTTTCACAAAAGAGTTTACGAATAATTTGGACCGTTGTACAGGCACAATTACATAGAAAAATAAAACAAAAAAATAAAAATAAAAATTATATGTACAAACAGTTCATTCATGAGTCATTCACGAAATTGCCTTCGTTCTAAACAGCATTTTCCTTGGAACAATAAAACGAGTAAACTCACGATAAAGATCTGCTTTGCCCTTGAAAAGTGACTGAAACTCAATACAGAAATAGCCTCTCTCACCGCAAAACCTAACCGATGTTACCGATCTATGATGGCAACTTTCGGGTATACGATGCTCCGAGTTCAGTTGGAATAGCAACGACGACGTTTCTTCTCTCTTCTCCAAACAATTGCGTTTCTTTTGGATTCTGAGTTCAATTTTTATTTGTTTCCTGAGGATAATTGATGGATTTATTTTCATTATATATTATTTATTTAAATATTCGTTTTATTTTTTTCGGTAGACCAGAGGTATTAACATATTCTTTAAGTATAATCAACTTGGGTTGATCGAGTAAAACTTAATTATCATCATACTTACTATAACGGTTCACAACCAGAGAGGAAAACAGAAAAATTCTTTTAAGAACCAGTTTTATCTCAAATTCTGTTTAGATATCTGATTTTTGAAAGTTGGCAAACTCCCCCTTAGATGACTCAAACATATATATATATATATATATATATATATATATATATATATATATGATATCCATTCGGCTTCTGGCAACAATATGTTGAGGATTTTAGAAATGTATCGATGCATAAAAAGAAAAATTACCTAAAGTATAAGAGTGATCAAACTGTTTAGAGTTCCTGAGATATGATAGATAGACTCCTGAACCCATGATTAGGCAAATGGATCTTGTTGAATCGCTTCCAATGCATACTATGTTAGTCTACCACATTCTATGGAATATATAATTGGTTTTATGGGAGAAATTCAACTTCCATGACTTAATTTATATTTCCTAGCAAAAAATGGTTATTCCGTACAAGTTTGGGGGAGAGGAGGCTAATGGTGAAAACACTGAATGCTCAAATGAGCGCCATAACAAAAGATTGTTAACAATTTAATATGTTAAGACATTAATTTATAAAAGTATAATGGGGCTATAGCTCAAAATTTTCAGTGCTAATTATCTTTCATTAGAGAATTAAAAAATAGACAATACCAAATTTTGTAGGATTCAACATTGTGAGAAAAGTAACAACACATAACTAATGTCATCACATTATAAAACTATTGGATTAGCTAGCAGGCAGTTTAGCATTCTCTCTGGACCTGTAAGTGTCTTACTACAGTTCTATCAAGTCTTTGTAAACGGGGGACACATCATATTCTCATGGTGATAAATTCAGGAACCAAAAGCTAATATACTGATTCTATGAATTGGCATCTTACATGAAGTTGTCATGGTAGAATATGATTATTTCTTCAGTGGAGGCAGGCTAAGTTTAGCTACATCCACACAAAGATTGTTTGGGGCTGACAAAAAGCACTTTTGATAATCTAAGGGCTTGACAAAGAAGTTCTAAGGCTCTTATAAGAAATGAGGACTAATTCTTTTTTCTTATAAAAAAATGAAAGTAGTTCAAATGAAACTTAGTGTGACTTACTCTGTATTTATTGATACATAATCTATGGAGCCACCAGTCTTAAAAAAGCAAAAAAGAGTGCGAGAGACAGAGAGATTGGTTTAACAACATAAACCATAAGCCAGAAAAAGTTTCTGTGATCAATAACACTTGCAGCTTAACACGGTGAGCTTGAGTGTCTTGAAGCTGATGACATAAAACGATTCATTGCCACGAAAGCATCATGTAAGTTTCTGCTAGGTTGTGGTATGATAAAAGATATTTCATTATTGAAGAAAACAATCAAGAACTAGATATTTTGGCTTCAATACAGGCATCTGAAACACTAACCCATGAGCGAAAATCAACAATGACTCAAAAGATCCTTAAAGTTAATTTACAGTGCACAAGGTAGGAATATCAGTCAGTTGAAGACCCAAAAGCTCAACCAACAACAACAACAACATAAGGTGAAAGTAAATTTAACAAGCATAAGAGTTAATTGAACTACAGCAAACGTGACCATTGCATGGTCCAACTTCTTTGACCCTAGAGAAATAAGCATTTTCTAACCATTCATGCAAAATCCAACATTAATAGATGTGTAACTCTAGTTGGAATTAAAGTGTCTCACCTCGTTTTTTTTCCCTTCAACAGCCCTCTAGCAATCATTTTGTGAAGAAGCTTCTCTGCCTGTTCATTCTCATTTTTTTCAAGAAGAGCCTGAATAATTGATAAAGCTGTTACATCATCAGAGGCGCAACCATTGTCATCCATTTTTGAAAGCAAGGCAATGGCTTCATCAAACAAGCCCCCTTTACAAAACCCATTGATCATAGAATTCTATGTTATGACATTCAATGAACAGCCTTCAATAAGAAGATGCTGGAAAAACTCTTGTGCAGTTTTAAGTCTCCCACATTTGCACAAACCATCTATAAGTATGGTGTACATGAACATTGTAGGACAAATTCCTTTGTCAACAATTTGTTGAAATAATGCAATTGCCTCGTCAAGATGCTGGTTTTGCACAAAGCATCTAACAAGATATTGTAAGTAATTACACAGGGGCATTGGCCACTAGCATGCATCTCATGAAGAAGGTCTTGCACATGAGAGATCCTCCCGGATTTGCACAAGCCATCAATCAGAGAATTGCATGTTATAGTATCAGGAACTAAATTTTTGTGTTGCATTTCTTCAAAAAGTTTCATGGCTTCATCCACCCTTTTATTCTTGCAATAACCATCAATCATAATTGTATAACTCCTAACATCAGGAGTCAAACCTCTTTTGATCATATCATCAAATAACTTTGATGCCTCATTCACTTCATTCATTAGAAAGTATCCATCTATTAAAGCACTATGAGTGACAACATCAGGCTTATAATCGCTTAGCAGCATCATATCAAACACTTTTTGAGCTTATGTGATTCTTCCTTCTTTACATAATGCATCAATCAATATGCTAAAGGTATATACATCTGGGTTGATGTTGT
This sequence comes from Styphnolobium japonicum, assembly GCA_023212625.1. Lineage (NCBI taxonomy): Eukaryota > Viridiplantae > Streptophyta > Magnoliopsida > Fabales > Fabaceae > Styphnolobium > Styphnolobium japonicum. The sequence goes on from JALBWW010000011.1 coordinate 27,814,468, forward strand.
TTTGAACCATTTCATTCAGCAATCAATATGCTTCTTTTAATTGACCCACACAGCAGAAACCATGAATTAGAGAACTGTAAGTGACAACATCAGGAGAAATTCCCTCGACAATCATCTTAGAAAACAAATTTTGTGCCTCATTTACAAGCCCATCTTTACATAACCCATCAATGATTGCACTGTACATTATTAGATCAGGCTTAACCACCTGTCTCCTCAGCTTTCGAAGCAATTCAATGGCAGTTGTTGTTTGTCCTATTTTAGATAGCCCATTGATTAAGGTCCCATGACTAACTTGATCAAGCTGAAATCCTTGTGCTTTCCTAACCTCTCCGTTAATACAGAACCCTTTCATCAGTGTTGTCAAAGTAATGCCATTTAATTCATAACCCATCTTGATAATCTTGCCCAACACAGAAAAAGCAAAACCCATATGACCCGAGTGGCAGTAAGAATTGATCAAGATGCTCAAAGTAACCATGGGTGCGAGACAAAGAGAGGTAGAAATAGGAAAGGGCATACCTTGTACGTGTAGTATTTGTATTCATCTCATCAGTATCACCGTTTGTTCAGTTGCGTCTTCTCTTTCTCACTATCAATTCACCGCTGGGTTCCTTCAGATTCAGATCAGATCCACTCTCTCTCTAAGTTATGCAGCCTGCGTTTTTTTTTTTTTTGAAGCGTACCAAGTAGAGTGATTTGGCATGAATAAAATCAAATAGAGTCAAAAGGAAAAAGTGTATTTTAATGATGGAATGAAAAAAAATTATCTTATTATTTTAATTTTTATTGTTTATAATATTATTTGAAAAAGAAAAAGAAGATTAAAATTGTAAATAATTATTTAAAAATAAAAAAGAGATAAATATTTCATTTTAAATTCTAAAATTGAAAGTCATAAAAATTTGAATAATATGAAGTGATTTTGATTTTCCTCTTTAGCTATTTTATTTCATTATTTATAGAACTCTCAAAATTTTTACCATTTCACTCTGTTATTAATTATTCTATCCATCTAAATATTGCCTAAGGGAATGGATTCCTTTCACTTAAGGGGTGAAAAACAAGGGTCGGTCCAATTCTAACGTCACTAGAAAAATAATCGTTTTATTGCAATTCTTGTGACTCAATCAACTATCTTAATGTCTCCTTAGAATTAGTTTATGTGTGTTATTTTTAATTAATTTATAATTTAATAATGATATGAAAAATTAATTTATTTGCGTATAATTGTACTATTTACATTAATTTGATTTTCTTTTGGGAAAGCAAAATTTGCTTTTTTTTTACCTTCCTACTATTACTGTTAGATAATTAACCAAAAAAAAATTTATTTAAAATTGAAATGTGACCCAAGATTGAGAAACCCAACATAATATCAAAAGAAAAGACACTCACATAGATCATAGTCATAGCTGTGTGCATAAAAAAATAAAATATTTTAAATAATAATAATAATAATAATAATAAAGAGAGAAAAATAAAAAATGATAAATAAAATGAAAAGGGCATGTGTTAAATATAAAAAATAAAATAAGAATAGTAAATAATGAATATCCTAAAGTTTTATTTTATTTTTTGGGTAGTCTCACAAAGTTTTATTATTCATAAGATTTTTTTAATAAATAAATAATAAAAATGATGAAATTAAATGTGTGTATTTTATTTTAGGATGCCGACAAAATCACAAAAATTAAAAAGAACCAATTTGTAAGCTGTTATTAATTTTATTTTACTTTATCTAATTGAATTAAAAGAGATACAAAATAATGAAAATTTTATATGTCTTATAATTTAAAATTTTAAAATATTATGTAACTTAATTATTGTTTACAAATAATTATGAAGTTTCTTTTCCCAACCTCTTATACCAACACAGTAACAAATTTTAGTTTATAGAGTAAGAAAGAAAATTTTAATTAATTTTAACTTACTATTAATATAAAAAAAAATTATATTAGGACTTCGTCAAGCACAAAATTTGAACAAGAACGAAAAGCAAAAGCAAAACATGAGAACAATCGATGAAACAAGAACAAATGAACTTTCAAGAATTCCAATCCAAATTGCAAACAGATTACCCGGGAAGAGCCAAATCCTAAAAATAGAATTCAAAAGCAAATTTTGCATTACATCAATGTAAAGCAAGGTGACGAGAATTTGCAACAGAAATGAGAGGATTCTGACAGAATTTACAAAGTGATTGTGGAGTCCCCGAATTGCAGAGTCCTCCGCAACAAGCTTTCCAACAAAGACACAAGAAATACGATTGTGATTCTTCAAAGAGAGAAGGTGACAGAGTTCACAATTAATGTGATATATATAGTGCATATCGAGCATTGTCTTATGAGAATATATAAGATGAACCAACCTTGATTATTGGGCCATAAGACTAAATAGCCAAAATTTACTTCCGTCAAATCTCATAATAAGACAATAACATACCCAAACACTCCCTACAAATATTTGAGAACGAGAAATTGGGGTTTGGTGGTAGCTAAAGATTCTATCTTGAGTGGCATTTGGGGCATTCTATTATGACATGGAGGGGTAAATTAGTCATGTGACACAAAAATTTATGGGGGTTGCTTGTTGCAAATTAGGTTTTGATTTTAGGGAATTAGCGTTTGGCCTTTGATGTTTCTATTTGCAATGATTTTGTGAGTAGTTGTTTCAACCCTTCCTCGATTATGACTTTAGATCCAACTCACTCCTACCTTTTGTCACTTCAATCATTCTTCTCAATGAGTTGTTATCTTACAGGTACGTCGCCAAACGTCTGAGTAGAACACATGTCAATTTAAAAAATATTGAAAAGTGCATAGAATGAATTTGAAATTTAATGCAGAAAATTAGCAAACAACGAAGTCTTTTTCTTTTTTTTAAAAAAAAATAGAAAATCATGTTATATTACAAGAAATTACTTGGTTTGTGACTGCTAAATCAATTACAAAAATAAAAAAAAATTGGGTACAAATAAATTTTGTGATTAATTTCATGATTAATTTTAATCGGTCGTAATTTTGTTAGTTGAAAACTTTTTCTAGCCAATCATAATTAGTCAGTAATATTTATGACTAATTTTATGATCAATAATTTCTTACAAAACTGATTACAAAAAGATATAAAAAAATTGGTTATTTTATCAAATTTTGTAACCAAAAAACCAATCAGTAAAATTTATGACTGATTTTTGGTCAAAAAAAACATATCAATTTGATACTTAGAAAAATAATCAGTCAATAAATCAGTCACAAAATAAAAAATATAAGAGTGGATAATTTTTTAAGCTACTTCTAGTATCCATTGTTCCGTTAAAAGCCTTCAAATTATGGGCCTACAACTAATCCCCTCCTATAAGTTAGAGAAAAAAAATAGAAGTTAACTGGATTTGTCCTCGGCAATATCCCACTAACTTCAAAACAGTATAGCGGCTCCATTGCTATCACAAAAACAAAAGAAATGACCCTTTTTTCTACTAGTCAATCAAGGTCGTAAGAAATATATCACGTTCTGCTACTTAAAAGGGTCTTTTCTAACTATTAGTAACATCTTGACATAATAATATAGGATTTACCCTTCGCCATATATATATATATATATTTGATACATTGGTAAAAGCCCCTAAGAGAACAAAATAGAACGAGTATAGGAAACTCCTATAGCATCTTGATTCAAGAGAGTGCCGCAACCTCGTGGAGGGTGTTCAAGACAGTGCAGCCCCAAGGGTAGCTCATGGGCATAGTTTGCCAAGAAATCAGCAACTTGGTTACCTTCTCTGAAGCTATGAGAGAACCGAAGTTGCCACTTTCGCTGCTTAAAATCCTGTATACTTTTCAACAACAACAAGGGTGAGCGTCTGGACAGCTAGCTAAAGCAAATTGTACCGCAACTGAAGAATCCCCTTCTACCCAAAGTTTCATAATACCTTTATTCCAAGCTAGATGAAGTGCATTTAATAAACCCCATAACCCTGTCATTAAAACACTGCAGGAGCCAATGTTATGAGCAAAGCCACTCACCCAAGAACCAGAAGCATCTCTGAGGACTCCCCCACACGCTGCATTCTGTCCTCTGTTTTTAACTGAGCCATCTATTAGAAATATAATCAGTTAGATATTAATAGTTAGTTTGTTAGCCTATATAAAGGCTTGATGTAATCACTTTGTATTCACTTCACTCATTTTAATCAATATCAATTTTCAAATTTTCTCTAAATTTTTTCTTTCTCTCTCCTCTGAACCATGATTCGTAATATGGTATTAGAGCTTCCATGGTATCCACCATGAACAATTTTTTTTCTTTCGCTGCATAGAGTTCTCAGAACTCTAAATTCCTCTCTCCTAATCTCTCTCTGTTTCTTCTTCAGTATTCTCTCTCTACTTCGTATTTTGCATTTTCTATTTCACTTCTCGAATTTCGCTTTGTTTGATAGCTCAGAAAATGATTTGCTTCCTCTTCATGTTCTCACTTTCTCTCTGTGTCACTGCCTGTTCAAATCTTTGTAGATGAATCGGAAGCCAAGGAATTCGTGCTCACTAATAAAATGTGTTTATTTTCTGATATCTAAGAAAAAGATACAGGGCTCCATATTTATACACATCCGATCCTAATCTATTGGGTAACTAACAAACTAATAATATAACAACAACCTACAGGATAAAAGGTACTAACAGATTGCCTGCATAATTGAATTTGAATATGCAACAGCTCCAGCTAATCATAACAGACATATATCTCTATCTCTAATACTCCCCCTCAAGTTGGAGTGTGAGGGTTGTGAACACCCAACTTGAACATAAGATCTTGAAACATCTTTGTCCCCAAAGATTTAGTGAATATATCAGCTTCTTGCCTCCGAGTGGGGATGTAACTAGTGGAAATAACTCCTGCATGCAAGTGTTCCCTGATGAAATGACAATCAACTTCTATGTGTTTTGTGCGCTCGTGATATACTGGGTTGGCGGCAAGGTGAAGGGCCGCTTGATTATCACAATGGAGGATAGTTGGTTCATCACAGCGCACTTGTAAACATTTTAGTAAACTGCGTAGCCATAAAACCTCACTTGTAGCATGTGCCATCGCACGATATTCCGCTTCACTAGAAGACTTGGAGACAGTAGTTTGCTTCTTTGTCTTCCAGGAAATAGGAGCTGACCCCAGCTTCATAAGGTAACCTGAGATGGATCTTCTTGTAAGGGGGCAAGAAGCCCAATCAGAGTCACAAAAAGCAACGAGCTGCAGGTCATTTTCTTTGGGCAGTATAATACCCTGTCCAGGTGAGGATTTTAAATAACGAAGGACCTTCATGGCTGCCTCCCAATGTCCTTCTCGAGGCTCCTGCATAAACTGGCTCAAGACATGGACTGCGTATGTGATTTCTGGACGTGTGATTGTGAGATAAATGAGCCTCCCTATGACTCTTCGGTACCGGGGAGGATCTGTATAAGGAGGGCTCGTGTCTAAGGCCAATCGATGATTCTGTTCAAGTGGGATGGATGAGGGTTTGCAAGCAAGCATCCCACACTCACTGAGAATGTCCAAAACATATTTCCGTTGGCATATGAACAAACCATCAGCTCCTCGAGCTAACTCCAGGCCAAGGAAGTATTTTAGTGTCCCTAGATCCTTCATGTGAAAACACTTGCTGAGATACCTTTTAAACTCGCTGCAGGCTGCTGCATTGTTCCCAGCAATAACCAAATCATCAACATAAATTAGCACAGCAAGAAAAATTGTCCTGTGTGAGTAAGTAAAGAGGCTATGATCAGCATCACATTCTTGAAACCCATAGTCTGATAAAGCCTGTGACAGCTTAGCGTACCAATTCCGCGAGGCTTGTTTCAAGCCATATAGGGACTTCCTCAATCTGCAAACTGTCCCCTCTTTGCGAGCTTGATACCCTTGTGGAAGCTCCATGTAAACTTCTTCATTGAGCTCCCCATGCAAGAAAGCATTACTAACGTCCATTTGATGCAATTCCCACCCTTTGGCTACTGCAATCGAGAGTACACAGCGGACTGTGGTCATTTTGGCGACCGGGGCAAATGTTTCGTGGAAGTCCTCCCCTTCCTTTTGCGTATAACCCTTTGCCACGAGACGTGCTTTGTATTTCTCTATCTCCCCGTTGGCTTTATATTTAACTTTATACACCCATTTGCACCCGATTGCTCGTTTCCCTTTGGGCAGTGTTGCTAGCTCCCAAGTATGATTGTCTTCCAAAGCCTTGAGCTCTAGACTCATGGCTTCACACCATTCTGTTTTCTGGACAGCTTCCTGATATGTCTTAGGCTCTTCTTGGCTCGAAATGGCTGCAAGAAAGGCTTGGTGTTTTGGTGAGAATTTGTCATAACTTATGTATTTTGAGATAGAGTGAACCGTACCTGAAGAGCATGTTGGATTCTGTGACTGGCACGTGGGGTTCTTCATTGCTGCATGGCAGAAATAATCTTGGAGGTAACGTGGGGGTTGCCTTGAGCGAGGTGCCAATTCTTGCACCTCATTTTGCTGTGCATTATTTTCAGCTTGTATCTCCCCCTCATTCCCATCTTCCTGACTTGAAGAATCAATGGTGACTTGTTCTGGATTCTCCCTAGTGACTTCATCATGCTTATCTTCATGGTTTTCTTGCTCCATGCTCGAGGGTACATCATGGAACGTGACTAGATGAGTTCCTGTGTCCACATTCTCTGCTTGCACTCCAAAAGGAAAAATATTCTCATAGAATGCAACATCCCTTGACACATAAAATTCTTTAGTTTTGAGGTTGTAAACCCTCCAACCTTTCTGACCTTGAGGATAACCGATGAACATACACCTTGCTGCCCGAGGATCAAATTTATCCTTTTGTTTGGATGGATCTTTCACGTAGCACAAGCACCCAATCACCCTCATATGATCATAGGATGCTGGCTTTCCGTGCAACATTTCATAAGGTGTCAATCCTCCATTGCCAGTTGTGGGCGTTCTGTTGATAATATGTGTGGCAGCAAGTACACATTCCCCCCAAAAGGATATGGGTAAGTTGGCTTGAAACCTTAGGGCCCTTGCCACGTTGAGGATGTGGCGATGCTTGCGTTCCACACGCCCATTTTGTTGAGGCGTTGCAACGCAAGAGGTTTCATGCAAGATGCCTTCCTCCTTGAGAAAACCTTGAACTGATGAGTTTGTGAATTCAGTCCCATTGTCACTGCGAAGTCTCCTTACCTTCTTGTTGAACTGTGTCTCCACCATTCTACAAAAATTAATCAAGTGCCCCATCGTTTCTGTTTTATTGTTCATTAGATATATCCATGTGCCCCTCGTGTAGTCATCAACTATTGTGAGAAAATAGTGAGATCCATTATGAGAGGCTGTATGATACCTCCCCCATAAGTCACAATGAATAAGCTCAAAAGGTACTTCAGCTTTATTATTACTTTCAGGAAAAGAAACTTTACATTGCTTGGCCTTGTGACATGTATCACAGCAGCCTATTTTATTGGAACTGAAACTACATTTAAACAAATGTGAAAGACTTTGTAAAACTTGAGTAGAAGCGTGACCCATCCTAGAATGCCATAGAGCAGCAGCATTCTTCTCAATGGCGGCTAGGGAGCAACCTTGCATGGTACCTCTGAGCATATAAACCCCATCGTGCAGATCACCGGATCCAATCATCCTCTTCGTGGTCTGGTCCTGTATCATACAATAATTTGGATGGTAAGTGACTGTGCAGTCTAAATCATGTGTAAGTTTATGAATGGAGACTAAATTGCAACTGAAATCTGGCACAAATAAAACATTAATGAGTTTTATATCGCTATTGAGATTAACAGTGCCCATCATTTCCACTAATATATTGTCCCCGGTGGGAACAGTGATGTGAAATGGTTCCTTCAAATGGCGTACTTCCTCCAAAAGGCTGAATATGGGAGTCATATGGTGTGAAGCACCACTATCAAGAACCCATTTTTGTCTTTGATGTGAATGAATATTACCAGCTGTAGCCTCATGCACCAAGGCACCCTTCCTTAGGTGGGTTCCATACAGTGCATGCCCGGTAGCTGCTCCTTCTCCATTCTCCTTTTCTTGGCTTTCATCTCCTCGTGCATGATGTGCACTGGGTGTGCCATTCTGTTTGTTTGCACCGCGTTGTGTCCTTCGTGCCTCCCAATTTGTTGGGTAGCCAATTATCTCAAAGCATTTGGATTTGACATGTCCTGACTTCCCACAATGATCACATTTTGGCCTAGGCCCATCACGGCCTTTATGCTTGCTTGAGTAAAAGGCTGAACCAGGTTCGGGTTTCACACTTCTTTCTTTATCTGCAGCTAAACGAGCCTCTTCCCTTAATACTTGGTTGAATGCTCGTCGAAGCGAAGGCAACGGATCCGTGTTCAGAATCGTTGCTTTGATGTGCCCAAAGCGGTCGTTGTCCAGCCCTCCAAGGAATAGATGGAGGTGGTGATCTTCTTCTTTCTGCATAAGCTGCTTAGCCGCCCCACAGGTGCATTCTTGTGCCGGCTGCAACTCGTTCAGTTCATCAAGGATGCTTTTGAACCTAGTGTAGTAGTCTGTTACACTAGCATCTCCTTCTTGCTGCATCAAACACAGCGTACGCCATAGTTGATGGATACGAGGTGCGTTTGTCTGAGCAAAGCGCTCTTCCAGGTCTACCCAAATATCTCTCGCAGTTGCTGCATGCGAGATACTCCCATGCAGGCTTGGATCAGTGGAGTTAATGACCCAGGCCATCACCATTGAGTCAGCTTTTTCCCAGCTCAGGAAATCAGCTGCTTTTGAGTTTGGCTTCTTGATGCTCCCATCAACGAAGCCCAGTTTCGATTTTGCACGCAAGGCTGTCCTCATTGACCTTGCCCAGGTGCGATAATTATCTCCATGAAGCAACGTAGCCACAAGGGTTGTTCCCGGGTTATCCGAGGAACTGAGATAGAAAGGCGAAGACTGTGCGACAACGGATGGGTCTTTGTTGTTATCGGAGGCATTTTGTTTCTTCTCCGATTCACCTTGATCGACCCGCTCTGATGCCATAATAAAATGTGTTTATTTTCTGATATCTAAGAAAAAGATACAGGGCTCCATATTTATACACATCCGATCCTAATCTATTGGGTAACTAACAAACTAATAATATAACAACAACCTACAGGATAAAAGGTACTAACAGATTGCCTGCATAATTGAATTTGAATATGCAACAGCTCCAGCTAATCATAACAGACATATATCTCTATCTCTAATACTCACCTTGGTGTGGTCACTGTACCAGCACACAATTTTGCTGGTGTTAGGCACTTTCATGGTGATTATTGAATCGGACAACTTGCAGGCTATGGAGATCTTATCTTGTTGTCTGTGAATGGACATCGTCGATCTTCCGCGGCGTTTTGGAAGAGTCTTGCTGGATCGTGGACTCAAATTCTGAGAGAATCGAGCACACAGAACATCTTCTCCAGTGGTGATTTCTTAGTTTTGGCGAAGCAAGAATCTCTAATGTATTTTGAAGCGGTGAAGACGTGATCACACAGGATTCTCTCTCCGCTAAATAGCTTCATCACTAAAATCTTCACCGCCCCTAAGCAACGTCAAGTTCCATATCGTGCCGAAGCATTTCTTGTCCATCGCGAATCTTGAGGAGCTTCCGGTGGAGACTACTTTGTTGCCATTGGAAAGATGGCCTCTTCTACCTCATCCAATGGCCGAATTGTTACCGTAAAGCAAATCGTCATTTTCAGAGTTCACCTTGGATAGGTGTGTAGTAGCATATGCTTTGGATCTAATATTTCTTCAAGTAAGTGTGAATCCCCACCGTAGGAAAGATTTAAAGACACGTGCCGCTAGATGTGGTTTCACCGACTTTAAGAGCTAATGATTGGGTGCTATTTGTGATCTTTCATCCTAGTGCCTATCACGGCCATTGTACGAAGGCGTTGCTAGTGCCTATAGTGTTTAGCATCATTTATTGGTTTTCATTGGGCTTTGGAAGTGGAAGAAAATCTAGCCCACTAATTTTTTTTTTTTGTTAAGCCTTTATATAGGCTAACAAACTAATTACTAATATCTAACTGATTATATTTTTAATACCATCCACATTAAACTTAAGCCAATCATCCTTTGGAAATATCCAGCCCACCAGTTGTGGATGACGCACCCGACCATGCATGCACGTATGCAAAGGGGAATTAGTAGCACTTTCAATCTCAGTTATTGCTAATACTTTTGATTACATAATCTGATCCAAAAACAAGCAAATACCAGAATAGTGGGCTAAAAGAAATTCACTGCCCTCTTCTACATGACTCTCCATCATTATCCCAAGTCATAAAAAGGTAGAAGAAATAGCAGAGGACCCAAAAAAAAAATCGTCAAAATGCATTATTTAGTAGTTAAGTTGCTGATATAGTCTTTACAGTATTGTAGATTCAAAGTGCTGTGTCAAATGGAGAATGTGTGGGAGTGGTGAATGAATGCCACTGTCCTGCAAGTGAAGGCATTAACAAGTATTTCAGAAAAGTAAAGTAAAAAAAAAAAGAATTGTAGAAAGTTTTGATTTGTTTCAAATACTCATCAATGTTATTTGAATTATAATATTAACATTAATTATTATTTATATTAATTTAATATATTTATATTTATATTACCTAAAATTTATATACTATTTTTTGTTTCAAATCAAATTTTCATTTATGGTGTCCTTATTATAATAGATTTTTTTTTTGGGTTTAAAAAAATTCTATTAAACTTAAGGAGAAATAAAAAATGAGAATGTGAGGATAAAAACTAGGAAAGATACCTACCAATATATTTTGATTATACATCAATTCTTTCTAATCATGTCTCGTTTTGTGATTTCGATTGATTTCTAAGTGAATAGAAATTTTAGTTATTTCTGGTTGAGTTTTATTTTTTATATACTTATTCTAATAGATTTCTATATATCCATAGGTTGCACAATGATTATGTTTTATCTCTCATTTGATAGAATTTTTGTTATTGTATGATAACTGATAGGACATGGGCTAGCAAGGAAAAACTGCGCCAGCCACAAGTTGCACTCAGAGAAAGGCCCAAGAGAAAGATCACACTACCAAAGCATCTAGAAGATTACACTAAATAAAAGAGTAACCAATTCTGTTATAGGGTGCTACGCACTATAGTATTGGATAAGCTCATTCTTAGGAACGTTGGTGCTAGATTGCGTTTTGTCAATTTGGATTCTGCTATTTGCTTTACTGTTATTGGCCTTAGAACTACTATATATATTCTGATGTATGCATGAGAATTAATCAAGAAAAGTATTAAACCATTTCTTTCTTCTTCTTCTTCTTAGGAGGTTCCTAGTCCTCGAATTCTAGGGAATTGCTTCTGTTATCTTAACAATAACAGTATTCTTGAATTAGTTTTTGTATTAATTAAGACTAAATCTCTTTGTGAACAACATCAATTTGGTACATTTAAAAAAAATTAATTAATTTCTCCAAGTACTAGCTTAAAATTCTAACCCAAATTTGATAGAGTTCTAAGTTAATGAGAATTTTAAATTGATTTAGGTTTTTTTAATTGTAATAATTCATTAGATATATTTATATAAATGGCTCGTTGTAGAATTTTTATACAAATTTCCTTGAATACAGTGAGTTTTACACATATTAATTGGTTTACTATCTATTTATTAATTTTCGAATTTTAATTATTATCTATCTTTACCCTAGAAGATTTTTAATCTATGTTTCTATCTTTTCTTTTGAATTATTTAATTTTTAGGTTATTTTAGATAGAAAATAATAATAATAGGGACTGAATTTTGCGCACCTGCCTTTAACTTTGGATATAGAATACATTTAAGTTAGAATTAAGATTATTTTTACAGTTCTATTTTGTATTTGAAACTCAAATATTTAAATGCCTTTAATTTAACAAAGACGTCAAATACAGTATGTAGCAGAACTATAATTTTAGTTGTTCTTAAAAAATTCTTATGGTTTACAAAGCACTGAACTACATAATTTTCAATAAATTATTTCATTTAGTCAAATGTACTGAGCACACTAATCTATATGTTATCTTATATACAACTATTTTTTTTATATTATATTTTAGTTTTCAACTTGACAGTTTACATAGGATTATTTTTTTAACGACAAATTATATATAGTAATATCCTTATTATATTTATTTTAAAGCACACAATTTATATAGGATTCTTTTTGTTTTATAGTAAATATATCGAGATCGATTAGATTGAACTTGACTTTTTAAATTAAGATTTTTCAGAGAATATAGAAGAGTTTTTTTTTTTGTTTTATTTAAGTTTTTGCTGATTATAATAAACATTTTACAAGTAATTTTTAATAAAATCATATCTTACAATTAAAATTAATTAAAAATATAAAAAATAAGTATTCAACTTTACATGTTGTGTAGTGTGCTACACTCTAATACTATCATCTTCCTCATAAAATCACTCACTTATTACTTCTAAGTTCTAAATCTCATAAGTTTGTGGTTTTTCTTTCTTTTTTGGTTGGACTTATTCTCTCTTAGAATCACTAAAACAAATTCAGATAAAAATATTGTTTTGGGAAGGCTTCTTAGTCGCAAGAAAGCCTAAAAGAGATTAGTCTCAAAGTATTAATAAACTATGGGGATATCATAGAAAACCAAAAAAGAAGAAGATAAAAAAAATATTTTTTTATTTATTAATTTTTTTTTTGGTCAACCACCCTAATTAACCTTTTTAGCCGAGTGACGCCTTACAGTATTCTTAAAGGTTAGGCCATTTGGCCCCCTATAAGATTAATTCATGGTTTGCAACTTAGATTACAAGAATTTTTTCTGTCTTCAAATTAAAGCGACTTCCATTAGAGTTTGAACTTGCATCCTATCCCGTGAGGACAAGTGTGCTTGCCAACTTAACCAACCTCATGTTAGTCATCAAATTTTTAAGTGTGGGTCAAAGTAAGATACCATAAAAGTGATTAATGACTTGAGAAGTGATTTCTTTTTGTTTTTCTTCATAAATTTATATGTATGAACAATATGATTCATATTTCGAAGGAATCTTTATTTTTTTAATCTCATTTGACTTCATTAGAAAATTTTCTTTTTGGTAATTACTTCAGCGGAATTTTGTTAAAGGCTCCCTGTGTTTTTTTGGACATTGCTAATAGAGAGAACTAAAGAATTACATAAAATTGGTACAAAAAAAGAGAGTTACATAACATATACGAGTACCTACATTATAGAAGGATATGTATGGTGTTATTCACTAGTCAACGGAATTGTTTGGATAAATTTATGAAAAAAAAGGAATTTTTTTATAGATTTTTTAGTAAAGTTTTTATTTTTAAAAAATTATTTTATATTTAGATACAATGTTTCAAAAATACTTTTAAATTATTAAAAAAGAAAAATACTTTTTATAACAAATTTATTAAAAAGGACATTTAAAGGAACTTTTTTAAATGTTCGGATAAAAAGTACTTTTTGTTAATTTAGAAAAACTTAAGAATTTTAAAAATTAAAATTATTTTTTTGTTCTATTATAGCAATATTATACTAAATAAGAAAAACTAATGTCATGAACTAATGAAAAACATTCAAAAATGACATGAAGAAAATGAATAGGTGCTCGTGGTGCCTCTCAACTAACTCTCTTTTAATTATAAACTTACTATTTACCATAGAAATTATTTGTAAACTACTTATTATATATATATATATATATATAATATGGCCAAAATTTAAAAATACAACTTACCCAATGTAATATTTTTATAAGTGGCAAGAATCAACTGAGAAATGATTCAAGAAGACTAAAGAAATCCTCCAAAAGAAAATAAGAGGAAAATGGAATTGCTACTTGGAGAAGACTTAGAACCTATCCCCACCAAAAAGCGCCAAAAATTAGCAAGGCAAGAATCCAATGAGAAATTTACTAACCAAATAAATTCTAGACGATTAGATAGTGGATATTCCTTACAGAGGTTTCAAAAACAAAGACTGCAAATAGATGTTGACAATGACAGAGATTCACAAGAAGTAGATAAGTAGTGTGACTAACTCATTCATAACCAAATAACATCCATTATATGAAACTCTTCTGAATTATTTACAAGGTCATACAAGAGCAAACTACTTAACAGAATTATCCAAGCCTTGGTGATAACTGCAGCTTCTTTATATCCTTTCTCTTTCCCAAAAAATGTTACTTACAAAGGAACTTCACTTGGCAATGTAGAATATCCTTGACATTACTAAACTTTCCATCCAGCAAAAAGCTTTCACATATATACTTTTACTTAACATAAAACAAAATAATTGTACACTACCTACATTGAAGTCAAGGCTTTATATGCCAATAAGATATGTTTCAAATATCCAAGTGAAAGTCAAGGCTTTAAATGCACAAAAGAAAAAAAAAACTATTTTTCACATACCCAAGTAAAGTCAGGGCAACTCCATCAATTGATATAGAAGCTATTGATGCTCATGAAGTCAGTAACCAAAAAACGCTCTCATGTTAGCCTGGCTCTTGATTAGAACAAGAAAAGCATCAAGTTGAAGAGACTTTGATATTCCTATGTTGCATATTTCATCAAAAACTCTAGTTTCAGAGTAACAACAAGGTTGCCCATTCTCAAATATTGTAATCCCTTTCTCAGTAATGATATTTCCCTTGCTAATTGCCTTAGCAACCCCTTTGATTCCATCACATATAATCTCACATTGCTTTTGAAGCAATTCAGTCGTTTAAGTCTTCATTTTCAACCTTTTAAAATGATTTGCTCCACAAATTTCAACTTGAGTTGCAGGCTTAGAGTTTAAATCAAATGCAGAAACATTGACAACATTCATTTCATAAGAAGACATGAATTGCTATTCAAAAGTATCAACACGATTCAAAGAACTTGCTACCCTATCTTTTACCCAAAATTCATACATCTTATCATAGAAGTTAATAGGAGTAGACATCCACTTTCTTGCATTAGGTTTTGTCTATAAGTATTTTATTGTTAGTGTAACACTTTACAAATATATCTATAAGGAGTTATGCATGACACACATTTTGAACCATATAAACCTCCAGAAATTTTCTCCACGCCTCAAGTTCAACATCCCACATTTTGTTTCGGGATTCCTGGAGAAAACCACACATGCCTTTGAATAGGTCATAACAAGCACTAAAATTTATTTTCAGTGTCTTCATTTGATTCTTCAATTTATCCTTCTCAAATTTCATACCAAGTTTTTCATTGCATGCTTATACCACATTTGAATAAGTAATTGGAGTGAAAACACCATCTAGCCTATTTCCCATTTACTATTCCTCTAGAAGTGCATCAAGAAGCATTTTATCCATATGTTATGTCCACTTCATCACATCTTTTTTAAGTTCAGCATTTTGATTTGTTTTTTACTTTGTTGTCATTTTTCAAAGCTACACACTATAATATCATCAACATTATCACAATATATGGAATAAACTTTAAAATGAACGCAAAGTATTATACCTAACAGAGTAAAAGTTAGGCATAACTTAACTACTAATATAAATGAACATAAGTATTGTACTAGATATAAAGAAATGAAGTCTAATATATAACAAAAGAGAAATTACCGAAATACCAAGCATACAAGTTAAGGTACACATGTCGGTAGCTAAATAATTTCATATAGTTGCTCCACGAATAGCTTCTTCATCATTCTCATTCCTATTATAAACTTCCTTTATATCTGGATCATTGTTAAAGAGCTTTTTATCATCTTTAATAATCAAATTGAAATCAAGATCAACCTCCATAAGGTAGTTATGCATAATGAAACATGCCAAAACAATATCTGTTTGAGTTTCAAACTTATAATGTGGTTCTGCTCCAAATGAAATTATAGGAAAGCACTTTTTGACAACACCAAATGCTTGCTCAATAGAATTGCGCAATGATGCATATTAGTGATTAAATAGTTCTTTAGGATTTTCTGGTCTTGGAGTTGAGTACTTTTTTAAATGATAGCACACACCCTTATATGGCTTAATTAGGCCATTCCTAAACATAAACCCCACATCAACCAAAAAATACTTTCTTATTTTAATATAAGAATATTATGAAATCAATTTTGCATATATAAAATAAATTTAGAATAGAAAAATATATATTTCTATCATAATATAATATTACCAAGGGGATAATAAGTTTGTCTCCTCTATTAAGAACATTTTTTAATTTCATGAATCAGAGGTTGTGCCTTCCCAATTAGGTAAAACATGCATGAATTTTAAGTCAAATGAACAAGCTACTAAAACATTTTGAATGGTGAAGTCTTTTCTCCCACTATAGCTTGGGACATCAATCTTAAACACCTTAACTCTTACTACTTGAAAAATATTTTTAGAGATGAAAAATTTCGTTGCATAATGTTTAAATTCTGTCAGTAATCTAGTGATGAAAACTAAGTAGTCGTTGAAATGGCCTCTGCTAAATTTATAGATATGGAACTTTGAATCTGACATTAAATAGCGACGAAATTTAATTTCAACGGAATATTCCGTTGTGAACTAAATAAAAGTCCATCACTAATTGTCAGAAAGATTTATGTCTATTTTCTTTTGAATTAATATTTTTATCGAGGTATGTATTCCATCTCTAGTGCTAAAAAATTTAATTAAAAAATTTGGGTGTTCAGTCACGATTTTTATTAAAAATTGCGACTAAAAGCCTTTTCTTTTTCAAAAAACAAAAGTTATTATCCGTTTGTTTACATATATCTTTAGCAATCAAAAAATCTTTAAAATAAATTTGATCTCAAACTTTTTAGAACCACAAAACATACCAATAAGATCCTGAGCGAAATAATTCTAATATGCAGTATGTATTCATACCACTTAATAATTCTAATCCAATAGTACTTTTTTAGGAAGCCAAATCGAAAGCATCATAGGGATATAAGGTATTAAAAGTAATTTATTGTTCTATCACTTAAAATAAACAAATTCATTACATAGATGTTGCTACACATAGGGAAAAGCAGATAATTCTTCTGAATAGGGATGTCAATAGGGCAGGGCGGGGGCGGGGAGTACTTTCCCTGTCCCAGTCCCCGATCCCCGCGGGGATATCAAAAGTTCATAAAAAAAATTAAAAAATTACAAACTAAAACCCAATAAAATTTAAAAAATATATATAATTAAATTATTAAATTTAAAGTTAAATCATAACAAGTTCAAACTGAAATAATACAATCACAATATTCAAATTAAATAAAAAAAATGAAAAGACTAAAATGTTATTAGTATTTATGATATATAGTACACATAATAAGGGGTATATATGTAACCTACTCTGGGAGGGGACCCCGCGGGGCGGGGGGTATGATCCCCGTCCCCATCCCCCAATCACCTTCAAGGGGATTTTGTCCCCCATCCCTGCGAGGTCCCAAATGGAGCAGTCCCCGCGGGGATCCCCATGTACGGGTAGAAATTGACATCCCTACTTCTGAATCAAAAGACTTAAAATAAAGTAGGTGTTAAGCCTGTTAGCTAGACATCTACTGTAGGCCATAGCCAAATATTAAACCAAGAATAGAATAGGAAGATTACCTTACCTTTTTAGTATCCCTTGAACCAACAACTCCTAAACACTAGGATCTTAAAATATTGTGCTAACAAATTTGTGCCAAACTTCCTATTATCAAGAAGAAACCACCAGCTTTGTGGTTCTCTAATGAAACAAAAGAAAATCTAAAAAGCTAGAAGCAGCAACAAGTTAACTGCTCATGTCTTCTATACAACATACAAACATTTTAAATATCCAAATTTATATTAAAAATTATACTTACATGGCTACAAGGAAAAAACAAGTTCATGCAAGAATAAGGATACATGACCAAAGAAGCTATAAAGGAATGTATATAAAAGACCAAAGAAGCTACCTACACTACAAGGATCTACTTGATTTCATTCCAGTCAGTAAGTTGGACGGTCGAAGCACTCAATGATATCTTCAATGCAAATAGTGCATCTCCTGAAAGAAAAACTAAAGCTGATGTTTGGTTCATTAGTTAGTTACACTTTCGTCTTTATCTATTAATATTTAAATGGAAATCTTAAAGCAAGTCTATGATTAGTTCTCTTTACTTGTTAATTTTTTTTATTTAATTCTAATTAGTTTCACTTTTTGTCTCATATACTTGTTTGTTCATGTGGGATTGTTCCTAATGGGTGTAACATGATGATAAAGCTCCAAACAAAATATTTTTTAAATAATATAAACACACTAGCATTTTTTTTATGCATAGTTAGGCTAAGAAATTACTTTAATGAGTTATATTCTTTTGTCTTTTAGACGATTAGGATTTTTATTAAGTCGTCTCATCATTTTCTATACAAAAAGTTTTAATTGCTAAATAAATAACATGACATTTCATAATCAATCTTGTATGCAATATTGGTCATTATGACTTTTTAAAATAATATTCTAAATTTTTATGTATTCATGTATTACTCTTAAATAATTATGGATAAAGCTAATAGTCTTTGGGACAATAAAGAAACAAATAGAAAATCCCTTTTAAAGAGACTAATAGAAAAACTTTTAAGCTAATAATATTAAACTATGTCCTAAACATATTCTTGTGAAGACTTATCACTAACATCATTGCCATCAAAATGACACCTGTCATACCTAGCTTTCAACGTGTAATAACCATACCATCACCAACATCAAAACATATTATCAAAAGGAATGTAAATAAATAAAAAAGTAAGATCCACATAAGAATTCTAGGTCATGTCTATAAGGACAAAGCAATGAAGCAACGTAACAATTATGCATCATATTATTCTCTTTGTGAGGTGCCAAATCAATACCACTGCGCTCAACCCAAGACATGAACCCAAAAGCCAACTAAACTTTCAACAATAGACTAATGGTTAATCCCATTTAGCGAACATACTTCATAGGACCTAGTAACTCAGGCATTATGTCAAACAAATTAAAAGCAACTAAGCAATGTACCAAAAAATAAAATAAAAACTAAGCAATCCAAAATTAAAAGCCACACTTCACATAATATAGCATCGACAATTAACTCATGTCTAGAAAGAGGGAAAGGGCTTGCCCATCTTCAAGATACCAAAGAAACATTATAATGAGTTCTAACAAAAGCATAAAGCAGTACAAATTAAAGTTTGAAATTTCAGTTTCAGTACATATAGCATAAACGACCACTCTAGGTCCCCAACAAACAAGCATTTCAACTAATGAGGAGACTAACACTTTTTGTTTCAACCATCAACAAAGATAAATACATTTTGTCATAAAACATTAAATTTATCAATAAATCTAAAATCTAAAACCTAACAAATTCAAGAGACTCACTTGACTACAACATGCAGCAACCTCTCCAGTAAACGGGATGTAGGTACTTTGGTGAAAGAACTTCGGCGAACTCTCCGGCATAGCGACCACAACAGGAATGAGAGGAAAAAGGGCATTAGGGTTTAGGGAAAGGAAAGGAATAAGGGAAGAAGGGGGGGTTACTAGTTTGGGGTCTCTTTGATCAAAACCATTAGTTTTGTTTACTAAATTTATAGATGAAATTTTATTGTCTCTATAAAAAAATTGAAAACCGAAATTTAACATTCATTTAGTGACAGAAATATTTAGTCTCTAAGTTATTAAATTTTTTTTAAAAAATAAAAATTTATGATTTAGAGATGGATTCAACGATCAAAATTATTGAGACAGAATAATTCTAACACTAAATAAAAGTATATAAATTTTCATCTAAATTTACAATTTCCATGACTAATAGAAAATAATTTCGTCTCTGTTCTAGCCATCAATCACACCAACACAGTCCAAACATATATATTAGACAACAATAGTTTATTAAAATATAAAAATGTATACCACTTATGTACTAAGTCTTCTTAGAAAGATAGAATACCTTGAAATATAGGTAAAACCTCCTATTATTATGAATTTCTTGAC
This sequence comes from Styphnolobium japonicum, assembly GCA_023212625.1. Classification (NCBI taxonomy): domain Eukaryota; kingdom Viridiplantae; phylum Streptophyta; class Magnoliopsida; order Fabales; family Fabaceae; genus Styphnolobium; species Styphnolobium japonicum. The sequence goes on from JALBWW010000011.1 coordinate 27,834,462, forward strand.
TGACTTCAGATCCATTTGGTTGTTTAAGAAAATGTCCCACCAATGATATTACTGCTCTCAAGACATTATGAAAATGTCTACTCACAGTTTCCCATGAATGATGAAAAAAGAAGGCAACTATGAGATTTTTGACATAGTGATCTAATATATGTAAGAACTTAGCTACTTGCTCCTCCATTGAAGCATTTTTATTGTCCTTTAGATGCCCACTTTCTCTTAATATCTCTACCAATTTGAAAAAAAAAAAAGCAAGTGGTAATATACGAATAACATCATAATATCTTTAATCATTAATAATAAGTTCTCTCATTAACTGGATGAGATCTCTTTCTCTCAGCACTTCTTTCAAAGGTGGGCCTATCGACATAATTGTAGTAGTGGTAGATTCTCATCAAGTTAATTGCTTGAATGACCTGACAAAGGACTTGAATATATGCCATGTGCCCTATTTGATCCCAAGTTTGTATCGATGTTTCTATTGCATTTTCTGACATATTGGTTTCAATATCATCTTGAAACCTATCTCTATTTGACAATTTATATCCTGATTTTCTTCTTGAGATATCTATATAAATTGTTGATTGAAAAATTGAAAACCAAAATCTAGTCAACATGTGAAATAATATTGGCAAGAAGAAAATCCAACAGATAAAGATTAAATGGGGGCTTTTCGTCAAAGCAGGTGAGGGGGTTCTATTCTTATGATTTCTTCTTTTTGCAAGTAAGCTATTGGGAGAGACCACTAGTGCTATGAAACACACAAAAAAAGGCAGTAAAACTATAAAGTAAATTAAATATTCCATAAGCATCTTAGTAGTTACCAAAAAAATAAGTTACTAAACAATATTTTGCTTTGAGTTACCAAATTACTATTTTGCTTTGAGTAGAGACCAGATGGAGTCTAATGAATTTGTTATGGGCACTCTTGACCCTTATCATTACAATTGCATCCATAATTGGAATCCCTTACCTCTCTGTAAATGTAGTATATTAAGTATATTAATGTTCTTTCATAATACAATCAATTATTAATTTTTTGAAGTATTTTTTTGATTATGTGGTTAGAATTATTAAATATGCTAATTTTTTTTATAATGAAAAGGCACTATAAATAGAGAGTTCAGGGAAAGATACCCCAAGAACCATCAACAATACACTTTATCCAATCATGAGGAGGAAACTCCTAACTAAACAAAACTTGTCTTTTGGTCAGAGATGTATCCAACCTATGTAAACCAAAGGAGCTAGCTTACATCGATCATATCTTTAGCATTGTTCACAATGGCAATGAAAAGAGAATAAACATCATCATGACAACCCTCTAACACTATAGTGTTTCAATGTTTCCAAATTAACAAGACTTAAAACCCAAACACTAGATTCTAATCTAGACAATCAATTTTGCCAAGGTTCCTTGTTAAATCTTATGCACATCCAAATCGTAAATACAATATTTGAATTAGTTAGTACTGGGATTACACAAGTAGCCTTGCTTTAGCAAAATATTAAACTTGTATCAATGGAACTAGCTAGGGGACAATACAAAATAACCCCCGTTAAATATTTATATCTGTAAATGTAGTAAGAAGTTTTAAAAAAGAAATTATAGGTGGAGGATTCTTGTATTGTCATACTTCCAAAGAGCCCATGGCCTGCATCTATCATTTTCTACATTTCCCAAAAGGCACTACATTTTCTACATAACCCCAACCACACATTCCCTCTTTTAGCACTCCTTCCTCTATCATCACCCACCTTAGCTTTACCATGTGGGTGGACTAGAGATGTAAGGTTCAGGTTGGCTGTAATGGATCAAGTTCATGCTAGGAACACAATTACATGAAGGATATGCCTTTGGTACTTAAATATTCTAGTCATTCATTTCTTGAATGTTTAAATGATTGACATCGTTAGTCTTGCAACTCAGGGTTAGTACCATTTCCCTAAATTTAGATAGTAATCAACTTGGTTCTAGGAGGACTAGAACAAATGCAAGATGGCATTTAGCAATAGACGTAAGGTTCACTAGTTTTATAATGGTTGATGTTGGACACCAAAAGAATATACACACACACACACACACATACATATATATACATATATATGCATACTCCCAACACAAGGTTTAGTTTTCTTGGCTTAAACTTATTTCACCCTCTAATACCATATTTAGATATCCTCCAAAAATTTACCAACAAGCGTTGGGTGCAGTAGTAAGCGAGCTGCACTCCCAAGGTGAGGATATAACACCCTTGGTAGGTTGTCACATTTAATGGAATACTAATTTAAGTTTAAAAATACTTTTATAATTTATGTATACAAAATATGAGTTCCAAAATTTCTTTTCGTGAATATAACATAAAACAAACAGAATAGTAATAATATAGATACCAAGATATGAATAATACACATACTACATATTACTTATTGTTAAGTTTATCAGTAATGCATAATACAAATCATAATCACTAAAAATAAATAAACGTACTGTACCAATTACCTATCTGGCCATAAAAGTCTACCTACGAAGAAGGGTCCTCCTCAGGATCCTCCTCCGGATCTTCCTCAAATATAGGCCTTTCAGGTGCAAGCCATTTGAAGTTAGTATGCCTCCTTACAGAAATTCTAGCAGCCATAGGCCCAGGAGATCTAGCGGAAGAAACTTCAGAGTCTTCCTGGGGAGTGTACTTAGCGCAAAATCCCATAAATCCTTAATGGGTATAAATAATTCTACAAAGCAGGTAATAGTAAATGAACTAATAGGATCCCCATGATGGGTCCTACGGAGTGTGAGAGATATGTCTCCAATATACTCTACACATTCTGTTTCTAATTCACATCTATTGCCCATCTTGGTCTTCATAACCAGATCACAAATATAATAATATAACAGAAGGGGTGAGATTTTAATATCATCAGAAACCAATCAAGTAGTATAGAAAAGATAGTACAACAAATCTACACAACATAATAACTATTTAACAATTATACATATTATCACACCAATGAGTAATCAACTTTAACATATACCAAGATAAAGCAACAGTATGACAATTGACTATGCACATACTCAATATTTAACCCATACTCCATAGAGCTATATACAAAATTCGGAAAGAGTGATTGGGAGTACATGTTCCGTATCTCATTAGCCCCAAAAGTGCAATATAACCTCATGTGTGCTACCTAGCTCACGAGAACACTCTCCACGAACCGGGAATAGGAAAGTGTCTGGTCGGGATCGTTTAGTGTGTTGTAATCATATTACCACGGCATAGTGGTGCTTCCAAGTGACCCCCCTGTGGAGTTTCCTCATCCCGACATCCCCATTAAGGTGTAACTTAATCTCCTTGGCATTAAAGCTTTGACCACAAGTCTTAACAGACTTTCTTATTGCTACACAAAAATGCAATTTTTTTATAAACAGAATAAAACAATCCCCTCGGGATTCAAAATTACATAACACTACAGTTACGATTTTTCAAACATATAACCCTTCGGTTATAGTTTTTCTATTGTACAACATTTCTGTTACGTTTTTATAAATCGCGTAATATTTCTATTACGTTTTTCAATTGTGTAAACTATTTTTCTGGTTTCCAAGTCGTGTAACTTAAAAATTAATATCTTTCAATCGCGTAAGACAGAATAATCATTTCTCAATCGCGTAAAGCTTTTTCTATAAATTTCTAATCGCATAAGACAAAATAATCATATTTTAATCGTTTTAGGCTTAAAAATTCACTTTTTAACCGCAAAAGGGTTTTCTGTTATTGGGTAAAGTGTTTTCTGTCCATTTTAATTACATATGACATAAAAAAACTACTTTTAACCGCGAAAGGATTTCATGTAAACACCAAATCGGGTAAAGTGTTTTCTGTACATTTTAATCGCATAGGACTTTAAAAATCACTTTTCAACCATGAAAGGGTTTTCTGTAAACTCCAAATTAGAGATGGTAAACGGGTCAACCCGCCCCGCCTCGTCCCGCCCCGCCACGGGTTAACCTTAAACGGGGCGGGGCGGGTTGACCCGTTTTTAGTCGGCGGGTTGAAAATGTCAACCCACCCCGTTTTATGGTGGGTTGGCGGGTTAATGGGTCAATTTATTTAAAAATTAAAAAAAATAAAAAAAACCATACATTATTAACATTCATTCACTTAATAAATATTAAATACAAAATAAATATAAATAAGTCTATTTCATAAGCATTAAGTACTTAATCCACAAAAGAAAAGCATATAAGTCTATTTCATAAACAAACATTCAAATAAGTCTAATCTATAATCCATAAGCAATTCCATAAACCAAAAACAAACAACACAATAACACAAATTCATCACAAGACATCTAATCATCTTCCACATCAAGAACATTAGAAGCCCCTTTGGAAGTAGATGGCTCCAAATTTGAATCACCACCAAGTCTACCATTAGCATCATCACCTTCTTCATCTACAAATCACAATCCAAAAAAGAAAACAATTACATTGACATATGCCAAATGATAATGATTCAAAATAGTACATTAATTTAACAAGCATATTCAAGTTTTCACATTACCATTACTAACAAAACCATGCAACCAATTGCGAGTACAAATCAAAGCTTGGACATTTTGTGGCAAGAGGCGACTCCTATATTTATTAAGGACACGTGCACCAATACTAAATGCAGATTCAGAGGCCACAGTAGTAATGGGAATGCTTAACAAATCACGTGCCATTATTGATAGATCAGGAAAGCGGTTGTTAGTGTCCTTCCACCATTGTAACACATCCAAATCTTCATAATAATCAAAATCAAGATTTGGCTCATCCAAATAAACATCAAGTTGAGACCTTCCAATCTTAGTGACACGTTGGCTCTCATACATCTTCACTTTCTATCATATTTGACAAGTGAAAGACATGAAAAGGAAAGAAAGATCAAGCTTAAAAAAAAATACACAATAGAAATATTAATTTAGTAATTAAAAAATATATAAACTTACTCCAAACATTCTTTTCTTGATTGCCTTGTCTCCTACATCTAGTAATCTAGCATTGGGCACAATTGAAGATTGAGCATAAGAAGCACTTGGTGCATTAGAGTTGGAGGAATTGTTGCTTGAATATTTCTCAAAGAGCATGTACAACTTTCTCCTCACATGTTCTACCTTTTCATCACAAGTAGATTCATCAATGCACGAGTAACAATAACCCAACGAAGTAAACTTCATGCGTGGGTCAAGAACGGCTCCAAATGCAAGCACAATACTATACTCATCCCAATATTTCTCAAACTTCATCATCATCCTTTCAGCCATGCCCTTTATAACATCATCTTCATTGCTTAAATTCTCCTTTAGATTACATTGAATTTTCCAAACTTGCAAAAAATATAAGTTGGATGTAGGATAAGATGTGCCAGAAATCAAGTTGGTGGTATCATAAAATGGAAGCAAGAACTCACAAATTTTTTCACCTCTTTTCCAATCATCTACCGAAGGACAATACTTATAATTTCTATCATTTAATTGAAGACTAGTGAATGCCCGTTGATATTTGAGTGCACTTTGAAGCATCAAATATGTTGAATTCCATCTAGTAGGAACATCTAGACGTAAACCAATCCTAGTGTCAATACCACCAACATGTTGAATGCACTCTTCAAATTTTTTCATTCTACTCTCCGATCCCCTTACATACTTGACACTCTCTCTGATTTTATGCAAGGCATCAGTAGCTACTTTCAACCCTTCTTGAACAATCAAATTTAAGATGTGTGCAGAACAACGCACATGAAAAAACTCACCATCACATAACAACCAATTTTGCAAAGAAAACTGATTTTTCAAAGTTTCTTGCATATTGTCATTCGCAGATGAATTATCTAAAGTAATAGAAAAAATCTTCTTTTCTATTTCCCAATCCTTCAAAAAATCAAATATCTTTGTAGCTAACTCAAATCCGGTGTGAGGAGGAGGCATGTGACAAAAGTTGAGAATTTTACTATTTAACTTCCAGTTTGCATCAACATAATGAGCAGTCAAACATATGTAACCTTCTGTAGTGCAAGCTGTCCATAAATCAGAAGTTAAACATATCCTATTAGGAATGTTAGCCATTAATTGTTTAAGATTCTCCTTCTCTTTCATGTGAATATTTAAGACATCAGCCTTAGCAGTTTGCCTAGAAATAGGAATTGCATCTGGATTTAAATATTTTATCCAACTCCTAATCTTCTTATATTCAACAAAGGAGAAAGGCAAATCATGCTCAATAATGGCAGCAGCACACATCTCACGTGATACCATTTGATCTATCTTTGTAGACCTTAATTTTCCTTGCATGTCCATCATCATTTGACCAACATCATCAAATTTAATAAGTTTACATTTTGGGATATGGCGATTTAAAGATGATGTCCCATATAATTTACCACCAACTCTATACTCTTGTTTACATGCGTTGCATCTTGCCCGTTCTATTCCATCTTTACCCGGTCCTACTTTTGTAAAAAAATTCCAACAATCAGATGTTAATGATTTAGCCTTTTTGTTAGAATGATTGTTAGGCTCAATGGATTCAGCTTCTTCAACTTCCAAATTTTCCATATCAATAGGATTATTGACTGATTCCATTTACAATTTCAGACAAAAATCAAACAACACCACACTGCAAAACCAAAATTACAATGTAATGCAACAAGTCAGGCAGCTTGCATTCACAATCAGAAATCTATACACAAATAATAACAAATAGATAATGTAACCAACAACAAATCAGGAAAAATAAGCAAAAATATTAAACAAAAAATAATATCATGAACCGGTGGAGCTGCACGAACCGTTGCTGGGGTGGACCGGTGGAGCTGCATGCCTGCACGAACCGTTGCTGGATCTGGACCGGTGGAGCTACCTGGGCTGGACCGGTGGACGGCTGGGCTGCGTTGGAGCGGTGGAGCGCCAAAGGGGGCTGAGACGCTGTCGCTGTGGAGGGCTGCGACGCTGGTGGCTGGTGGCCGGTGGGAGGGGTGGTGGCCGGTGGAGGGGTGGCGAGTTTGGCGACGCTGCGTTAAGGGAAAAACAAAAATGGAAGATAAGGGAAGAAAGGGGGCGGTGGGGCTGGGGGAAGAAGAAGAACCGAAGAAAAGAAAGGATTTTCTGATTTTTATTATTTTTTCCATTTTGGCTTTAAAAAAAAAAAAGTTGACTCGACGGGTTGACCCGACCCCCGACCCGTCATAACCCGCGGGTTATACGGGGCGGGTTATATAACCTGACACCAAAAATGGGTTAAAAAACATAACCCGCCCCGTTTTTTTTGAACGGGTTAACGGGTTGACCCGTTGGGTCAAACCCGTTTTACCATCTCTACTCCAAATCATGTAAAAGTATTTTTCATAAAAACGAAGCTATTTTAAGCTTATTTAATTATTTCCCAGTATATTATCATTATTATTGCTAAAGATCAACTAAAATAGCATAAGTCTAAATTAAAACATTATTTCGGCTTTATTTAATAATTCCATTCTTTTTCTATTTATTTACAGAAATCACTAACTCAATTAAATGTCCCCTAAATAATTAAGTTAAACAATCAATAAAATAAATTCCTTTGTCTCTATAGAGTGATCAAAATATTCAAAGGTCTTTGGACCAAAATCCATTATTTTCCCACCATGATTTTCGTAAAATCAACCAACCATACCAAGAAATATTATGCTTATAATATTACCATATATGCAATATTTCAAAGCCATAAAAACACATAGGCTAAATAAAGCATATAAACACAAAGCACAAATCATAAAGCAAGAAACATAAAGCATAAACAATTTAAAGATCAATTATAACTACTCAGACGAAATTTTAAGAACATGAACCATAAATCCTATTTTCCTACTACAAAATTGTTTGATAAAGAAAACTCCCTCTTACCTTGGATTAAAACTTCTCAAGAGAACTTTGTGTAAGTTCTTTGTTCTTCCACTAACAAATATCCTTAAATAAAATCAACATCATAATATTTAAGTTCTAAATCATGAAACAAGATGATCATTGATCAATCCAATGATCTAAAACTTTGAAATAGAACTTTAAAAAGTGAGGATAAAGAAATTTCACCTTTGGATTCTTCAACTTTAAGAATTTCTCAAGAAAACGATTTGAGAACAATTTCTTCTCAAGAAACTTTTTACACAAGATCTTCCTAAATTGATGTTTGGATTCTTAAACTAGGAATGTAACTTGCTTCACAAACTTGAAAGAAAAGCTCAAGAGTGTGGCCGAGGGTTTAGAGAGAGAATGGAGAGGAATTGGTGAGTTTTTCAAATGAGGCTTGAATGATTATTTATAGGCAAAGTTTAGGATAAGTTGGTAATTAAAAAGTTTACATAAAAAGACATATTTACCCCTACCCCACTAGGTCGTAGCCATTTATGTTGACCATCTAGAAGCTTGGAGAAGCTCTCCAAAGTTGACCGAGACTTTGTCTCCCTGATCCCGCAGAATAGACAACCCGAAAACCAAAAATATTTTTATCTGACAATCTAATACCTAAAAATATAAAACTTCTAAATTTGTTCCTAGATTTGAGTTTCGTATCGTAAACTCTATTGTTCTTAATAAATAGTCAAATTATTTCCGGGTCAAAATTTTAAAATTATTATTTTATTTTTCGGAATAGCCCATGTTTAATACAAAAAGTCAACAAAAACTAAAAATTCCCAAAAATGAAAAACTTAAGAATTTAGTCTTAGAATCGAGTTCCGTGACTTTCCACGTCCCTAATAAATAGTCAAGGTATTTACAGGCTGAAAATATAAGTTATTTATTTTTATTTTCTGAAATTATCCCGAATCAATACATAGTGTTTATGAAAAATATCTTATTTTAAATGAAGCTCATAAAAATTCCCAAAAATCACCATAAATCACAAAATTTGAGAAAATGAATATTTCAATTAAAAATAGAAAATTTGGGGTGTTACAAAGGACACAAGTTTGATCCTTAGAGCAGACGATTATTGGGAGGACCTCCTAGTCGTGACCATGCCCGAAGGAGATTACTCTCACAATGCTAGTAGTCTATGGGGACACCTTGAGAAACCAAAAAAAAAAGATATCCTCCAAAAATTTGAAAGATCTTTGAACCACTTATTTCAATTCAAAAGTTCATGGTATGTAGGATAGAGAGATAACGAAGAAAAAGACAAACAATATTATACTATATATCCAGGTTCTGAAAATTGGACCGGACCGGCTGGTCGGACTGGTTTGACCGGGAACCGGTCACCCCACCAGTCCGGTCCACCCCAAAAAACTAGCTAGGCTGAAAACCGGTCAAGAACCGGTGAACCGGTCGACCTGAACTGGTCCAATTAGGTTCGACTGGTCCTCTTTTTATTTTTATTTTTTTAATTTGTGCTAATTCAAATAATGTCATTGTGATCTTAAAATTGAATGTAAGCCAATCTAAAATTTTTTTTATATGAAATACTTAAACTTAGATTGTATAGAAGCTTAGAAACTAAATGTATAATTGATTATATATCTCTTTAAACTGAAACTAAAATTTTTTTAAACAAAAATAGGCTATAATACTATTATAGAATGCTTTGAACTCCCAAAAAATAAACTGTAAACTATTTTTTATCATTTGTGTTGTTTTTATAATTTTTAATTTGTTTAATTAGTATATAATATATATATATAAATTATTTAATTATACTCTAGTTCGACCACAGTTCAACTACGGTTGAACCATTAAACTTTGAATCAGCCCCCTAACCGATTCAATCATCGGTTCGATTTTCAGAACCTTGCTATATATACATTGCCTTGTGATAGAAAAAAGCTAAATAAATCCAAACAACATCATTCATTTATGGTTTTCTTTTGTGTGTGTATGTTTTAACCTCCCGTCTTTGTATTTCTTGGTAGCAGACCCATATGAATAAAATTCATAAAAGATGCAGAGTTTTATTTTCATCTAAAGGAAAATAGCCAAACATCTGCAAAGAAAATGCATACCTGAATGAAGATGCATTCACAGACGCTGAAGCACCACGACTAAGAGTCACCAGCTATAGGGTTTCAAAGATGCAAAAAGGTGAGAAAATGATCATTTCCCTCTCAATCCACTGATAAATGGGCGAATGAAAACTATGTGGCTCCACAGAAAATCCAAACATCCAAATTTCTTCCTTCCCACAATCAAATTGATACCAAAAAAGGAAATGGATCAGTCCTTAACTCACTTTCCTTTCCTGTCCTTTCCACATAAAATTGTATACCAAACATAGCGTTCCTTCCATTTCCATCCCTTCCATTTCCTTCCTTTTCCTTTTATTTTCATTTCTTTTCCTTCCTTTCCTTCACTTCCCCTTTCCTTTCCTTCCATTCCCTTTCCCTTCCTTCTCTCCCCTTTCTTTCCCCTTGGTCATAGAGGCTTTAATACCACATTAAAGATCAACTCTCCTAAAAGCTTGGCTATTAGGTGACTGCTTAAGAATGACTTTATATTTCTAACAAAAATAATTAAATACAATTAAAGCAAATGCATGTTCACGGTACACATTATAGGTGGTGGTGTGTGTTTGGGGGGGGGGGGGTTTGGAACATAAGTAGGTGTAAAAGAAAAGAGAAGACCTAAACCGCAGAAAAAACAATAGAATAAAGATGATATCTGGCATGGTTAAATTTTTTGCAGCCTTGGGGACCGAAAAAACTCTTGATGTATTTAAACAATAAAAGCCTAAGAACTCCATGTTCTTGAAGTGCAAAGCTATCTATTTCCTTTACTGCTAAAGCCTACGATGATCAAGCTATTTGTTATAGTTCTTAGCATATATTTCAGCCCAAACTTCATTAAAATCAGCACGACACCTTGCCCACTTCTGCTTCAAACGGGTTAATATGACTGGCAAAGCTCGAGATGCATTCTTCCTTATCACATCCATCATTTCAAGCCCATAGTCACCATATAATCGTTCAATGCACCTAAGATTTAGAACTAAAAGAACAGACAAAGAAAAAAAAATGGAATCAGAATATGGAAAACATGAAGAAATCACGTCATATACTGCTTAGAGAAATTTCATTGATCAATTGAAAAGCCCATAACCTGTAAAGTGCTCCTCAATACGAATTGGACTGTCTCCTTTAATTATATTAGCGTTAATCTTTTCTAAGAGCTCTTCAACTCGCTTAATTGTTACATTTACGTACTCTAACAACATATCAAGTTCAAACCTGCCATCATAGGTTAAAATAATATCAGCAAGCGCAAGTGATAGATAGCTTATGGAAATCACATCTCTGAATCAATCCGGTGATTGTCAAAACTAACCAAAAAGTAGAATAATATGGCAACTATGACTGCAACCAATAAAAGATATAAATCAATAAAACAGCACGTATTTAAAGGGTAAAGAGAAATCACTGTTAAGCTCCAACCTGTCATCTTCACATCTAAACAAGCTCTCTTCGTACTGATTTTTGGGCTTGTGTTTAAAGGAACAATCCTTACTTCCTGAAGGGACAGACACCCAGTGATCATTCAATACTTCTGCACCAAGTTCTGTTCTCTGGCTAGCTGACGGTATTGGGTACTGTGTGAGCACAAATAATACACATAAAAGAACACAATCAGCAAGAGAATTTCAGAGATTCCATTAGGATATGCTAAATGACGAAGACACAAGTAAAGCAAGTATACATTTTCTGGTAGAAGACGGTAACTGGGAGTGCAACGCTCACAGTTAGAAAGGTCCAGCTTATGTATAGGTTTTGCCAAATACTTTTTCTTGCCGGCATATAGAGACATCTTAGGACCTGAAACATCCTTGTTGGCAATCACAGTAGATTTGTCCCTATCTCGGAATTCAGGATCTCGATCTCTGTCCCTTTCCTCTACCTTCATTGGTTTCGGTCCATGTCCTTCATTCATGACACCAGCAAGGAATCCTTCTGCATGAAAGCACTTGATTAGAAAGAATAAAAAAAATTAATCTAGACTTCATAGAAAGTGATAAATTAGTTCGAATATTACCGTTCTTCTCATATCGTACCAAAAATTCATTAAATCCCTCCATAAGATCTGGATAGTTTCCCAGTAAATTACCCACCTGGAAGAATAAGCTATTATAAATCATTGCATGTCTTCTAGAGAGCATACTTCAAGAGAATAAGTTGCACACTGTAAAAACAGTGAAAGTCACGTCAAGCTGATCCTAGATTGAATGGATTAAACCTCAGCTATCTTCAAGGGTAGATAAGTTACTGCACAAAATTATTCAACATTTCCTACACCACATTCACTTTTTCAGATTTTCAGCATGGTGGATGGTTGGAACTTGGAAGTATTTCGAAAGATCTTCCTAAAACATATCAATTAGTTGTTTTATTGCTTTGTTTTTTTATTGGAGAATTCAGATAAATCAAAGCTTAGATGATGTATGGACTATATGTGGAGTTGCCCAAAGTTGTTCCGTTATAATTCTAGACACATGTAACATAGATACACAAGAGGAGTGATTAAAAAGGAAAAGTCCACCAGCTCTTTGTCAAGTAAATGGTCAAAACTAAAACTACATAAAAAGCCAATGCTCATTACCAAAAAAAGAAACCAATGATTATCTAAGAAATAACATAACCCATTGTTTAATCTTGACCATTCGCTCTGATATAACAATTTGTGATTAGCTCCTCTAACCCTAAAAATACATCACTCCTTTCATGCAATAAACTCCCAGCTTTACGCAGCAACTTTTTCTATTTGCCTATACCTGATTCTTCTTCATTTCTATGTTTTACCCTCACAATTTTTGTTGAGGTCAATGTTCAATGCCAACCAAATTAAATTCAACCATATTGACAGGATACGACAATAAAACCAGTAAAGTAGCTAATAAAAACAATATGTATAAACCGTACCAATGACTGCAATTCTTGTCGGGTAATTATTTCTCTGCTGTAGACATGTAGAAACATCAAAAATCCCTGGTAATCCTCATGATTTTGTAATTTCTCCATGACTTTTTTACAGAAAGCAAACTCTTGATTGTATATACACGAGATGACAAAATTTTAAGTTAACTAACAAATCGTAAAAGGAAAATAAGGAGTAAAAAGTACTATCCAACAAATAATAGAACACTAAAACAAATTGGAAAAAAGGATTTTTCTTCTTATAAGTAAAACATGGAAAAGACTTCATTTAGCCTAACAGCCTAGATCTTAAATATAAAATACACAGCATTTCTCAATTAGGGATAATCCAATCAACAAAAGAGATAATGATATTTTTACCATGTACCATTATAGGTGGTAGAAAAGTGAAGACAAATTTTTGCGTTTGATAATGAATTTTCAAGTGCTGTGTGTGTTTTTTTTTCTCTTTTTTTTTTTCCATTTATTTCCTTCCCGAGTGAACATGAAACAGATCTTATGAGATGTAAGTATGTTTTTCCACTGTTAAAACATTAGTTAGGGAAGGTAAGAAAACATTAAAAATAAGTTTGTAGATTTAAGATAAAAAGTACTGACATACTCTCCTTTTCATAGAACTTTATCATAACTAGCGGATAAAATAGGGCGCATACCAAAATTTTCATCTGCATCATGCAATGGTTCAGCATCAAGATCATAATCCCGTTGTCTCCTGTCTCTCTCTTCTCTAGAGTCCTTTTCCTTCTCACCATGCTCCTCATCTGCCCTCATCAAACCTCTGTCAAGTTCTGGATCAGGATGGTCAACACTGAGGTCACGATCACCACGTGAAGCCATGGTACTTTCTCTCTGGCATAGAGGATAAGCCAAATGTTAGTTTGATGACCAACTATAAAACCATAGGGACATAAGAATATGGAGTGAGATAAACCTTGTCAACATGCATTTGCAGCACTGTTGGCATTGCAGAGCTCCTATCACGAAGCAGAGAATTTGGAGCAGAAGCATGATGAGTAGAGGCTGTGCCTAAAGTCTTGCGAAAAAAATGAGTAAACTCATCAAGAAGATCTGCGTGGTCCTGGAAAAGTGCAGCACTCTGGAGAAGTCCAATATATGATTAAAATGAGTGTCTAAAAAATCATAAGACCAATATAACAAATTTTCCTGACCTCCTGGTAAACCTCGGTGACAGATTTGTTTCCCTCACTGTACACGTTCAATATGTCTAACAACGAATCGTAAACACGATTATCGCCTTGAAACCGAGTCTGCATGAAAAGAACCCAATCAGACTCAAAAGTGAAGCTGTCCATTCTCTGTTATGGCAATATCACTGCCAACAATTTCACTAGGGTCAGTTATCCAGTAAAAACTCTAATGCTGCTTAGGCCTATTCTTCTGTGTGTGTGCGCATATGTGTTGGAAGACATACATGAAATGCCTCAAATTCAACAATGTTTTTACCTTCACCTTCTTCACCAAATTTGTAGCAGCTTCAAGTTGAACAGGCTTCTTCTGGGGAGGTTGTTCATCCTCCAATGGAAGTGTGATTTCATATTGCTTTGGCAAGAATCTGTTAAATCCCAAAATTAGATCTCGATGCCCTTTAAACAGCTCCTTCACTCTTGCTGCGACATCCGCCGTAACGATTCTACAAATGAACAAAAGAGACAGAAATCATTTTCTGCTAACAAAATCAAGATCCCCTCTCCCATTAAAATACAACAATATAAAAGAAAAAAAATTGCTTGGAGGAGGGGAGAATGTGGTACAACATGATCAAACCTTCGAGCCTTGAAATCCTTAATGACTTGCAAAAATTCATCATACTTTTCCCTCTTATCTTGAAAAATATCTTTTGCTGAATGGAGATATGCTAACGCATCATCCATATTAGTTGGTTTCTGAGCACCTTCACTCGTCATCTGGCTTTGCCTCGAGCTTCATTCCACAAAATTTCAAAAAATATTTAGACCATTGGAGAAACTGATGACAAAGTATTCAGCATATTATCACACAGATGATAAACAGTCTGTACAGAGTAACCAAGAACATTAAAAGCAACTTAGGAGAAGAAACATCTGATCTTATCTCACGAAGTCAAACATTTAAAAGGTAAAAAGAATTGAAAAAGATTTGTATAAACGCCAACACTCCCAAGATTAAAAAAAACAGAACAAGAAAACCAACAAAATTTCACGACAGATAAAGATGCAACTGTTTCGTCAAGCACAAAAATTGAACAAGAAAGAAAAACAAAACAAAAACAATCCATGCAACAAGAAATTTGCATTACTTCAATGTAAACAAACGAACTTACAAGAATTTGCATTACTTCAATGTAAAGCTAAAGATTAAAAGTTAAAAAAAATTGAAGATTTATATAAACGCCAAGACTCCCAAGATTCAAAAAGAGAACAAGAAAACTAACAAAATTTCACGACAGCTAAAGATGCAACTGTTTCATCAAGCACAAAAAATGAACAAGAAAGAAAAACAAAACAAAAACAATCCCCATGCAACAAGAAAATTGCATTACTTCAATGTAAACAAACGAACTTACAAGAATTCCAAACCCGCAAATTGCAAACATGCAGATCACCCGGGAAGAGCCAAATCCTAACAAGAGAATCAAAAAACAAAATTTGCATTACTTCAGTGTAAAGCAAAGTGAGGAGAATTTGCAGCAGAAAAAGAGAGGATTCAAACAAAATTTTACAAAGTGATTGTGAAGTCCACGAAGAGTCCTCAAGAACAAACAAAATAGAGAAGAAAACACAAATAAAAAAATAGAAGGTTTGTGTAACAGAGTTTCTCAAGAACTGTGATTCTTCAAAGAATAGACAATGCACAAAGAGAGAATGTGACAGAGTTCACAATGTGATATATATATGTGTTGTTGTGGGGGGGGGGTGGATATAAAAACACACCCAAACGCTCGCTAAATATTAGAGAACGAAAAACTGGGGTGTGGAGGTAGCAACTTTTTACGTAATTCTATGCCCCAATTATTATTATTATTATTATCGAGTAATTCCAATTATTATTATTATTATTATTATTGTAATTAGGGCTAAAGATTCTATGTGAGTGGCATTTTATAATAATAACTACTGTAATGATATTTTAAATTTATAGGAAATGACATTTAGAATTTATAGGAAATGACATTTAGAACCTTTATTATGTTTTTTTGTCACTTGCTATTTATTACTCGAGTTACCTTTAAGAGTTTAGTTGAATTAATACTTCTAAGAATATATACTCATTTTGGTCATTTAAAAATATAAATAATATATTCATTTTGGTCATTTAAAGATATAAATGACATTTTATTAGTCCTTCACTAATTATTAGAGATATCAAATTGATCTTTCAATTATAATTAATTAATGACATCAATTTTATTATTCAAGTAACAATTTGATATCATTTGAAAGACTTATTTAATGACAAAAATATGACATTAAAAAAATAATTTAATGTATTGTATATTTTTAGAGTATTAATTTGATGTATTTATAAATAGAAGATTAATATAATATTGTGTATATGTTTAGAAGACCAAAATAAACATTTACTCTAGTTTAAATGATGCTACTAATTCAACACAAAGCTTATGACTAATCATAATTACACAAATATATGTTGGTACAATTGATCTGCTAAACGTTTTCTTATTCAAACTTTAATGCTAACTCTTGTACATTTATGACCAATTATGAATATAAGCAATGTCTAAGTTAATTACAATAATAACTTTAAAATACATGTCATGTTGTACCAGTGGTTCATACATATCTCAACAAGCCAAACTCGGTATGACCTAATAAATCTCCACAGCCTAACGGTTATCTAAGTAAGAGGCCGTCCACCTTAACAATATAACTTACGAAAACAGTCACCATTAGTGTCCATAACAATACATATATATTAATTACCAAAAGTACAAACCGCGGCCAATCGCTACTACGACCAACCGGTACACCGTTCTAAAAGCGCTAATCACAAGCATTAAATCTCTACTCAAGTATAAGTAAAGATTCAACCCTTCCTCAAGTATGACTTTAGATCTAACTCACTTCTATTTTTTATCAGTCCAAAGTATTCTTCTCAACGAGTCATTAGAGTACTCTTACAAGTACCCAATGATGTGTTCTTGTTACTAATTCAAGATCACTCATTTCAAAAGAAATGCATCTTGTAACAAAACAAGAAAGAAGAAATGTCTAGAAAAGAACACATGTCAATCTTCAAAATATTTATTTGAAATGCATAAGATCATGAATTCGAAATTTAATGCAGCAATGGGATTAATAAACAACCAAGTCTTTTTTTTTCAAAAAGGAAATCATATTAATTACTAAAACATAAGTTTGATTGCACAATCTGTTCCAAAGACAAGAAAATATCATAATAGTGGGCTAAAAGGGTTACATTGCCCTCTTCTGCAAGACCCCTCTTCGGCTCTTTCATTATCCGAAGCCCAAAAAGGTTAAAAAAAAAATAGTAAAAGATTAGCCCAAAAAAAAATCATATAAACTCCATTAGCAGATAAGTTTTTGATATAAGCCTTGTTTGGAAATTTAACTTAAATAAATACTTATTTGAGTAGAGTTTTCTAAATAAGTCCTACTATCATAAGTGCGGTATAGAATAAGCATAGTTGCTTTTGGACAATCATTTTGATAAGCACTTATTCAAGAATAAAATTTTAATAATTATAAAATTTGCTTCCATGTAAACTATTTTTAGCTTTAACAAATACTTATTTTTATAAGTTTAAATTTATAGCATATGATAATAAAAAAAATAACTTATCTAAGCTTCAAAAGCTATTTTTAAAATGCTTCATAAATATTTATTAGAGTAAATAAGTTCAAATAAACTGAATATAAATTCATCCAAACATGCCATAGTCTGCTACATAATCCAACATCTTCGCAGTATGATAGATTCATGTGCCACTGTCCTGCAAGTGATGGCATTAACAAGTATTTTTAGAATTATTTTGAACAATCAATACCAATGGATAGAGTTCACTTCATCTAAAAGCCCAAATGAAAGCGAAGCCCAGCCACAAAACTCCATCTTGGAAGACCCAAAATTGCGTCAGCTTCATGCAACTGATGAATAGAGACCCAAATGGGAAAAATACTATAAAAGCTGAAGAAATTGAGTAACGCTATTTGTATATGTAGAGAAAAATCAACAAAAAAGGATGAATTGTAGAAACTTTTGATTCATTTAAAATACTCATCAATGTTATTTGGATTATAATTTTGGCATTAAGTATTATTTATATTGAGTTAATATGTTTACATTTATATATTCCTATATCAATATATTTTTAATGTACATCAATTCTTTTTTGGATTTAGATAATTTAAAGTGAGGTGTACACTTTAAATTATAAAATACAAGTGGTAACTGCTGATGAAAAAAAATAAAAAAATTAAATTTTCACATATTTATATAATTTGTAATTTAAGTGCTTGTATTTTCTAAAATTCTAAACTGTCAATTTTTACATCAATGATTATCAATTGTATACTTTACTTTTTAAAGTGCACTCTCACTTTACATGATCTAAATCCTTCTTTTCTAATTAGAAAATACTAGATAGTAAAAAGAAATTATTAAAATTTTTTTATAAAATAAGTTAACATTGTTATTCACTCTTAAATAAATGAGTAATTTCACTTGAATTTTGACAAAATTCGGCGCTCTTGTTATGTCTGGTTTTGTGATTTCATTGATTTATGAGTGAATAGAATATTTAAATTATTTTTGGTTGACTATTATTTTTTATATACTTATTATAATAGATTTCTATGTCTATAGGTTTTTAATGCACAACGATTATTTTTATTTTTTATTTTTTTTTGTAATTAGACAAATTTCTAAGTTAATGAGAATTTCGAATTGGTTTAGGTATCTTCATTGTAATGAACTTCTACTTATTATAATTCATTATATATATTTTAAAATAAATGCCTCGGTGTAGCATTTGTATACAAATTTTAGAGTTCTATAATACAGCGTTGGAAAAAGAAGCACCTGACATGCATAACCATTGGACTGAGCCATGATTGCAGAGATTCACTACAACAAAGTAGAGAATTGGCATCCACTTTTTCCCAGCAAGTTTTGGACTTTGGGCGCTTGTTGCAATGTATGAAATCTTTCTACTTTAACGCATACGTATTTTATTTTAAAAATCTAAAATTAGCTCGGGGATTCCTCAAAAATTGCTCAGCCACTTATAGTTGTTGTTGTGGCCATATATATATATAAGCGGACCAAAATCCCTTTTGTTGTGGCCATTCATATAAGCAGGCCAAAATCCCTTTCTGCGCCAACCTTAATATTCTTTTTTTCTTTTTTTGTTTCTTCCTTCAAGGTTTATTGTTGAATTTTCCCTTTTTGTTCTATATCACCATCGTAGATAAATCAATGTGCATTTTCACATGTACACAACACAAACCTGTGCTGTAAACGCATTTCATAATTTAACAGCGTTGTGTAAGTCGATGGACTAGTGCCATCACATATTCGGTGAGATTAATTAACTATTTTAAAGTCAAACTTTTTTAATATTAAACATAATTTGATAATAATATAAAAGACTTTACAGTCAATGAATTAAAATTAAACTCATAATATAATTAAGTGTATATAATAAGCAAAAGAATGTCTCATATTTTAATGATATTTAGCTAATATATATAATTAGTTTTACGTTACAGCAAATTAAGTTTATATTTTATGATTAGAGAAGAATATGAAAATTTGGAACCTCTCCATAATACTCTATCTGTTCTTTTTTATATGTAGCTTTAGAAAAGTTTTTCTATTTCATTCTATCTGTTGTTTTAGAAAAACAAAGAGATATTAATTGCTTTTTTTCAACAATTTGTCCTTATCCTTAGGAATCTCCACAAAATGGAATGACATAAAGCATTAATGAGTGATAATATTTTAAATATTTAATAGCTTCCTCAATCCTTATACAATTACTTTAAATGAGAAATAAAAAAAGAACTGAAGAACTAATCACAAGCATAAAGATATTGTGATTACATGAGACATGTGGACCTTATTCCCTAGGGTTTTTTAGATGTACCTTCCCCATTTGTGTATGTATTTAGCTAATACATATGGTGACGTCTAACATGTTCCTTAACATAATCCGAGTCTCTGTTATCTCAATTGTAAAGCAAGAGAATATTTTTATCATCCTATTTCTTTTTTCTATTTGTTCCTTCGAGAATCAAGATCACAATGACTTATTTGATTTGAAAGCGCACTTGAAGGCCACCTTCGACTTTGCAAATTTCAATTGATTTCTCATAGTCATGACAAAGATGTTTAGCAAATTACATCCTTTGATTTCAGCACCGCTCATTTTGGAGATGACGAGTGCAAATCTCATCTTCCTTGAGTAGTTCTTTGATTTTTTTTAAAGTTAAAACTTTGAAATGACAAGTGAACACTAAATAAGATTTAACAATGCTTTAATTTAAATATTGCAATAATATTTTAACATAAAAAATCTTCAAATGCTGAAAAAAAATCACAGACCAAATCTTGAAAAATATTTATCATTACGTAGTAGTAGTAGTAGAAATGATAACTAATTTTGTTTAGTACATTTTCTTATACATCTTATAATTTTCTTTTTAATTTTACTTACATTTCTTTTTTTTAACTTTCATAAATTTTTCTTTATTTTATCTCAACTCGCCTTATTGTTTGATACTAAGTAAACGAAATGCACCTTTAAAACTGATGAGTAAAGTGTGAAGCAATCTGCCACTATCACCGACCTATGGTATAGTGTGAAGCAATCTGCCACTATCACCGACCTATGGTATAAGCTCGTGTATGCTGTCATTTTCTTTTTCTTCTTTTTCTAAATTTGTTATAATTAATTAGGATTTAGGACTCGAACTTAGAGGTTCAAATTAAATAATCATAAAATGGTAGAAGTGGAAGATTTAACGTTTTTCATTGATGGTAGCTTGTTAGAAATTACAATAATGCTATGCAAGTGTATATTAAGAATTGAACTAGTGAGCGAGAGCATTATTGACAGGTGATGTATTAAGAATTGCATTATGCTTTGGTCCTTTTTTTTTTAAGAGTTTAATTTTAATCCACTGTCAGTATAAAGTTTCTTTATATTGTCATTCAATCATGTGTTGTCAAATCATTAAAAGAGTTTAACTATCATAATAACCACCTAGAAAGTCCAACTCTTTTAATGATGTGTCAACACATGATTGGATGACAGTGTAAAGAAACTTTACACTGACAGTGAATTGAAATTAAATCTTTTTTTTAAACTATCTAAAAATTCCTTCTCTTCAAAAAACTTAAGCTTAAATGGAGGCTCATGAATGACTTCATATATCTAACATGGTTCCTTACACAAGAGCCATTTGGGATAGAAATGTAGACAATGTACATATTTACTCTACCTTATGCAGTTATGTGGAGGCTTATGAATGACTTTATATATCTAACATTCTTCGATATATTTTTGCATTTTCTACACAAACATTTCATTTATTCTGAAAATCCATACAAAAACTTTTATTTTATTTATAAAATACCACAACAAACTCCAATTTATTGTTAAGCATAATATATTCATTAACTTAGCTCCTTAACTCTCATAAATATTTTGTAGTTAAATGTTATTTTTATTTTATTCAGTCTAATATGTTGAGAAAATGATCAACAACACATTCATTTGGTATAGGGTAATTGAACTTAGCTACTTAACTCTCATAGATATTTTGTAGTTAAATATTTTTATTTTATTCAGTCTAATATATATTGAGAAAAAGATGAACAAGTATAGTTGAATTGAAGCTTCATCTCATTGCCCATTCATTCGAATATTAAATCAAATTACTCCAAATGAGTGTATTCTTCTCATTTTTTAATATATAAGGTTGAATAATTGTATGAGTGACATTTGGCGACAAAATATTCAGTTTAATTGCTCAATGAATGACTCTATTAAACTAAATATTTTATCAACAATAATAAATTGAATCTTTAAACAAACTCTGATCTACTTTCAGGATGACTTTTATCTTTTTTTTTATGATGAAAGTATAGAAGTTTAAATCTATGACATCATAAAAAGTATTTAAATTCCTCATCAATAGCCCACTCCTAATGACTTAAGATGACACGTTTTAAGTATCAAAGCTATTGCACAAGATCTCTAGTCCCAATAATAATAATAAGAAAAAAAAAAGCATTAAGACTTAAAGAATTTTAACTTATCACCAACTTGACTCGAAAGCCTTTTATCTAGAACTAGAAGAATTAATTTTCTCACCAAAAAAAAAAAAACTGTTGTAAATAAAATAAAAAAGAAATCAAGACAAAAGAAAATATGAACTCTAAAAGTCTAATTTTCCACTAATTATACCATCAATCTTTCTTTTCATTCATTTCAACTCCTTTGCTTTCATAATTTGAAAGATGAATAACATGTGTCCAATAATTTTCCTACCACAACTCCTTTCATCACCACAGCCTGGTCTACAACTTTGAGAAAAAGTCACATTCACTTTAGGGAACGATGTTGAGCCAATTGGACGAGATTGATGACTTTTCATCAAAAATTTATTGTTTTATTCAAATACAAGTAAATAAGAAATTAGCTCGTAATATTTTATGAATATAAGCTTTTGATATTGCTGTTGCAAGAGTATATTCAAGTCACAAAAAAAGCTAATTTTGAACAAAGCAAAATTATATTTACTTACAATTTTAAACTCTTGTAGTCGCAAGTGTATCTACTCATATCAAGCTTTTGGAAGAATCAATTTTTTTTGTTGTTCATATCTCTCCTTCAAACTATTCCAAAGGGCTAATTGGTCTTTAATAATAAGATACTCAATTTTTAATTTTTCATAAACAATGTTGAAGAAAAATTATTACTTTTTTGCGCAATCTTGTATGGGATGCTTTTGGTTTGCTTCTTCAATAGTATTTACAAGATTCATAGCATTAAGATGAATCTCAACATCAATGACCAATGACAATTAATTTCTTCTAGAAGCATCAAGCAATGAATTCAAACTTCGTAAGATTTGATAGTATAAAGACACTTGAAAAAGGAAAAAAAAAACAAAAGTTAGCTAGATAATTAAGAATTTAAACAATAAAAATGCTCATCCTTTTTTTTTCTTTATCCACATATATCACATTATAGAACATGTAAGGATATATACTTTGATCCTACAAATAAGATTATAATTTAGATTTTTAGAAAACAAATGTTAGAGAAAAAAAATTCTTACCTTGATAAAATGAAAAGAAAACTCTTGAAAGATTTTGCTACGCTGTTAGAAATTTGATCATGCTATATTAACGTATTGTAAATAAAATAAAAAGAGATCAAGACAAAAGAAAATATGAAATCTAAGGGCTCGTTTGTATTAACTTTTTTAGGAGTAGAAGTGCTTTTTTGAAGTAATAAAAATGCTTTTTTTAGAAGTTAAAGAGTTCAAGCTTTTTAAAAAAGCACTTCATGTACTTTTTTGTTACATATGAAGTACTTTTTTTAAAAGCTTGAACTCTTTAACTTCTAAAAAAAACACTTTTATTATTTCAAAAAAGTACTTTTTCTCTTAAAAAAAACTAATACAAACGGGCCCTAAAAGTCTAATTTTTCAGAAATTAACTTAACTGCCAATCTTTCTTATATTATTTTTTCTAGAGTAAAACATGTCTTTATATAGAACTCTAACCATAAATAAGAAGAGGGGGTTATACTTTTAAATAAAATGCATCATAATGTATAAGAGTTACACCTTTAATATATAAACAATATGCATATTTTGCATGTTTTACAACAAAAACTTAATTTCTTTACCATTCTCAGTACTTATTTAAGTTTAGTGCTACTCATACTTTTCCAAAATTACTTTTAGAAGCTAACCAACCATAAAAGGTTTTCAATAGTATCTTATTGCAAATTATGAGTATATTTTGTTTAAAAAACTAAAAACCATAAATAATGATATCTCCTAATTATATGCTTCTAAAAACGTACTAGTAAATATTTAAGAAAATTATCAAATCCTTAAAATATTGAAATTTATACTAAAGACATAAGCCTAACTCGTGTTTATAATACTTGTGCAGCACTTACTATATAAGCACAGATTGTGCTTACAGTTAATATGCTGTAAGTAATTTCTCAGAAAAAAAAATCACATTCGAGAAATTAGTCCCAAACATTCAATTTTAGTGTTTCTTGATTATATTTGAGAGAGATCAAAATTAAGTCATTGCATTTAATACTATTCATCACAATATAGGTGAAGAAACAGTGAGCCTAAATTACTCAAATCCATTTTTTGGTAATAAGATTGGATACCCTTGATTTCTTTCGAACTTCGAACCCAGGTTTGAATATCAGTTGATAACTTGCTATGCCCAATGAATATGCCAAAGTACGTTTATAAGGTTAGCTTTGACGATAAAAATTAGAGTAAACACTTACTCTGGTCCTCTAAAAATATAAGTGTCATTAGTTAGGTCTTTTAAAGATAAATATATCAAAATGAATCAATATTTATTTTTAACATCAAATTAATCATTTTAATGTTATTTTTTAACATCAAATTGATTTTTTAATGTCATATTTTATATTAAATTAGTCCTCCAAAAGAATTAATTTGATATAAAAATTATTATAGAACTAAACTGATATCACTTATGTATTTAAAAAATTAAAATTATTATTTACTTTAAAAATTATTATTATGATTATTATTATTATTTTCTTTCTCTTCGTAATGACCAGTTTTATGAAATTGCTATCTGTCATTATCAATAGAGACAGTGACCCATGGTGAATGCATGCTATGGTAGAGAATCTGGGGTAATTTCTTTCACTGTCTCATACTGCGTTGTTCGATCTTCTAGAGTTAGTGGCTTATTTAGGGTTGATCGAGGGGTTCTCTTTGTCATGAATCACATTCTTTTTCTTCGATGCTATAATTATCATTTAATAATAATCTTTCAAAATTACCCAATTCTCTTTAATTACTTCCAAAGCATGCATAGGGGCGGAGCTAGAAAAAGATTGTGAGGGGTCTTAATATATATATATATATATATATATATATATATTTAGGAGACTAAATTAAAAATTAAAAAATAAAAAATAAAACACAAGTAAAAGTCAAGTTTTAAAAAAATTATAGGGGGCCATGGCCTCCCTCTAGGAGCCGCCCCTGCATGCACCTATCCCTTTCCCAGCCTCTCACTCATCAAATTTGGTTGCTGAAACCAACGAAAGCAAAAGCTTATCTAACTCAAGAAAACAAAATCCAAGGTCTTTATCTTCAAGCACATTTAGATAAAGTGGATCAAAGTAAAAATTTGCCACCACTAAACTCCTAGTGGCTCCATGCTTTAGTCAGATAATATCCTAATGAGTTTCTTCCACTTTTATGATCATGATAATGATAACCTATTTTTCATCTCAAATTTCCATTTTCGATTCATAACCTTTTTTTTTGTCCTTTCAAGTTTTAACCCCTTGTTTAGCTGAAAAAATCATAAACATTCTTGTTTTGTCTAGAGTTCACCACTCTTTACTAGTGTAATTCCGAGTGGTCCAAGATCAATTCAAGGCCCAAAAAGTGTATCTGCAAAGACACTTCAAAGCCTAAGTAAGATATTTATTAATAAAGAACTCAAAGTGCTAAAGAGAGATCAATATGATCATACTTGCTAGGATCCCTTATATGGAGTTCTGTAACTATGGGATATTTTATGCAATTATAAGTATTTATGAACATCGGTTATAACCATTTTATATTGATGAAGATATTTTTGTTAATGTATTGATGAGGCTTAGTATGAAAAATCTTTTATCCATTAGAGCTGATTCGAGCTCTAGGGATGATCCCACGGCGTAACAATCCCTTTCTCCCCTAAAACTATTGCTACATGGGAATTTAACATATGAGAATTGTTCTTTTTTACAAAGTGTTTTTCTACAATATCCTAATTTTTTTTTCTCTTTTAACAAATCAATGTGCTATAGGAAATTATCTTAAAGATTTTTCGATGGTAACACTACTTTTAAACAGATTCAAATATATATATTGGGTTAGAGATGGCTTCACGTTCTATTCTTATTATCGCGAGTTTATATGTATTTTTCAATTTTCATTTAAAAAACTAGTGAAATATTGGAGAGATTTCTTTTCACCAAAAAAAAACAAAAGAAAAAGAGGAGAGAATTCATTTTCAAGAAAACAATGGTTTAGGCTCAGAAGATGTCGACCAGGACCACGTCAGGCTCACTTGTCAAAATAGACAAATAATTAGCTAATAAAAAGAAAGAAAGCAAATACGTGTCTTTGTTTGCTAGTATCAAATGCAGAAGTTCGTAGCTACTCTTAATAATTTTTTAATTATCAGATTTAATTTAAATTTTATTTTAAAATATTTTAAATTTAATCTAATGACACATTATACAATAACATGTTATAATTTTTAGTGAAATGGTTAGTCTCAAAGTACATAAAAATTTCTCTTTTAAATGGGTGGTAACAAATTCCTTTTTTCCTTTTTCTTAGATGAACTTCCCCAATGAAATTCTAAATTCAGATTCCACTCAAATTTTTTTAGCCATAATAACATGCACATATTTAAAAATGATAACCAGTTTTGAATCTTAGTACATTAAAAAAAAAGGATAATCTTCAAATTTATGGAATTTTATGATTTTTAATTTTTGAATTAAAATAAAGAATTCCTATATATCATTCTCGACTAATTAATTTATGTAATTCCTTTTAAGTTTTTGGTAATTATTTTATATAATTCCTAGTTACAGTGGCTCAACCCAATCCTCACATAGTTGGTAAATGAGTTTTTACATAATGCTAAACAAACAATTCTTTATATATACGTGCATAATTACATATAATATTTTATATTATTAAATTAATTGTAAGATATTACATTATTTATTTATTTTTACATAAATACATAAACATTCTAATCTAATGATATATTAGTTATCGCTTTTTTTTTTCTTTTCAAATATTAATATAACATTTTTCTATCTGAGGTTAAAGAAGGCACAAATACCAACTACTTTTCAGAGCACAAAAACGCACCAAGAAACAACTAGTAATCAACAAAACCAGAAGAAGCTACATAACACATGCACCACTAGCTCTAGTCTTAATGGCGGCAAGCTATATACCGTGGACGGCATTGCACTTGTCCATAACTTGCATTTATCATATTCACAAAACAGAAGAAGCCACATAACTTTCCCCCATTTTCTTTGATTTTCGCTATTGAGAAAGTAGAAAATTAATCCACCAACAAGTGATTAGTTGAAGTAATAATTAACTAGCTCTAATCTTAGATAAACAGACAATATTCAATTCTTGGGATCACTATTGTTAGAAGAATACATAATCATCATATTTTCAAATCCGAACAAAATTAGTTCAATGCGTGTTTTACAGGTCAAAAACCAACATTTTGCTTGGTCACAATAATAATACTCATAATTATTAATAATAAAATCTAATGCAGTCCAACTCACATTAGAGAAACACAATAAAAATTAATTCTCTTAAATATAAATGATCAATGTGAACATATGCTCTTAAGATCAATTAAAGAAAGATTTAATCTTAATTGATGCAAAAACTAACCTAAAAATATACTTCCTGTAAAAATAAAAAATAAAAATAAAAGGTCACTTTAGACCATGCTTTTAATAATGAAATTTGAACCAATTTATTTTTATACCATTATTGGTTCTAATTTTGTTAAAATCAAATCGGATAGTGAATTGAAAAAGCTTCTGATTTTGGTTTAATCTGTTCAACAGTCTGGTTGAACCGGATAATGTCATAATTATGTAATATATATATATATATATATATATAACTCATAACACACATTACCAATAATAAAACACATAATTAAGTTTTGGGGTTTCAATTCTCAAGCTCATATAACTCTCAATTGAGTAGTTAAGTGATTGGGAGATTAAATTTTTTTTTTAAAAAGGACCTGTTCACATAAAAACCAATCAATTCACTAAGTTTGACTAGCTCAACTCGGTCTAACTATAAATCTAATTATGGTAGTGGACTATAACCAAATAAGGGACTAGTTCATAGTCCAATCCGATCCGAACAACATTGATTGCTTCCAAAGTCATAATTCTTAATACCTCACTGTATATCTTCGTTAATATAATTGCGCATTAACTTCACTCAAGGTGGAAAATAACTCCTTACCGGAGGTGGAGAAATACCACCAAATATAAAATAGTGTCAGCTAAGATTTTCATAGAAAAAAATTGAGATTGATTGCTCATGTTTTTATATATTTTAGAGGAACAAGAAATTGATATTGCTTCAGAACAAGGAAAAGAATTTGATCAGAGGCTTCATCCATTTCTGAGAATCTGTCATAACTCAATCGCTTCTCAGGCAGAGGAAAAAGAAAACAACCAGTGGTTCTCATTATGGACAGCATACCTAGCAAGGAAAACCCCATAGGATGGAGCAAAACCTGAGAAGAAAGCGTGTCCCTTTTCACTGTCCTTTCAATTTTGGTGTATATTGATAACTGGCATTATCAATATATATAGTAAAGTGTACGTGTTGTTGATTCAATAGATAATATTATCATGTCATATACAGCGCTAATAATTGGCTGGAAAGGTTATAAGAAAAGCCACCCTTTTTGAGGTATTCGTTTAAACAAGTTGCTCATACTTTGATGCATATACTGTTTTTTTTTTTTAAAAAAAAGAAAGTTTTGGTAAGCATTTCCTTTTGATTTGTTATATAAACTTCTGTTTGGTTTGCATTATTAGAAGGGATGTTTATCACGAGTTTCATTTTATAAAAAATATCAGATAAGCAAATATCCAAATTATGATTAAATTTTTTTTTAAACCATGTTATCAGTTAAGACAAATTTAATAAATTTTAAAAAAATTAAGACAAAAATAAAATAAAATAAAATTATAAGATAAAAATAAAATTTAAAACAAAGTTAAAAGATAAAAAGTATACTTTTACCATATATCAAACAAATAATGGGGAAAGAAATTAAGCATGCATGTAGCAGCAGCCTCAATCCATCAGGGTATATGTTAAAATTAAGTGCAGAACCAAAAGCTAGCTGAAGCCCACTACGTTGACCAGACCAACGGTGAGGGTTCTTAATTCTTACACAGAAGCAATAAGTCCATTAATAATTGTAATGGTTTTGTTTTCTTAAATGGTGTTTGAAATGAAATGATTCTCTTGCGTGCAGCTTTTTTTTTTTAATAAATTTTAGAAAATAAATCATTGTAATTAAATGATGTTCAGAATTTTTATCTATAAGCTTATATTATCATCAATGATTTTTTAAGGGGGTTAATACATCATCAATGAAAACTTTTATAAAAAAAATCCCAAAAAATCATCCCCTTTTCCTTAGAATTCATACAAATTTGGAGTAATACAACTGGCTGCACATTTATTTTCTTATTTTAAAAGTAGTTACAGAACCACCATATTAGATAAAAATTCTCAAAATGTTAGTACGAAAAATATTTTATTTTTCAAACTTCTTGTCGTGACTACCCCAACATTGAATTTGGATTTGTTTTCTTGAATGGTGGTTAGAACGTGGCATTCTAAAAGGATTCTCCCGTTTGTATTTTATAATAATAATATGTAGGAAACTGATTTTATTATTATAATCAGAAGATGTTATTAAAATTAGGTGCAGAACCATAAGCTAGCTGAAGCCCACTACGTTGACCAGACCAAGGTTGAAGGGTTAGTTCTTACACAGAAGCAATAAGTCCATTAATAATTGTAATGGTTTTATTTTCTTAGATGGTGTTTGAAATGAAATGATTCTCTCGCGAGCAGCTTTTTTTTATAATAAATTTTAGAAAATAAATCATTGTAATTAAATGATGTTCAGAATTTTTATCTATAAGCTTATATTATCATCAATGATTTTTTAAGGGGGGCAATACATCATCAATGAAAACTTTTTTTGAAAAAATCCCAAAAAATACCCCCCTTTCCTTATAATTCATACAAATTTGGCGTAATACAACTGGCTGCACATTTATTTTCGTATTGTAAAAGTAGTTACAGAACCATTATATTACATAAAAATTCTCAAAATATTAGTACCAAAAATATTTTATCTTTCAAACTTCTTGTCACGTCCACCAATGTGACTACCCCAACATTGAATTTGGATTTCTTTTGTTAAATGGTGGTTAGAATGTGGCATTCTAAAAGGATTCTCCCGTTTGAATTTTATAGTAATAATATGTAGGAAACTGATTTTATTATTATATTAGTTTTGTCAATTTTTTAAGCTAAGTTTTAAAACTTTCATTGTGAATTTCTTAATCTTGTCTTGCACTGAACGTTTTGTTTTGTTTTGTTTTTGGTGAATAAACTGAATGTATCTTAATACGCGCACAAGTTGACTGAAAATTATCTGACCACAATAAACAAAAATAGTCCATGATGGCTATAAAGGAAACGACAGATGTTAAAAGATTATTATGAGTTTTTTTACCAACCAAATAGCCATAGTTTTACCGTATAATAAGTTATTTAGCTCTAAATTCGGAGGTTAACGATCAAGAGAGTATCTACAAGCAAATTGCCCAATTTCGAATACCATTCACGTGAACCAAATATTTGTATGTGATTCTTTCATATTTCAAAAAGATTCATAATTTCATACAAATAATTGAAATCAAGCGTAATCAAAAAGAAAAAAGAAAAAGGATACAGTTGAAAGAAATCCATTTTAAAGCTTAAATGGCTTGTTTCCAAAGAATTATAGGGACCCAGCTCAGAAAATTTCGCCTGCAGCTTCCATCTGGCAGCACCATTGATTTGCTTGGACAAGTAAGTTAGAATAAAAATGTCCATGGCCAAATCATCAAGGCTCCAATGATTATTTGCCACCAGTAAATCTCCTTTAGTTTCATGATTCATCACATAATATATTATTATCTCTTTAAAATATCACTCATTTTATTATTTTTAATTAACTAAGTTAAATAATAATATATGATGTGTTATACGAAGTTTATAATGTTAAATGAGAAATATTTTTAAAGTAAATTACCTATTTACTCTCTATATATATTATTATCTCTTAACACAACTCAAGAAGAGAGGCGAAGAGAAGACGAGAGGAAGAGTGAAAAAACATTCTCGTCTTCTTTTTTTTTTTTTTTGTTCTCCTTTGACGGCTCAACCATTCCACGCGTTCTCTCCTCTCCTCTCCGACACTTTTCAGAATCTCTCTCACTCTTTCCCCTTTCCCTCCACAACCTTGTGAACTGAGCTGTGCTCGATCCTTATTTAACCTTTTGTTGTCGGCACCCAGATCTCATCTTCACATTCTTCTTCTTCTTCAAATAATGGACTCAGACCAACGCCGCAAGAGGAAGCGCACGGTGAGTCTGGCTAGGCCATTTTTCTCCCACACCCACCACCACTATCTCTCACCAACATCACTTCTTCTTTACTTCACCTTCTTCGTCTTCCTCTTCTTCTTCTTCTACTCCTCCAATCCCTTCTTCTCCATTGCCTCTTCCTCCTTCCACCCCTCTCTCTCCACCTCCACCTTCTCCCTTCTCTATTCCTCCGCCTCTCACTCCATTCTCGATCCTCTCACCACCCCATTCTCCCTCCCCTCCTTCACCCTCCAACACCGCATCCTCTTCCCTGATCACTTCCTTCTCATCCTCACCACCCCACACCATAACCACCCTCCCCATCAACTTGACTGCGTCTACTATGAGCTCTTCAATGGTTCCCGTCCCGAAGACCCGAACCCGAACCCGTTTGTTGATGTTCAGGTTCAACCGGTGATGTCCGTTGACCGGTACGACGAGTTTCGATCCATTGCGAGGTGTCCACTTCCACGGATGAATTTTTCTTCCGCCGCCGTGGATTTGCGGCGGCGCGGCGAGGTGGGTCGCCGGAGTAGTTTGGGTTTTCTGGTTAACCAGAAGGCTCAGTCTTGGGATAAGGTGGCTTATGAGGCGACACTGGATGGTGACAATGTTGTCGTGTTCGTTAAGGGATTGAACCTACGACCCCACAAGGTTTCGGATCCGACCCATTTCCGCTGCCATTTTGGGCTGAAGAATTTGCACAAAGATGGTGCCTTTTTGCTCACCACCAAAGCGGTTTCGGTTGCTCAGGAAGTTGTGAGGTGCTTGTTGCCACGTAGCATTAGGAACAAACCAGATAAGGCTCAGGGAATTCGGGTCACTGTGAGCCATTTGAGTGGTCACGTGAGGCACCCGGTTCGTGAGCTTATGCCCTCTGTGGCTAGAGTTCGCAGTCCTAGTTCTCGTGTTCAGAGGAGAGACAGTGGGAAATATGAGCTTTGTGTGTGTACCATGGTTTGGAACCAAGCATATGCTCTTAGGGAGTGGGTTATGTACCATGCTTGGCTTGGAGTGGAGCGTTGGTTTATCTATGACAATAACAGTGATGATGATGTTGAAAAGGTGGTTCAAGATCTTGACCTTCAAGGTTATAATGTTAGTAGACAGACATGGCCTTGGATTAAGACTCAAGAAGCAGGGTTTTCTCACTGTGCTTTGAGAGCCAGAGAGGAATGCAGATGGGTTGGATTCTTTGATGTTGATGAGTTTTTCTACTTCCCCAACCAATTTGGTCACCAGTTGGGACAGGGTGAGAATTCTCTGAGATCAGTGGTTGCAAATTTCTCATCCTCCAGATCAATTGCAGAGATAAGAACAGCTTGTCATAGCTTTGGTCCTTCTGGGTTGAACTCTCACCCTAAACAAGGAGTGACTGTTGGGTACACATGCAGGCTTCAGAGCCCTGAGCGGCACAAATCCATTGTGAGGCCTGATTTGCTCGATATCAGTCTTCTGAATGTGGTGCACCATTTTCAGCTGAGGGAGGGATTCAGGTACCACAACATGCCTGAAGGTACTGCTGTAGTGAACCACTACAAGTACCAGGTGTGGGATACGTTCAAAGCAAAGTTCTTCAGGAGGGTTGCTACCTATGTTGTTGACTGGCAGAAGGACCAAAACAAAGGATCAAAGGATAGAGCACCGGGACTAGGAACAGAAGCCATTGAACCACCTAACTGGAGGCTACAGTTTTGTGAGGTTTGGGATACTGGCCTGAAGGACTTCCTTCTTTCTTATTTTGCTGATCCTGCAACAGGGTTGATGCCCTGGGAAGGGTCTTTTCTATAATGGACACTGATGAGGGTGCTGACATCTCGGTACCCATGTAAAGCACAATAATCAATCATACATACTTGTGTAGGCATTCATTCTTTTCATTGTTTTTTGGGCCTCTCTGTAACAGATTGTTTTTTAAAATGATTTTATAGAAATGAAACAGACTCACAGAGCTTATACGGTTTGTATATTTGCAGCAACTTCAATGAATTCCCTTTCTTGGTTTTTTCCTTTTCTTTTCTTTTCCATTTTTGACTTCACACTAGTTAAGTATTATCTACTATTTCTTTCATGTCATCTAGTAGAATTGTAAAAGATCCGTGCTGGCGAAAGCTATATGCACCAAATAACCTGTTTGTTACACCTCTTCTAATTTATAACACGAAAGATAAATCACACACGGCTTGAATTCTGAGTGTGTTTCTACCATTTGACAAACCCAAAGTTAAAAAAAAGAAGACTACTAGTCCCATTTTATGTCCAAGACAATTAATACAGGCGTTCTGAGTGGATATGCAGAACAGCATTATCAATATTATCAGCTTTCAAAACAGTAATAACAGTGCAATAAAAGAGTTCGAGAGAGTATGGTGTCCCCTCTATCATACAAGTTATTTGCAGGGAAATAGAAGTTTTAGATGAACCACATGCAGGTGAAACACGAAGTAACATGCTCCATGGAATCAATCTTATCTTAAAGATCTAAATGCAGGCAAAAGAAAAGGAGGGATTTTGTTTTCAATAATTTGGCCAGATATTGGGGACTACAACATATCCAACTCCTAATAAACTTCACACCAGCAATTTCAGCATCAATCAACCATATCTAAACACAAGTTTCTGCTTTGGTAAACTACAAGTCTACAATATCAAATTCTCTTTTTAAGTTTATTCTTTTAGTGCAAACTGTAAGTAGAAAAACAACTGACAGAATATGAAAAGTTGCCATAACATAATGGATTAGATGCCACAGTTAGAATACCTGGGAGAGTGTGATTCTTGGATTTGTATGTTTTCCCTGGTTCTGACAAAACTTTATTAATTGAGAAACTTTTCTGACACCTTAAATCAATTTACTGGAAATAGTCTAAGGAAAATGTGCTGATGTATACAATAAGTTACTATTACTAACTTTGAATTAGTCTGACTAGTAACACAAGTTGAGCAAGAACTGCTTGAAAAAATGAATGAAACGTACATGGGTCAAATTTAGCCCCTTATCCTAAAGAACTCAGTTCAAGGTTCAAGGATTTATTTCTGCTGAAGTCAAGTTTAAATAAACATCAGAGGGTACCTAGCATGTCTTTCAAACTCAATCTTGCAATGCCACAGGGAGATGTTCGCATAATTTTGCAAGGGTAGAATCCCGCTTCTCTTCAATAAATGTAATCCATGCTTGTAATCATTTAAATACCTACCCACAAATACATGCATATCACTGAGTTTAAAAATAGGAGACAAGATGCAGGATCTACAAAGTGCACTGGTAGTATTGTCCTGTCTGAAAGACAAACTGAAATTTGACATCTTCAATAGAGTTGAAGTGATCCTTCAGGAAACACAGGGCACCAACCTAAATTTGTGGGAGGAGGGTGGATCAACTTGTAGATCACCATTGATCTGATTTTTGAATGCTAACAACCAACAACCTTAATGATGTTTTAAAGGAAAAACTTTCAAGCCCACTTTAATACCTTGTCCTAAATAAATCAAATTTTTCTATAAGCTTTACACGTAATTGTGAGTGGCCCACCGTAAGTATGCCCTACCTCCATATATATAAGAATTTTTCTATCACATGATATATAACTTCAAATTTAAATTGGAAGTCAAATACCGAAAAATGAACTACAAATTTATTATTCAATAATCAGTTACCTATGTTTGGACTCGGACGGATTTAAGAGGACGCAGTGGGGTTCTTTCCCCACTGTTGCAAGATTTCAATTAGTAGTGTATATAATTTTGTCCTATTTAGCTTCCTTAAACTTTTACTTTGGCCCTACACTTTTAATACAAATAAAAATGATATTAGGCTGTCAATTTTTTTATATAGAAAAAAAGACTAGTGTCTAAAGTTTTAGATTTATATGTAAATCTATGTAGAAAAGTATTGAATCCATTTTGGTCTTTTGAAGTTATATAAACCCACAAAATTTCATGCATATTTAAAATGTGCAAGACAAACTTTATTTTAACGTGTGACTTGTAACAAATAAAACATTACTTCACCTAACTTCTCAACATTTTAATTTCAATCTTAATTTGCATTGATTTAGTGTTAATTGTCATAAAAATAATGAAATTTTAACATAAACCTTTTAAAATTGTAAATAAAATAATGACATAAGTTATTTAATAAAAAAATAAGCTTAAGACTTTCACATATAACTTTTAATTATCAATAAAATTATGTATTTAATTAACGAAGGTAGGAATAATGATATATATATATATAACTAATTAAATAAATTAATATATTTTTGTCCCACGACACTTATTTCCTGCATCCCTCATGTTGGTAGGTTAAGTAAACGACCAAAAGAAAGTTATTTGGCGATTACACTTGATCAAAGCAACTTTGCCATAACTTCTGACTTCTCATTGACACTGGCACTCGTGGGCTCACTGTTTTGAATTTGCTCAAGCTACAAAAGTACATCTGATTGTTCAGAAGTCACAGAACATTAACGGAGGTTCATGTAGCACTGTCAATTTCTACCTGTGTATAAGGATTTTCATTAGAATTGTCCCATTTGAGATTTTGTGAGTGGAGAATTTTTTTCCATAGAAGCGAGGATAGGATTGTATCCTACTCCGAGGATAGGATTGTACCCTGTTCCCCGAGTAGATTACATATATATTCTTTTTCATATTTTTTTATTTAATTTAAATATTGTGATTGTACTATTTAAGTTTGAACTTATTATAATTTAACTTTAAATTTGATAATTTAATTTTATATAAAAAATTTTAAATTTTATTATATTTTAATTTGTAAATTTTTAATTTTTTATGAATTTTTAAAGTTTCCGTCAAGATTTTCGAGGACCCATAGGGATTGGAACGGGAAAAGAAAGCTCTTCAAGGCGGGGATCGGGAACA
The DNA here is from genome assembly GCA_023212625.1 of Styphnolobium japonicum. Taxonomy (NCBI): domain Eukaryota; kingdom Viridiplantae; phylum Streptophyta; class Magnoliopsida; order Fabales; family Fabaceae; genus Styphnolobium; species Styphnolobium japonicum. The sequence goes on from JALBWW010000011.1 coordinate 27,870,804, forward strand.
GGGACGGAAAAAAATATAAAGGACGGGAGAAAATATAGAAGGCGAGGACAGGGAGCAGGAGAGTACCTCCCGCCTCTGCCGTACCTCATTTACATCCTTATTTGTATGCTTGTGCATTTTAGAGGGGTATAAAAGGAGTACTGCTTGTTCAAACTATTCAGCGGTTCAGAGTGGTATGATGATAGTCTTGTGGATCCACTTAGATTCGTTTAGAAAAACTGGAGTAATTAAGAAAGTAATGACTAGAGAAAATTATTCATTCCTTTTCCTAATATGGAAAGCCAGTGAAGAAGGAGACGAGAGAGAAATTAAGTAAATCAACAATAGAGAAGTACCCTCTAGTCTCAAGCCTCAGCTCTCAACAATGAACAAACTTCTTGTTTTCCAAGCAATTTGACCTCTATCACGTCCAATCTTCTTAATTAGTTTCAACCTTTGCCAGAACTCAGTTACTTCACAACCTTATATCTCCAAAAAGAAAAAGTTTTCATGACAGATCACTACTACTTTCTATATTAAGCATAACCTGATCAAATATCGAATTGGGAGAAGAATGGAATATTTCTACATTAGGCATAAAGAAAACTACGTACTTTAATTACACACCATAACTTGCGGTTTCTTTGCTCTATTTAATTCATTTATCAGCAAAGAAACTAAATAAAATTCCATATGAATCTTTTTATTTCACATCACCATTCAACAACAATAATCATTTTAGACAAGATTATGTCATCCTTTCATCAATAATCTTCTCCTCACATCACCATTAATCTAATAAAAAATTAACTCCAGTCTTAGCTCTTTATTGATCTTGTTGGCACAAAAGGAAACTGAGGCAAGCTAGATAATTGATATATAGCTTTACACAATAGGTTATTAATAGTAAATGATTTAATTTTGATCGAGTTTGAGAGTAAATTTTTTTTACACTTTCATCTATTTATTTCTTGTTAAATCACTAAAAGGAGTTTGACTTTTATAATAATTATTTATTAAGGTCTAACTCTTCTAATGATATGCCAATACATCATTAGATGATAGTGTAGACTGTGTAGTGGATCAAATTTAAACTCTATACTAAAAGAGCACATCTACTTAACTCTACTGGAGGAGGAGGAGGAAGGTATGGCAGAAAAGCGTTTCGCTGCAGTAGTAGTAGTAGCAGTATTAGCATCATTCCCAAACTTTCCACGAATTTGGCTGATATAGTTTTCAGCATTGACATCAACATCGTTTAGTTCTTGCCTCACAAAGGCTGGACCCTCCTTTTCTGGCTTCATTACGTAGGAACGTGGCTTTTTGGTCTTCTCTGCCTCTTGTGATCTTTCGCTCTTCTTGGAAAATTTTGGCACTGAAGTTGAGTTGCCTTTGCCCACCGCGGGCACATGGGTTCTTTCATCTTGGGGTGGTGGGAGGTTTGTTGTGAAACTCAGGCCAGAGAAACTAAGGGATGATAATCTGATGATGTTAGCCACCAGCAACATTGACATCTCACAAACTGATCTCTTATTGTGTCTGTAGTCCTTGTTAGCCATAGCAGTGAGGGTGTACGAGCTGAGATGCAGAGTATTACTCAGAAAAGAGTAAGCAAGCCAGTTGCATGAAAAATAGAACAATAAAATGTGAATTTAAATGGGTTATAGATATAACCATTAATACATGCTTTCGAAAAATGATTCAAAGGAAAAAGGAAATTGTTCTTGGTGGGGGCTCCTAATGGGTGAATTATGTTGCTTGGTTGCATCAAACAAGGCACAACACAGCTATTTGGTGGGTCCTGATGATACATACACATTTGGAGGGCACTATCTTTACAACCACATAAGACAATCGACTTCTATCCAAACAAATCATCAATTACTCACTGTTAAAAAAACAAAAAAAGGAAAAAGGAAAAGTTTCACGCACCATGGCGTGTCATTTTGTGTTCTACTTCCTTAATTGTTATGTAGGGACCTAATGCAATCATGGAATCTTGAACTCAGAATATTAATCTTCCTTTTCAAAAGGCCTTCTCTTGCTTCCCTTTTAATTAAGTGGTGAGAAAGAAGTTTGATCACTTTAGGAATAAGATATGGATCTTCTCGCTTCTGCTTTGTCTTGAGTTTTTGGAAGGGAATACTGAAACAAAGCAACAGGCATTGATTCCTGCAGCCTTAACTTCTCGAGCTGTCCTTGTTTGCCCCATGGATCAAATGCTTGGCGCAGGCCCACACATGGCTGGTGCAGCTCTCATGCAAGACTTTGCGACAAAGATTCTAATATCTCCAATGAATTTCTCTTTCGTTTGCTTCGCTTTCCAATTCTTTGTTTCCATACACCCTAGATAAAGCCGGCCCTTTTAGTTTTGGACCAAAGTCTCTGTCAGAATCTGTACTGTGTCTTGTGTGTGTGATTTCAAATAGTTGTTCATACTTCATAAGTGGCATGGACTTTTTTTTTCCTGGGTATACATTGGCATGAGCATATTTGATCCTTTTGGTACAAAGCTTTTTGTATCATTTTTCACCGGCTAAGGGCTGTGAAGGAGCTTCAAAAGGCAATATATCCTGGGCTAGCTGGTTGTGCTATCATAACTCTGTTGATGAGCTCTGGGATCCAACTGGCATTCGATAAAAAAATGAAGCCTCTTATGCTTGAAATGGATTCTTTATATACAAGCTCTTCATATGATTGATCCCCAATATTTTTGGGGTCATAATCTCCAATGTTATTTGGATAATATGTTTCTCTAATTTTTTGGAGGGCAAGGAACACTACTCCCATTTTGTTTTGGATTTAAGCAGCAAATTTTTCTCGTCTAACCAGCGCAAAACCAGTCTAGGCCTAAAGTTTGCCATCCCAGAAGTTGCTTTAGGTCAGGACTGGGTAATGAATATGGAAAATTTTAAATTAAGGATCAATTTGACACATTCCATATAGTTATGGATTAAATAACCATTTAGAGTAGTTATTCAACTCAAAAGAATAAATACTTATTTTGGTCCTTTAAAAATATATGCGACATCACATTGATTTTTTATTTATCAAAAACATGAAATTTGTCCTTGAATAATAATTAATGTCATCAGTTTTGCCCTTCAAGAATTAATTTGATGCCATTTTAAAAATCAATTTAATGATAAAAATGTGATATTTTAAGATAAATTTAAGGTCGCATAAATATTAGAGGACCAATTTAATGTATTTATGAATAAAAAATCAATGTAATTTAGAAGATCAAATTGAATGTTTACTCAATTCAAAATAAAATGAATAATCATTTTGAATGGTTATTTTTTTAATTGTAATTATTATGCCAAACCAGTCCATAACTAAAAGTTTCTCAATAAACAACCTTCCAAGGCATTAGGCTGAAACAAATAGGTACTTCGATTATCAAACACATCTTCCCAACCCATTTTCAGGTGGGGAACAAAGTATAACACGAGTAAGAACTTGACCAAAATAAAAATAACACCTTGATGGGATGAAATCATATTTGGAAGTCGAGGCGTATAATTCTATTCACAAGGAGCTTGGAAAGGATTTTATAAATGGGATTACAAAGCCTAATGGGTCGAAATTGGTGGGTGGATTCAGGGTTAGAGACTTCAGAGACTAGGAAAATGATGGATTTGTTCCAACTAGTTGGAACTTTCCCTTCTAAAAATATACTAGAGATTGCTTGCCAAATAGAACCTCTGACCCAAGTCCCATAACGTTGATAATTAAAAGCTGATAATCTACCATTTTACTAATTATGGAGTGTTTTAATTGGGTAGTTTTATTGCTCTTGTGAACTCTTTAGAGTTGTTTTACCCCATTTATTGCTTTGTTTTTCATTTAGTTGTTATGTTAGTTGTTTGGTTGTGTAATTTGGTTGTTTTTAGTCTTTTTGATTTGCTTTTGAATGTTGTTAGAGGTTGCATAGGTACGGTGAGTTGGATCAAAGATCTTTGGAGGCTTAATTTGCATGCTGGAAGGTTTGGCTGAGCCAAGCAAAAGCTTGGCTTAGCGCAAGAGAAGAGAAAAGTGAATTTTATTCTGGAAGAGCTTGGCTAAGCGCAGCAAAACCTTGGCTCAGCGCAAGGTCACCCGAGAAGTATCCAAGAGCTTGGCTGAGCGCAGCGAAAGCTTGGCTGAGCCAAACTTCCAATTTTCACCTGACTTATAAAAACACATTTAAGGCAATGAAAAGGCTGGCTGGGACGGAGACCACAACCCTAAAGAGGAAAGAAGAGTCTTGTTCATCATTTGGAGGAATCTTCATGAAGTTTGGATTGTTCTTCTTGCCTCCTTCATTTTCTTTTGTTTTCTCTATAATTATGTGTAGCTAATTCCCTTCTTGTTGGGGTTAGAGAATGATTAACTCTAATATCTTCTTGTAATTGACTTTGGCTTTAATACATTTCCATCTTCTGATGAGTGTTCAATATCCTTGCTTAATGCTTATCTTGGCTTGATCATCCATGATTTGTTGTGTGAATTGGCATTAGATTGGAAAATTAATGCTAAATCTAGAACTGAGTTGAACATCCAATAGGTCAAGATGCTAGGAATAGATTTTGATTTGTTGGTGATCTAGTGATCCTTGAGCTTTATGCATTTTCTCTCTATAATTCACCTAAGGAATTAGGGTTTATTTTGGGAATTTAGGCTAATTCACCTAAGGAATTAGGGTTTTAGTAGTTTAGTGGATTGATCTTCATCATTGAAGGATAGAGTGTGTTAATAGCCATTGCATTGCTTGATTAAGGATGAGTAATCAAATCTAACCCCAGCGCTTTTTCTCATTTGCATTCACATTCCGTTTTTTCTTACCAAGTGTTTGATAAAAATCCAAAAAGAACCAAAACAATTTGCTTTCTGTTAAGCTGTTTGTTTACAATTGAGCTCCCTTCTTTCCAAACGAAATTCTAAATAGTGGTTCATTTTGCGAAGTGATACTTGTCCACGATCCCTGAGGACGATTTTCGGTCTCACTACCGTATTACTTGTTTACGACTAGGTATACTTGCCAAAGATCGTATCAAGTTTTTGGCACCGTTGCCGGGGATCGATGTGCCAATATTACAAGTACCAAAGGGGATTGCTAATTTAGACATTTTTTTTTACTTTATCTTTCCTGTTTTTAATTTGTTCTTTTTTTTCTTGGAATTACTGCATATTTTTTTTTTCTGTTTTAGTTGTAATTTGTGTTTGCTGAATTTGGTTTTGTTTCTCTTTTTTTTTTTCTTTCCTTGTATGCGAGGTAAAATCGACCCAAGTGAACTTATATACGATCCTGAAGTTGAACGCACCGCTAAAAAGAATAGAAAGAGAACTAAACAAAGAAAGAATCAAGAACAAGCATCGTCTAGTGTGCAAGAGCCGCAAGCAGCAGAACCAACAGTTATCATGGCTGCACCTGGTGGTGGGAATGGTCCTCCAAGGAGGACCATGGGAGATTATACTGCTCCAACTGCCGAAAGATGTGCCACGAGTATTGTTCGACCTGCGGTGGCTGCAAATAACTTTGAGATAAAGGCGTCACTTCTTCATCTCATACAGCAGGACCAATTTGGGGGATTAGAGAGCGAGGATCCTCATGCTCATATCGGTTCATTCCTTGAATTATGTGACACTTTAAAAATCAATGGAGCTTCGGAGGATGCTATCCGGTTGAGGCTCTTCCCTTTTTCCTTAAGGGATAGAGCTAAAGCATGGCTTCAATCTCAACCTCGTGGGAGCATAGTAGCTTGGGATGACTTGGTGAGCAAATTCCTGGCTCGTTTCTTTCCTCCATCCAGAATGATCAAGATTCGGTCAGAGATCAATGCCTTTACTCAAAAAGATGGAGAGTCATTATACGAAGCGTGGGAGAGGTTCAAGGCAATGCTCAATTCTTGTCCCAACCATGAATTTGCATTGTGGCATCAAATATCCACTTTTTGTAATGGTCTCAACCGGAATACAAGAAGCATGATAGAAGCGGCCGCGGGTGGATCACTAAGCCTCAAAACTCCTGAAGAATCAAGGGACTTGATTGAGACTATGGCCTCTAATGATTATCAAATGCCTAGTTCTCGATTAATGCCTAAGAAAGGGGTTTTGGAGTTAGATGCTTATAATGCCCTTATAGCACAAATGGCTGCACTTACTAAACAATTGGGTTCTGTTCAAGCTCATAATGCCCAAGCACAAGTTGTCCAAGCACAGACATTAGTTTGTGATTTCTGTGGAGGTGACCATGCAAATGGTAATTGTGAAGTACCAAGTGTAGGAAGCACGGGGCAAGAGGAAGTGCATTTCATGGGTAATCAAGGGCCAAGAAATTATCCCTTCTCCAATACGTATAATCCGGGATGGCGTAATCATCCTAATTTTGGTTGGAGACAAGGACAACAAGGTCAACAAGGGCAAAGTTCTAATTTTCAGTCCAATTTTCAAAGCAAGCCACCCCAAGATAAGACAAGCCACTTGGAGAATATGCTAGCTCAATTCATGAAAGGACAAGAAGCGGTAATGAAGAACCAAGAGGCCTCAATCAAGAACTTAGAACATCAAGTAGGCCAATTGGCTAAGCAATTGAATGAGAGAGCCCAAGGAACATTTCCGGGAGACACCGAGAAAAATCCTAAGGAAGAATGTAAAGCAATCACTACTCGGAGTGGGAAAGTGGTAGCACCACAAGTGAAGACAAGCACGGAAGTGGTTGTTGAGCATTCGAAGGAAGAAGTAGAGAAAAAGATTGAAGGTGGAATTGTGCAACAAGAGAGCGGGGAGACTCATGTGGAAAAAGAAGATCCAATAGATGAAGGTATGGAAGACAAATTGTCTAAAGGAAAATGCAAGTTGGTTGATGAAAACTCTCCCTTGAGGAAGACTCACAAGCAGTTATTGGTGGATTCGGAAAAAGGCCAAGAGATTCCATCTTACATTCGAGTTCCTTATCCTCATGGGAATCCGAAGAAAGTCAAAGAGCAGCAGTTTGCAAGATTTCTAGACATCTTCAAGAAACTTCAGATTAACATCCCATTTGCTGAAGCGCTAGAACAAATGCCATCATATGCCAAATTCATGAAGGATTTGTTATCAAAGAAAAGGAAGTTGAAAGAAGATGAAACGGTTGCTTTAACCGAAGAATGCAGTGCCATCTTGCAAAGGAAACTACCTCCAAAATTGAAAGATCCGGGCAGTTTTAGCATTCCTTGCACCATAGGGAGCATGTCAATTGGAAAGGCCCTATGTGACTTAGGGGCAAGCATTAACTTAATGCCCTTGTCTATTTTGAAGAAGTTAGGCATCGGGGAGGTAAAACCCACTACTGTGTCTCTTCAATTGGCGGACCGCTCAATCACGTATCCTTATGGGATAGTTGAAGATGTCTTGGTCAAAGTAGACAAATTCATCTTTCCCGCGGATTTCATTGTGTTGGACATGGAGGCGGATGCCAACGTTCCTCTCATTTTGGGTAGACCATTCCTTGCTACGGGAAGAGCCCTCATTGATGTCCAACAAGGTGAATTGATGCTTAGGGTGCAAGATGAGAAAGTCACATTTAATGTTTTCGAAGCCATGAGACATCCGAATGACAAAGAAGAGTGTTTGAGAGTGGATGTATTGGAGGGACTTGTCTCTAATGTCATTTGCAAAGTCATATCTAAGGATCCCATGGAAAAGGCTCTTAATGATTCAAGCACAAATGATGAAGAGGATATAGATGACATTGAGTTAGAAGAGTGTTTGCAACAATTGGAGGTCCTCCCTATTGACACAAATGCACAAAAGAGAAAAGAAGAGCTAGAAATGCATGAAGAAGACAAAGAAAAGCCTAAGTTGGAGTTGAAACAATTGCCTCCCAACTTAAAATATGCATTTTTGGGTGAAAATAGTTCCAATCCAGTGATAATCAACAAAAGCCTATCCGAGCTCGAAGAAGAAAAACTATTGAGGGTGTTGAGAGATCACAAGGAAGCTATTGGATGGACCATTGCTGATTTGAAGGGCATTAGCCCGGCTTTTTGCATGCATAAAATTTTGTTAGAAGAGAATTACAAGCCGGTGATCCAACCACAGCGAAGGCTCAACCCAACCATGAAAGAAGTTGTCCGGAAGGAGGTGGTTAAGCTATTAGAAGCTGGAATGATATACCCAATTTCGGATAGCACATGGGTGAGTCCGGTGCAGGTTGTTCCCAAGAAAGGAGGGATGACGGTGGTTCAAAATGAAAAGAATGAGTTGATTCCCACTCGTACTGTTACGGGATGGAGAATGTGTATAGACTATCGAAGGTTGAACCAAGCAACCAGAAAGGATCATTTTCCACTCCCGTTTATGGATCAAATGTTGGAGAGGCTAGCCGGTCATGAATTCTATTGTTTCTTGGATGGGTATTCGGGCTATAATCAAATTTCTGTGGACCCAAAAGATCAAGAAAAGACCTCTTTTACATGTCCGTATGGCATCTTTGCTTATCGAAGAATGCCATTTGGTTTATGTAATGCACCGGCTACTTTTCAAAGGTGCATGCTTTCCATTTTCTCAGATATGATTGAAAAATCCATTGAGATTTTTATGGATGATTTTTCAGTTTTTGGTTCTAATTTTGATGCATGTTTGACTAATCTTGCTCTTGTGTTGAAGCGTTGTCAGGAAACTAACTTAGTGTTGAATTGGGAAAAGTGTCACTTCATGGTCCAGGAGGGAATTGTTCTTGGGCATAAGATTTCAGCAAAAGGCATGGAGGTGGATAGGGCAAAAATCGAAGTCATTGAAAAATTACCACCCCCTGTGAATGTCAAAGGCATTAGGAGTTTCTTGGGGCATGCCGGGTTCTATCGACGGTTTATTAAAGACTTTTCTAAGATTGCTAAACCCTTATGTTCCTTGTTGAATAAAGATGTGCCTTTTGTCTTTGATAATCAATGCTTGCATGCTTTTAATACATTAAAAGAAAAATTGATCTCTGCACCTGTGATATCTACCCCTGATTGGAATTTGCATTTTAAGCTTATGTGTGATGCTAGCGACTATGCAGTAGGGGCTGTGTTGGGCCAGCGCAAAGAAAGACACTTTCATGTGATTTATTATGCAAGTAAAGTTTTAAATGATGCGCAGCTCAACTATGCCACTACTGAAAAGGAGCTACTTGCTGTAGTGTTTGCATTTGATAAGTTTCGGTCATATTTGATTGGGCCTAAAGGCATAGTGTATACAGATCATTCAGCTTTGAAATACTTGTTGACTAAACCCGATGCAAAACCAAGACTGATTAGGTGGATTCTCTTATTGCAGGAATTTGACATTGAGATTCGCGATAAGAAGGGCACGGAGAATGTCGTAGCTGATCATTTATCCAGAATCGGTGAAGGAAGCAAAGCATCCTTGGAGAAGGAGATCATGGAGGAATTTCCGGATGAGAAGCTGTTGATGGTATCACAAAGACCATGGTTTGCTGACATGGCTAATTTCAAGGCAGCCAATCTTGTCCCGGAGAACCTCACTTGGCAGCAAAAGAAGAAGTTTTTCAAAGATGCCAATTTCTACATTTGGGATGACCCATTCCTCTTCAAGATTTGCCCTGATGGGTTGTTAAGACGGTGTGTTAATCAAGAGGAAATTCAAAGCATACTGTGGCATTGTCATAGCTCCCCCTATGGAGGCCACTTCAATGGCGAGAGGACTGCAGTTAAGATTTTACAAAGTGGTTTCTACTGGCCAACAATTTTCAAAGATTCTCATGGTTATGTGCGAAGCTGTGATAGATGTCAGAGAACCGGTAGCATTTCTAAACGGAATGAAATGCCCCTGAGCGGAATTTTGGAGGTTGAAGTTTTTGATTGTTGGGGTATTGACTTTATGGGACCATTCCCATCCTCCTATTCGAACCAATACATCCTTTTGGTAGTGGACTATGTTTCTAAATGGGTGGAAGCCATCGCTTCACCAGCTAATGATGGAAAGGTGGTGGTTAAGTTCCTCAAGAAGAACATTTTTGCTCGTTTTGGAGTGCCTCGTGTGTTGATTAGTGATGGAGGCAAACACTTTTACAATAACCAATTGCAAAGTGTGTTGGTAAAATATGATGTGAGACACAAGGTGGCCACCCCTTATCACCCACAAACCAGTGGACAAGTCGAGGTGTCAAATAGGGAAATTAAGAAAATTTTAGAAAAGACTGTGAATAGTTCAAGAAAGGATTGGGCGAAGAAGTTAGATGACGCCTTATGGGCGTATCGGACTGCCTGCAAGACTCCATTGGGTTTATCACCGTTTCAACTAGTGTATGGCAAAGCATGCCATTTGCCAGTGGAAATGGAGCACAAGGCATTTTGGGCTTTAAAGTTCTTGAATTTTGATTCATCATCAGCTGGAGAAAAGAGGGTCTGTCAACTACATGAATTGGAGGAAATGAGGCTGCATGCGTATGAAAATGCAACCATTTATAAGCAAAGAGTGAAAGCATACCATGACAAGCAGATTTTGAAGCGGACTTTCCACAATGGACAACAAGTGTTGCTGTTCAATTCTAGATTAAGGTTGTTTCCTGGGAAGCTCAAGTCTAAATGGTCTGGGCCTTTCGTTGTCAAAGAAGTCTTTCCCCATGGTGCTATTGAAGTAGAAGATCCAACTTCAAAGAGGACTTTCAAGGTTAATGGGCAGAGGTTGAAGCCCTACATGGGTGGAGCAATTGAGAGAGCCATGTCATCTCTCCAACTGAATGAACCTTAATGAACAGGACGTCAAGCTAGGGACGTTAAACAAGCGCTTGCTGGGAGGCAACCCATGCTCTCTTCTGTTACTTGCTTCAATTTTATTTGTGTTGTTTGTTGCTTTGTGTGCTAGATTGCTTAAGAGTTGTTAGTTTCTTAATATGTTTGATGTGATTGAAGTTTTCATGTGATTTCTAATCCTAATTGCTTAGTGTTAGTTTGTCCATGAGAAAGTTGAGTTGCTTTTTGAGCTTAAATTTTGGCTTAGGCAAGAGTTAGTTATATTTCTATCTTCTAAAAAAAAAAAAAAAAAAAATTTTGAAGCTGCGCTGAGCCAAGAGTTTTCTTGGCTGAGCGCAAGAGTGCATTAACTCTAGGGTGCTGCTGCGCTGAGCGCAGGTTGAGAGTTCTCTCGGGTGCTGCTGCGCTGAGCGCACCTTAATCTTGGCTGAGCGCAGCATAAAGCTGCATAATTCTGCAGATACTTAGCTCCTGCGCTAAGCGCACCGAAGCCAGCGCTCAGCGCAGGTTACCCCTTCGTCTCTGGATGTTGGGCGCTCAGCGCCACTTCTCTTGCGCTGAGCGCAGGTAAAAAAAAAAATTTCTTTTTTCCCTCATTTTTATCCACCGGTTCCCACCTCTCACTTTTCTCTCCTTTTTCTTTCCCCATTCTCTCCCCATTTCCCTTATTCTCTCCGCCCCTTTCCTACTTCCCTTTCTTTCTCCATTCTCCCTCCCTCACCGCCGGCCACCCTCCCTTTCCTCCATTTCCCATTTTTCCTCCACCCCACCTCACGCACCAGGTATTTTCCATTTCCTTTTTTTTTTCTTTTTTTTTTATGTTTATCTTTTCTTCTTTTATTTCATTCAAGTTTTTTTTTCTGTTTTACTAATTTCGTTTCTTTTGTTCTTTTACGTTTTTTTTTTAATTGTGTTTTTGTTTGCTCTTGTGTTGATGTATGTGAAATTTGGGCATAGGATTCTTGGTAGGGTTTGGGCCTGGTTGCACTGTTTGGGGTTGTAGGACTTTCTAGTTTTGATTTTAGGATTGCTATTATTGTGCACCATGCTAGGTGATTGTTGATTTTGGGCAATGTGAACTGATTAGGAATGTGCCATTTGATTTGACTTCAAGCACACATAGGGCCTTATTGTTACCCTGTGAATTTCATTACGTTGCTTGCATGCCTCCACTGTGCTTGCCTTTAACTTTCACCTATGTGTGCTTCTGTTCAAGCCCCATGTGTATTGAGAGTTGCCTAGTGTCCTGTGCCTTGCTCTGAATTCCCTTGTTTCCATTTTACATACCCTTTTCCTTAGTTGCTTTTGCTTGTTCTTTCCTTATTGTTTAGTGTCTTTTGTGTCTTTGTTTTTATTTTTGTTTTTCAGCAATGGCTCCTCCCAAACTCCCCACTATTGGTTCTAAAAAGAGGAAAACAGCTGCTGCTGAGAGTTCTAGAGCACCGCGCTTCAACGCGGAAAAGTTCCGCTCTGTTAGACATGAGAAGCATTATGATGTGATGCAAGGGCGAAACCTTGTACCTGAGCGGCGAGTGGAACTAGGCCCTGGAGAAAGTGCGGAATTTCAGGCTGAACTAAAAAGACGGGGCTGGCAGAAATTTGCCACGTACCCCAACTGGGCAAATCAAGAGATTGTGAAAGAGTTCTATGCCAATGCTCTCAACTCAGAGCCTGAAGATACCAAATACCGCAGCTATGTGAGGGGCAGGGAAATCCAGTTTGACCATGTGACCATAAACAGACTGCTGGGCACCATACCTACCTGGAGCCCATTTGATTGTGATTATGTCAAGTTTGCTAACGGCAATGTTAATTATCAGGAAATTTTGGACACCGTTTGCAGGCCGGGCGGTCAATGGGTTTTAAGCCGAACCGGGAGTAGGCAGAAAATCCTTCGGGGTGACTTGCTTCCGATGGCTAAGATTTGGATGACTTTCATCAATTCTAACATTTCCCCGTGTTCTCACACCTCAGATATTTTGACGAAGCGCTCATTCATGCTCTATGCTATCATGGCCAAGTTGACTTTCAATGTGGGCTGAGTAATTGCTCTGGAAATCCAGGAGACGGCAAATTCAGAGGGACTTCATGGCCAGCTGGGCCACCCGTTCCTGATCTGCGAGCTGTGCAAACAGGCAGGTGTCGACATCACTGGTGGGGTGCCTGTTGTCCCAAGACAGCCATCAATGCGGGCTACATCCGAAAATTCTGTTCAGAGACACCTGCCCACCAGGCCCCTGCCGCCCCAGCTCCTCCTGTCCTTCCACAGACTACGACTCAGAAGGTCCAGGCTCTGGAGGACTCGATGTCTATCACTCAGGACAACTTGCGTACCATTCAGCACAACCTCGGAGCCCTGTATCGCTCTGACCAGATTATCATAACTATGGTGCGCGAGCTGGCTGCCCATCTTCCTCCTGGACCCAGCGGACCTATTGTTTTTCCCTCAGCTGATGAGGTGGATTCTTTTGTAGACTGGAAGCCACATCCTGGGGACCAGGCTGATTTCATTCAGGGAGAGGAAGAGCCTGCTGCTGATGATGACAATGAGGAGGATGAAGACGAGTCAGCTTCAGATGAAGATTAGGAGTGTGGGGATTAAGGGATGGAGCAATTGTGTTGTTTTGGTTGTTTAGTGTTTCATTTTCTTTTAGTTTATCTTCTTTGTATTAATTTAAAATTGTCTTGTTCGTTAGAACTTGTGTTGTTACTAGTTTTTGTTTTTGTTTTTTTTTGTTGTTTCGTTTTGTTAGTTTGTGGTTTGAATGTTGAGCTGACTGAAAATGCACCAAGATAAATTATTTTTAATCTCAATTCAGCATTAAAACCAGGAGTGTTTTTCCTTCTTGTTAGTTTAATTAGCTTGTCTTTTACAAGTCTTCATATTCATATTTTTTTCAGGATGCCACCAAAAAGGGTCTCCACTAACCCAGCCCCCGGTTTTTCGGAAGAAATGGTCAACGAAGTTCTAGAAGCTGCCCGGACTGACCCAGACATTGATTGGGAGATAGACATGTCAAATGCAGATGAAGATTTCAGGGCATTTCTAGAACCATTGTTTAACTTGGGAAAGAAGGAAAAAGAGCGGGTGTGGCCCCCTCAGGAGCCAAACCAAGTCGAAGAACTTTCCTCTCCAAAAGTGGCGGTTGGAGAAGAGGAGACAGAAAAGAAGGTGGACGAGAAGGGCAAGAAAAAGAGGATGACAAAGAAGAAGACAGGAGAGGGTTCCTCAAGGAACCCTTGAGCTAAAAATTCCTCTTTACTTCTTTGACCTGTTTTAATTTAAATAAATGGATATGTTGAACTTGTGTTTCTGTGTTGTCTTTTTCAGTGGTTGTGTCTGTTTAGTTAGATTTTAGTAGACTTTGAGTTTATTAAATGTTTGAAAATTTGTCACAATGTTTGGAACTTGAATGGGTTAGCATTTTGTCATCTAAAACACCATAGTTTTCTGTTGCCTTAATGAATGATTATCCTTTGATGAAAGTTTGGATTGTGATTGAAATTTTAAGTGGAACCATTCTTGGTGGAGTGTATGGCACAATTGCATTTTTAGCCACTCTTGACTGTTAAAGTTTTTGGCAATTAGTTGAAGCTGCACTTTGGATTAGTGTTTTTCCTTACCTGTGAGTCTTGGGCCAATTGATTTAATTCTTTTTTATGAGTACTCACGGTTGGAATATATGGGCTGGAAATTGCTTGATTCTCTTTCTAATGATTTGAATAGCATGTTGCATAAAAATGATTAAGGCGACTTTGTTTTCTTTAGCCACTTGACCAAATTGCCAACCTTGAAAATTTAACCTTTGAATACCCCCTTTGAGCCTATAATTTCACATTCTTGTGTTTAGCCATCCAAGCCAAGACTGAAAAACAATGGAATTACCTTAGCCTAGAAATAGGGGAACAACATTGGTAGGCGTGATAGTTTGAAACAAGTTTTGGGGGGGTGAAATTCTAAAAGCTCAAGTGTTAAAAAATAAATAAATAAATAAAATTAAAAAAAAAAGAAGAAGAGAAAGAGTTCAAAAAGGTTCCCGAAAAAAAAAAAAGGTTTGGAATTCATAAGAAATGAGTATAGTGGCTAGAGCAAAGTGAGAAAGTGGGTATGAATGTATATGAATTTTAAGGAAGAAAGGTCGGAATGTGAACTGTCACTGGCCTTGTGTTCCCCTATTCTCTTTGGCTTTTAAGCTTTCTTATCCAAATTTTACCCACCTCTACCTTGGCCCCGCTTCAACCTTGAAAAGTCCTTTTGATTTATGGATACATGATCATTGTGCATTGTTGGTTAGAGATGAGGAACAATTTCATAGCTGCATGATTCCAATTCGTGAATGTGAGGGAAACACAAACCTGTTCACAGAATGATTGAGTGAAAATTTTTGATCCATTGGAGAGAGTTGTCAATTCCAAATACATCTTCTTAGCATTGTTATTCCCTTTAACTTTCAAGAGTGCATTAAGCTTGCATGGTTGCCTAGTTCTCCTTGTGGATGCGTTCAAATTGAATTTGGTCACGGGCTTTATTTTCATCTTTGGAAATCCATTCATGAAGGATAAGATCTTGTTGTGGTGTTGGGTGATATCGTGCTAACTTTGTTTATTTTTCTCAGTTATGGTGACTGTGTGGTTGTGTCTTTTGTTTCTTTTGTTTTTTTTTTGTTGTTGTTTACTTTTGCTTGGGGCAAGCAAAGTCTTAAGTTTGGGGGAGTGATAATCTACCATTTTACTAATTATGGAGTGTTTTAATTGGGTAGTTTTATTGCTCTTGTGAACTCTTTAGAGTTGTTTTACCCCATTTATTGCTTTGTTTTTCATTTAGTTGTTATGTTAGTTGTTTGGTTGTGTAATTTGGTTGTTTTTAGTCTTTTTGATTTGCTTTTGAATGTTGTTGGAGGTTGCATAGGTACGGTGAGTTGGATCAAAGATCTTTGGAGGCTTAATTTGCATGCTGGAAGGTTTGGCTGAGCCAAGCAAAAGCTTGGCTTAGCGCAAGAGAAGAGAAAAGTGAATTTTATTCTGGAAGAGCTTGGCTGAGCGCAGCAAAACCTTGGCTCAGCGCAAGGTCACCCGAGAAGTATCCAAGAGCTTGGCTGAGCGCAGCGAAAGCTTGGCTGAGCAAAACTTCCAATTTTCACCTGACTTATAAAAACACATTTAAGGCAATGAAAAGGCTGGCTGGGACGGAGACCACAACCCTAAAGAGGAAAGAAGAGTCTTGTTCATCATTTAGAGGAATCTTCATGAAGTTTGGATTGTTCTTCTTGCCTCCTTCATTTTCTTTTGTTTTCTCTATAATTATGTGTAGCTAATTCCCTTCTTGTTGGGGTTAGAGAATGATTAACTCTAATATCTTGTTGTAATTGACTTTGGCTTTAATACATTTCCATCTTCTGATGAGTGTTCAATATCCTTGCTTAATGCTTATCTTGGCTTGATCATCCATGATTTGTTGTGTGAATTGGCATTAGATTGGAAAATTAATGCTAAATCTAGAACTGAGTTGAACATCCAATAGGTCAAGATGCTAGGAATAGATTTTGATTTGTTGGTGATCTAGTGATCCTTGAGCTTTATGCATTTTCTCTCTATAATTCACCTAAGGAATTAGGGTTTATTTTGGGAATTTAGGCTAATTCACCTAAGGAATTAGGGTTTTAGTAGTTTAGTGGATTGATCTTCATCATTGAAGGATAGAGTGTGTTAATAGCCATTGCATTGCTTGATTAAGGATGAGTAATCAAATCTAACCCCAGCGCTTTTTCTCATTTGCATTCACATTCTGTTTTGCTTACCAAGTGTTTGATAAAAATCCAAAAAGAACCAAAACAATTTGCTTTCTGTTAAGCTGTTTGTTTACAATTGAGCTCCCTTCTTTCCAAACGAAATTCTAAATAGTGGTTCATTTTGCGAAGTGATACTTGTCCACGATCCCTGAGGACGATTTTCGGTCTCACTACCGTATTACTTGTTTACGACTAGGTATACTTGCCAAAGATCGTATCAAAAGCCAAGGTCAAGACCATGAAGCCTTGAAAGGCTTCATAACCCAGAGTGCTTGTTTCATCTCAGATTGTAGATGATGGTTATAACGAGAGGAAAGAAGAGAGTCCAGAACAGATTTTGAAGGGATAAGAGAATGATTGAAGGGACCAGGATAACCAATCGAAGAGTACTGATTTTCAAAATGTAATAAAATCAAATTTCTGATTCTAGTTGAATCCCAAATCCAGTTAACCAAATTATGTTTCAGACCATAAATGTGATTTTTTCATTGCATATTAATATGTGCTTAGATTAGATTTTGCAAACTTGATTTTAGATGAATTTAATTTTATAAACTTGATTTTAGATGAACTTGATTTTGCAAACTTGATTTGTTTAGAAGTGAATTTGTATGATTATAATTTATGTTTGAAAACTTTTATCAAAAAAGTAATTTTGATAGAATTGATGTTGTTTAGATAATGTTGATTAGAATATGTAATTACTAGAAAAGGTTACTTTCTCCAAATTATTTACCCCTTTATTTCATTTCATTATTTTTTAAGTATAATTTAACAAATAAAATAAATATTGTTTAATAAATTTTCAGCATATATTATTGTCATTATATTATAATGAATTAATAATAAATGAAGCCATAATAATTAGATAATTAGAAAGCAGAGTTCTATAGCATTCGTATCTGTCTTTCTCTTTTCTATCACAATGTCATTCATTTTCTGTATTGCCTTCATTACAAGTTCTTCGTTATGCCATTGTCTAATATCCATTGAGCTGCTAGTCGATCAATTTTGAAACATCGTGCGCTCCCATGTTCTCAATTCCAAATCATTGTGCATTGTCCCATGAGACATGGGCTGCACCAGGAGTGAAGGCAAGAATTGGAAGAAGGATAGAGTAGGTACTTAACCATTGGAAAAATTTAACCTTACCATAAATCACAGTTCTTGAATACAAAAGTAAAAAAAAAACATGCTTATGGTTAGGACTAGAATCAAGTTTGGAGGAGAGGTATCAACGCACAACCAAACATATATTTAGATAAGCAAACTCTCGTTTGAACCGACGAAAGCAGTTTGGCAGCCTAAACTTATGTGGTTTTTTTCTTTCTTTTTGATAATATTGTATTGGCATTTGCTGAAAGCTAATTCACTCCATAGTTGGCAACCCAAACTTCTCCAGGACAACAATTTTTCTAAACTGTTACGAAATGTCTTTTCAGGAATTCAATAAATGACTACGTTTGCTAGCAAGAGCATTTTAAATAACATCGAATCTTCTTTTGACGTCGTTTTTAGAAGATCTCAGGTAACAGCTTGCAGGATGTTTGTTTTAGATTTTTGTCTACCACAAACGCCTTTTTGCACACTTCTACTCACAGCAAAAATAAAAAAAATAAAAATTTTAGTTGTTTGTTTTAAGTTCTAAACAGTCCAAAATTAATTTTAGCGAATCAGAATCAATTATAAATATGATTCAATATGTTTAGCTAATTTTGTAAATTTAATTTTTACAAATTTTTAAGTTGTATAATTGATTTTGAGGGAAGTATAACTTTCTTGCTTTTATAGTGAATGAATTTTAACTCAAAAACTCATAAATTTTTTTAAAATATACCTATAATTATATTTCAAAAGTAATTTTATTTTACCATCTAAATAAAATTATTATTTTTAAATTAACTTTTAAAATATCATTCTCAAATGTAAATTAATTTTTTTAAAAATCAATTCAATTTAAATCTAAACCAAATCAGTACATACAAACAATGGGTGCTCACAAACAGGCCTTTGCAAAAATCTTTGATAAGGTATATCAATTTTCATATAATATTAAAAATAAATATTATTATTATCATTTGACAAATATGTAACTAGTTACATATAAGTGTTAACAATGTTCTTAAATACCAACTGAGTTGGAGTGGTAAGTAACTTGAATATAAGTATAAAATTCAATTCTTGTGGTTATTGTTAAAAGTGTTCGTAACTATTAATACCGTATAACCGTTTAGAACTAATTTGTTCAGAATACTATATTCTAGGAAAGAAAAACTGAAAATATTTAAAGAAACCTGAAAATATTTAAATAAATAAAAAACAAAAACGAAACAACAGAGAATGAATTCTGCAAATCTACCATTGTTTCTCAACCTTCTCTTCTTCTTCTTCTTCCTCACCATTACTCTGTTCGGGGAAGCGCCCCTTCGAGCTTTAGGGCAGCAAACGCAAGCTCTAATCTCTCTCTCTGTCTGGTTTTCTTTAAAGGGCACATCTTGACTTGCTAAATCATATGATTAGTCATGTGTATAATAGCTTTGATCCACTTCATCTTAAAGTTCCGTTCTTTTCTTCCCTATTTGAATTGGGCAGCAAACAGATTCAAAATGTGTTGTTGGGTCGCAGAGTTCTTATGAGTTTCAAGGAAAACCCCCCAGGAAGTAACCTTACCTTTGAATGCACTCCTTCTGGTCCCTGCCTCCACTCCGACAAGGTTGGGTTTTTGTTTTTTGTTTTTTGTTTTTTCAGAAATTGGGGTATGATCTTATACTAGATATCATGTTTTATTGTTTTGAAAGATAGTTTGAGTTATTCATAAATAGGGGTTGCAACGCTCTATCTTGCCATTCAATCTGAGAGTGTGAATGGTTTCTTTTCTTTATATATATTTCAGCTTTTCTTGTTTCCTTCTGGGTTTGAAGTATTTGGACAGCATTTAGAATGAATTGAACAGTGTAAGTGCAGTAATTTCATTTTGCAACTGGCTTGATTATCAAGCTGTCTAATTGTGAGATTGAAGGCTGATGAGATATACAAACACATGAATACAGAACTGATTCCGGTTTCTGTTAAATATCAATTTGTTGTTTGTTGATTTAAGAGTCCTTCAATGTAAGGGGATTTGAAAAGATGATGCATCTTTATACTGATGTGATGTTAAAGGCTGCTGAATGTGGTAAATTGATGAAATGGGATTTATGTTCATGATCTTCAGTCTTCCTCATCCAAAAGAAGTTTTGTGAAGCGTTTTAAAGATTTAAACCTCTTTTTATGTCTGCACTTTGCATTTCACTTATAACCTCTGTTGCATGTTTGCTTGGGTCCTTCTTCCTTTTATAATCTACATGAAGTGTCTTTTGCCTAGTTGTTGTTCATATGCTTAGCTCTTTATATTGTAGGGTGATGAGAAATATCGCTGCATTGAGACTGGCTACCGTATTCCAATGATTTGTGTAGAAATTAAAGATTCGACGAAGGACACAAAGAGGACAAATTCTTAGAAAGCTTGGTCTTCTCTGGAAGTCTCTGACAGCGTTGCAAAATCACATAAAGTGTCACATGTTGCTGGAGAGTTCACTACTCATTCACATAAAAGTTTACGGGATGATTCATCGGCTTCAGATAGTAGGTCACAGGCTTACATCACTTATTGAAGCTGCATTCCCCCAGTTGCTGAAGAGAAGTTGTCAGTTCGAGTTTTGAGGTAATTTTCAGTTTTTAGCTTACTTTCATTGCTATTTTTGATTAGTTGCTTCTGAACTTTGTTGATTGCCGAAATCAAATCATGTAGTGAGTGGGGTACTATTCTGTTCTTGAACTAAATCTATCCTAGAGGATTATTATCTAGTGTGTCAGCTGCTGTTCAGTGTTTGGATCTTTTAATTTCAAGGAAGAACGTGCACTTGCTAACTCTGGTGTGTGACATCAATTTGCATAATGAATTAACAGATAATAATCATAATCTCCAGTTGAGCTGCTGGAAAAGCTGTCACTTATCAACATCTTTTAGTGGGAGGGAGTCTGGTGGTAAATGTTTGAAGAAGAAAAGCGAAGTGCTGGTATTTTGATCCTAAGCTGCAGTATTCAGATTCTAATGGCAAATAACTTCCCATCTGCATGTGGTAAGATTTCCCATGTGTTTATGAGCCATAAGCACTCGAGTAATCATGTGCTTTGACTCCTTAAAATTACAGTTAGACCCTTGATCAAGGACTTCACTTTCCAGCTTATGCTAATTGTGACATTCTTGCAAATTGTCCGGTTGGTTTCACAAATTAGGATGAGCCATTAGCATTTAGCAATATTTAGATATTTGAGCCTCTGAGGATGTTTCATGTGCTGTGCCTTAACATTTGATCTTCATCTTATTTTTGTAACCTTCCATCCTGCATGAATCTGCCCGATAAAGGAAATTGAGCTCTATATATTGTCCTTGTTCTTCCATCTACCTTGCTACTTTAATAATACTGTAATCTGTTGGTATTAGAACTAGCCCTTAGTCTTCACCAAAAAAAAAAGAACTAGCCCTTAGTGACTTATCAGTCACCATTGGCTACAAATTGCTTCATCTTGATTTTACTGCTAGATCACCTTGGCTATTGGTCATCAACATAGTTTTATCCTCTACAATCATCAGAGGGATTATAATCTCCCTGAATATCAAAATATAATGGGATCAAAATAATTCAACTTTGCTGACCAATATCCATGTAGGCATGTGTTATCGTTGAGATTTTGCAACTCTTTATCTTTATCTGTTTATTTCTTTAGATGATCAATTAAGTTGTAGTACTAGCTAGTAGTACTAGTAATAGTATTCTAAAGGCTTCCTACTGCGCTTGTTTTCAGGGTATTTTTCTTCTGGGTGTGGATTGTTTTTTTTATTTTCTTCCTTTTTTTTTTGTTTTGAGGGGAGCTCCAGTATACCCGTGTTAGTCTGGGGTCATTGTTTATTCCATTTATAGTACCATAGCCAACAGCCCATAGAACTGCCTACAATTGCAAGTCATTGCAGAGGGGCCTGGATAATCTTTCAACTTAAATAATTGCTTGGTTTAAGTAATGCTGAGTGCTGACATAATGACCATTCTAATACTTCCCAAGCATTGAAGCACGTCTTCAGAAAATTAGTGCTCGGATTTTCTCTTTCCTGCTAAACATTTCATCATGATGAGTTTAAGCACGAGTTTGTGTATATATAAATGTGGGAGAAGATGCAAGAAGTCTCCTCTAAATTGAAGTAGGTGTTTCTGTCTTCTTAGACATTGCAGGGTATTGATTTGTAAAACTGTTAAATTTGGTATCCTGCATTTTATTTGTTAAATCACATATGATAAACTAGACTATATGTTAGTATTCATGTATATTTTGTGAAACACTTTGGACAGGGGGTCGTTATTTTTTTGTTGCTCATTAGTGGATCAATCATATACCTGAGAAAAAAGAAGGCAGTTTCCGGGTCCGGTTTTGCAGCAGGAGCCTGTTCTATGATGAGAATTACTCCATATTGAGTCCTTTTTCCTTTTGCCCATTTTTGTAATCTCAATTTGATATTTGATTGTATTAGGCCAAATGTTCAGTTTTTGCGGCCACTTTCCACCCACCCCTCAAAGCAAAAGCTCAATATTTTTGTGTTCGATTTAAATGTAGTACAATTTATAACAGATTTCAATCCTCATGTTATTCACTAACATGAAAAGATGTTGAGAAAAAAAATACATAAATTTTATTATAACAAGACTCACTAATATTTGTATAAGATTTATTATTTTTATTTTTATTTTTGTCTTTCTTTTTCATAATCATGTTAATAAGTAACATGCTAGGATAGTATTTACCTTCAGAAAGTCATCACCGCAAGGCCCACATGAGAGCGAACAATCCTTAATATGCAGTTATTGCTAATTATTAGAATAATTTGTACCAGCAAAGATCATTTATTAACCTCTTTGTTATCTGCATCTATCACTATAAAACTAGCAAGAAAGCTGGAATTAGGGACTGATGAACACTGCTGTTGCATGCTTTTATGACATCAATAAACCCTTAGAAGTTCGAACGATTGAGATTTTACCAATATGATTGGTCCATATGCATATATGCACGCCATCAAGATTTAATTATTGTTAAATCTGCCGAAGATTTTGTCACTTAATCCACGATTTGACACAGTACATCAAGTTGACATACCCTGTCGCCTCAGTTCAACATAAATGGAAGTCAACGGTGAAATGGTATCAGCAAAACCCGGCATTAGTTCAAATTGAAAACTGTTAAGATTCCTATTTTTCGAGTTTCGATGCAAGAATCCCTACTCAACCCTCTACCCATGATATCATTCAATTATGTAAAATGAACACCTGCACTTTCATTTGGCACCATCAAAAGTCTCAAATGAACATCACTGTCAGGACTCAAAAATCTGCTCTCTAAATTGAGATTTAATTAAAAAAAAATACAGAACAAGATATACCATGTTACAGAACAAGATATACCATGTTATTGCTGCTTCCTCCTCTCAAAAATATACAACTCCAATTGGTGGCTTGTGTCAGTTCTCCTATCGGTTTCTTGTGCAAATAAGGAGGCAGCAGCAGGCAAACTCCAAAAGAAAGAATTATGTTGATGATAACCCTCCACTTAAACAGTGAAGCTCCTCTTTCCTTAAAGACACATCTACAGTAACAGCAGAAAGCGGTAACTACAAACATGCAGATATATGAAGTTACAAAAAATAATCTGGAGTCTTGCGTGTAGTGTCAGGCTCAATTTGCCTGGGAGCGGGATCAAACTGCAGAAAATTCTGATCCATGTTCTCTCCAATTTCCAGTATGGCAGCCATGTTCCCACATCGATAACAGTAATTAGGAGCACTAAATACAGTCACCACATTCTTGTCCTAAAAGAGTCACAATATAAAGTCAATACATAGAATGGAAAAGATATCCCCAAAGGGGAAAGAGATAATTATACTTCATCAAAATATTTATGTCTCACCTGGCACCAATTGTATCCTTCCATAACAAGCTGGTGAGCTCTAGATATCAGGGAGAGACCATTAGTATGATTGAACTGAGCAGCTATATCCTGTCCAAATGTATATCCAGCACCACGTGGAGATATTCCCCATCCACAGCGATCATCTGGATCGGACCACAAGAGATCACACATTGGTCCTTCATGTGGAACCTGTAATGAACATGTTCAATTGTTAGGTAACCTAGTGCCACAATCGCCAGGCATCCAATTAACCTCATCAACGCAGGCTTAGATAATTCGAATGTTAAGAAATGACATTCCATTGTGGATCAAAAGATGAGACATCCTAAAAGCCTAATGCACCTGGCAAGGCAAGGCTGATAACATTATAAATATTTGATTTAACCAAATAGAAAGAGAAATCAGTCATTATTGTAGGTCCTAGATGAAACATGTCCAAAGCAAAACAAGAGTATTACAAACTACAATTGCAACATCAAATAAACTATTTCTCATACAATATTAAACATCAAATAGATATCTAGCTCAAGGTAGCATTCTTCACATAAAAATGTTCATAATAGTTAAATATCAAATAGATCATATGAACGTGCAGAGAACTCATACTAGCCATTATACACAAACCTCTTGTATACGATCCAAGGCCCTGATATTATCCAGTGTATCCAAAGAAGGTGAGAGACCTCCATGCAAGCAGAAAATCTGTAATATACATGGAAGTTAGAGGCTGGCATAAAATTAGTCAGATGAACATTCTGCAACATATTTAATTCAAACCTGACTCTCAATAAGGGCAGTCAATGGTAAATAATCAAACAAGTCGGTAAAGTATTTCCAGACATTGGCATTTCCGTATTTTCTCAAGCATTCATCGTAGAAGCCATACCTGAAAGCAGAAGGTGAAGGATATAGATGAAATGGTAAGCCAGCAAATAAACATTTTTTTTAAAATAAAAATTCCTGTGTTTTAATAGATTTTTCATTTTTTTTCCTTTTTATATATTTGTCAAACCATTAATGAATTGGTGTTAACAAGTGTCAGCCATGTAATTCATGCTTACTCTCCTTCATTCAGATGAACCTTACAAGCTTGCTATATAAGATTTCACAAGTTAAGAGTGTCCTTTTAATGTATGTGGCTATGTGCCCCTAGGCATCCATGTACCAGGTTCATTTCGACAAAGTAATCTTGCTACTCATTCCTCATGCACTTCACAACTCTTTCTATAAAGTATTGAACAATGACTATAACACAACACTAGCTTCTGTATCAGAGAGACAGCTCAATAGCAACAATGTTTATATATTTGCATACTATTCTCATTTATAATGTCCTAATACTAATATATCAGAATAATGATGAGTATGACAACCCCAGAAAGAGAAGAATAATGCCCTAGTCCCATTACAAAACCAAGTTGCTGCTCCTACACCCTTCAAAGTTTCCCTCCGAATAGATGGTGCTGGCAAGCAAGCTATATTGGGTAAAGCCAATGATTAGAGGCACCAAGGCTGCAGCGCCCTCGACCTATTCTCAAACTTCAAGCAGAATATACACTAAACCTTGTGCAGCTTAAACATGATACACCTTTACACACAAATTACAATGGATACCAGTGTTTGAGTGAGAAACATAGAATGAGAAGAAAATGTTGTTACACTTGAGTAATTTGACGGCTCTCATGATTTCCCCTGAGAATTGTAATTCTATCTCTATAACGGACTTTCAAGGCCACCAGAAGTGTAACAGTCTCCACTGAATAGTACCCACGATCTGCATGAGTTTAGCCATTATCATGAGGAAATGCCAGCAGATTCCACAGATGCAAAGACCATAATTTGAACATCATTAAAAGCAGTATGACAGAAAAAAATGGATGATAATCACCAAAAGTAACACCTTATTATAGCTGAAACTTTTAACCATAGTAGTCAATCCCGGATAGCGGCGCGTAGCGGCCGACCCCAAAAACGCTATAGCGGGATAGCGGATAGCGGGATGGCCGCTACACCGAAAAAAGGGAAAAAAACATATGTAATTATACTATACATGTATAAATGCTTTAAAATATAAAATTAGTCAAAATTAAACACATATTCATCATTAATAATCAAAAGTCATAATTCCAGATTCTAGAGTCACACAATCACCATGAACATAAGGCATAATTAACGAGTCAATAATCACAAAAGTCATCAAGGAGCATAAGATTTAAAAAAAGAAAAAGAAAAGGACTGAAAGAGAAGGAGGAGCAGAGAGCTATGAAGGGCAAATGAATAATCTTAAATTTTAAAACTTTATACCATAAGCAAATGAATAATAAACAAAGTTTAAATACTCAAAATTCAATAGGCACTTATCAATCATCTTGGCCAAAGTATTATAAAAAAACAATTAAAGTACAAATAACTAAGTCTAACAACTAACAAGTATAACCAAATAAAAAAAAAAGACTGTTATCGCCAAAAAAATAAAAGGAAAGTTATGTCTTAAAACTTCTTCGAAAGATTGAAAAAAAAAAAAGTTCACGATAATACGGCATCACTTATCGCAGATGCTGTGCGAAACAGATGCTGTGCAAAATAGGAAGAAGCTGGGTGCTGGGCAAGCTGTGTGAAATAGTCTGAAATAACGAGAAAACAGAGGCTGTGCAAAAGAGGAAGAAGATGCATGTGAAACAGAGCTGGTTGAGTGCGCTAGAGAGGTGGGATACTGCGAAACAGGTGGGACAGTCATGGGTGCGAAACAGAGGCTGAGGCGAAGTCGTTTCAGGCCTCGCTGGAAATGGTGGGCCTCGTCGGAAATGGTGGAGGAAGACTCTGAGGAATGTTCTTCAAGCTCAAAACAGGGTACCCAGCTCCAGTTTTGCAAAATATCCCTATTCTTCCTCACACGTCCCTAAAAACCTCAACAAAAACACATTAAACGACGTGGGGGGAGTCAGTTTTGCAATTGCAGCCGCGATCGCCGCGACATGGCCGCCAAACACCCGCAATTCTGGGCCGCGATTTCCGCGACAACAAAACGCTCCGCTACAGGAGCTCTGTCGCAGGTGGGTGGCGCGACGCCACGCTCCACCGCTATAGCGCCACTATAGCGCGCGATTGACTACACTGGTTTGGATACCTCAATAGTCAATACAAACAGAACAACCACTTGTGCTTCTTTTAATGTTCCCAGCAAAATTGTCAAAAGACTGCTCTTTGACATTATCCTCTAATACAATTTTCAATCTCATTTGTCCATCAACAGTTTGATTAACAATGTTTCCCTTCTGTCATCAGTCTTTTAATATTACAAACTAAAAGTGTTTAGAAAATCACAACAATCAGGATTATTTATAATTTACTCCATATTCAGTGCTCACATTTATATCTCAAAAATCTTCATCGTGTTGTGCCACCCTACTCCCTACAGTGTGATAGAATAACCACACTCCCATAACAAGATCTCATAACCACAATTTCAATTTCAATTTCAAAGCAGCCCTTAACATAATCCCTATCATTGATGCATGGCAATCACCAGGAGGAAGTAAGTTTCACCTAACAATTCTCCTTCTAACAAGTGTTGGGTAGGCACAACGAAACCCAGGAGCTCAAAAGTTGAAGTTCATATAGATTTCAACATTGGCAGGCATCAGTGTCATAGACACAATATGGAGCTCAGATACAGAAATAAACAAGTTTATTTTACTCATCCAATAAGTCAAACTAGGCATCATCAACAGTTAAAACACACCCGCACATAAAATCCAAACCCAAAAAAATAAAAATAAATTATAAAAAGGGAATAACCTAATAAATCAATATCAAAGTATTCCAACTTCAAATCCAACACCATGCAATCAACCTCGTAATTTTTTTCAATCTTCACCAAACCAATACAAATTCAATTACGATACACTACCAACCAAGCTACATCTTCTAACCAAAACAAAATTACCCTTCAAAAAGCAATCTTGGAGCCATACCCACATCAAATTCAGCTCATAAAACCCAAAAAAAATTATAAAAATTAAAATATATATATATATATATATATACGAAATTGATTTGAAGAAGACTGACCTACATAATCACCCATAAAGAGGTAATTGGTATCAGGAGCATTCCCTCCTATCCGAAACAACTCGATGAGATCGTAGAACTGTCCATGAATATCGCCGCACACCGTGACGGGGCATTTCACCGGCTGCACGTTCCACTCCTCCACCAGAATCGCCCTCGCTTGATCGCACAGCGCCTTCACCTCCGACTCCGGCAGAGGCTTGCACTCCATCAGGTGCTCGATCTGACGGTCCAGATCCGCGTGAGACGGCATCGTTCTTCGCAAAAATTCCCCTCTCCAAACAACAAAAATCCCTCAGATCCAAGATCTTCCTTCTTCTTGCTCGCAGATCGATTGATCTTGCAGAAAAAAAAAAACACGCACCAAAAACGATGAAATCGATCGATTCTAACCCTACCGGAGCCTCGTCGACGGTGACCGGAGAAACGCCGGGGCTAGGGTTTGTAAGCGAAACGCGAAGAGCAAAACGCACCGTTTTGGAGATGGTGTTGGTTTCTTCGGTCTCTCAATCATTCCCGGCTCTGTTTCTTCTCTTCTCTTCTCTTCTCTCAGTTTTGTGTTTCTCAGTGAGAGACAGACAAAAACAAAAAAACAAAATAAAAAATAAAATCTTTTTTTTTTAAAAATTGTTTTGTATTTAATATTTTTATTTATTTTTGTGAATGAGAAAAAAGAAGAGAGAAATTGCTGTGAGGGTGGGAAAGCCTGCCAGCCAGAACAAATGAAAAGGAAAATGAAACTCAAATGCAAATGAAATGGCAATGTCAATGTCAATGAAATTTCCTTAGACTAAATTATTGATATTTATTTTTCATAAATTTTAATATATAATCATTATTACTAATACATAGAAAGGATAGATGATGTACCAGAAGAAAAAATTGACGATGATTCATGAATTGCTGGCTTCTATTAATTTAAATTCAAGCGAACGATACAAAAACTATGACAACTATAGTTGAGTACTCACCACGATTCAATAATTTAAATAGTTGGTTGCAGTAATCATTTAAAGAATTACTACATGTGTATGAATTTTTGTTTTTCAAAGGGTGTAATTTTGATTTATTCTCAATATAAAATTTTTTATATTATTATTTAATTATATATTATTAATTTATTAAAAAAATTTAATTATTATAATAATTATTTTAAAATTTTAATAATTTTAATAATATGTTAGTATATAATTAAATAATAATATAAAAAAAATTTATATTGATAATAAATTAAAAATAATTTTTTTAAAAAAAATTAATGTAGCAATCTGAATAATACATTTGCCTCCCCTTAGAGAAAAATAATGTTATTTAAATCACTTTTAAGAAAAATTAACGTTATTTATTCAACTTGTTACCCCTGGTTGATTGGTGGGTAATTAATTAATAAAAAATGGTTTTTTGAAAAGAAAAAAAAAGGAAATTAAATATTATAAGGAACGAAAAAATCCTCACTTCAATGGCTCTGCCACTGCCAAGTCAAATTTTACACATGTGAAGTTGTGAGTAGAGTAGCACTTTGTTGAAGTTGAATGGTTCAAAGCTTGTTCACCCTTGCGCAGCTAAGCACGTACCTATGCATGTCTTTTACTTTTTCTTTTTTCAAATTTTGAGCAGCGAAAGGCTGCTCCTTTCTTCCATAGCTAAAACATGGCGCCTATTTGACTTGATTTCTTTTGTGAAATATTCAATGTTTTGTTGGAATCTTACTTGGTTGCAATGATACCCGATGGCTCGGCTTTATTGAAATTTGAAGTTTAAGGGAAAATGATCCCTGAATGCAGTTTGTCTATAAAGATGAATAATTTAATTTTTAAAAAAAATTAATTAAGTATTTAATTAATTTAATTAATAATTTATATATAGTTAATCATGTATCAAGTATTAAAAATGAAGATAAATTATTAGTTAATTATATATAAATTATTAATTAAATTAGTTGAATACTTAGTTAATTTTTTAAAAGAATCAAACTATCTACCTTTATAGATAAGTTACACCTAACAGTCATTTTCCCAAGTTTCAAGAGAGAGTCGACACAACCAGAACATACATAGTTATTTTGTAAAATAGAGTACATTTTATAGAAAGAAAAAAAGAATCAAGTTTATGTAGTTTATAAATTTAATTTAATTATAATTCATTGTCAATATAAAAAAAATTATATTATTATTTAATTATGTGTTTATAAATCATTAAATAAATTTAACTATCACAATAATTATTTAAAAAGTCTAACTATTTTAATCATGTATCAATATATCATTAGATGATAGTGTAAAAAATTTTTACACTAACAATATATCAAAATTAAACTTGAATTAAATTTATACTCATTTGGATAATTTTTTTATATAAAAAAAATTTTAAAATTATTTTTTTATAATTTTTAGCATTGTATTTTTTTATATATTTTTAGCATGTTTAGATTATCTTTTAAAAAAATAAGCATTGAAAAATGTTTAAATATGTATTTTTTTAGCTAAAGTTTTTAGCTTTTGAAAAAAAAATCTTTTATAAGATATGAAGAAATTGTTCATAAATATTTTTTAAACAAAAATATCTTTAACTAATTTTAAAAATAACACTTATTATCATTGATGTTTTAAAATTTTACTAATATCTTATTTTCTTACACATCTCTATTTTTTTATTATTGTAACGATGCACATCTTACCTTATTATTTTCTTCCTTTTCCTTTAGTCAAGTATATCAATTACATTTAAATTTTTATTCTAACAAAAAGTATGTCCCTTCAATTATTACTTTAATTTTTAATATATATATATATATATCAATTTGTTCTTTTACATAAAATACCTTCCTTTGATTTTATTTTTTTTATTTTTTACATGTGATAGCATTTTATTATTCTTCATTTGCATAGTCAACATTTGAAGAATATTACTATAATTTAATTTTATTTATTTATCACCCCTCCAATTTGATATGATTATTTAAAATTATAGCATGACTCTAAAATTACTTCTTAGAAAAGGTCCTAAGCAAATAAATATTGAACATGATGATGTGATGAATAATGGTGAATGTGAGATCATAAAGACAAAATGAAAAGACTCCAAATTTACTTATGCAAGCTTTTTAAAGTAATTTTACTATTAAAAAATACTTTTATAATTTTACATGTAAACAATAATAAAATTTAAAAAATATTTTTTGAGTATCACATCTAAATATAAAATAACATTTACTTTTATTACCAAAAAACATTTACTTTTATATAATATTTTAAAAAAAGATAATTTTTTTAATAAAAACAACTTATTACGTAAGAGTTTAGGAAGGTTTTGAATTGAGAGCAAACACTCAATAGTCTTTTTGAGCATCGACTATGCATTATATCTTGTTAGAATTTAAATATCTTTTTAAATAATAATAGATTTTATTGTATGAGAAAAGCAAATAATTTCCAATCCTCGAATCTTTTATAAAAATTAACTCGTCTAACTATAATTTAACAGTCTTTTAAAAAAATGAAAAGAAAGAAATTAGGGACGACGAAGTGACCCAAACTCCTGTTTGTAACATCTTTAAGAAAAGAAAGATAAGAGATTATTTTTCTTCCCCTCTTAAAATTCTTCTTTCTGGATTGAGCGTAAGCATGAGAAATAACTCCCATTCTCTCTATTTTAATTTAACTCTCAAATAAAAAGAAAAGAAAAATTCCCTCATTTTCTTACTTAAACATTCAAATATAAGGGAAAATATTTTTTATTCTATTCTTTCAATTTTCTTCCATTCCCTTTCCTTCTCCGTGGATCTACCAAAAAAAACTTCCAAAACATGAATATAAAAAAAGCAACACGACCAAGATTTGCTTACAAGCACCTCGCCAATAAAACAGTCTAGTCCACAAACGTGGGATGCCAAATCTACTAACTGGTGCTGTACTACTTTTATATAAGAAGATTCAATTTATATCGTGAAATGTTACTAAACTTGTTGGTGTGGGTGTTTTAATTTTCTGGTGGGCTTTTGGGTGATTTTTACTTTGAGCATTGCTATTTGTCACGCAACAGTTTTTATGAAATTATTCACGAATAGCACAATTCTGCTATTTCTATCAAACTGTAATAAATTTTAAAAGAAAAACAAATAACTTGACAAAATGCATTGATTCATATGACGTTTTACGAAAACATTTTCTTAAAATATAGTATTTCCCTTTTTACTTTTGTAGATCGTTTCTCCTTTGATGTGTTAAATTAGCTGATTGTTTGACTTCTGACCTTTTTCTTTTGGAAACATGACGTTGAGCGTGACTTTGGTGAACAGTATTTTTTATTTGATTCATTTTAAAAATTAATTAGTTATTTAATTAATTTAATCAATAATTTATATATAACTAATTACATATTAAGAATTAAAATAAAAAAAAATTATTAATTAAATATATATAAATTATTGATTAAATTAGTTGAACGATTAGTTAATTTTCAAAACAAACTAAATGAAAATTATTGTTTATCAAGCTAGCTCTTAGAATTGTTAGAACCAAAGAACCTTATGAAACTAAGTTTGGAACCATTCTTTCGAAAAAAATTATTACCCCATAAGAGTTTTGAAGATAACGAAAGTTTTAATTCAGATTGAATATGTAAAAGACTCACGTAACTTGTTTCGTAACTTTTTAAGAAGAAAAGTGTTAACAAACAGTTACTTGTATGTGCGTCCATTCTCTTCTGAGCTAAAAGAAACTAATATGCGTCTAATACCTTTTAAATTGTTTCACAAAGTTTCATTATATTTGGATCGTCCAATGGTTCTTTTACTAAGCTCAGGTTTCAAAGTATTCGTCCAATGCCAAATTTCAAATATGAAGAAACTGTTCTTCATTAAATGTTGAGAAGGACTCTGACAGCACACGCTTCAAAAAGAAGTCAACTGAGCCGCTTAGCTGACATTGCTAACAACTACAAAGACCTGCGAATAAGGAACTTTCTGCGCGCTCAGACAAGTCAGGAGTAAGATATCATATTCTTGGACATTCTTGATAATTAATGTGTCTTTTCAGAAGAAGCTGTACACGTTTTCATATTAGGCATTTAATACTACTCAGAACGGTAATAAATGTTTCCGTTGGACGAAGAAGCTTATGAAGTCTGCTATATTTGCTCTCTCCTATAAATACAATTATCTTCGAAGAAGATAGAGCGACAACTTTATGAGAAAATCAAAAGAAAAAAGGATTATAGCTTTCATTCTTCTCTGTATTCAAACTCTTGAAAAGAAATTAAGTCTTGAGATTTATTTTTAAATCCTCATCTATAGTGAGTTAAAAATTCAAACACTTCTATACCTTTTTCTAATTAGTGTTTTAGTCTGAAGAGGCTGTGTATAAAAGAATACTTGGTTAGTAGAACCTGAAGAGGTTGAGAATACTTGGTTAGTAGAACCTGAAGAGGTTGAGAATACTTGTATACCTGAAGAGGTGAAGAGTACTTGTAATCTTTGTACAAGATTAGTAGAAAATCCTTCTGGTTGAAGGGACTTGACGTAGCTCTCAGTTGATGGGAGTGAACCAGGATAAACATCTGGTGTAAGCTTTTCTTTCCTCCTCTTGTGTTTTACTCTTTCACTAACTTCTGGGGATTGTCATTGTTTTCCTAACTAAAGAGTTGAGTTAAACCTTAGAATCTTTTTACTTTGTTTAAAGTTGTTTATTTCAAATTTGCTTTAGCGTCCAATTAGACTCAGAAGCTTTCTACGTCAATTGCTTTTTGCTTCCTGCGTAAAATGTTTTGTTTTTTTAAAAAAAAAAGGTTAAGAAACACAATTCAACTCCCTTTTTATGTTTCACTTGTTTACTTCAAGAATCATTTTTCTTTTCTCTTTTCCCTGCAAACTAGTTGACATTATTAATTATTGAATAAAAATTACTAATTTTTGTTTTGAAAAGAAAATGGAATAACAAAAGAGGCTTATGGGACAAGTGTTAAAAATGACATGACTGGAAAAAATCGTGACAGGGAATAGCGAGAGAAAAATAGTTAAAAACAATAGAGCCGTTATCAATTGTTTATTGAGTAGGGAAAATGACTAATAAAACCTTTTAAAAATGGATTTAAAGTAAAAGCACAAAAAGGTAGTCTGCGAAAACCAAGCAAGGTTCGGGAGTCAATTATGTACAGAGAATGGTGAAAACTTAATCTCACTGCACCCCTGATACATCCGTCCTAAAACGGTTACCTTCAGCTAATTGTGTAAACTTTATAATCTAAATGATATCTATTTTACCACTTTTAACAAGTAGAGAAATTAGACAAGAGCGAACCATTATTCACGGATAAAAAAAGAAACTAAATTGCAAAAATTTAAAAGTTTGGCTTGACTTGCCACTAACGTGCCTACATATCCCCTAGTGCAATGAAAAATTCAAAGCCACGTAGTTCTTTATAGAAAATAATTGAGGTTTGCTTGATTTTAAATTAAAAGATTAAAGAAAATGGACAATGGATCCCATAATAGACTTTTAATAATTTGAATGGATTAAAGACAACACAAAGTGACGCAATTATTTTATGGATATTTATAAAAAAAACTCAAATTAAATAGTTTGGGCACCAAAACAAACACACAACAACACAAAAGGGAAATGACTGATCGGTCGATCAGCCCTCTAAGCACCTCAGGGAGGATCCGACCAGACCTTTGAATATGCAATTGAAATCACGATTTGATCGGTTGGTTGGGTCGATCGGCAATAGGAGGAGGTACTCGCTTGGAGACCAAAACACATGAAACAGCAAAAGGAGGAAAGGATCGATCGGTAGATCAGCCATTCGAGCACTCTAGGGAGGATCCGACCAGACCATTGATTATGCAATTGGAATCACGATTTAGTCGGTTGGTCTGTCAGCCATTTGGAAATGAAAGAATAGGTATTCAATTGGAGACCAAAATACATGGAACAATAAAAAGGTTCAGTAGGAAATGTTATCTGCTCGATCGAAATTGATCAGCCAAAAGTGGATATAAAGGGCAAACAATATGTGATCGGTATGGGATGATCGAGAAAAGATGTGTAAAAGGGAAAGTGTCTGATTGATAAGGGTAAGCTCGACTC
The DNA here is from genome assembly GCA_023212625.1 of Styphnolobium japonicum. Taxonomy (NCBI): domain Eukaryota; kingdom Viridiplantae; phylum Streptophyta; class Magnoliopsida; order Fabales; family Fabaceae; genus Styphnolobium; species Styphnolobium japonicum. The sequence goes on from JALBWW010000011.1 coordinate 27,905,451, forward strand.
GGTTAGTGTAGTTGATGACAAAAATGTTTAAGGAGGGCCAGATCGGTTTGGTGAGCTGAAAGGTAAATGATTAAGGAATAAGGTCGACTCGATTGGTTAGTTGATGGGGTAAAGTGTTAAGAGGATTAAATCGGTTTGGTGAACTGAAGGGTTAAGAAGTAAGCTTGGATCTGTCGGTTGGTGAGCTGAGAGATTGATTGGTTAAGGCATGGGTGTGCTCGGTCGGATAGTTGATCTAAGGGATTATAGACTAAGGCTAAGTTTTCTCGGTCGGGTAGTTGATTGGTTAAGGAGAGACCCAGAAAAAAACTTTAATCAGTCGAAGAAATGGGTGGTCGGTCGAACCTGGTCTTTGGGGTGGTGGTCAGTCAAAAATGGTCTAGGATGTGGGTGGTTGGTCGGGAGTGGTCTAGGAAATGGGTGGTCAGTCAGAAAATGATTTGGGGAGTGAGTGGTCGGTCTGAGACGAACTCAAGCTATGTTTTTTGGTTTTTCAAGGATTTGGGATGCTGTTGATGGGTATTAGGGTGGGTATTTATGCTGTGTTTGGAGACAAAATAGGGGATTTTGTGATGGTTTTAGTTGTTCATGGGTAGCTTTAGATAATATTTTATGAAGGGATGAAGATGACTCTGTTTTGGATGAGAAAGTGCAAAAGATGATGGGTGAAGTGGTTGGGTAGTGATGAAGAGGCTGTTTTGAGATTATGGAGGTTGTATATGGGTATAGGTGGATGAGTTTGAGCATTTTGAGTGCATGAGAGATATGGTGAGGTTGGAAATGCATGGAGATTCTCTCAAGTTGAGGTGTGCAGAATGGTGGAGGTTGGGAATGGTTGGAAATGGTCGAGGAGTTTCTGGTTGATGGAGGTTTACATAGTGTTTGGTTAGAGGGAAATGGAGAGGAGGGGAGATGTTATTTTAAATTTTATGTGTTTTGTTCAATTTTTTGGTGGAGAGTGGAGGGGAGCAAAGTCCCTCTTGAGATAATTTTAGCTCCCCTCCAAAAGTTGGGGGATTTTGAGGGGAGAGAATATATGTTTAAAAATGAACTAAAATATCCTTAAATTAAATGTTACATTAAATGTTATAATTATGTAAAAATGTAAATTTATATTTTCCCTCCATTAAAATCTCTCATCCACTCCTCTAACCAAACATATACAAAATTAAAATCCCTCCTCTCCCATTCCCTTAAATGAACCAAAAAGACCCTTCGAGTTTGTGGAGATATGAGAGGTAATGATATTGGGGTTTGTTCATAAAGGAGGAGAGAAGAAGAAGAAGAAAATCACCAAATACAAAACGGAACCAACATCAATAACAACATCACCAATACCACATGGATATAACAATGTTCAGACGTATAAAAGGAAATTGATAAGAAAGAGAAGGAGATAAACCAAGAACTGACCTCTTGTAAGTTCAAAAACGAAGAACAGATAACGGATGACCAAATCTTCTCCAAAACTTCTCTTTCGTTCTCTTTTCTCCCGGTTTCTTTCTCAGTAAAGACCAAAAGTCTCGTTCTCCCTTTTTTCTTTTTCTCCTATATTCCTTTTATCCCTTCTGTACGTGACTATCACTGGAAGAATGAGTGGTTGGGGTTCGGTGGTTAACCCATCCCTTCCTTGTTGAAACTTCCTCTTCCTTCGTTGCACATCTTCCTTAATCCTCTTCTTTTCTCATTTCTCGAGACTTACCAAAATGTTGATGGGGAGAATAGGAGATAGGCTCGGTAATTATTGGGTTGAGATTTAGGCTAAACCTAATAAGTCACGCAATGGATTGAGATTTGGGCTGAGCCTAATAAGTCATGGAATGGGTTGAAATGGGCCGAGGCTAACAAGTTATGTATGGTTGGACCACTTGAGTTGTCGGTTTATTCTTCCTTTTTTTAATTTATTTTCTTCATTTTTACTTTTTTTTGTAATTGTTTTCTTTATATATATATATATTTGAATTTTGTTGAAATTTTTTTAATATGATTCTATCAAAATGAGGTGTTCCCTAGCCAATTGAAAACTAAATGAAAAAAGAAAAATGTTAAACAAATGACATAGAGTTACTTTATTTCATTAGGTGAGAAAAATGTTAATTGTTGTGGATTCCATAAAAGATATTGAAATAGATTTTTGCTAGTTTCGGAAAAGAAATTGAGGCTAAAAACATCAATGCCACATCACTCATTGTATTTCTTAAAAAACTTTTTCGTCTATGATAGTGCTACTAAAAAAAATGTAATTTGCATACTATTTCAGGCCAAGCCCTTTTTTGCTTTGAAAAAACTGAACTAAGCCTAACAAAGCCCGGATCTACAAAATAGAAATTAATTTTATTTTACTTGTATTATTTGAACTTATTTCATTTATGTAATACAAAGATTTATCATCTGATGTCTTGAATTGTATACTATTTTTCTAAAATATATTTTTATGTCAGAAAGTTACTAATCTTCCTTTTCAAAATTTTCACTTTATTTATGGTTATATTTTGTTTTAATTTCAAATTGAATTTTTGTTTTATTTGAATTCAAGCTTCAAGTTAGGCATTGGGCCATCTTAATTTCATCGGGGTTAGGCTTAGGCCCGAATAGTGTATATTATTATGTTTAATTTTTTTTTTAATTGAAAAGTAGAGTCTGACCCTGACCATGTTCAACACCAACTATTAATAAGTGACATTTGTACAGTTATGAATTTTTAAATATATAAAAGTAAACAAATTCAGCATATACAAATTAAGTAATTGTTAATTTAAAAGCTTCTTCCTCATTATCATATATCTGATTTAAGTTCAGCCAGTCTAAATTAAGGAATATATTCTCAACAATGACAGACATGTGATTAAAAAAACCATATAAACAACATCTTAATAAGAGAAGAAAGGTTATCTCATTATAAAGTCAATGAGTGTTTATAGTGGTACACTTACAATTAAAGATCACCAACATAAATCAAAGATTTTACCAGTTAAGTCAAGCCTCGTTGACATCATAGGACAACATATGATTCAAATATAGTAACATATTTTACTTCACATCTTTTTGTTCATTAACTTGAAATAGTTGAGTACATTGTACTTAGTATTTCTCTAAAATAAAAATTAGTTCTCCACACTAACTTTGCTTATAAGCACAAAATTTGAAGATTCATAATAGAGGAATCAAATCTTGTCTTCTTTTTATTTCCTTTCCTATCCTTTTAATTAAATACTGGTAAATCAGCAGAAAAAACTAATAACTCAAAAAAAAGTTATTGTGAATTAAGAGAAAAAGAATAAGATATATTCTTGCAAACCCACAAGTGCAGTTTTTGATTGCTGGGGCGCACAGATAGATATATTTGAAACTCAACAAAAGCACAAATTTGAAACTCTTTTTCCTTTTTCCCTTTTTGGTAAGTGTCCATATTTGAATCTCACTTGCTTTGGACGCATTCTTTGCTTGTCAGTCAAATCAAAACAAAACAACAAAGAAAGCAAGCAGGTAAAAATTCTTGAGTTGAGATCATCCTTTAATTTTCACTTTGAAGACCATATGTTTCTTTCCTCCTTTTCATTGTTATTTTATTTCCATTCTTTTCTTACCTATTCTGATTGCCATGAGATATATCATAAGAATCTATTACAGTTTAAAATGTTTGAATGGACCAAAGACCAAGCAGTTTCACCACCCCCACCAAAGAATCCAGTGAAAAAGACTAACACAAGATGCAAGCACCTTTCTTTTACAGGTGTGCCAACACCTTTAAATGGTGGAATTTACTTTACTTTAGGAACTCATGCCTAACCTTTACAATAAACAATAATAAAAAAAAAAAGAAATTCCAAAATAGTAATGAGCAAACCAAAGCCAAAGCTGTTTCTTTTGTAACATAGAGACTTGTACTTGATGTAGTCCACCAAAGCATGCATGGCTGCTGCTATTGCTACAACATCTTGTCCTTGAGTTATATCTTTGTGGCTTTTTTACACTTTAAAGCTATATTATTTGCTTTACATGCAAACACTGATTTCCATTCCATTGAAATTTGTGACACTATTCTCCCTATTTCTCTCTCCCGCTCCACCCTCTCCTCACAAGATAAGTTCAAAAAAATGTAAATACTCACTAATTAAATTGCAGCTGCAGAGACTGAAACTTTCTTTTGATTCTTTCGAGCTTATTTTCTGTGGGACAACTGACAAGCTTCCTTTTTCTTTTCCCTGTTTAGCCTCCCAACTCTTCCCACAACAAATCAATTTGTGTAAGTGAAATTAGCCCTTGCATGCATGCTGGAATTTTAAGAAGCTCGAATATATATAATCAGTCCCCGCTCTGACAAGTACATGACTAACATCATGTGTCATCATCTTCTGCAAGGTTGCTGAAGCTTGTCGAATTCCAGTTGACTAAGCTTTGCCGGGAGGTCGTCCAGAGTTTCCAGCTCTCCTGAACCAAATTATCAAATAATATTTTAAGGAAAATCTAATGTTCCTGTAGCTGAATAAAAATTGGGTACAATCTATAGTGGACAATGCATATCAGAATACCTTATCTTGCCTATAATAAGAGCAAGATTTAAAGCAACCAATACATATGAAATAGTTTCCTATTAAGTCCTGCACTTCATGCATGCTTATGTATCTTGTGCTAAAAGTAATAAAGGAAGATCAAAAGAAAGACAACCAGCAAAGGTTAAAAGTTTCTTAAATGCTGAGAACCGAATCTAATGATAAATAACTTCAATACTCATGATTTATTAATATGTGGAATAAAGTAGTTAGCTATACTTTTAATATTTTTTTCTAATAGCTATATGCATACCCTATTGTAAAGGACTATGCCTGTTAGACCTCAAATCAACAATTCAATGTAACAGTTAAAGCATGGTAATCAACCCCCCTAGTTGGCTTGTCCTACTTTTTGTGAAGCTCCATTATAGCAAGAACTAAGAAACTTGAAATTGATGAGTCTGGTTTCTGTTAGAGGAAAAGATAGATTTGACAAGTAATAAGGATTTTATTCTTGGAGACAGTATCTTAAATATGATATGATCATATACAAAACTTAGTATAGGTAATATGGCTTGGTTCACATTTAATTAATATTGAAAGCAATAAGTAGTCTTGGTGGCAGAAAATGTTACAGAAACGTAATATACATCCAATTCATGAACAGTGACAAATTGAATTTTAAAAAGGCACATATGATCACAAACAACAAATTATATAATCTGTTTATCGCTTTTGTGTTGAGATTAGCTAGACAAACCTGTTATGAATTGGATCTGGTCCATTGGGAACTCTTCGTTTGCTCATGTAGTTGAAATCTAACTCTGCACGGTTGACAGGCTTATCTCTACCTATCACATGCTCATGCTTTAGTCTTTCTGCTGACCGCGTTGATAGTGTAGTTGGCTTTCTTGTTCCTGCACCACTATCTAAGTTTCCAACAACCAGAAGACAAACAAGCCCCACTACGAGTGCTCGAAAGAAGAACCTTGGAAGGAAAGAGCTACCACTAGTACCCATATGCATTTTTTTCTACTTCTAATTATATGTATCTTTGTATATTTTTATGACATAGAAGGAAGTAGATGCCTCACTGTGCTATGACATAGATGAAGGAAAAAACAGAAAAGCCTATCATTGCATGATGATTGTAGTGAAATTGCTTACAAGAAGACAAGAGAAGAAGAGAATAGAGGGAGAGAAGCGAGGGTGGGCTAAGACAAGAATTTTTTACCTCAAAGGATTAAGGGCGTGGTTGGTTTTCTTTATAGGTTGGAAGGATTCTATTGCACTTTCTCGAACTCAGAGAGAGAGAGAGAGAGAGAGAGGAGAGAGGCGGTGTTAGCTGGTTTCGAGCGTGACATGAAGGGAACTTTGCTTTATACTGAGAAGGTACCAATACGACACTCTTCTTTTGCTTTGATTTGTGTATTTTCATGCAACTACGGTTCCAAAAGACTCCTTATCCTATCATCCTTTCTGTACAGTGGAGTAAAAGGAAAATAAGAGGTTGCCTTACCTATAGTGTCATACTCTCAATGCCTACGGAATCAAGAAGGGGGGAAGGATAGAATAAAACTCATTGCATTATTTGTGATGGACTGCTAAGCGTAGTAATGAAGATCCTTAAATGCCAGCCAATGGCATTCTCCCCTATAGATACAATCGTAACAAACAGAAAGTATTCTGAATGAAGAAATTTGAGGGGGAAGAAAAATTCCTACATCCCAAATCTGCAATTGGATTGGGTTCCCTCTCTCTCCACACTGTTGGACCGAAATAAGTTTGGTTTAGCTAATTGCCCCAACCAAAACAATTACAATAAAACAAGTAACAAGCCATTGAAAAAGGAGCAACGAGTCTACTATAATTAATTTGACTAATAAAGTAAACCTACAAAAAGTAAATTAAGAATAAAAAAAGTACAGAAAACAAAAAGAAAATAAATTAGATCACACTGAAAATATGTTGGATTTTGTAGGCATTCAATATTCCTTGTCCATGATTAGTTTCTTGTGACAGAAGAGGACTAGACAACTTCAAATTACTCGTGTCACGGATGACTTCCATTCAATGTGCTGACTTTTCTCTTTTCTAAGTTTTTGAAGGTGGGGCTTTTATTTATGTTCATTTTAGACTTAGACTAATATAAAATTGATATTTATTGCACGATACCGGTATGATATCTAATAATTTTAAATAAATCCTTCGGAAGTCCATTGGGATTATGGGCTACAAAACAGAAGAAAATTCTCTCCTTTGTCTCAAGCCCTTTTTCTTTTTCTTTTTCTTTTTTCGTTTGTTTTAAATCCTGTACTTTGTACACTTTTTCATCGAAGTATGCTGCCATCTTTAATTTCATATATGCTGTATAGTTTGTATCTAAACATTGTCTGCCAGATAAATGGCCCACGTATATATATGCTTTAATAATATCTTGTGAACCACTATTAGTTGCGGCTACAAATTATATACAATTTTGTACTCTGATCTTTTGGACGCCTTGGACCTAAAGGGTATCGCTGTAAGGAATCTCTACGCTAAATTGAATAGCAAAGAGATGAACATATGCATTTGAACTATAGAATAGATTAGAAACCGAAGCTGGTTCCATTGAATGCGATTTGTGATTAGGGGGAATATATATAGCACACCAAATATCTTACTACTCCTTAAGGCCAAAGCATAAGGCACATTTTGTCTTATCCATTCTACATGAATCTCACAATAATCAAAAACCAAAAGTGATTTTTGTTGGAGAATCCAATGCTTTTTACTGTAATAGCTTCACCTTGAAGGTACATGCATAACTGGCTTATTCATGGCAGCAATTAAGTAGCTTTAGGAATTGATTGATGCCTTGCCTATGGAACATGTTTGAGGTGTATGTATTGACACTTGACAGTGATTTATTTATACCTGCGGGCATCTACAAAGTTAATCAATTTGGGAGTTATAAGGCTGAGGGCCTGAGGCAGGACACGTTAGAGCTCATTTGCCCATTGCATAGACCTTTTTGGACCTGTCCCAAAGCAGATGGCTAAAATGTATATGGATAGTGTGCTTATAAACACGTATTCAACTAGGGATAGGCATATAAGATGTATGAGAAACTTTCTTTATATATAAGGTTTATGAATTAGCAGATTGTCATATGCTAGGCTTACTAGCTAGTTTATGAATTAGCGTTTCCACTTGATCAAATGGTTTTAAAGACAACATTTAGATTCCAGATTAGACAAAACGATCATTTGGAATTTGAAACCAATTAAGTCAAATCGATTTGTCAATTGACCAAATCATGGTATCATACATTCCGAATGCCCTCTATACGAATCTTTTAGTATCTGTTTATCCTAGTAGAACTAGAACCGAGGGGTACCCGTAGGTATGTTGGTCTAAAGGATAAGGAATGTGGATGTAAGTTATTCCCTGCACTAATTTCTAATGACATAAGCTTTTCTGTATAGCATAATTATAGCAGAGCATAGCTACATTCCTTTCCTCTTCTTCATACCTGCCTCTACCAGTTTCTTTAGTACATTATAACCGGATCAAATTGTTCTAGGTATGTTGTCAACTAGCTTTCTATAACTACTATCTTTGTAAGTTTGTACCACAGTTACGTGGTTTGCTCAGCACCCTGCGAACTGCAAACCAATTTCAGTGTACCAATTCGTGGTACTTTGCAATGTAAAGAAGTTCTTGAGGTCTTAATTTTAGTGATTGACATACAACATACTTACACTTGTAACGCATACTAGATAATATTGCGAACTTGGTAACTAGTTTCTACAACCATGTATGTATGTGTACAATTTCCCAGATATAATTATTAGAGTGTGTGAGGATGTTTCATAAGTGATTTGAGATGTTGGACAAATCTTGGAAACCAGTTTGGAAACTGTAGCAGGGCCACGCTGCGACATAGCTTAGTGCATGCCATGGCATGTGAGCCACGCCCCGGCATGGAATAGTCCACGCCGCGGCATGGGGCCACGTCCCGGCATGAAACAGTTCACGCCGCGGCGCTGAAGCTTCGGCCAAGTTCTTGTCGAGTCCGAAGGTTGAAGCGCTTGGCTGAGAAGAAGCCATGTGCAGCGGTCATCTGATATATAAATTCTGTTTTCTGGTTCAAACACCAGAAGGAGGCAGAGGACGAGATAAACTTGTGAGAGGCTGTAAAATATGGTTATTTTGAGAGGGAAAACCATTGAAAGGTTGAGATTGCTAAGGTAGGAAGAGTTCAAGAGAGTGGAGAGATTGTAAAGTTTGATGGGAGTTTGTTCCTATTGGTAAGCTTGATCCAAATTACTTGTAATCTTGTTCTAATCTTAGTGGATGATCTCTAATGCTGGATGTAGGCTATATTGACTGAACCAGGGTAAATCTTGTGTGTTGTTTCTCGTTACTCCTCTTTAATCTTCCTTAATTTTGTTACTTTGCATTTCTTGGATTGGTTTCTGCATAACCTTTCTATTTCCGCATATGTGTGCTTGCTGTGATTGTTTGGTATTAGCTAAGTGGAATAATCACAAGAGAGTGAATGATTCAAACGAGTTAAACTTCTGACATAACTTATTGTAATGGAAATTATCTCATCCCTCTGCCCATTTCAAACTTTGGCTGTTGACTGAGTGCTGATTAGTTCCTAATTAACCAAGACCATATTACCATCAAATCAAACAGTTGAAGCAGGTCGTGCAACTAAAACATGGTAATGCTTCTTTGGAAGAGAATCGATCCTGGAAATGGGTAATGGTATATAGTAAATGCAAAGCCCAGTTGGAAACCACATTTAACCAGTGGAAGTGAAAAGATTATATCTATGTTGTTGGATTTTCAGTATCTTTGTGGATTTGTCATGAAAAACTAATATATATTTTTTGCATCTGTAGCTAGATGGCAGACACTGCTGCGTGATAAATGATAATCATTGCCTTTATTTTGAAACTTGGATTCGATATATGGAACAAAGCATCCAGCTTCATACTTTCATTTTGTGCAGGAATCTTTATAATCAGTCATATAATTAGATTTTCACGGTTTGGCCATTTAGCAGGCTGAGTCTGAAGGTGGCGCTATTATGGAGTATATCCTCTCCATTTGATTTTGCTATATGTCAAATTTTCTTCCTCTCATTTCCTTTTTTTTCTTTCATTTTGGTTCAGATAAGACCCTTTGCTGGGTACGTAGAAAAGGAAAGAAGAAAATATCCATATATTAAGAGCAATGTGAAACTCGAGTATCGGTCATGTTCAAGTTCAAGTTAACTTGTGTCATCGTGTGAAAATATCCATTTAGTATCAGCAATTTGTACTGTTATGGGAATAGGTTAACAGAACTATGGAACTCCTTCATCTACTCAATTTATCTATCTAATCTAGATGTTGGGGGTGTGATACGTCAATCATGTGATGTGGCAAGTACTCTTACCTACTCTTACTAGGGATGCATCTCTCTGCTTTTGGGGCAGGGAGAGGGAAGAAAAGAGAAAAGGATTGTTTTACAAGAAGTTAAAGCGCAATATAGTTTACCAAAAAAAAAAAAAAAAGAAAAGCGCAATATAGTTTACCAGAAAAAAAAAGCGCAATATAACCCCATACAAGGTTAATAAAGCAAAATAAAGGCTACAAAATTTCCCCTGCATGAATCTTGTCTTCTTTTATGGATTCGTACACTCCTACTTTGCCAAATGTTCCCATTGAGTTAGATATGATTAATAATTTTGTCCTGAGACTCGAATAAGTCTGACATGTGTTCCAGACAAAAGGGTCACCATGAACTCCAATCCATGATTCTTTGCAACAGCAACCGATAGATTTTGGGCACCAAAGCATGCACTTCAATGCTTAATCACGCTCCTTGGCCCCTTGGCAAAATATGCTTACAGTGCTAAAGCGGCACTTGGGAACATCATTCATATACAAGCTTCATTTGATTATATATTTAGGTAAATTGCTGTTAACTACGATTTATAATATAATATATAGAAGATTCCTTTATTACCCTTTCACGAAGGTATCACTATTCTTAGTGATTAATATCTAATATTTATATTTTAATAAAAGGGTTTAATTTTCATTTACAGTATAAAGTTTTTTTACATTATTATTTAATTATGTATTATCAAATTATTAAAAATATTTGACTATCACAACAACTGTCTCGAAAATTTAACATTTTAAATGATGTGTTAGTACATAATTAAATAGCAATGTAAAAAAAAATTATATTAATAGTGAATTAAAATTAAATCTTTAATAAAATAAAATACATGAAATTGTTAATTCATTCGAAAAGATATTGGTATGCTCACAAAAAATAAAAGTATTGAAAAAACCTTCATAATAATGTCACAATTTATAATTAAATCATAGTGTAAAAAGTTTTATGCTAACAATAAATAAAAAATTACACTCATATATACAATATTAAAGTAACAAACAATTAACGGGCTTAGCATAATTTAACTAGTATCTCTCCTTACCGATATCAAGTATTGTGGTTATGTGAAGAAGTTTGGTTCCACACATCCATTTCTCATTTCATTTTAGGTCCAATAAAGCCTCCTTTTAAATTTAAAAAAAAAAGTTACAAGATTTGGAGCAACCATAATTTTTAGTGAAAAATATTTTACAGTTTTCACCATTACATAGTGTCCAGTATACGGGTCCCACATGCCCAAAACCCATTCGCAGAACAGGTAAAGTTTAAATCCAATGTCAAGATCCACGAGTAACTGGGTAATCATCATCACACCACCAAAACCTCATAATCAGATACAAATCCCATACCTCAAAAAAATTATAGTCAACACCGCACACAAAAGGAAACACAGAAGGGAATGGCACATTGACCAAATATAGTGGGGAGATCCCTGAAGGTAAGACATTCAGACCCAACAGAAAGCATACACCAGTACACCACTCTCTTGGATTAATGTTAAGCATTGGAGTGTCATTTCAGATTGCTCACTCTGCTTGAGATTGGATATAAGGAATCAACCAAGTTTAGCAGTCTTTCGGAGCTTAACAAGTAAACTTACCAAAAATTTATGAATGAGTTTAAACTTACGTATTTAACGAGGTCAAGAGTATATTTATTAATTTTCAGCCTGCTCTAAGAAGCAAAATGTTGTAGCACTATTAATACCTGATGTAGAGTAGTATGTCTAGGGAAACAATTTTCTTCTATCCTAGGCAAAATATTCTTCTATTTTTACTAGTTTTTTTTATTTTTCTTCACTAATTTAACATTTTCATTTACAATGATATAAAGATAAAAATGTAAAATAATAAAATTAAATTAAATCAATTTATATTTTTAAATGAGTTCCAAACATAAGAATTGATTTCTAAATCAATTTAAATATAATTTTTTATAATAAATTTTAAATATAAAATTTAATTTTTAAATTAAATCAAATCAATTTAATACTATTTTAAATTGATTCCAATCACAACATTAAGGTATGTTTGAAACATAAAGATTTGGAAAGAAAAAAAAAGAGAGGAGTAGTTTTACATTTCTAAATTTAAATAATTATAAAATGTTTATAAAAATGAATAACGAATAATTAAAAGGTTACATGATAATTTCTCATTTTAAAAAATTCTTAAATAAATGGAATGATTATTTAAAATAAAAAAATATCCTTCTCCTTTCTTTTCCTCCAAACACCTCCATTCAAGGGTATGTTTGGGATAAAAGAATTTGGAGAGGAAGAATATGTTTGGATGGAAAGATTTAGAGAAGAATGAAAAAAATGAGTAATTTTTTATTTCTAAATTAAGATAATTATAAAATATTTATAAAAAAATAAGAGATAATTAAAAAATTACATGATAATATCTTATTTTATTTTTCTTATTTTTTAAAAAATTCTAAAATAAAAAAATATTTACTTAAAATAAAAAATTATTCTTTCACTCCCTATCTCTCAAAACTCATCCATCCAAAGATAGGATAAGCAGCATAAATTTGTTCTTAGGTGAAAAATTCTCAAGTTCCATAGCATAAAGAGGAGGAATTCAGAGTCGTTTTCAATTTCTTTGGCTTTCTAGTAGTTGCTGGTTAAAGGCAACCTTATTCTATTTCTAGATTTAAGTTTTCACTATTTCGTGAAAGCTAGGGCCCAGACCTTTCGTCGAGCGATTCTAGCGTTGTTTTTTTATCCTTTTGGCAAATCTACAGTAGATGCTAACAGAATTAAAAACAAATATGGGAAGACCGGTGACGACTTAGAAAAATCACTAAATAAATCTCTAATCTTCAATATTTTATTATTTTTCAATTTCTAGGTGCATGCTTGGTGTCAACTACTACATATTATATTCATCAGTTGCCGTCGCTTTTTATCCTCCCCTTTTGCTTCTATTTAATACAAATTTTCTTTTTGGTGATTCTCTTAAGTATAATTTGATTTTAAATTTCATTTAATTAGTGTTTTCTCTTTATCCACGTGGAATAAATTGTGGCAGATATGCAAGCAACTGAAGCAGTTGATTTGTTCACCCTAGTAGGTATCTCTGTGCTCTCTTTCTGATAGTGATACCAGGTTCTTACTTGCAGTATGGTAGAGATTTATCATTGCACAATATTTGTTACTTGGCAGGCCCCAGGCCTTGCATTTAACTAACGTGGAAGACGTTTGGACTTTAGTGAAGGGTGATTGTACACATCTAATTTGTGTGACACTATCAATAGTTTATTGTGTTGACATATTTTATCAACAAAATAGTGTTTTGTTCAGAGATTAGACTCAGAGTTCTGGGACTATGCGATTAGTTAATTATTATTTTTTGTTTGAAAAAAATATAACTTTCAATCTCATAATTACTAAACTCATGACACAATTACATAAAGATCATGTCAGACATTTATGAGTGTTGGTTTAGTCAGGTGCTTTGTTCATCAAGAAAATCACACATAGTAGAGTCGGGAGGAGTGTTATGACATATTGACATGTGAGAGATTCAATTGAGGAACTCTCTAAAATATGCATAATAGAGGCATTACTGTATATATCATATATGATATATGTTATCCCCATTTCATTCATGAGTAGTTCCCATTTTTTTATGCATGTTAAATTTCTAGTTACTATGATATGTTCCTGCCCGGATGAAATGTGCTGGCTTCATAGTCTTCTGAATCTTCTCCTATTTTTCACTTTATTTCCTTCATTCTCATTGCCTTTTACTTGATTGCAGTTTCAATGAACAGAAAACGAAAGAATAGCTATCACTCTCTATGGTGTTTATCAGCATCTGGCTTCATAGTTCATACCCATAAGCCCAGTTGCTTTTAAGTATTGTCACTGAGTATAGCAATACCTATATTCAGATACCTTGTATGATAAAAATTTGTCTCCCACGTCTCCTAAGAAGGCTGTTTCTTTTTAGTTTGAGCTGACAAAGAATTGGATAAAATCTCTGCACTGTTTTGATGCAGTACCACTATAAGATCTAGGCATTCCTTGATTTTGACGTAAGTTGATGTGAAATACCAACAAAATTTGAAAATGCAAGCATGCTGCAATTGTGAAAGCTGGGGATTATGTGGGCTTCATAGGAGGAAGGATTTCCCTCTTCTCAATGATAATAAACCCGAATTTTAACAGGACAAAGGATGTCGTATTGAACCAAAGGAGCTAACCTGCACCACTGGGGCTGTTTTGAAGAAAAATTAATGGAGACACATCCCACAGAAGCTTCAGTCATTCCTTACATTTTCCTCTTCACGTAGTAGTTCTCATGCATTGGAATCTAATAGTTCATTAAAGTCACCAATTTCAACTGCATGAAATAGCAGACAAGCCTGCAAATTAATGAATAAGAACATTCAGAGTCCCTGTTAACTTTTCATTAGAATAAAACTACACTTTTGCCTGTTAAAGTTCCAATTACAACTTTCATTTCTCTAATATAATCCTTACGCATTGCAACTAGATGTGATAGTACTTATCTTCAACTTAAATATAAATCAAAGTTTCAACCCAAGCTCTCAATTTACTCGATGGGATAGTTCTTTTACTTAGAAATACCCAAAGAAGGGAAGTTATTATCAGCCGTTTAGATTTGTTCTTATTCTAGAGCAAAGTCAGAATGTTCTGTAGTGACAGAATATCTTCTATCTCTCCACTTTTCCCCTATTGAAATTAAATCATATATTCAATTTTGAATTTCAGGTCATTTGACACATTCGTGCACTCTGATTTAGGAAAAAGTAGGATTTGACTGATTGAGCAACGATTAGGCCATGCTTACACACAATGGCCAACTCTCTTTCCCAAATGAGTACTGAAGCCCAGCATGCATGCAAACCATTTTCTCACTAAACCCACTTTTTCGTGGGAATCTACTCCTTAATTTATTATGTATAATAAATATCAATAACAATAAATATGTAATGCCATTTTATTGGACTAATTAGAATCAACACCAACACCCATCTTATACACTGTATTTTTCATTTTTCTTGGACTTTTTATAAAGTCACATTATCTAAATATACATCACTTGCCACAATCCCCGCCAGGGCCCCCAAATTGTAAGGTGTATCGAGAGTCGTCATCCAAAAATCCATAATATTTCAGGTCATAGCAGTTAGGCTTATCAACAGAAATATCTAGAAGATGCTCCTGTGGTTCTTCAAGTGATCCAGATGCATTATATGAAATCCTTCTGATAAAGCATGCATGAGTCAAATCACCATCTGGAAAGTACCCAGATCCCATTTGTGGACTGGTGCCATTCACAACACCAGAAACTCTACCACCCCACCCTACTTGATCTGCCATAGACATATTAGAGAATAATGCAGCTGGAAAATATCCCACAATTGTGTCATCAATTATTAACCACCAGTTTTTAGATTTTGGGTCCTGCAAGTAGAGCACAAGAACTGCATAAATCATCTCTCTAGTAGAATTAACTTCCAACTGTAGGAAAATACTTGCCAATTCATATAGAGTTTATGATTAACACATTTTTCAGTTTCACATGACATGTATTATAGGTCGCTACACATTGATATTGTAAATATATCCATCATAAATTATGTAACTATGCTTATGATGGCAGACAAAATTGATAATCTTTTCATCAATATAAAGATGATACCTGTGAAATTGAGACAGAAAATTCAAATTGTGGTCCACCATAAGATGATATAGGTGACACACGAATTCCAAGAAAGATGTTTCTGTCAATCTGTACGAAACCTGGACAATGCATGTTGTAACATCCCGTTTTCTTGAATGTGTCGGACTGTGATTTTTCAACAAGTTATCGGTCTTTAAACTAAAATAACTTTCAAATGCCAATATAGTAATGACGAATAATGCAATAAGTTAATATTTATGAAAAAAGTATGTAGATTTTTTTCTTTACCGTCCATAGTGCGAAGACATGAGTACTTTGACCATTGTAGAGCTGTGGGGACACCTGTAGCCACACAACCAAGAATTGAAATATTAGAGGCATCTATATCAACAAATTAACCCAATTTTTGTGGTAAAATTGCTGAAATACTTTCCATAATTAAAAAAAAATCTTTTACGGTGTAAGTTGATATGGTTAGATAGACAATATATCTTCCCTATGTACCCTTGCAATGGAAACAATAATAAGATTTAATTATGAGAATTTAATGTTAATTAATTATTTTGAATTATTGAACATGAACTAGTAGATAACAGTAATAGAATAAATTTTTTTAATTAAAAATATGTACAGATGCCTTTATCGTATTTGCTTACGTGTGAGGATGGTATGAAATAGGTAATTTGCTCAAATCAACTAAATAAATTAAAAATTACCTGCCACCCGAAAAGGATTGCGTTAATTCCATCAAATTCCCCATTCTGAACCCATGTTTGAGCAAGACTCATTTGGCTCTTCTTTACTCTTGGATTATAAACATTAATGTGGGCATCAACTCCATAATAAGAATAATTATTCATTTTCTTCGTGTAGAGTGCTGCAACCTATAAAAACATAGCAATTACATGTTTTCATCCATAAAATCCAACGCAGGGTAATGTGCCATACTCAGCCAAGAGTGAGTGCCTAAATGGAAACTGAACATTTGAATAGCAGCCCAAAATGAATAAAAGTAATGTAAATAAGAAAACTTACATGACTACCAGGGAAGTCTTGATTCAGGACATGAGTATGATTAGATAAGGATTTCAATCGAATAAGGTCATCTTTAGTTGTTCTGCGGATAGGAACAGATCCTATTGGACACGAAACTTTCTCATGTTCAAATTCTGAGTGTCTAGTTGGCAAAGCATGCTCATTTGTTCTTGCCCTTGTGTGTTGAAAATTAGGCTTTCTCTACATGAACATACATATACAAATTAATTAAGAACATACATCAATTACCATTGAAATCTACTTCATCAGAATAGAGTACCTGAAGCTTATGATTCTTCAGTAAAGGATGGTCAAAAGCTGGCTGCTTGTTGATATCAACACAATCAACAATATGCCCAAACTTCGTCTGTAGATATCACAAACCCATAAATTTTTATAAAATCAAAACGAAACAAATTAAAGAATTTAAATGAAAATGGGTTGGGTAATAATAACACTTGGATACTCTTAATCGGAGGCTTGTTGATGAGTTTCAGATGTCTCTCTATCTCCAGGTCTTCTGCTCTAGATATTGGTAATGTTCCATCAACTCTGTAACTATTGATTACTAAACACAGGCATAGGAATAATAAAACGGTCATGTTTTCAATTCTCAAGCTCATTTGAAGACAATTAACCTTTATCTTAGCCTATTTATACATCAATTATGGCTATCGAGAAGATATGTCATTAATAGTGAATTTAATTACTATGAAGGGCTAGAAATAACTACTGATTTTTGTAATGATTCAGGCATTTAATGTTAGTCGTAATTATTATATTTCTAGATCTGGCGTTTTTTTTCTTTATATATGTCAAGTATGATTCAAATTGTTTGTCCCCTGCTCCAGTACTTAATTCTGTTTTTTCAATAAAATACTATCAATTGAAAAGAAAATTATTAACAACTAAGAGATGTCTAAATTTTTATTCTTAATTTGCAAATATTTTATTGGGTAAATTATAGGTTATCTCTAAATAGTTTGTCATATAGTTTAAAAGTAACATTTGACCCTGCTGTTATTTGCTTTGTTATCACTTAATTACCATGTGATTTTTTTCAACCATTTTTTAACAGAAAACACATATTAAAATTATAAATATGTTACTAGCAAAATCTCAAGTGTAATTATATACATTTGTTTTATAATAAAAGTGAAGCATTGTTGTTTCGTAACATAAAGAAACCTTTGATAATTTGTTTATCTTATTTTTTATGTAAGATTTGGTTCTCTTCCTCTATTTTTTAGTAATTTAACGTTTTATATTCTCATACAAGTTTGTAAACCATTTATGTAGCTTTTTTCACAACTCAAACATATATTTTACCCTAAAAAAATGGATTAAAAAATTATAGGGTAATTATGTAATAACATAACAAATCACTAAGGGGCAAAATGTTACTTTTTATATCAGAGAAATTAATTTTGAGTTAAACCAGATAGGATATATTGTAATTTACCTTATTTCTCTCATGTATTTATTACTTTCCTTTTATATTTCCATAGCATTATGATGCCATTAACTTTATTTTATAAAAGTTTTGCATATTGTTGAATGAGTTTAATTTTGATCCACTGTCAGTGTAAAGTTTTTTTACACTGTTATCTAATTATGTGTTACCAAATCATTAAAAAAGTTTGATTATCACAACAACTACTTAGAAAGTCTAACTCTTTTAATGATATGTCAACACATGATTAAATGATAGTGTAAACAAACTTTACATTAACAGTGAATTGAAATTAAATTCTTGTTGAATAGCTATAGCTCCAATGACATTAAACCAATTTTAGGATCACTTAATCCAGTATTCTTAGATTGCTTTCATATATAACAAAAAAAAAGTTTCATGCATTTTCTATATTATCAATTATTAAACGCAATAAAAACAATCCCATTTATAGATAGAAGTTGTCATGTAAGTTTCATTTGAAAAAAGAGAAATATTAATTGCACATAATTTTCACCCCACATATTGAGGTGAAGGTGAGAAAATGTGTTAAACCCAATATGTTGACCAAATGAATCAACGTATCTCTCACCTCCACCTCAACATATGTTAAATATGTGAGATGAAAGTTATTTGCAATTAACATTTCTCTTAAAAAAACTAAAATAATGAAAGTTATCAATGTGCTTGTAGTTCAATTAGTATCAACTCAAGCTTTTAAAACTTAGGTATGATATTGATGTCAACGATTCAATCATTCATCAACTACCTTGCCCTTTCCCTTATCTAGGTCTTGCATCTCTAATTCTTTTACTTATTTATTTATTTAGATGGTACATTTGAACCAGTTTTTGCATCAATCAAAACTAAGTCAGACATCAAACAATTTTAAAGGTGCACCCTTAAATTGACCTAATATATTTAGAAGAATTAATTCTCTTAAGTGTTATCCAACAAGATAGACATAAACATAATATCTATCTACACATATAGTAAAATTGACTTAAAAACAATAAATGTCATTAATGATCCTTTTAATACCCTAAATTTCTTCTCATAATTTTAAGATAAGTACGTACACTGAAGTCCAATTTCTCTTTTTTTTTTTTACTAAAAAAGATATTTATTCATTCAAATTGATCAAATACAACGAGAATAACACAAATTCAATATCGCTAAAAAGGGAAAATGATGAATTTGCGAACAAACTCACAGCACCCAGGTTAATAGCATAACACGGTAAAATGCCTACAAATGTGACAAAATCAAAGTGACCGGAATACCCATACCCATGCCTCTGGATCTGTAACGTTAAGACCCAAGTCTTGATTGAATCTGTAATGGACTGAAGCTGATCTACCAATTTGAACCAAACGAACATCGCAACAAGATGGGAATCCAAACGACGCCGCATCAAGACGATGAACAAAACAGTCATACTCAAACGACGAAAACATGAAAGAAAAACACAAAAGAAAAATCAGATCTATGTAAGAAAACCACTTATTTAGATAAAAGGAGAGAAAAAATGATGTAAAAGGATGACTCTAAGCCAAAAAATGGCCCAAACCACCCCCTCCAGTGGATGAAAAAAAAAAAGATGAGTAAATAGAAAGTTGAGAAAACGACTAGAATTTTATTTTTTAAAAAAAAAATTGAAGTCCATATTAATGATCCTCTATGTAGTCCAAGTTTTTCCTCTTAATTTCGAGATAGGTATAATTTTGAACTTAAACCTTTCAATAAGGATATATTTATAAATGGGTATTACTAATTAGTATCTTAAATGTATTATTTAAGATACATTTAATACCTCTCAATAAATCCCTTTAATTACTTAAACAATGTTGTGGGGCGCTAGAACGCCCCCGCGCTTGCGCCCACAATCTTTAGGTTTTATTTAAAAAGAAAAAGATTGGGAGCATGAATTTAAATTTCTTTTTCTTAAATCAACGGGCGCATGCGCCTCTTAGCATTTCTCATTATTTAATGGAGAAAGTATTCAATGAATTATATATTTTTAAAATATTAAATATTTTTACTTTTTATTTACAGGTTTTGTTTTGTTTTTTGTTTTTTTTGTTTAATGAATATTTAATAATTTTGTTAACATGTGTCCTTAGAGCATAGGTTTAAAAACATTTATTACCCTTAATTAAATCATCCTAATTATTTAAAGAACAAAATATTAAATATTTTCTTATTTATTTTTAAAATATTAAATACTTTTATTTTTCATTTAAGGCCTTTATTAAAGAATGCTCTTAATGCTTTATTTAAGAAATAAAAATAAAAAATATTAAATATAAAAATAAAAAATTTAATATATTAAAAACCTAAAAAATATTTAATATTTTCTTTATTATGTAATTAAATTTTTTATTAAGAAGTATTCAATATATTTTAAATAGCGCACTAATATAAGATCTTTCATTTCATTGTTTTTATTTTAATTCTGATACACACGTTAACAAAATTATACATTTAATATTATATTTTTTAAGAATAAATATTTATTTTTTTCTCTAAAAATATAAATTTTATTAATTTTATTTTTTAATAATTTTTTATATTAAATTAGTCTTTTTAAAAAATTAATTTAATATAAAAATTAACATTAAAAGGTTAATATAATGTTAAAAAATAATATTAAAAAATTAATTTAATGTCAAAAATTAATATTAAATAATTATTTTAATATGTTTATTATTTAAAAATTTAACTAATAATACTTATATTTTTAAGGACTAAAATAAGTGTTTAATCATTTTTTAATTCATCTACTTGTTAACAAATTCCTTTATAAATTAAGAAAAGTATGAAGGGTGTGCCATAAAAGTCTCTTCTTTTATTAATGCTCTTCCCACCGAGGTTCGAGCGCATAATCTTATCATGGGAAATTCTAAATGCTGGAGTGCGACAAAGTTGCAAGACAAATTTTCTCATTTGTGAAGCCGAATTAGTCAGCAATTAATATCCCTCTGGGTCGTCTTTTCTCGAAAGAGAAATAATTTAAATTCTCTTTTACTTCTTTATGTTATCTTAGTTTTTATTGATTTTAGGGGAATAAAATATTAAAAAAAATATGAAGTAGAGAAGAAAAATATTAAACTGTTAAAGGATAATTTTATTGATCAATCAACATATTATTTATACAGCAAAAGATTAAAAATTTTAAAAAAAACAACACTACTAAATAAGCATAAACACTGAATAAGTACTTAAATAATAGGAGATAAATCTATCAATTACTATAACTTTTATTTACCTAAAACATAGCATAAAAAACAGATTTTCAACAAACTATTGTTGCATCACGTCATTCAAATCAACAGTTTTAATGAATAACTTAGTAGAAAAAAAAATACTTGCATAGCATTTTATGTTTATATCACTTTTTATATCAAGATCAGTAGAGTAATTATTTTTTACGAAAAGGAGTTTCTTGAATTTAGATTAATTCTTATGCAAAAAATTATGTAATATATAACTGAGGAAAAAGAAATATCTGGGAAAAAAAGATAAACGGACAACTTTATGAAGCTGAAATACTATTTTTGTTTTGGGTAAAATGGGAATGTGAAGAATACAAAAGCTACATGAGGGGAGGAATGGGGAACAAGGACATGTTCTACGTCGCATCAAACCTATTTTCATGCATTATTGTCAATCAACCAACCCCACCAACATCATTAAAGGCCAACCCCATCCAAGACGATTGGTTGTAGGTGTAATACATGTAGAGGCGACAGATACATACCACAATACCACCAATTCTCTCTTCTTTTTCTGGTTTATACTAGTTTCGATCTTTGACTCACTCACCCTCCAGTCACTTCTCAATGCTTACTTTTCAAACTCACAGAGTTTGAAAATACAGCAGTGTTATATAGCACGAATTGTGTTTCACGAAAAGTGTTACGAAAGAAAAACAACCAATCAGGTAAAATTGTGTTTCACGAAAAGTGTTACGCAAGAAAAACAACCAATCAGGTAAGAGGTGACGTAAGAATGAAGAAAGAGAAAAACGATTGAAACTTTAAAACGCGAACGCATTATGCTTTCAATTTTTTTTTCGTGCGTCGTTTTACGAAATAAGTTACGTACAATTAAGCATTTCTCTTGAAAATAACCACACATCACCAAATAATAAAACCACCATAGATTCAACCAAAAAAAAAAAAAATACCACCATAGATTTACAAACAAGATTATTTAGGTAAATATAAAAAGTTATAGAATATAAACTAAAAGTGTTTAACACGGATAGTATCTAACACGATATGACAAACATTTTGAAGTACCTTAGCAAACACACACGCCCCGAAGCAGGGATTGTCTGCATGACTATTCTTCCTTCTCAACAAAGTAACATATACACGTACGTACGTACCCGAAACATAACACAAGATGTTGTCATCGCCGGAAAGTGACGTCATATCACCGACTCCGGGAGCTTTCAGGCTCCGTTGGGACGTGTTCTTGAGCTTCAGAGGCACCGATACCCGCGACCCCTTCACCAAAAACCTCTTCCACTCGTTGTATTCTCATGGGGTTCGTGCTTTCATGGACGATGATGGGTTGGACCGTGGTGACGAGATCGCCCCGAGTCTTCTCGAGGCCATTGATGACTCTGCAGCTTCCATTGTCATCATCTCTCCCAACTACGCTTCTTCCCATTGGTGTCTTGAGGAGCTCGCCAAGATTTGCGAATGTGGAAGGTTGGTTCTGCCGGTGTTCTACCGGGTCGACCCGTCGGAGGTCCGAAGACAAACGGGTCCCTTTGAAGTGGCTTTCAGGTCCCATGAAGGTAGGTTTCAGAAAGAGAAGGTTTTGCGGTGGAGGGAAGCTATGAAGAAAGTTGGTGGAGTTGCTGGTTGGGTTTTCAACAACAGGTGTTGCTTTGTGTCTGAATTTTGCTATCCTTTTTTTGTTTTCATCTTTCTGATTTTGTTGTTGTTGTTGGTGCTCTGTGTGAGTTAGTCACTGACTCACTGTTGTTGTTCTTGTTTGTGATTGTGACAGTGAGGAAACTTATCTGATTCGTCGTTTGGTGCAAAGGGTTTTGAAAGAATTGAGTAACACTCCAATGTGTGTGGCTGAATTTACAGTGGGACTTGATGATCGTGTTGAGAGGGTGATGAAGTTGTTAGAAGTTCAATCCAATGGTGTGAGAGTTTTGGGATTGTATGGGATGGGTGGGGTTGGTAAGACAACCTTGGCCAAGAGTCTATTCAATAGCCTTGTTGGTCGTTTTGAGCATCGCAGCTTTATTTCAAATGTCAGAGAAGTTTCATCAAAAAATGATGGTTTGATTTCTCTTCAAAGCAAAATCATTGGAGATCTTTACCCTGGAGCTGTGGTTCCCATCATCAGTGATGTCAATGTTGGTATTTCTGCTATTAAAAGAAGAGTTGAAGAAAATCGAGTTCTTCTAGTCTTAGATGATGTTGATGATGTGAAGCAGCTTGATGCTCTGATTGGTAAGAGGGAATGGTTTTGTGAAGGAAGCCGTATAATAATTACTACAAGGGATAGACAAGTTCTACCCAAGAGTCATGTCAATGAATTGTATGAAGTTAAGGAATTGTATTCCTCTGAAGCACTAGAATTGTTCAGTTACCATGCACTGAGAAGAAAGGAACCTGCAGACAAATTTCTGAATCTGTCAAAGCAAATTGTGTCTCTTACAGGAAGACTGCCTTTGGCTCTGGAAGTATTTGGTTCGTTTTTGTTTGATAAGAGGAGGGTGGAGGAATGGGAAGATGCACTAGAGAAGCTGAAACTAATTCGTCCTGAGCATCTTCAGGATGTGTTGAAGATAAGTTATAATGGGCTAGATGAACAACAGAAGTGCATATTCCTTGATATTGCTTGTTTGTTTCTTCAAATGAGAATGAAGCGTGATGATGTGATTGATATATTGAGAGGTTGTGGTTTTAGAGGAGAGATAGCAATCACAGTCCTTGTAGAGAAATGCTTAATCAAAATCACCGAGGATAATACCCTGTGGATGCATGATCAAATTAGAGACATGGGAAGACAAATTGTTCTAGATGAAAACCTTGTCGATCCCGGTATGCGTAGTAGATTGTGGGATCGTGCAGAAATCATGGCTGTTTTGAAGGGTGAGAAGGTAAGGATCATTATTATTGCTGAACAGTGAACACCTTGTCTCACACAATTTATGGATCCTTCCATGAATGAGGTGTTAATTACAGATATAGAGTTTGATTTATTTATATAAAGAAAAAAAAAAACTAAATACTTTGTATGACGTGAAGTGCCTGAGTACTCAATCAGCCTCTAAGATACGTTAATATGGAAAACCCTCTTCCTAACATTTCAACCAAAGCGTCAAAATAATTCATATTTTATTCAAATAGTGTCTGTCCTCATGCTGGTGCTCTTATGCAGGCAGGTGGAGAGGGTGGGAGAAGTAGGGGAAGACAAAAAAATATTAGATAAACAGACAAATTTGGCCTTTTAGACCTATTTTTATAAATCAGAAATGAGAAATCTAGTTTATTATATTACAAGTTACAACCTTTGATAGGTTCATTGTTATACTCACTTGTCCTCATCAGTCGGTTAATATATGCAATTTGAATTGCATGGTCTTTATAGATTGGAACAATTCAAATACGTAAAACTTGAATTGCTTGTCACTTGTAATAAGATAAGAAGACCAATATTTTAATTTGCTATACGTTAATTTTGTTTAATATTTGAGTGATTTTGAAAATGCAGGGAACAAGATGTATTCAAGGAATTGTCCTAGACTTTGAGGAAAAAAGATACAATAAAAATAAGGTTGAATCAATTTCTCGGAACAACCTTCAATTGAGATCCAGTTTAGGAAATGTATTGCCATATATCAAACAGAGCCATAAGAACTATCTTCAACCTCGAGCAGAGAAAAACAAAGAGGTTATACTTCATACGAAATCCTTTGAACCAATGGTTAACCTGAGACAGCTTCAGATCAATCATCTGAGATTGGAAGGCAAGTTTCTTCCAGCTGAATTGAGGTGGCTACAATGGCGAGGATGTCCTTTAGAATGCATGCCTTTGGACTCTTGGCCTCGAGAGCTGGCTGTCCTTGATCTCTCAAACAGCAAAAAAATTGAAAACTTGTGGGGCTGGACATGTTCCAAGGTATACTTAAGCTATCTTGTGTGTCGTCTAATTATGAATGCAAAAACTTAGCTGATTGCAACCTGAATTGTACTTGTTTTCTTTACAAAATTTTCATACTTCTTTATGATAACTAGGGACATATCTCAAACCGCTTTTTAAAACTTTTATTACATAATTTTCTGAAGTGGGACTTTCTCTCTCTCACTTTTGTACCTTAGTTTTCCAATACTACTAGCCGTTACAGACAAGTAAAGAGGAGTAATAATATGTTTAAAAGTAGAGGTGTGCAAAGTATTATTTCCCTGATTTGATTAATATACTTTATTCATGCAATGCTGTTAGAATTTTTTTACGATATGTTTTCTTTTCTTTTTCATTTGCTAAACTATAATATCATATAGTATAACATCCATCATGTTGATTAGCAGGTGCCAGAGAAACTACTGGTCATGAACCTCTCCGACTGCATTCAACTTGCTGCTATACCTGATCTATCAGGGTGTCGACATTTAGAAAAGATGGTTCTGGAGAACTGCATTAAGCTAACTAGGATTCACGAATCAATTGGAAGTTTGATTACCTTGCGTAATTTGAATTTGACCCGTTGTTCAAACCTTATTGAACTACCCAGTGATGTCTCTGGGCTGAAACATCTTGAGAGCCTCTTTCTTTCTGGCTGCTTGAAGTTGAAAGCATTACCAGAAAACATAGGCAGCCTGAAATCATTGAAAACACTTCTTGCTGATGACACAGCTATAGCAGAGCTGCCCCAGTCCATTTTTCGCCTCACCAAACTTGAAAAGCTTATCTTAGAAGGTTGCCAACATTTGAGAAGGCTACCAAACTGCATTGGACATCTATGTTCTTTGCAAGAATTATCTCTTAATCGCTCTGGATTGGAAGAATTACCCAACACCGTTGGATCCTTGAAAAACCTTGAGAAACTTAGTTTGATGTGGTGTGAATCTCTCACTGTAATTCCTGATTCTATAGGAAATCTCATATCATTGACAGAACTTTTGGTTAATAGCAGTGCAATCAGAGAACTCCCTTCTTCCATTGGTTCATTATCTTATCTGAGGGAGTTATCAGTTGGAAACTGTAAGTTTCTCAGTAAATTGCCTGATTCAATTAAGGTTTTGGCTTCAATAGTTGAGCTTCAGTTAGATGGGACAGCCATCACAAATTTGCCAGATCAGATTGGAGAGATGAAACTACTGAGGAAACTTGAAATGAGGAATTGTAGTCATCTTGAATATTTACCGGAATCTATTGGTCACCTAGCAGCTCTTACTACTCTGAACATATTCAATGGAAACATCAGGGAATTGCCAGAGTCCATTGAATTGCTGGAAAATCTTGTGAACTTAACATTGAACAAATGTAGAATGCTGAGAAGGCTTCCAGCTTCTATAGGAAATTTGAAGTCTCTGTATCACTTACTGATGGAGGAAACAGCTTTGTCAGACTTACCAAAAAGCTTTGGGATGCTCTCAAGCTTGAGGACATTGAGAATGGCTAAGAGGCCTGATTTAGTTCCCACTGAAAATAGTTTGCTTGCAGAACCTGAAGTTCCCGGTTCACTAGAGAACCTCAACTCTTTTGTACTTCCATCTTCTTTCTGCAATCTGACCTTGCTAATTGAACTGGATGCCCGTGCCTGGAGAATATCTGGGAAAATTCCTGATGATTTTGAGAAGTTATCATTATTAGAGACTTTAAAATTGGGCCAAAACAATTTTCACAGCCTTCCTGCCAGCTTGGCGGGTCTTTCCATTCTCAAAAAGCTTTCACTCCCTAACTGCACTGAGCTGATCTCTCTCCCCTCACTTCCTTCAAGCTTGATTGAGCTGAATGTTGAAAACTGTTCTGCATTGGAAACCATCCGTGATCTATCAAATTTAGAGAGTTTGCAGGAGTTGAACCTGACAAATTGTGTAAAAGTGGTGGATATTCCAGGTCTTGAATGCTTGAAGTCCTTGAGAAGGTTGTACCTGAGTGGTTGCACTGCATGCTCCACCGAAATATGTAAGAGACTTTCAAAGGTTGTTCTCTCCTTCTCTATCCCTCACCCTTCATCAATGAATAAATGAATTACGAAAAATCAAGACAATTGCATGTTGCTTCTTATAGCTAGTAACCAACTGACCATTTGTATGACAGGTTACATTGAGGAATTTGCAGAACTTGAGCATGCCAGGAACCAGATTACCTGAATGGTTTTCAGGACAAACTGTTAGCTTTTCCAAGCGCAAGAATCTTGATCTAAAAGGTGTAATTATAGGTGTTATTCTTTCAGTCAACCATAATATACCTAATACAATGCGAGATCATATGCCTGGAGTGGTTGATGTTCAAGCAAATGTTCTCAAACTGGGGAAACCTCTCTTTAGTACAGTGCTAAACATACGTGGGGTGCCAAGGACGGACGAAGAACACATACACTTGTGTAGATACCCAGATTACCATCAGTTGATCGCTTTTTTACAAGATGGTGATACATTTTGTGTGACTAAGAGAAATCCACCTGTTGATGAAGGTTTAGAGTTGAAAAAATGTGGGGTTCATTTAATCTTTGAAGGGGATGATGATTATGATGGAGAAGAAGAATCACTGGACAAAGGCCTACAATCTGTCTCAGAAAAATTGGCCAAGTTTTTCAACACTTCTGAAGGTGGTGATCCCATCTATGCCACTGAGAGTGAGACCGAAGATGAGTTCCAAAAGGAATTGGAGATGCAGGGACAAGAAGAGCCAAGATCATCGCATATTACACTTAATAGTAATTACATTCTTCTCTTCCTGATTAGTCTATTCTTTCTGCTATTGAGTTGGTTTTGCTTGAGGTATATGACGTCAAGTATTGCTTAGAAGAGATTGTTACGTTGTTAGGCTGAGATTATGATTGCTTTTTGTAGGTGACTTCTACTCATTATAAGCACAAGTTTGGATATTGAAATAATTTCCGCTCATATGTCAGTTTGACCCTAGTTATAAGGTGTTTCTAGTGGGTTTCAAACTCTTACACTATAAGTAAAGTCTACCCGTATTAAGCACTTGCATATAAGCATATCCAATGACCTTAGTCTTCACTATTCACCATCTTGCATGTGAAACACTGAAACTCCGTCTGTGACTTATATTTGATGTGCATAGTTACGTGCATAGATAGATTCTAAGGTACACGTTATATGGAAAAATGGTATCAATATTACTAATAATTTAAATTTAGTTAATCAAATGTTGTTTATTTTAACACAAGTGGTTAATATAGAGTAAAAGTGACGTAACAAGATGCAACCGAAAAACCAAGTATAAATATAAATATCTTATGGGTTTAATTTTAATTTATGTAAACTTCTTTTATATTAATATTAAATTATGTGTTAACATATTATTAAAATATTCTTATTTTTTAAATAGTTGTTGGTATAATAATAAAAAATTATAATACGTCAATACATAATTGATGACAACTTATAAAGGATAACCTAAGTAGTAAGCAAATTTAAGTTTAGTTGTTGAAAGACCTCTACAATGTCAGGAATTTGAGTCTACGAGAAAACACTTATGTGTGGAAGGATAGTTTAAGTACCCCTAACAGAATTAGATCCATATCCAAAAAGTAATTATCCAAACAAGAACTAAAAACAAATTAAAAGTAACAATACCCAAACAAGAACTAAAAACAAATTACATAATTAGACGAGAGTGAATCAAAATTAAATCATTCCTTATTTAAAAATATAAGCAAGTTCTTAATATTATAATATACGTACACTTACAGAATCATTCCATAGCATCTTAGTGTAGTAAATGAGAAATTTCTATATTATATGTATAATTGCATATAACTGACTGACCGAGGGAATAAGTTCTACCTATATGAACAATAATTCACGTTTGGGGTATACAATTTTTTTTTTTCCTTGTAGTTAATTAATTAATATATAACTCTAGAGAGTTAGACTAGTAATTAAGGAGATGTGTTCTTTATGTTAACTACTTGGGTTTGAATTCTAAACCAGAACTTAAAGAAATTAATTCTTCTAGATACATCAAGTGAATATAAAAAGTATGCGCTTAAGATATGTGATCATATACCCTTATCATATAAAAGACAATTAATTTATGTGATCATATAACTTGTTTAAATATGTAATACGTAACTAGATAAAGTTACACATGTCAATGAGAGTTGGAATAATTAATATGATCAAGTTTTGACCAAAGGACCTGAGTTTTATTGTTAGAAAACTTCCTGTCCCTTAAACTTTTATGTACAAAAAATAAATAAAGGTGCGTATAGATGCATTTATTGATTGCTAAGGAATTCGGGCCACTTACAGAGAAACGATTTAGCGAAAATGGGGCGAAAAATAGCAATTGAACGAATATACATAAAAAATTCACAATTATGTTTTTTTTTGGGGGGGGGGGGGGGGGGAGGAATACTAAACATAATATTAAAAAGTTTAGCACTGATTGAGGGAGGTTAATGTCTGGCTGGCAGTCTCCAGAGCCCAAGGTATACTTATTGAGTAGGTGGAAAATTAATATTGTGAAGTGCTTTATAAGACTTGGAAAGAATTAAATATCACGTCCAGACAAATTAACTAGACGAATGTTCAAGAATGCATTTAATTATCCAAAATGGACCAACAAAATGTTGGGTGAGACAGAAAACAAATCTCACTCACCATCAAATCTCATTTCTAAAATTAAGATACAAGTTTAAACTTGGAGCTCGCACTTGTTGAGAGGGCTTGTTGAGTTAACATTCGCGACCATTGCGTGAGGAAAATTAATCTCAGTGATGGTTACCTGTAAAAATATCCTGAAAAACAAAAAAAAAAAATTCCAAAAAGGAAGGAACAAAGTGAAATGTCTTCAGAACATTCAACACCTACGGCATGGACTCGTCCGATATTGCAGGCATTCAAAAACTAGTTAGTCAATAAATCCAATACAAAATACAAAAGAAAGAAAAAGGTATTGAACTCTTCGAATCAACTGCAAAGAAAATCACAACCTCTACATTTCAAAAAATGACTGAATTACTAAATATCGTGGAATGTACATCTGAAAATCCTGAAAACCTGCAGTACTTCCCCCAAAAGAAACAACTGGCAAGGAAGGCAATATATCCTAAATAAATTGAAAATGACCAAATATTTTTAATATGGCACATTCTAATTTTACACAATTCCTAGGGCTGGCTCTCAAAATGGAAAACCAAAACTAAGTAATGTACAATCATCCTATTCCAAATTACTTTTTCTGGCCAATCTTTGGCCGTGATCTCATGCTAGCTCGTCTTGCAACATCCCATGCCTTTTGTGGGGCATATACACCAAGCTGTGCAGCGAAAAAAGACTCATATCCAGGTGAATCAAAAGCAAATCCGGTGTGCTTTGATAGCTCACGTGGGAGTTGAGATAGGGCATAGCTCCTTGCCTCAGCTGGCGTAAGCTGGTTCTCTATCTCCAGCAGTTGAGCCCTGCCGGTGCTATCAAGTTCATGTCTATGCATTTCTTGAATAATCTGATAATCATAGGGGAAGAACCATCTTTGAACCCTGTAACCAGATGAACTAAAATGAACAAAGGCAAAAGCCCCAAAAAAAGGGCGGTAGGAATAGAAACAGAGATCTATAGTGGAATATAGTTATCAATAAATTTCAATTTTTTTACATGCTCCCAAGCTATCTGTTGCAACCACACGCAAATATCACAAGATTCTCACTTAAATTCTGTGTGGTCACCTGTCCATAAAAAAATGTTTACCTTGTTGAAATGAAAAATGTGTCATGAGTACCACGAAAGATCATATTGCAGCACCAATGATTATCATCAATTAAACATCATAGTAAAAAATGACTAGTTCTTTAAACCGAGACACTTTTCCTGTTTAAACAGTTTGACTTCCAAAACATGACTCAACTTCAATAATTTCATAGAAGGTTTCATGTGAATGCGGATGTAAAATTTCCAGTGTATAAGTGATTCATCTTTGTGTATCTTGATCTTATGTTCTGTAACTTAACTCAAGCAGCCCCAACAGCATACCTATATCTCCATCAATAACATGCATAAACAAAATTAAGCCAAGAGTTCTTCAAATCTGAACCTTACCCTTGGTAAACAAAGTCACAGAAAAGTGCAGCGGCGGGAACAAGAAGTAGTGTGAGGTAGAAATAGAATGTACTCATCAATACATATATGACAAAATAAATATTCTCCTGCAGGTAAATGAAACAGAACTCAAGTTAACAGTGTTTTTTAGGGGTCATAAGGAAAGTATCAAAGTTTCTTTTTCAATACACAGAGAGAGAGAGAGAGAGGATTCACCTGTCGATCATAAGGAGTGCTAATCCCTGAGTATATAAAAATAAAAATAAACCATGCTAATATACTTCCACCAACACTAATATAGTGCCATCTTGTGATCGAATTACAAATCATAAGAAGTCGCAAGTTGACGGTTATTACAACACATGTGAAGGCCATTGTACTGACATCCCAGAGTCCCAATATCTTTCCTGCTGAGTTTTTAGCACTTAAATTTGACGTACTCGCAAAATAGTAGAATATTAGAGACTGGTAGACAGAAAAAAAGGCCCATATAGCCACAACTCTCCATTTGAAGAAGACATTTTTTATTCCTTCCATGTATAGTTCAGGATACTTCTTGGATAGAGCTGCACTGACATCCTGGCAAAGGCACACGTAAATAATCAAAACATGCCATCCATGAAGAAAAATTGTATTGTAACTAGTGAAGCACAAGGCAATTGATACAAGCAAATGGTATGCGTTTCCATAGATGAAATGCCCACACCCAAAAAAAATTGCAATCTCAAATTATTGGAGAGAATGTGGTACCTTGTCAAATAGTCCAACAATGATCACGGGCAGTGCCGTGAAGATAACATTATATAATGACTGAAACCAATCATCATAAAATCTCTGACCAGAAAACCCAGTTTCAAACGTAAACCAAAACTGAGTAAGAGTAAATGTGAGATTCTTGTAAAAGAAGTATGTCACCACCTGCAATGACCAATTTTGAAGCATGTTATAACAAAAAAACAGCTATGCAAGTGTATAGTTTACAAAAACATGACACCTTGCATATTCGAAGATATGACCACCGGCCATGAACAAGAAGCAAATCTGCAAGGTAACGGAACTGTGCAATGGCAAAATCACTAGCCATCACGGCTTGCATCCCCTCCAACCCACTTATGCCAACACCAACATGAGCAGCTTGAATCATGCTAACATCATTGGCTCCATCACCAATACTAAGTGTAATTTTCCGTGCACCCTTCTTGACCATACTTGTGACCTGTAAGCAAAGATAGTGCATGAATATTGGCAAAATTTCATAAGCCAAACAACACCAAATTCTACTAGGCAGTTACTTCAAGCACTCCTACTAACTAGGCCAAAAATTGAATCAAAATTAGCTTTCTTGCTAACTCTCTACATATAAACAAGAATAATACATGTAACAGAAATAACAAGTTATTGGCCTCCGTGCATAAGTTTTACCTGTGCTTTCTGTAAAGGAGAAACTCGGCAGCAAACAACAGCATGACAGTTCAAACTCAAATTCAGCAGCATCACTCTCAAACTTGGATCCAATGCATACATTAGACATTTTCCATCAATTACAAGCGCTAATTTTGGTCCAGATAGAGAGTGAAAATAGCTCTGTGCTTCCTCAATGCACCTCTTCAGCTCTTTTTTCACTTCTTCTTTAATAAATCGTGCAATTTCCACTTGGTCACCCTAAAAAAATTACAAAACAAAACAGTCAGAAACATCAAGAATTGCAAGCAAAACATGGAAGCTAAAAAGTGCAGCTTACCCTGTCTTCAACTTCCCTAATTGCATCAGTTTCCGAACTGATAATAAACTGCTTCATCTCATTGTTTATTAAATTGCATGCTGCAGATAGAGGGTGGAAACAAGATATAAAATGAATAATAGCTACACTTCGGGCACAAAAAGATCAGGATACAGAAAAATCAGCTCTAATTCAAAACAGACTCACCATAGGCTATATTTATTGCTGTTTCAATCTTGTCCCCTGTAAGAACCCAAATTTTAATACCAGCTCTTTGAAGAGTCTCTATGCATGCTGGTACTCCCTCTTGAAGCTTGTCTTCTATGGCAGTGCTACCAATTAAAACGAGATCATTTTCAATAAGTTCTGCCACCTGTATTATCTCTATAGGTATCAGTAAGAATAGAATAATTCACATTAGTAACTTTATACATGATGTAATCTGAAAATTCAGCACTCAGGTTTATTTTGATAACTTGAGATTTAGTACATAGCTTTTGACTTGACCAGTGGCAATATTACTTCGAGTTTCTTACAAAATGCAGTTCCAGAAAAGTGTTGAAATTATAAGGTTTAGATAGGGAAGAGGAAGAAAAGATAATAGACTCTGAATAATAGGATATTAGATTGATATGGTGTATGATAAAGTACAAAGCACTAACTCCTATTTATACCAAGAATTAGGTCAAGTACTAGTGTAAAATTACTAGTACAAGCCCAAGCCCACTAATACAACAAGACTATAACCCTAATCAAATAAGGAAACTAATTACGAAACAAGGTAACTCCTACGATTGCTCCACAATTTGAGGACTAATCATCCTATAATATATGCATGATATTCAAATGATATTTTGAAGATATTATGAGATATTCAAATGAAAGGAAACCATTTGGAGTAAAAAATATGGTTGCAAAGATAAATATAGAGCTAAGATTAATAAGAATATCACAATTGTTTCTTTCTAATTTTTATATCAGGTTTCGACCTCTGGCTGCAGCATGCAATTTAATAAACAATGAGACAAGATGAAGCAATTTATTATCAGTTCAGAAACTGATGTGATTAAAGAAATTGATGACAGGGCAGGATGAAGTTTTTAGCTTCCATGTTTTGATGATGTAATTCTTAATTTTACAGAGTGTTGTAGTTTATTGTTTTGTAGTTGTTTTAGGGGGGGACCAAGTTGAAATTGCAACATTTATTAAAGAAGTTATGAAAGAGCTCAATAAGTGCCTTGAGGAAGAACAGAGCTATTTTCAGTTCACTCTCTATCGGGACCAAAATTAGCACTTGTAATTGATGGAAAATGCCCAATGTATGCATTGGATCCAAGTTTAAAATTGATGCTACTGAATTTTAGTTTGAATTGTCACGTTGTTTCAA
Organism: Styphnolobium japonicum; assembly: GCA_023212625.1. Classification (NCBI taxonomy): domain Eukaryota; kingdom Viridiplantae; phylum Streptophyta; class Magnoliopsida; order Fabales; family Fabaceae; genus Styphnolobium; species Styphnolobium japonicum. Next base: position 27,939,921 of record JALBWW010000011.1, read on the forward strand.
TCTGCTTAATAGCACAGTTTCTTTCTAATCTTTAGGCTCCAGTGAGGTGTGGTTGCGAAGATGAGTATAGAGCTCAAATTAATAATAATAGCAGAGTTGTTTCTTTCTAATCTTTATTCTTTAGACTCCAGGGAGGTTGGAATTGGACAAATGAAAAGCAAACCAGCCACTTAAATTGAAAAACTTTTACAGAGAATTAATCATCAAAACAATTAGTGAAACGTAACTTCTTTTTTAGGTAAGCTATTCCAAAAAGATAAATCGTTTGATGCTTAAGCTTAATATGCACATAAAAGCTACCGAAGTATGATAAACTGTACCTCGTCTAACTTCTTTTCACGATCACGTAGAGAAGACTTGGCCTGGATGAACTTCTCATTCCAGCTTTCATAAACATCAGGATGCAATTCTTTGTAGGCCAGGCATAATGTACGTAGTCCAGCAGATCCAAATTGTTCCAAATGCTCCCTAGTCACTTTCTTGATATCATTATTACCAACAGCCAATCTCTCATAGATTACAGTATCAGCACCCTGTGAAAGCAAGTTCCACAGAAGATGTTATCTTCTTAGCCAAAGCCGTGCAATTTTTTTAATCTTGTGTAGAAGCCTTAAGAAACTATTACCTTACAGTACAGTACAAGCCTCCCATCTGGATAACGACATACAACAGACTGACGCTTCCTTGTACTATTAATGGAACAAAGATTACAAGTGTTGTTGTCAGAAGAAAATGTCAAAACCTTAAAATTAAAACTATGTACCAGTAGAGAGAGAAGGGGGGGTGGTTACCTGTTAAACTCAAGCACATTCAAAATCTCATAAGACACATCTTGAATTTTACCCATCTTCTCAACATGAGATTCACGAACATATATCATCGTAGGTGTGCGTCTGACAAAGAATTATACTGATTACCATCAGCGCAAATTGCAAAAACCTCCAAATTTAGAAGCTTTATTGACAAACCCATAGCAGAACCAAGAATTAAAAAGGCATATTTAGGGTTATAAAGGAGTCGTGCACTCATGCTGCCACTAAGCTTCTCAAATGACAGCTCAACTCAGACTCGGCCTTTAGAGTATAAGACATATTCAACCCCCATTCTTTTTTGAATGAAAGAAGAAATTTCGTTATAAAGAAGGAGGAAGATAAGATGTCCTCCGTAACAAAGAAACAAATAAATTTAATAACAGTTCAAAAGATATCCTGAAAAATTGTTCATTTGCGAGCTAGCAAGATTAAGAAAGATCATTTGCGAGCTAGCAAGTTTTTTTATGATCAAAATCTTCCATGGAAAATATGAAGTCACACGGTGCACCTTACACCATTCAGTTTGTGCAGTAGACCAATAAGAACTGGCAGTTGATATGACATTGTCAAATTTGGGTCCCACAATGCAGTATTTCTCAAACTAACTACATTTTCCAAATGGTCCAGTCCTCATTCAATGGAACACCATATATACAGAAGAATCTCTCTTCTGTATTCTGAATCATATATTAGCACACATGCTTACTAACATATATATTCTGAATCATATTAGCACACATGCTTACTAACATATACTTTAGCAGATGAACAACTCTCATACATATGCAAAGTCCAACTAAGTGGTTTTCCTTTTTCATACCAGTCAATCTGTCTCAAAGGGGCATTTGAATTGAAACAAATTTAAATGAAAGTCATGTGAAGGGATTAGTGAGAAGTACATGAGGAAACCAATTATTCATGGGAGAGATTGAGACAGAAAATTGGGACACAGGATCTCCATCCTATTAAAAGGGGGAAACCATAAATGAAAAATCACTATTATGTAGTAGTAGAGATTACCCATGAAAGTTTGATATGATTTGTGTGCAACCTACAAACGGCTAAGCAGATAATTAGAACAAAGTCAAGTAGTTTGAACTTTTAACCTGTAAAAGAAGAAACCAAAGTGCTTCGCCGCAATAACCAAAGCAGCCTCATCAGGTGATGCAGCTTGATATCTGATCTTTTCAGGGGACTCATCACCCTCGGGAAGTACAGTATGGCATATAGCAAGGCATCTGAAGAATTCCTACATAGCCAAAAAAAGAATATTACTTTGTGTTATATAACGAACTAAACCATAGTACAAGATTGCACCTGCTGAATTCATGGCATGAGCATATTGTAAATAAAGCAGCTTAAGTGCTTAACTAATAGACCATTTTTTCCAAAAGTGAAACATGGTTAAACAACATGAATCAACTTCTCTTCCAAAAACTATTAGAGTTTAAGATGGCCCTCCATCTAGACTGAGCCAACTGTACTTGAAAATTAGTAGCAAATAAACATAAGACCCGATTATTACATAGCAAGCAGGCTTTTGATATTCATTTTTTACTAACTAAACAATGTTAGAAAACCAAAACATCACGGACATCCAAAAATTTGCAGCACAAATAACATCTTACAATATACTGGCAAGCGAGTTTTATCATGAAGTGCTAGTGTGTAGGCCTTTTTTCTCAGTCTTGGACAACACATTTCAAGGGAGCAATGTTATTTGATGCTGGTTTCTGTAACTTGTTTCTATATTAGAAGAATTTAAAACCATTGCATCCGTAAATGCAGGTATCAAAATCTCAAATGCCTAAAAACACACATACAATTCTAAGAAATAACAGATTTCTAAGTATCCAGCTCAGTCATACAAAGTGTTGCATGGAACTCATGAGTCATGACACATGGTTACAGTTGAGAAATCTCGTATAGTTTCTAGGATAAATATGAACTGATAATTTTTATATAAGTAATATGAAACAAGCAAGGATTTAAGCCAAATGATTTGTCATTATAAACAAAATATATTAAGAAAAATAAATAGAGAACCTTTTTAATCGGAAAGGATCAAACTTATAAACCAAGAAACCCAAGACTGGGTTGAAAGCATAAACAGACTGCTGCCACTAATTCAAAGTCAAGCAAAATTATTTACCTTGCAGACATCAGGATTAGGCTCATTCCTCCAAGCTCCTCTCATAAGCCTAGCATCATCAAAATTAAAACCCCTCTCTTGCACTGCATTGGGTGATCTATTTTCCTGTAGAGAAAGAATAATACTTTATAATTGTGATCTTTTGATAGAGATAAACAACTTTCATACAATGCATAAGTGTACTACCTCAATGTTCATGCCATTGCGCTCTGCTATTTCCCTCTCAATTTCAGTCAAACCATTTCCATAGACCTCTCCTCCAATTGAACACTTGAAGAACTCCATTAAGTTTCTTGTTAGAGTCCCAGTTTTGTCAGAGAAAATGTATTCCACCTAATAAAATCAGCAAGTAAAACTGTATAACATAACTCAGAAATTTGACCAGAAACAATATACACAAACACATCAAAAACTAATAGAGATTTCAATTACACATCTCCCATAAATATACGTAACACCTTCTATAGGACACTACTTAATATTTATCTCAATTTATAATTTAAAATAATAAACAAATTAGGTGAGGAGAGCGGAGGAAGAGAACAGAGGGGACAGCAGAAGAAGCACAATTATCCTAACCACCAAAGTTAGAAATGTGGTAGCAACTATCAAGACAGGAGAAGATACTGGAGAGGATGGATTAATCTATTAAAAGCTCCTTGCAATGATTTTGATCTTGCAAAAGAGGCTCTCGCATGTCCAGATGATGAAAAGGAGACACCTTTCGATAACAGTGAGAAGATCCCAGATGAAGAAGTCACATCTCTTGTGCTATTAGGCAATGTAATTAATAAACAAGACTCACAACTTCTTGGTTGATTCATTTTGGTTAAAGTTGGTTAGTCCCTCAAGAAAAGATGTTTGAGTGCAATTTTCACCAAAGAAGTAGAGTAGGAAAAAGGTGGAAAAGAAACTTCTGAGATTAACCACTACAGTGAATTTTGGGGTTGTAAAAGAAATAGAGTGGGGAAAAACAGTTTTTTTTTCACTACGCAAGTTTTGAGATGGATTGGGTTAAGGTTTTGAAAGGGTTTCTTTAGCCATATAAGGTTTTCTTCATTATTTGGGGAAGATAAATCTTTGAGGAAGTTTGCTGGTTTTGGTGATTGGGGGAGTTGTGTTTGGCTTGGTGGAGATGTGACTGTTCACTATACAAATCCACTTTTGTTCTTGATTTCTTAGAAGGTTACTCTTATGGTTTTAGAGACCTTTCTTTATATTGATTTCTTTTATTTCTTTTACTTTTACTTTTTTCTTTTAGTTCTCCATTTTGAGTATATCCTGTTCTCTCTCTAGCAATTTTTTCCTTCCTCATCAATAATAATTGTTTTTCCGTCAAGAAAAAAATTGATAGTAACTTACCTGCCCAAGTTCTTCATTCAGATTTGAAGTTCTGGCCAATGCAGGTGTATTGGTTTCATTATGGTACATGCGCAAGTCCTTGTTGATAAATTGAGTGGACTGAATAAATTTGATCATCTGATACAATAACCAAAATAAATAACATTTTCCCTTTATCACGACATCTGCAATTTTAGGGCATATAAATGACTGAGACACAAACCTCTATAGACACATAAAGTGAAATGGGGATGATTGTTGAGTATAGTGTGATAAGGGTAAACATAGTCAGAAGAAAAACCTGACAGCACGGGAAGCAGAATAAACAAATAATAAGTCAAGAAGAAAAGAAAGAAAGGAGAGCTATTCATCTGGATGGAGCAAGTATATGGTACCAAAAATCTGTTTCTTGGATTGAACTGGGCTGAGCCCTCTTCTGATGAATCAAGATGTAAGTAGAAATACTTTTTGTTAACGAAGATACCGCTGCAGTTTACACAAATCCAAGAACATCATTCACAAATAATAATAATGAGAGTAATAATAACAACAATAAATCTAATGCAGAGTTTAATTAAAACCAACCCCAGCCCCCTCCCAACAGTGTGCTCATACAAGCAGTCATAAAGCCCAGAAAACATTATCAACGGATTTAAATGGGTCCAGGCAAACTAATTGTTTAACTCACACACCTCCCTATGGCTCCAATAAAACACATGATAAAGAGAGTCAGAAATAGAGCGAGTATGAGCTTGTCAAGCTTCTTCTCCAATGTACTTCTTTTGGAAGGAACATTCATTGTATTCATCATCACCTGCAATGTTATTCCAAATGTCTGTAAAACAGTGTCCCTGAACAATCACAGAAGGAAAACATGCTGCAAACAACAACAAATATCCTGAAAGGCAAATACAGACAAAGCAATTTCATACAACTCAGACCAAGAGCCCAAGTTAATCCACACTTCCAAAAGAACTCAGACAAACAGGACAGCAATCAACACCAACAAATTAATAAGGAAATGAAGTGAAATAAAACCTGTAAGTGGTGGTGACATTTTTAAGTTGCCAAACCATAAACATGGAAATCAATGCATATCCATCAAAACAACCACGAAGGAAGTGGATTTTAAGTTGTTTTCTTCTTTCCCCACACCCTGCCCCCAAAGGAAATCCATAAAGGCTACGTATCATACCAGAATTAAAAACTTGAAATGCCAATGATAATTATGATAGCATAACAAGTGAACAATTGTCACTAGTAACACATTTGAGCAATCAATGCATTACTACCATTACATGTTTATAACTGTCTTTTGACTAGATGCCAGACCAAGGGCTAGAAAATTGATAGAGGCATTATCATTAGGCATCATTTTATAACAGCAAACCTTTGTTTCCTGCCCTGTAAAAATAACAACCCCAACAATATACTCTGTATTCCTGAGACTGCATCCCTGAAAAGGAAGGAAATTTCAATAAATCAATGCCAGCTCAGTTTCATAAACGAAGAGTATTCAATGCCAGTTCAGTTTCACAAACAAAGAGTAAACAAACCATCAGCATCTATCAATGATAAAGAGCAATATATGATGTTTAAAACAAATCCAACAAAGAAAATGCATTTCACTCACCTGTCAAATGTAACAACTATGACTAGTACATATCAATAAATATAGAGCTCACAACAAAAAAATACTCCAAATAGCATTAGGAGAAAAGCATAACATACTCGCAACAAAATTTGGTTTGGACTGAGAGGTAGTGTTTGCTTTTGAAATATAAGATTTCCAGTAAAGGTATACAACGAATTGTTTGGTTGTTCGCACTGAATTTCACCTGCAAATAGTTACAAAACTACTAGTCAGAACTTAAGAATAAATAAGCAACAAATCAAATTTTGCATTTATCATGAGAATTGACACTCATCAATCTGATACTGAATGAGTCTTGCACAGACTCTAGAATAATATGACCTAAAGAAATTAAAATGAAAGACAATTTCTTTGAAAAGAAAAGTTATAGGGAGAAGAATTACAATTCAGGAATTTCTGTACAAAAACACTTACCAGTTTAAGAACAATTAACCAGACAAGTAAATAAGTCAACATATAAATAAACCACAAACCAATCTTTGAACATTGTTAACCATTCATCTGGTTAATTGTTTATTATGAACATATATTTACTAGTATCTTCTTAGATTCTCCTGCTTTAATCTACAAGATCCCAAATTGAACACTTCCATCTAATTGGAGGATCTCTATTGCAGCGTGATATATGATAAATTACAATCAATTACACAATTTTATAAAAAATTTAGCCTAAATCTACAACTGATCTGATGCTAGAGAATGGTCAATGCACACATGAACATTTGAACACAAATTGGGAAAAAACATTAGAAATTTGTAGCTACTTTCAGGGAAGGTAGATAAACAAGAAAATTGGTGGCCGGATAACCCTTATTCAGTCTTATCTTTCCAGCATCCCTCTCTAATACTTATCTTTGTTCCATATCCCTGTGGGCGTGGCCAATACTTTAGAAAAGATTACAAGGGATTTTCTTCAGTCAAGCATTTACGGATACAAAACGTGATCATCTGGTGAGCTGGGAGCTGTGTTGTAGTCCTAAAAAGGAAGGGGACTTGGGTCTTGGTAATTTGGTGTCTAAGAACTTTGCTCTGGTAGGTAAATGGCTATTGCGTTTTCCTTTGGAGTCTCTTTCCCTTTGGCATCAAGTTCTCCAAAGTATGGCTTAGATCAAAATAGGTGGGATGCCAACACAGTTATCCAAGCTCCTCATTTTAGCCCTTGGAAATTCATCACCCATGGTTATGCTACCTTTTAAGTCTTTACTTTCTCTGAAGGTGGGTAATGGTTTTCATGTCAACTTTTGGGAGGATCTTTGGGTAAGAGAGTTCTCGTTTAGACATGATTTCCCACATCTTTATCATGTTTCTTCCTTACACAACTCTCCTATCCACAATTTTTATAGTGTTCAAGATTCATACTTTTCTTGGAATTTTCACTTTTTTCGTAACTTAAATGATACAAAATTTTCTGAATTGGAGTCTCTTTTGGGTATCCTCGACTTTGTTCATTTGTCTTCTAATCCAGATACTAGGATTTGGTCTCTTGACCCCTCTGGGTGTTCTCTTGCAAATCTTTTTTCCAATTCCCAACTCGGTCTTTGAATAGACGCACGTTCATTCTTGATAAACCACTTTGGAAATCCAAAGCTCCATCAGAGGTCAAGTCTTTGATTTGGACTGTGATGCTTAATAGAATTAACACTAATGACATGTTACAGGTTCGTAGGCCACATAAGGTGCTTTCCCCTAATATGTGTGTTATGTGCGGTGCCTGCTCAGAATCCGTTCCTTACTTGTTTTTACATTTTATTGTTGTTGTTTCTCTTTGGAATTCTTTGTTCAACCTTTTTGGAGAGTGTTGGGTGTGCCCTAGGTCTTTGGACCAAATCCTGATGATTAGCTCTTATGGTGTTGGTAAAAGCAAAGAGGTTAAATGTCTATGGTAATCTGCAATCTTTGCTACACTTTGGTGCATATTTGGTTGGGGCGCAACTCTCGTATTTTTAAAAGAGATTTCATTGGCACATCTTCTGATTTGGGATAAGATTTGGCAGTTGGGTAAAGCACATGGTCTTTTTAAGGGGATCTCCCTAACAGATATGACTAAGGATTGGGCAGCTTTGCTCTTTTGTTACATGTCTTGCTCTTGTCATAGAGGATTCCTTATCCTACATTCTCTTTGTATTTTATTCTCTTATTCTAAATGAAATTCTCTCTTTTCATCCAACAAAAAGGAAAAAAGAAAATTGGAGTAAAATAATAATGAAAATCCAACAGTAAGTACTTTTTCATGTAATTACAACATATCTATCTACAAGATACTAATATACCATTTCACCAACTAGACTCCCCACACAGAGAAGAGGATGCCACTTGAAAAGATGCTGTACATTTCTGTAGTCATACATATTAAATTGGAAGCAGAATTGCATCTCAAAGGAATCAAGGCTATTGGAAGTCCATAATAACATACACAATGGACTGATTTAATTGGAATCCTTGTACTCACTACTCAGATAGATGAGCCGAAACCATGACAATGCCACAAATACTTTTACTATAAATGTTTAAAAGAAAAAACTGAGATTAAAAAAATGGCTGAAAGGTTGTCATCAAGTATCCTAGAACTCCAATAGCAAATGGACATATGTAAGATCACAACAAATTTAATAAAGGTTAATGGCACTGAAGAATTATAGGTCAATCAATAAAAAATATAAACCTTTAAACTCAGATGCCTTTTCTGGAGTAAGGTAATCCCATGTCTTTTCCGATGCTTTCCTAATCTTCAAATTAGTTTCCCCGTCCAAATTAGCAGTCTGTCACCGAAACCCATGATTAATAAACTGCAGTGACTGCTAAAAAACGTCAAGAAAACACTCATTTCCAGATTGAAAAATATAAATAAATAAACCTCAGTGTAGCAGACACCATCTGCATTTGTACTAGCCAGGAAAAGCAGATCTGCAGGAAAGAAGCCATCCTGCTTAACCTGCAACAAAGAAAAATTTGAATGTATAGTTAGTATCTGTACGCAAATAGCAACACCCACAATGACACCATCACAAACAGCTCAGGAATACAAATTCTAAGGTTCCCTAGATTACACACATCTGCAAACCAAACTAACTAGACAAAGGAAATTAGAACCATAAAAAGAATTAGGTGATTGATAGGAACCAACTATTCTTACTTGAAAAGATGGAATTACAGCAGAGGAATCCCCCTGTAAAATGGAAAGATACAGAGAAAAATACAAAGAAAGCACTGAAATCCTAAGCTAATTCTCAAGACAGATTATGCCTTGAGCCCTCTAGAGTAAAATCCTCTCCCAATCCTTAACCAAAATCATCTCTCCCTCATCACTTCTTTCCCTCCCCCTTTTATCTTGTGCTCCTCCCAATTCTGGTATGATTCCAGAATATTCTTCTCCACTCACCTTCTGCCAGCTGGCTGATTGGTTAGTTCTTATGGTTCCTGAGGGTCTAACAGTGATTTCCCTACTCAATCTTCCTAAGACCAATAAAAACGAAAAATCCAAAAAATATTTCAGCTCAGAAGGGCAAATCTTTGCTATGAAGAAATAATATTCATGCAGAATCAGTCACTTCAATATACAAATAAAATACTGCATATTAACAAGATTTACAACCACGTTGCTCTATGAACCCTATCCATACTGCAGCGCCCACACACAGGCAAGCACAGAATATGTGTGTGTGTGCCCGCCCGGGGGTACAGAGAGAGGGAGAGACGAAAGGAGAGAAAGCACAAAAGTTGGTAGCTAAAGCCAGATTCAACTTGCAAAAGCTGGGTGTTACTTATCTTTCTAAAATAAAGGCATCAGCTTAATAAAAATACCAAGCTAAGCCTAAAGAGAAAGAAGCATACCCATTTCAACCAGATATATTTAGGAAACCAAAATTTAAATCATTTTTGTTTTCATTTACATCCCATAAGATAACTAATGGAAGATGTGATCAAACTTAACAAACATTATAAGGAAAATAAACTGGTCTGCTACATTGAGAAACTAAACAGAAATAAACCAAGGGCACAGGAGAAAATTATTGAGAGACATAATATGACAGGTGGTTGTAAAAAGAAAGGATTATTGTTACTTAATATTGTAAAATGCAACGATGGAACAACCAGTGTTATCTAGAAATGGGTCAGTGATGATAAAAAGGAGTTTCTCCAAAACAGTAATGAGATCTTATGGGATACAGGAGGCCAATAGCATCATTTTGATCATGTGTTAGAATATTAGGGTTATTAGTCTTATTGTTATGGGCTTGTACTAGTAGTAGTAGTACTAGTACTTGACCTAATTATAATAGTATAAATAGGAGCATTAGCTTAGTGTATCAAATACAACTATCAATAATATATTTAGTAATATTGTCAGCCTTCGTCTCTTTTCTTTCTTATCTCTACCAAAACCTTAGAATTTCAACATCATATCAGAGCCATGGTATCCTCCTTGAGGAAAGTTTCCGTTGTTGCTGTGTTTGAGTTCATCTCTTGTAAATTCCCCTCTCTCTCGTTTCTGAGTTACTGTTTTTGGTGGATAAGTTGTTGGGTCTGTCGATCCTTGATATTTCAAAAGTGTTGAAAGGTTCTCTTCCCCTTTCTCTCATTTGATGCTGATGCGGGCTCAATAGTGCCGTTCCATTGGGTTGCTATTCTGGGTTGTGACAGGTGGAGCTGTCACGAGTTGCTGATTGTTTAAGTGCAGGACGGTCGTGACTCCCATCTGTTTCAGGTGACCAACGGACTGAGGCTGAGGACAATCGGCCGATCATGGTCAGATGATACAGGGGGAGGGCCGGCAAGTACATGATACAACCTTGAGAGAACCACACCCGAAAAGCTAGCTATTAAGGTGGAAGAGCCCAAGGCTATATAAACCCCACATTTGAATCCCATACTTCCGATGTGGGACTCAAGTCTCATATCTTGCAATTGGATCCTAATATTCCACCACGCTTCCGTAGCCTACGTCCACATCAGCCTCTTTACCCCTTCGGCCTCTTTACCCTAGCGCCCGCTGGCCAACCTGCCAAGATCAGCCTGCCATGAAGGCAACATCCACGTGGGCGGAGGATCATGCTTTGATACCAATTAATACAACCTTGTGAGAACCACACCCCAAAAGCTAGCTATTAAGGTGAGAGAACCCAAGGCTATATAAACCCCACATCTAAATCTCATACTTCTGATGTGAGACTTAAGTTCCATACCTTACAATTGGATCCTAACAGTACAATTGCAGCTGGCGTTTGTGATGGGTTGTGTGTTTGCTGGTGCATGTTCGTGCACGCACGCTCACATTTCCCAGCTCCTCATTGCCGAGTGTGTTCTTTTCCGATACAGATCTGGTCCGAGGGAAGCCAGAAGAGTTCAACGGTGACCGGAGCTCCAGTGTCATCTCCGGCGAGTTTTCTGGCAAGTCTGTTTCATATTCATTCCCTCGGTTTCCAATTCAGCAATCTCCTAGTTCTTCTGTTAATCTACTGCTGCTTGGTTTTGTGTTAGCTGGTGGAAGGACTAGCAGCCTATGTGACTGTGGGTGCAGTTTCCGGCAAGTGCTTTGGTGAGCCCTATTACAGGGGGGAATACAGATTCTGTTTTTTAGTTCTGTACTAAGGTCTTGTTTCTGACTTGGTGGTTCTTTTAAAGTATTGCGGTTTGTTGGTTTGTTCCTCAGCTACAATAGTGATTTGCTGCTGCTTTGGTTGTCATTCTAAATTCTGGTTTAATTATCTTTGGTATGATGGTTTGTGGAAAGTGACTTAGGAACTAGCAAGTTACTAGGTGGTATGAGAACGACCCAATGTTTGGAGATTAATTTGGAGGTCGAGGGGGCCACTGAAGAGAAAGGTCGAAGATTCCAGAAACTGTCTCGTTTGTTTAGGATGTGTGCTAAGGAGAAGCTAGAAGAAAGTTGAGGTGGACACTGAGGAGAAAGGTCGAAGACTTCTAGGAGCTGTCTTCCAACGACGTTGCCAAGGTTTGTGTTTCAGGGGAAGTATTAGTTGCCTAAGTTTTTGGTTGAGATGGGTTGTGTTATTAGTCTTATGTTTCTGGGTTTGTTACTTGTGACAAGCTTAAAGCTTAGTAAGCTTTAGCTTGAGGGGGAGTGTTAGAATATTAGGGTTATTAGTCTTATTGTTAATGGGCTTGGGCATGTACTATTAGTACTAGTTCTTGACCTAATTATAATAGTATAAATAGGAGCATTAGCTTAGTGCATCAAATACAACTATCAGTAATATATTCAGTAATATTGTCAGTCGTTGTCTCTTTTCTTTCTTATCTCTACCTAAACCCTAGAATTCCAACAATATGCAAGATAAATTGCAGCCCACAATCACAAACATGATAACCAACATCCTATGAAAATTTAAAAGCATAGAATCAATTACCATTATAGAGATCCTTGTATTTACCAGTTCAAAAGTAGATGTGTCAAAATTAAATCTAGCACAGAAACGTATAAGCACACTCACCTTGACAATGTCTCCAACCTGCAACTTTTTCCAGGGTATAGACTCCCACTTTTGATCTTGCAAAACATCTATCATATTATTGTTTATGGCCATGTCATTTTGAAAACGCTTCTGTTATACACAATTTAAGAAAAATAAGACAAAAATTAATACGAAGAATACACATATAAACCTACTGCCATAATCAAATCTATGAGAAACGGTGGACAATTTCCAATTAAGGATGCCATATGAAAAAATAAAGAAATGAGGTCATAACCTCATTTTGAAACAAAATAAGCATAATCTTTTACAAACTTATAAGTACATTGTATGATAAAATGCTTATTTCTACATACTTATATATTCAACATTCTCCTATAACATCCTTAGTTGGAATTTCCAATAAAAGTACTATCAGAAAGATGAAACCTGAATCCCCTCACCCCCAAAGACTTGAGGAAAACATATAAAAAAGAAAGCAATGTGCAAGGAGAGTACATAGCATTCTTACCCAGTCCTCAAAAGCTTCCTTAATCAGAGAAATGAGAAGCACCAGAGATAGAGGAAGCACATTTGTTATTGGAGACACAGGACTACATCATCAGAAAATATGTAATTAGACTTATTCTAACTTTTGCGAAATTATAAAGTTGGCTGAAAAATATATATGAACAGAAACCAGCATATCAAGTACATATTATTTGTCGCAATATGATATGGTCTGATTTGGTCCATTTAATGTTGCGATATTGTTCCCTTTTTCCTAGTTTACTGTTTTCCTATTTCCTTTCCTAGTTTCCTTTTTTTCTTTGCTTTAATTAGGATTGTAACAAATCTGCATCAGTATCGGATTGATATCTGATCAGATATTAAGTAATTAATTTCCCTGTAATCATGCAGATTGGTTTCCCTAAATAGGACCAATTCTGCCTTTAAATCATAGGCTGTACCAATCGATCAATATCAGAGAAATAAAATAATTCCTCTCTGTTCTTATATGGTATCAGAGCTTCGAGCTCTGAACCTTGTCCTCTCCAAATGGCTAAAACGGCGATGACCGGAGCTAGCACGAGATCCTCCACCAGCGAGGAAGAACACAGGGAGACCGAGGAGATTGTCCCGCTGAAGAATGACAGAGCGGAGTCCCAACCCTATGCGATTGATAACCTATCCCAAGCCCTGAACCTCCAACTGACGGTGCACAAACTGAATGGTAAAAATTACCTTGAATGGGCACAGTCCGTGAAGTTGACAATGGAAGGAAGAAGCAGGCTGGGCTATTTGACTGGAGAAATTAAGCAACCAGAAAAAGATGACTCCACATGGAAAAAGTGGAAGGCTGAGAACTCTCTCATTATGTCATGGATGATTAATTCCATGGAACCCTCTATTGGAAAGCCTTATCTTTTCTTATCAACTGCCCAGGATGTCTGGGAAGCTGTGAAAGATTGCTACTCAGATTTAGAAAATTCATCTCAGATCTATGATTTGAAAACCCGGCTGTGGCAGTCCAAGCAAGGAGGCCAGGATGTCACCACCTACTACAATCTGCTGCTAACCTTATGGCAAGAGTTAGATCAATGTTATGAAGAAGATTGGGAGAACCCCAAAGATGCTGCACGGTTCAAAAAAAGGGAGGAGAATGACCGAGTGTATATGTTCCTTGCTGGCTTGGATCGAAGCTTGGATGAGGTAAGGGGAAGGATCCTTGCTCGAAGACCTCTGCCTTCCATCCGAGAAGTATTTTCTGAAGTTAGACGTGAGGAGGCCAGAAGAAGGGTGATGCTACATGATCCGGAATCATCCCTCACACCACCAATGGAAGGATCAGCCCTTGCTACAAAAGGGTTTGATTCTGATGGAGATAGAAGGAAAAAACCATGGTGCGAACATTGTAAAAAGCCATGGCATACAAAAGAAACTTGCTGGAAACTTCATGGAAAACCAGCAAACTTCAAGAAGAAATCCAACAGAGAGGGCAGCGCTTTTCAGACTACTACCGAGGAGGCCAAGGAGTCTTCATGTTCGGCTGAGACATCCCCCTTCACTAAGGAACAATTGGAGCACCTACACAAGCTTCTTTCTCCCAAATTGACAACTAATCCTTCTTGCTCTTTGGCCCAAAAAGGTACTCACCCTATTGCTTCTCTCTGTCATAGTGACAATGCCTTAAAACCTCTTTGGATCATAGATTCTGGTGCTACTGACCATATGACAGACTATTCAAAACTCTTCTCTTCCTATAGTCCTTGTGCAGGTAACAAGAAAATCAAGGTTGCAGATGGTTCTTTTTCTGCAATTGCTGGCATAGGATCCATCCCTCTATCCTCCTCCTTAACTTTACATAATGTTCTTCATGTGCCTAGTTTGTCGTGCAATTTGCTCTCTGTGAGCAAAATCACCCTTGATTTAAATTGTCGTGCCATATTTGATTCTTCTAGTTGTAAATTTTAGGAATTGAATTCGGGGAGGATGATTGGCAATGCTAGAGAAATCAATGGACTCTATTTGTTTGAAGATGACAAGGACTTGGGAAGACAAAGTCAGAGCTCCTGCCTCTATTCTAGCCTTATTTCTAAAGAAAATGAAGTTATGTTATGGCACTATAGGTTAGGCCATCCTAGTTTCAACTATATGAAACATTTGTTTCCTAATTTTTTCAATAATAAGAATCTGTCTTCTTTTACTTGTGAAACATGTCAATTGGCTAAGCATCATCGTTCTCCTTACCTCTCTCAACCTTACAAATCATCCAGCCCCTTCTCAATCATCCATAGTGATGTTTGGGGTCCTAGCAAGCATCCAACACCTTCGGGTAAACGGTGGTTTGTCACCTTTATTGATGACCACACTAGGACTACATGGGTGTATTTGATGAAAGAAAAATCTGAAGTTGAGTCTATTTTAAAGGCTTTTTTTCAGATGGTGACAACACAATTTCAAAAAAGGGTTCAAATATTTCGAAGTGATAATGGAAAAGAATTTTTTAACAAGAACTTAAACAATTTTTTTCTAGAAAATGGTATTGTGCATCAAAGTTCTTGTGTAAACACACCCCAACAAAATGGGGTGGCTGAAAGAAAAAATAAGCACTTATTGGAAGTGGCTCGGTCTCTTCTCTTTCAAAATTGTGTGCCTAAATACCTTTGGGGAGAAGCTGTCCTTACAGCTGCCTACTTAATTAACTGCATGCCAAGCAAAGTTTTGAGTTTCAAGACTCCTATAGAAGTTTTTTTGGAGAATTTTCCTCAAAATAGGCTGCTGTCCACTATTCCTCTAAAGGTATTCGGGTGTACTGTTTTTGTTCATAACCATGAACCCAACCAAAGCAAATTAAGTCCCCGAGCCACGAAATGTGTTTTTATTGGGTATTCCCCTACACAAAAAGGATACAAGTGTTTGGACCCGAGTTCTAACAAAATTTTTGTCACCATGGATGCAACCTTTTTTGAATCACACCCTTTCTTTAAGACTCATCTTCAGGGGGGGAACATAGGTGAAGATTCGGAACCAATTGACTGTATTTTATCTAAAAATGATTGTGAAAATATTTGTGAAAATCTGATATGTGAAAGTGGGAACAAAGGAGATGAGGCCAGCAATGACTCTCCCAGTAATGGCCATGAAACTGAATACTGTAATAAAAAAAATTGTGAAGACAACATTGGACAAGATGAAGGAAACAGTGAATCTTTAGAAACAGGCTGAATTGAGAAAAGAGCATCTTACAAAGGCATAAAATCCTTTGATATTGTCTTCTCAAGAAGAAAAAAGGACACGAACATTGAGTCCAAAGATCAACTCTTGCATCACCAAGAACCCGAGGACCCACAAGGTAAAACAATTCCTGAAATTATTGATAATGCTGAAACTGTTGATGATTCTAATCTTCCTATTGCCATTCGAAAAGGTGTAAGGTCATGTACCAAACACCCTCTATCTAACTTTGTGTCATATGAAAAACTCTCACCTTCCTTTCAAGCTTTTACCTCGCAGTTGTCATATAGGGAGATTCCAAACAATATACAGGATGCTCTAAAGGTTCCCGAGTGGAAGGGGGCTGTTTTAGAAGAAATGAAGGCTCTTGAAAAAAATCAGACATGGGAGATGGTAGAGCTACCAAAAGGAAAAAAACAGTGGGATGCAAGTGGGTGTTCACCATCAAGTATAACTCTGACGGCACTCTTGAAAGATATAAAGCCCGGCTGGTTGCCAAGGGCTACACCCAAACTCATGGGATTGACTACTCTGAAACCTTCGCACCAGTGGCAAAGCTCAACACCATTAGAGTTCTCCTTTCTCTAGCTGCAAACCTTGACTGGCCCTTACAGCAGCTGGATGTGAAGAATGCGTTCTGAATGGGAACTTGGAAGAAGAAGTTTACATGGATGCACCACCAGGTTTTGAACAAGGGTGCTATCCAAAGGTATGCAAGTTGAAGAAGGCCTTGTATGGACTAAAACAGTCCCCTAGGGCCTGGTTTGAGAGGTTCACTCAGTTTGTCAAGAGGCAAGGTTACTCCCAAGGACAGACAGATTATACAATGTTTGTGAAAAAATCAAATGAAGGAAAGATTGCAGTTCTTATTGTCTATGTGGATGATATTATCTTTACGGGAGATGACTTGCAAGAGATGAAGAAGCTCAAAGAAACTCTCTCTGCAGAATTTGAAATAAAAGATTTGGGGTCATTAAGGTATTTCCTTGGAATGGAAGTAGCAAGGTCAAGAAAAGGAATTGTCCTCTCACAAAGAAAATATATCCTGGACCTCCTGGAGGAGACTGGCATGAGTGGGTGTAGACCAGCCGAGACACCCATAGACCCAAATAAAAAACTTGGAGATGGCAAGGAAGGGGATCCTGTGGACACTACACGCTACCAAAGACTAGTTGGGAAACTAATTTACTTGTCTCACACAAGGCCAGATATTGCATTCTCAGTAAGTCTTGTAAGTCAATTTATGCACTCTCCCTATGAAGAACATCTTGATGCTGTTTATAGAATCCTAAGGTACTTGAAGAGTACTCCAGGGAAAGGGCTGTTGTTCAGTAAAAATACTCAGAAATCTATTGAAGCATACACTGATGCTGATTGGGCTGGCTCAATCACGGATAGGAGATCAACATCAGGATACTGCTCCTTTGTATGGGGTAATCTTGTTACTTGGCGAAGCAAAAAGCAAAGTGTGGTTGCTAGAAGCAGTGCAGAAGCAGAGTACAGGTCAATGGCACAAGGTATTTGTGAGATGGTGTGGTTAAAAAGTGTTCTTGAAGAGCTAGGAATGACTATCACTCTTCCAATGAAGCTGTACTGCGATAACAAGGCTGCAATCAGCATTGCTCAAAATCCAGTACAACATGACAGAACTAAGCATGTGGAGATTGATCGTCATTTCATCAAAGAAAGGATAGAAAATGGAACAGTTTGCATGCCATTTGTTCCCACCTCACAGCAAGTGGCAGATATTCTTACTAAAGGGCTGTTTAGAAACAACTTTGAATTCCTTGTAAGCAAGTTGGGCATGATAGATATCTATGCACCAACTTGAGGGGGGGTGTCGCAATATGATATGGTCTGATTTGGTCCATTTAATGTTGCGATATTGTTCCCTTTTTCCTAGTTTACTGTTTTCCTATTTCCTTTCCTAGTTTCCTTTTTTTCTTTGCTTTAATTAGGATTGTAACAAATCTGCATCAGTATCGGATTGATATCTGATCAGATATTAAGTAATTAATTTCCCTGTAATCATGCAGATTGGTTTCCCTAAATAGGACCAATTCTGCCTTTAAATCATAAGCTGTACCAATCGATCAATATCAGAGAAATAAAATAATTCCTCTCTGTTCTTATATTATTGATAATCACCTTCACAATAATTAAAGCATGGCAGGAAAGCATAATGAAAGATCCAAGAAAAACGGGATGAAGTAACAAATAGATATAGGACAAACATAATAATGAGGGACAAAGTACTATAAATTGAATGTGCAAAGTACATACAAGCAAAATTAATAAAATTCTAACATAAATTGTTAGAAATTCAACATGACACAAAAACAAAGCTTCATATAGAGCATTTCAGTGAGTACAACTTAAACTGACTTAATACTTTATCAACCAAAATACACAAGTAGACATGCAATAAAAATTTGAACAGTCAAAAACTTCAACAAAAAAAAAGAAAAGAAAAGAAAGAAAGACCAAAACCCTAGCTGCCTCTTACTTAATTTTCCCCACAATCCATCATGTCCAAAATCCTAATCTCACAGCCTCAAGGGTACTGTTCACAGCTTCCGAACAGCCACCAATTTGAGCCTTAAACCCATCCCATGGCTTCCAAATCACCCTAACCCTCAGATACCCAATGAACCTTCAATCCACCAATTTTCAACCATAATTAACCAAGAAAACCCTAAACCTAACCCATTAAATCATAAACCATTTACAGTCCTATATCAACCATATATGCAATATAAAATATAAATTCCCATATCAAGATCTAATGAGGAAGATGAAAATCCAATGGAGCAGCAATACATCTTATCCATACAAGAATACTCATTCTAATAAAAAGTACCTAACAGGAAAGCTACTCCTACCCATGTCTTTCAGATAAGCAGGTCAACTGAAGAAAATAAAATGTCCCTATGCCCCACCAGTGAGTATGCTCTTTGATCACAATTAAGCTTGCAAGTTGCAAAACATTCTTCTAACTGTGAAGTTAACTAGCATTTACAAACCTGATAGGTGTGGTTGACAAAATTGAGATCGAAAGAAAGTAGAGATTAGCCACCCGCCTGAACTGCAGCATAAACAGGAATTTCTATCTTCTCAGTAACATAAAAACATAGATAAGGTGGCAAAGGATTGACCACATCATGTACAAACATGATTTACCTTCAATCAGCAAAAAAATAATTTTGACAAAAAATAATGATAAATTGATTTGAGCACGTATTGCTTTAACTTCAAATATCTAAAGCAAGACAAAATCCATTTTATTTGTGCGCAGATAAGCCAAAATGCCATTTGATTCCACCCCCATGAATTTGTACCAGTACTGATGGAAATAATGCTAATTCAAGAGGGGGGAAATGATATAAAGAGATGGTTATGTGTACACAGTCAGCAATGTAACATGCCAAAAAACAATTGCTCCTCCTTGACTACACTGGTACCCTCAAGACACACATCTACTTAGAACCAACCAGAAAAAATTAATATTTATAAGCTAAAAAAAAAAATGAAGATTCACTAAAAGTGTCAAAAGTGCTCCAATATGTCAAATTATAAAGACCAAAGCATGCCATCTACAAGAGTCATCATATGTATTTTCAAAATCTGGTGAAGAATATACTAACCAAAAAATGCAATAACTCATGTAATGGTAGGCAAAGCTTAAATGCATCTCAAATTCTCTCAAGAATCAAAAGCTTAAAGTAACTTACCTGTTCAAACAATCCTTTTGGCAAAAAAGTGAAAAAGTTGTATTTTGTAGTCGATATTGAATTCCCCTGACATAATGGATATTAATTAATCAAAACCAAATCAAAATTATTAAAAGTAGGTATGTTATACAATATAATATCACACATGAAGAGGAAATCCCCAATTTCTAGAAGTTTGCAAACAGAAAATTAAAGATTTGATTTCAAGGTGCATGCATAACAGTATAAAAACAGAAAAAAGAATCAATTTGATTTCATATTAATTAATTAACAGTAAGGAAAACTACATGATGGCTCACTTGACTGCAGGCCTGCAGTTCAACCGACACCCATGTTTAAAGCTAACTTATAAAGGGAGGAAACATTTATAGCTAAACTTTTATTTTCAAATGTCTGGCCCAAAAAAAATGGCAATGTCAAACATCAAAATCTTTTTATGTAAGTTATTTGACCCTATAAAATCTGAAAGATCCAAACAAGTAGAAACCTTATTTCCTTCTCTTGAAAAATAAAAATTCAATCACCAATAACCTATATTTTATGCTTCACACAATTTGAACATCTCTCATCAATTCAACTCTTTATAAACTTAGTTTAAGAATTCCCAATTAAACTTTTGCAAGTTTACTCCATAATACATATCTTGTTATACAATTTCATCTGTATACCAGTTCTAACCACCTTTCGAATAAATTTAATACATTTTCTTTCTATTTTTATTTCAGTTATATGAGAGTAAATTACTCTCCCCTCCCTCTATTATGAAAACCTACACATTGTATTCATGAAAAAGCTACAAATAACTCCAAAATGCTGTCAAATATTATTCCTACCCTTGTTCAATCTTAAATTTGAGAAAAACAGATGAACACATTCATTTGGTGTAGTTGAACCTTTAATTCCCCTCCCTCTATTATGAAAACCTACACATTGTATTCATAAAAAATGCTATAAATAACTCCAAAATCCTATCAAATGTTATTAGTTATTACTACCCTTGTTCAATCTTATAAGTTGAGAAAAACGGAAGAACACATTCATTTTGGTGTACTTGAACCTGTTGGGCACCAAAATGAACCTTCAAATCAGCTGCACCAAATGAATGTGTTCTTCCCATTTTCTCAACATATATAAGGCTGAACAAGGATAGGAAAGGCATTTGTCAACAAAATATGCACAAGCTAACGACTCGGAATCTGTTAGGCCAGACAGCATTTTGGAGTTTGTTGGAGCACTTCTCATAAATACAAGAGAGTTTTGTGCAGGTTTTCATAATAAAATAGATATGCAAAATACAAGGGAGGGAAGAGTAATTTACTCTTTATAAAAATTTGAAAAGAAAAGGTCGCTCCAACCCAGACCCTATATCATCTCATTGCCAAAATATAAAATATCACTTTTAAAGAAAAGAAAAATGACAAATCAAGTTATCCCTATTTCTGTCTTTTCTTATTCTATTTGGTTGCAACTTGCAGTGCCTCATCAAAACGTGCATCTGTCTGTGTGCATACATACATGTGTCTGTCTCTTTGTATGTGACTAAAAAGGCATTCCTGAGGCAATCGCCATAAGTTTTATTTACTAGACTATCTTCTTTCAATGGATAAAAGCACGTAAAAGTTGATTTAGCAGTGCAAAATATTTAAACACACAAGGTCTTCAACCGTTTCGGAGATCACTCACAACGCACTTGCTTAATTTCATATACATGTACTCACCAAAGGTGAATGTGAATGGCAACTTTGTTCTTTACTATAATTAAACATTAATAACTATAAAAAAAAAAGCACTTAATAAGCTTTGCTTTACTAAAACAAACACTAAAATATCCTTAGCAATTCAATTACGAACCAGCAAAATACGAACCATGAATTGAACAAAAAAACAAGCACGCGAGTTCACGCAAACTAAAATTACAAACAAAATTGGCAATAACAAAAACGAAAACCTAACAAGAGCATAGCAAAACAATAGCAACGTTGATGGATTGATGAAAGAGAAAGAGAGAGACAGAGAGAGAGAACCTTGAATCGGACGTGATGATTTGCGTCGCGATCGTTGCAGAAGATGGTGCGGTGAGAGGGGGCCTGGGGCTGGACTCGGCCGAGTCGAACGGTTTGAGAGGAAGAAGGTATGCGCTGGCTGAATCTGGAACTGGATCTCGAAGAGAAAGAAGATGCTGATGCTTGAGACTCAATCCCATCCCATCCCTTCATCTTCAAATTTCATGCAAATGATCGTTGCAACTTCTTTCTCTTTCTCCGCGAATCTGTGAAAATCAATAAGCAAAAAAAAAAGTAACGCTACTTGGGTTGGGTTGGGACGCTGAGACCAAGAGATTCAACCTCCTTCTCCTTCCCCTCTTATTTCCTATTTCCCAGTTTTGCCCTTTGCTTTATATTTTCCATTTTGGTTTCCTCTTCGGAACCCGTGTTCGTGCGTGCTAAATTCCCTATGCAGCTCGCTTCGCTTATTATTCCCACTCTGGAACCCGGAGCGTGCACCACACATCCAAAATTGAAAAGAATAAATAATTATGTATCCTACATTCCTACTAATGAATAATACTAATAATTTTTTTAATTTTTTAAAAAAGTAAGTATAAAATATTTTTTAATTTTTTATGTTTTAAGTAATTAAAAAAATGTTAAAAAATTATGTTAGAAAGATATAACGTTATTTTTATAAATTCAAGTTCACAAATAACTTTCTAACTAAAAAAAATTATTTATTTTAAATAATTAAATTATAAATTATAAATTATAAATATATATTATAAAATTTAATATATAAATATGTTGTTACATATAGAATTTGTTATAAGAAAACTCAATTAAAAATTGATTTAATTGACAATGCTCAACTCACAATTAATAAAAAAAATCACAAGCACATCATTAAATTACAACAATAATATTTAAATACTTTTAATTATATTATATATATTTTTCTAATTTTTTATAATGAATTACAAATATCTTGTTTATTTCAAGAAAAAACATATATTCTCGTTGATATTTAATTGTTTGTAGATATCTAATTTTTCTATAAATGGAGGCTCCTGTCCAAAACATATGTGTTTTGTTTTCAATTGTATCTCCTAGCTTCCTTGACTCCTTCCTTGTGGAAGTTTCGAATTGATTATTATCATCATATCTTTCTTTGTAATTGGAGGGTGACTGATTAATTTTTATTTAGCCAACGTTTTTAGCTTGGTTTTTTTGGTATCAATACCTCTTGACTTAAAATCAATGTAAAACCCTTCACTCATGTAGCTAGTCATTTTCATTTAATACCCCTCTTAAGAGGCTTATTTGATATTCTACTCAACTTTAACTTTAACAATTAACTCTGAGTTATCATAAATTTCAAATAGTCTAAATATCTAGCAAATTACCTAGCGATTCCCTTTTTTTTTCTCCCATTATAAGTGCTCTACAGTGAGCTAAAATTTTCCAGATTGGATTCATAAAGTGGCCAATGCAAATTTAGCACCAGCTAAAGCCATGGTAGCAGTTTATTCTTGAAAAGCAATGGACTATTTTTTAGGCTCCAGATTCAGACTGCATCCAAGTTGCCATTAAAGAAAAAAAAAACAGTAAAGTCCATCCCTTGTATCCTTTACACTGAATTATATTTGGTTTCCTTAAATAATTGCAAGAACATTTTCCACATAAACGAAGTTTTTGTTTTTATTTTTATTTTTAAAAGAAATTTTACAAATTAAAATTTAACAACATATATATATAAGGATGTCTTATAGTGATCAACAAAAAAAAAAGCTATAGAAGTGTGTAAATAATTTTTATATATATTAATTTAAAATTAATTGACAAATAATTTCTCCTCTAATGTTTAGAATTTTGAAATGAGTTGAGGTGGTGGGAGCAAGTGGATAATAATGTTATGAAAGGACGCGCGAGAAAAGAGCGTGGGAAGTGGTGGTTAACCGTAGTTGCCACATAGGACTTCCATTACAGAAAACTAAACGGTGTGGCTACAACGTTTAACGGGTCATCGCTTATTGGCTGCGGGTCTATACTTATTATTATATCTTTTGCTCATTTGTTTGCAAAAAGTGACATGGTTCTGTTCTGCCCCTTATCAAGTTTAAGCAACAGATATTAATATACGAGTAGTGATGTTATGATATTTTTATGAGTTTGATGTTTAAAGTAATTTATTAATTATTTATTAATTTTAGTTTTATAATAAATATTTAAAATGTTATTAAATATAAATAATAATTTATAAATATTAGACAACTCATTTTAAATATTAATATTATAAAAAAATAAGTATCATAATAATTTCCTATTCATATTAATGGCAGGCAATTTGTTGAGGCAGTTGACATCTGTAACACCTCATACCAAACAATAAATTTTGGTTCCAAAACTGATTTTTTTATTTAAATGCAAATATTAAATAATAGATTTAATTTTGATATATTTCTTTTAAAAAAATTACACTTGCTTTCAATGAAATGCTTCTACGTAAGAAATTGATTTTACCCTGATAACAACTAATTAACAAGTTTAAAAAATTCAATAATGTGTTAAGTATTATCGTATAATTTGATGATAATATTAAAAAAAATTAAATTCTTAAATAATATTCTTCAGTTGTTTCATGAATATATAATTTTGGTAATTAATTTCTTTGAAATTTTTTTTTTGGTAATTAATTTCTTTGAAATTTTAATATGTAGTAAAGTGAAGAAAAATAGCTCAACTTAATAGAGATTTTTTTTGACAGAAAACTTAATAGAGATTTAAGTTAAAAATGATTCCACATATACATATACACTTTTATTTGAAATTATTTTCATAACACATTTATTAGAATTGTTAAAACGAGTTAACTTGAATTAAAAATTAAATGTATTGAGTCAGGTTAGCTCGCTTTGAAGGTGGACTAAAAAATATTTAACTTGATTTACTTTTGATGAGTTTGTGAGTTAAATAAATTAATTTATCAAAAAATTCAAAAAAATAGAAAAATAAACTCTAGTGCATAAAATAATGAATAAATAATATACAAATCCTTTGAATTTTTGTTCATTTGTAAACAAGTATTACGAACTATTAAATTTTTTGAATTAATTTTTAAATTAAATCAATTATTTCAATATATTTTTCTATTCATTTTCTATTAAACTAACTAACGAATAATGATTTGGTACAATCTTAACTCTCTACAATTTACATTTTTTTTTGTTTTACTATGTTTAAAACATTTCAGGCACTTTTAATTGTCACCGAAAAAAATCTCGTAGTTAAAAAAAAAAAAGATACCTATCACAAAACTAATTCAATTCCCAACGGTCCGAACTAAATCCCTTCCAAACGCCTCGTAGTAACCAATACAATTTACTCTACGGAGATTTTAAAAAATGAAAAAAATTAGATAAAGTTTCATATGTATTTGTAGTATTTTTTTTTATAATATAATATATATATTATTTTTTATATTTTAATACTATATTATTTTTTACTTTTATTAATGATATATAAAAAATAATATACATAATATATTTTAATTAAAGAATAATACCACAATTTTATTTAAGTTTTATACATCCAAAAATCATTCCTTTATGAGTTCCCGGCTCGGATGCGAAGGAAAATGGAATGAAACCAAAAGAAATGTGTGAAAAGCATGATATTAGAGAGGGAGAAAAAGGATCGGGTAATGGGTATACAGAATAAAAAACCATGGAATGGAGATGGAGATGGAGAAGGTGACTTAGAGGGCATTGAAAGACGTGGATTCCATGGGTGAGGAAGGAACACGATATGGGATCAACAGGGTTGTCTGGGAATTTCAAAGATTCGAAGGAGATGTTCTTGCTGCTGATCCAACAACTTGAGAATAACGAGGGAATTTCTTTGCACAACACCGGAACTCATGTAATTATTTAAATTGATTATTTTATTTTTATTAATTATTTTATTTTATTTAGTTAATTTAATAATATTATTTATAATGATATAAAGTTAAAATAATAAAATTAAATCAAATTAATTTTTTTATTAAATTTTAAACATAAAAATTAATTTTTAAATCAATTTAAATCTAATTTTTATAATAAGTTTTAAACATAAAATTTAATTTTTAAATCAAATATATATTTTTAATTGATTTTAAATATAACATTACAGCTCCCACATGATATTTGGCAAAACAAATAAAAGAAAGTAAACTCTTCAATAAGAAAGAAAATAAATTATAAGAATGGCAAGGAGTCTCACAAGTGAAAATCTTTTAAAGCTCATTTGGATAGGCTTATATATTATTTATTTGGGTTTATCTACTACAATAAATGTTTTATTAAATATTTTTATTCTATTTAAATGAGCTTATTAAAACAGTTTATGAAACCTCCGTAAGCTATTTTAGGCTTATTTTCATAAACTACAAATTTAAGCTTATGAAAATAAGTTTTTATGAAAGCTAAAAATATCTTAAGTACTAGTTGTTTTTATAATAGTTTTTGACAAAATTAATTTTAAGAGATTGACACAATTCATAACATATTCCTCAAATGCTCGATATTTATTCTAAAGGGTTTATGAAAAGCGCTTCTCAAAATATTTCTCCAAATCATATTTAGCTTATTTTAAACAGCACTTATGACAGTGGAGCTTATTAAATAAGCTCTACTCCAATAAGTATTTATATAAACTATTTATTCAAACGGTACCTAAATTCTAAACCAACAAGTTCATAAGTTTTACTTCAATAAGTATTTATATAAATTATTTATCTAAATAGTACCTAAATTTTAAACCAACAAGTTCTTACAAACTGTAGGCTATAAATACTTTATGCCTAACCTCTAAGACCTCGCAAATGATATTTGACAAAAGATAATACAAGTGTCTAATACGAAGGATGTCTATATGCCAATTGTGTACCAACAAGTATGCAAAAAAAATACTTCATGAATTGTCTTTCCTTCTCATATCTTTTTTTTACTAATCTCGAGTAATAAAAGTTCTGGTAACGCAGACACATTGATACAAATAAAATGAAAGGTTAATTAGTTAGAAGTTTAGTTAGAGATTGTTATATAGTTAGTTAATTGGTGTGTGTGTATAAATAGGAGAACAATAACATTGTAATAATATAATTGAATGTATTGATTGAGTGGCATTAGTCATATCAGAGTTTTTTCCTCTTTTACTCAAAATAAAGAGTATATCACACAATTTGCCAATGATTTCCTCCATTTTTCACTCCACATATTCGAGCATTTGCATGTCCCTTGTTGTAAATTTCTGAGGCAATGTTACGTCCTCCAAGATAAAGGATGTTCTCCTTGGGGACTCCAGCTGCAAAGCATGATATCAGACAATAAAGGAAGTGTAATGAAAACATGTAAGACAAGGATAATATGTCATTATGAAAACAAGAACACTAGAAAGAACATCAGGACTTTTTTTGTATAAACAACAATAAAAACAACCAAGCCAACACCAGAAAGAACATCAAGACTATTTTTTATAAGCAACAATAAAAACAACCAAGCCTTATCTCTTTAGGTGGGTTTGAGAAATTAATTAAGAGAAAGAACATTAATACTCACCTACCTAAACAAATAATAATAATAATAATAATAAATCCCTCAGTTTTACCTTTTCCTTCTCCAAGACAAGCAGCATTCTTTTACAAGAAGAATAATCATTTTAAGGGTTATGTTAGGTATCAAAATAGAAAGCCTATAGCCGACTATACTACATGTGGAGTAATTGAATTCATTTTCCAACACACTAACAAATGGAGATGCTTAAATACTAATTGAAGTTGTCCTCACAATAACAGCTATGATTGTTAAATGGACTATCCCGACTTATTTAAGTCTAGCTAGTACTTAAATGATTTAAGTAAAACAATCAATTAATTTAAGCAAATTCGTATGTTGTTAGCCCGATTTATATAAGATCAGTCAGCGAGTCTAAATAGATTAACCGTTTATTTAAAAGAAAAATAGAAAAATTTTAATTCTTTCAATAAACTCATTTAATAATTTTTTGGTAAGTTACTACTTAGAATTATATTTAGACTTAGACAGGTCTTATAATAAATGAAAATATGGTCAATAACAATAATAAATCAAAATATGGTCAATAACAATAATCGTCAAGATTATACAATCTACAAAATAGTAAATTGATAAATTCATACATTCATACTAGCATCAACTTCACACTAGCATAAAAAAGAAAAAAAAAAGTCATGCATCAACATTTCACATAGTGTCAATAACACATTAAAAATAATAATGCATTAACATAACAAAAAGACAACACACATAGTAGTAATATGTATACACCAAATTTTAAAAAATAAAAATTGCAAAAATGAAAAGTATATATATTCCAGTAAATGGGCTAGCCCGCGAATAAACAATTTTGACTCATTTAACCCGCAGATTTAATGGGGCCAAGCAAAAAATAAATTGAGTTAAGCAAATCAATAATATTGAAACGCAACTAGCATAATTTTGACAAATGAATTTAACCCATTTTGATGGCTCTAGTAACAACTTTATGCCTCCTGTAGAAAATGGGAATGATATTCATTGGACTTAGGTTCCATTTGGATATGCTTATATGTAGCTTATTTGGGCTTATCTATTACAATAAGCGTTTATGAAATATTTTTATTCTGTTTGGATGATCTTATTAAAACAGTTTAAGAAAACATTATAAGCTGCTTTGAGTTTATTTTCATAAGTTAAAAAATTAAGCTTATGAAAATAAACTTTTGTAAAAGTTAAAAATACCTCAGGTACTAGTTGTTTTTAAAATAATTTTTCACAAAAGTAACATTAAGAAATTGACACAATTCATAACATATTCCTCAATGCTTGATATTTATTTCAAAAAGTTTATGAAAAGTGTTGTTCAAAGTATTTGTTCAAAGATTATTTAATTTATTTTAGACAACGCTTATGATAATAGAGCTTATTAAATAAACTATACCCTAATAAATACTTATATAAACTATTTCTCTAAACGGGACCTTAATACCTAAAGCCCCGAAGGAGGAAATAAAGCTCATTTATAGTTATATTACCAGATGAACGGATGTCATAGACTACGTTCTTCTTTCAAAACCTCCTCCTACTTGCATAGGTATACTCTCTTGTAGCTTGTGAACCAAATAGCATGCCAGCTTGATAATGTTTGCCAACCAAACTGGAACAAAAGCTGATGTATGAGTTTTTAGAACCTAAACGATAAAAATAGATATAATGATATATAAATTATATTTTGTTTTTGTTTTATAATTAATTCATGAAAATTAAAAATTTCTTTTTATTTTGGGCTTTTATTCATGAGGAGTATTTACAATTAAAAGTTTACAATTTAAAATTGAAGGAAAAAATTGAAGAGTTGGGTAAGATAGAAAGTTGGAGAAAATGAGAGTGGTTAGGGACTAAAAGGCCAAAAAGAAGATGAGTAAACTTAGGAGGAATTAAAAGAGTCTAAAATTTAGGAAAAATGTAACATATGATAAATGCTAGTGTCGTCAAAACGGGTTAAACTCGTTGGGCCGGTCCCTTTACCCGTATAAACTATGTGAGTCGAGTTTTAAAATTAGTGGCTCATAAAAACGCGGGTAATTTTGGATCGGCCAGTTTAACCTGCGAGTTAAACAGGTCAACCCGCGGGACCTGCGAGCCGCCCGCATAAATTTTTCTTTTTAAAATTTTTTTCAATTTGCTTGTATGCAAAGAAAAAGTTTCAATTTAAAAATTTAAAAGTTAATTAAACAGTCTTTTTATAAACAAAAATACAAAATGTACATACTGTACATGCTAATAATGACACAAGTCGTACATAAACACATTCGTCACACTCCATAAATTTATGTTATTTATTTATTTAAATTATCCCTTAACCCTTTAAATGAGATTAAAGTATTCAATACTATGTTTATGTAATGTAATATTTAATTTGAGATTATTAAATTTAAATTTATTTCAAAGTTTACAAATTAAAAAAAAAAATTTCGTAGGCCGGCTCATTTAGACCTACAAGTTGATGCAAGGCAAATTATGTTAACTAATTTACAAACCATTTAAATGCGAACAATTTTGATTCGACCCGTTTAACCAGCGACCTGTCGCAGGCGGGGCCGAGCCAGGCCCTTCAACAACCTTAATAAATGCAATTAAACTTCGAGTTATACTACAATATTCCAATCTCCGTCCAGGCTATAGTATCATCAGGACTGTTTAGCTTTTACCTTATATATATATATATATATATATATATATATTAATAGATTATTTTCGTAACTATTTAATAATTTTATCTGTTTGTTATTATTAGTAATGCACAACTATGTATTATAATATTATGTATATATATAACTGAAGGGATTGATATAGTGGTTGAGAAGATGTGATCATTATTTTGACTATTCAGCTCAAACCTTGAATACCAAGTGAAAATGTGGAATGTGTACTTTTAAGATAACTTAAAAGTGGACTTAATCTTAATTAATGTGAAAATTGGTCCAAAAGTATTTTTAATGTGCAATTTAAAAAATATTATGTATATAAAAATATAGTAACATCTATCTAGTTGTATAATTGTGAAACTGATTTTACTTTTTAATCTAAGCTAAGTAAAATTAATCTTATTAATTTTTAAGAAAACCTTATAAGAAATTTTACCATAAACAACGTATAGTCAAGTCAACAAAACTAAGTTATGTTGTTACTTGATATAAAAAAAAATGTTTGTATTTTACATTGTTAGTAAATTATGCCATTTACAAAGTTTTTAAAAGTGTATCGAATTAGTCAATTTGACTGATTAAATTGTGAATTGACTATATCATTAATTTGGTTAGTTACTAAAAACTGGTCATGATGTTGAACAAGCATCGAAATTGTTCAAATTATCAAAAATTAGATGAATGCAGTTTTAACAAACTGGTCACTTAAAATTACATTTGTAAGCTTGATACTGTATCTTAATTCAGAATTTGTATTAAGTCAATGTGTCTTCTTACTTATATGATATTCATTAAATCTATTTATTTTTTATGCGAAACTTCGGATACTCATAATTAAATTCCGAACACTAACGTAATTGCCACCCATGTTCAGATTCAAACTCACATGCAACAATCAACCACCCACAACACTTCTTTGAAATGCTAGTGATCATTCTAAGAGGATGTAGCTCATACTACCAAGCTTTTACATATGCCCAACACTAACAGTGAGTGCAATAGCCCGAGGGAGGTTTTGCTTGTAATTGATGGCAGAACCACTAACTCCTCCCACGTACAGACTTACGGTGTTGGTTGTGACATGACACTAATAAAAGTTAATACTATATATATAATTTTATTATTTTTATTTTTATAATTTATAACCCTCACTATAATTTAAAGATTGATAAGGTATTTAAAACATTAAAAGTATTTTAATTTCTAACTTTTAATCACATGAAAAAATGAATATTTAAATAATTATTTAATTACATACATAAATAAAAATATTTGATAGTATTTATAATAAGAAAATAATCGTTATTTGAAAATATAAAATTTTCTCAGGAGAGTTTTATCTTACTCTTAAGCGGTTTCTTCATCTCCAAATAATTTTATGATAAAAAATATTATTTAATTTTAAATATTATTTAACATAAAAATATTTATTTAATTAGACGTAAAGAAACCCCATGGGGATATGATACAACTCCATGTCTCTCCAGCTCAAGTTTTTTGGTTACAATTCGTTAAATGTTAAGGATTTAATTTTTATTTAAGTCACTGTACAAATTTTTATATTATTATTTAATGATATTTTAATGGATTATTAAAGAATTAAAATTTTTAAATAATAATATGATAATCAAACTCATATAATAATATAATAATATATAATTAAATGATAATATAATTTTTTTATAGTAAATCAAAATAAAACTCAAAGTTAATCGATGGCAGAACGAAAATAGTTGAGTAGATGGCTGTTATGAGTGCTTAAAAAGCTTTCTTTGAAGCAAAATTTCTTCGAAGTGCAGATGAGGGAGGGAGGAAAAGTCAGGAAACGTATTGGTAATGTAGAAAAAAAGTTGGGTAAAGTGGGAGTTAAAGCGTGTGTGGGATAGAGAGAATGATGTAAGATTAAGAAAAAGTTATAAACCATGTGTTTTTTTTTTTTTGGGTTAAGGCTAAAAACCGTGTATGAAACAATGTAGGGAGAGGAAACGTTGGGTAAGGTAAACGTATCACGAGGGTCAGTTTGAATTAGATTGTAATTTTTTATAAAAAAAATAATGTTAGAAGGATTGTTTATAAAAATATTAATATTGAAAGAACAAATTTACGTTTAATAATAATAATGATATATGTAAAGTAATTTTGAAAAAATTAATTTTATTTAAATAGTATAGTTACAATTATAGCTGGGTAAACGGGTTGAGACTCGCGGGCTGGCCCGTTTAACCAACTTTTTTAAAGGGTTAGGATCAGTCTAATATTCAACCCGCGAATATCTTAGATCGGTAAAGCCTGGTCCGTTTAACCCGCGAATTAAGCGGGTTGGACCGCGCTGGCCCGCAGATTGGCCCGCGATCCTTTTCTATTTTTTTTTAACAAAAAAAAAACTCTATTTCACAAAAGTATTCTCAATTAGTAGCTCAATATAAATGTTTTACTTATCTAATATTTATGCCTAAGTAAAAACATCAAAAATCTTCAAAAAAATAGTTCAAAAAACTCAACTAATGACCTCATATTACACTTATATACACACTTTTTCAAATTTAAATTATTAAAAATTAAAACAAAATAAGGTTTGCGGGCTTTTGATGGGCCGGGCTCGGGTTGAAAAAATTTCAACCCATCATTAAAACGGGCCAACCTCGTCCGGCCCGCATAAAGGAAAATCCGTGACGGGTCGGGCCGGGTTGGCCCGTTACCTAGCTCTAGTTACAATCACTTTTAAATATGAAATTATTAAAAAGAACATAAAATTTATTTTTATTGAATCTTGTAAAATTAAATACTTTTTTATAACATTGGTTATTTATTTAAAAAATATTTTAGTTTTTAATTATAAGTATTATATTATTATTTTTATTTATTAATAATAATTTTTAAATTCTAATTAAAATATAAATTACAAAAATAAAACCACATTAGCTTGATAGAATATTTGGGAATTTTGCCACAATCACAGGCTCCCTCTTAAACCTTTATGCAACCTTTTAATGGATACATACATATATATATATATATACATGTATATATATATATATATATACATATATATATATATAGGGCATATCTAGTGAGAAAAATGGTTTATTGTGAGAATGAGAGGAGCAAATCTTGACCATTGGATCATCTATGTATGGTCAAGATTAAAACATAAAGTCATGTGACTTTTTTAAGTGGTCATGTGACCTTTAAGTAACATCTAATCTTGACCATTCATGAATGATTTAATGGTTAAGATTTACTCCTCTCACTCTCATAACAAACTACTCCTCTCATTAGATATGCTCCATATATATATATATATATATATATATATATATATATATATATCCTCTGATTAATTACAAATTTGATACTCGCAATTAGACAATTGGATAAAACAGCACCAAGCTTTATGAAAACAGTTAAATATTTAAAAAAAAATCTTAGGTTAAGATGTGTTTATTATACGTGCACACATCTGAAATTTGTGATTGATCATCTAAATCTAAGGGCCTTACTATATAAACCTTCCTCCACACAAACACCATTATTATTCGCTCTATTCTAGTCTAGTGTTTTAACAAGAAAACAGCGCTGTGGTTGACGAAGACTAGTTCATCACGGCATGGCAGCTACCATTGCTTCTTCTTCTTCTTCTTCCATTCGTGCTGCATTTCATCCCAAAAAGTATGATGTTTTTATTAGCTTCAGAGGTGAGGACACCCGTAGCAACTTCACAAGCCACCTTCGTGATGCTCTGCTTCAAAAGCAGATAGAAACATACATAGATGACAAACTTCCCAGAGGAGATAAGATCTTACCAGAACTTTACAAAGCAATAGAAGAATCACACATATCGGTCATCATCTTTTCAGAAAACTATGGTTCCTCAAAGTGGTGCTTGGAAGAACTCGTTAAAATACTCGAATGCAAGAACAAGGGACAGGATGTTATACCTGTGTTCTATAAAGTTGACCCATCACATGTGCGGAAGCAGAGTGGGAGTTACAAGGAAGTATTCACAAAACATGAGCGAGATTTCAAGTCCAACCAAAACAAGTTGAAGAAGTGGAAAACATCTCTGTTTGAAGCAGCCAATTTAGCTGGGAGGGACTCTCGGATATATAGGTATTGATTGTGTTTTATAAAGTGATTTTTTCAAGTGATACTTAACAATTAACTGGTATTATATTCTTTTGTTTGTTTGTTTGTTTTTATTTTATTTTATTACTAGCCAGAATTTCATTTCTTGAAAGTTGAAACTGACATAAACCTAGAACAGCTCATACCAGTGATAACACTTGCATTTTTCTCCATTTAACGTAAACTTTTGTAATGCTCAATTTGTGAGAATTCTACCTGATACATGATATTTTGAAGTTATATATTATACTGTGTCTTTGTTTAGAATCAAATAGAGAATATCATTGAATGACTAAAGAAAAATTTGCATTGAAATGAGGAGCACCAGTGGTGGAGCATCCTCTATCCCCCATTGACTACACCCAGAAGTTACTGTTTTTCAAAGATATTCATATTGTTAAAAGATGCTGTAACTATATACAAATCT
The DNA here is from genome assembly GCA_023212625.1 of Styphnolobium japonicum. Lineage (NCBI taxonomy): Eukaryota > Viridiplantae > Streptophyta > Magnoliopsida > Fabales > Fabaceae > Styphnolobium > Styphnolobium japonicum. The sequence goes on from JALBWW010000011.1 coordinate 27,974,571, forward strand.
AACGTTGTTATAGCCACAGCTGAAGATTTATATTTACTAGATTATCCTTTAGTTAGTCACAATAGAATCTATTACATTAATTATTAATTACTTGGTTTATTTGTCTCCCTATTTAATTTCTAAGGATATTATACTTTTCTTTTTAATCCAAAGATAAAGATTTTATTTAAATGGAATTAAATCATGGACAACACAAGTAGGAGAAAACACCCAATAGGTACAAATATGTCATCCGTGGATGGAATGCTACTCCCGAGCCCTGAGGTCGATGAACCTCGAATTCTTGGAACAAACAGAGCCTTTTTCTTTTATAGGGATACTCTTAGACCTCTTTCAAAGACCTTATATTCTTAACTATATTTGTACTTTGCCTAAAGAAATATTCATCTAGTTTATTTCAGATATAAACCACTTTTAAAAAGAATTATCTGAAGTTTTCTTCCTTTAATATAAAAACAGCAAGGTTTGTCTATTAACATTGAGCTGTTCATTCTTACAATTAATCACATTTAGATCAAGCTGATCAATCAATAGTATAAAGAACACAAGAACTAAAGAAGAGTTGACTATCAATATCAACTAAACCACTATTTCCTCTACACACTTTGAGGAGAGTCTCTTCATATAGTCATATTCCTAACTTATGTCCATGACTCTAGCAAAAATTAAACTCAAAATATGAGGATCAGTAAAGGATTTGATCTGACTGCAAAATGCTTCTCTCACAGCCTTCCTCCTTCTAACAAGTAGAAACTCTAAGCATTTTATTGACCTGGACTTTGTTTTGAGCAAAATATCCTATGCATAACTCCCACACAAGAAATTTGGACACCTTCTAATGAATCTGAAAAAGGAATTTAAAATAATAAAGACTATAGTTAAATGAAAGTACAATGTAAACTGGCATACGCACCTTGCATATGAGATTGATGAAGTTTTATATTTTTGTTTTCTATATTTATTAGTTATTTATTTATTTTTTAATTGTGATACAATAATACTGTCCTTTCACTTTATTTTTCTTTTGCATATGTTAGGGACGAATCTAAACTCATTCACAAGATTGTCGAAGATGTTTTGCAAAAATTGGATCATAAGTACCCGCCAAGGGAATTAAAATGCCCTTTTGGTATCAATGAAAACCTTGCACCTAGTGAATCATTATTAAGAGAAGTTCAAACCATTGGAATTTGGGGCATGGGTGGCATAGGTAAAACAACCATTGCTAAGTGGCTATTTGACAAATACTCTTCTCAATATGAAGGTTCCTGCTTTTTGGCAAATATAAGGGAAAAATCAGGAAAGCATGGACAGGAACTATATGATTTACGCAATGAGCTTGTTTCCAAGCTTCTAGAGGATGACGATCTCAATATGAGAATCACCTGGGCAGACTCCACTTTTGTTAAGAGTAGGCTCTGTCGTAAAAGAGTTTTCATTGTACTTGATGATGTTAGTACTTCAAAGCAATTAGAATATCTGGTTGGAGAACTTCAGTGCTTTGGATCAGGTAGTAGAATGGTCATTACAACCAGAGACAAGCATGTGCTAACCAAAGGAGGAGTTTATGCAATACATAAGGTTGAGGAATTGAACTTTGAAGAATCCCTTCAGCTTTTCAGCTTGAACGCGTTCAACCAAAACCATCCTATAATGAGATATGAAGAGTTATCAAAAAGGGCAGTTGATTATGCCAAAGGCATGCCATTAGCTTTGGAGGTTTTAGGTTCTTTTCTTCATTCAAAGAGTGAAAATGAATGGGAAAGTGCATTGACAAAACTAAAAAGGATTCCCAACGAAGAAATTCAAAGTATGTTAAGATTGAGTTATGATGGATTAAATTATGAAGAGAGGGAAATATTTCTAGACATTGCATGTTTTTTGAAGGGAGAGAATAAAGATCATGTCATAAGCTTATTAGACAGCTATGACTTCTATGCTGGTATTGGCCTAAGAACCCTTCAAGATAATGCTCTTATAACTATAGAGGGCAATGTTGTATGGATGCATGATTTGATACAAGAAATGGGTTGGGAAATTGTTCGTCAAGAATCTATCAAAGAACCTGGAAGACGCAGCCGATTGTGGGATCCTAAGGAAGTCTATGATGTACTGAAAAATAATAGGGTAAGAGAGAGACACTTATTTTCCTAATAAACATGTGTCTATGTAGAAAATACAGGTGTTATAGTACTGCTTACTATTATTCTTATTTTTGTTTGACAGGGGACTGAAGCTGTCGAAGGCATAATATTAGATATGTCTCAAATAAGAGATCTACACTTGAGTGTTGATACATTCAAAAAGATGACTGATCTAAGATTTCTTAAATTTTTTTCACCATTGGGTGTCACATATTCTAGTGTGCATCTTCCTTCAGGTCTCCAGTTATTTTCTGATAAATTAAGGTACCTTGAGTGGAATGGATACCTTTCAAAGTCTCTGCCATTAACTTTTTGTCCGGAGAAGATTGTTGAGCTTTTAATGCCAAACAGCCACGTTGAGAAACTTTGGGATGGAGTGCAGGTAGTTGTCTATGTATGTAAATTTCTATTCTATTTGAAATTTGAGAATTTTCCCATGCAATGACTTTCATTTAACTGTTACAGGAGTTTGTGAATTTAAAGAGAATAAACCTTAATGGATCTAGATGGTTGATGGAGCTCCCTGATTTCTCTAAGGCGTCAAATCTTCAAAAGGTAGACCTCTCCTATTGTGAAAGTTTGTGTCATGTCCATCCATCTATCTTATCTCTCCACACACTTGTTACTTTGTATCTAATTGGGTGCAAAAAATTGAAGAGTCTGGAAAGTGAGATTCACTTAAGATCTCTTAGAGATCTCAAAGTTGGTGGCTGTTCAAGTCTAGAGAAATTTTCCGTGTCATCAGAAGAAATAAGAGATTTGGATTTAAGCAGCACAAGAATTGAAATATTGAACTCATCTATTGGGCGTCTTAGCAGACTTGAAAGTCTCTCACTCAGACGCTCAAGTCTTAAGAATCTTCCAAATGAGTTATCTTATCTTAGAAATCTTCAGGTACTTGATCTTTCCAACAGCTTCGGACAAGTGGTTGACAAAGAAAAGCTACATATCCATTTTGATGGCTTACAGTCCTTACAAGTGCTATATTTGAGTGAGTGCAGTAACTTATCTGAGCTATCTGACAACATTAGCGTCTTATCATCGTTAACATGGTTAGATCTAATTGGAAGCAATATTGAGTGTCTACCTGCAAGCATCATGCAACTTACAGGGCTGAAATATCTTTACTTACGTGATTGCAATAGGCTTCGGTCTCTGCCAGAGCTTCCACAATCCATTTCACATTTAGATGCCACTAACTGCACATCGTTGGAGACAGTAATCACTTCAAGGACTTCAAGACTATTGAAAGAAACGAGCGAACACGTTCTTCTCCAAAATTGCGTGAAATTGGATGAACATGCACAGTCCTCTATTATAGAAGACACCCTTTTTTCAATAAAGCAAACTGCATATGAAATTGTATTAGGTGGAAGATTTGATGATTACTGGAACTTGGGAAGTGGAACCGCATACAAGTTCCATATTTGTTTGCCAGGAAGTAGAATTCCAGAATGGTTCAAATACAATAGTATAACAGAGGCAGAGGCTTCCATAAGTATTGAACTTGCTCCAACTTCTTATTTATTGGGTTTTGTTTTCTGTGCTGTAATTTCTCCATTCCCCTCAAATAAAGATGAACGCACTTTTATCAAGTGTCAATACTACTGGGAAGATGGTAAAAAGCTTGGCAGAGGCACAGCTGAATGGTATGGTGAAGTTGCCAGAGAATTGAATTCCGATCATGTTTACTTATGGTATGATCCGGTTTGTTGTTACAACATAGTGGAGGGAATTAAAGAAATCAGAGGAAATGATCAGTGGACCACTTGCAACTCAAAGGTTTCATTTGAATTCGTTGTTAAAACTGAAAAAAGATACGTGGAGATTGGTAAGCCAAGGCCACCCCATCGCTTTGTCAGTATCAAAGAGTGTGGAGTCTATCCAATATACGCCTCAGAAGAACATTACAATTTCATAAATAAAATGGAATTGGAGTCAGAGTCAGGTGATACGACCACAAGATGTCAGGATGGTTTGGAAGCTAGCGAAGTTGGACTTGGAATTCCGAGATGTTGTTCGTGGAGACAAATTTTATTATTAGTATTTCTTATCTTTATTGTAACTTTTAAGTGGACTAATGTATTTTTTGAAGAATAAAATGTCTTAATTTTCTTGTATTTAAATTAGGCAAGCCTTCTCTTAGTGTAACTCTTACATACAGTTGAACATCCAATGCCACAGTTAATATTTGACCCCAGTTGCAGAGTCCAAAATCAGTAATTGCCATGGCAAGGTGTATATATATCTCTTCCCCACCCCATGCTTCATGTACCAGGAAATGTTACACTATTGTTTGAAATATTTCATGTAGTTAGAAGCAAGAATATATGTATCACCATGTCTGAAATATTTTAGTGCTTTTGGGTTGGAACAATTGACTTGTTTGGTGTATATTGTAAATACATATCAGTGAGATTTGGAACAAATGGACTTGGTTACGTACGAGTGGTTTGGTATATTTTTTGGCCAACTGTTACTTTTCATCCAGCTGGTTTGTTTTGCAATGACTTATTGTGAAATCAGTTGCATCAAGCTCATTATCAATTCCATTGTCATATACTATAGTACTTAATTTAGTTTATCATTGTACTATTTCTTTTCATTACTTAAGCCACACTTTGTGGCAAGAGTACAGATTCTCCAACAAATGTACACTATGGATGCTACATACTTTGCATCACAAGGTGCCAAATTCTGCCAATAAAAGGCTTCACATACTATCCAACTCCAATCGCTGCAACATAGACAGCTAATTTGACTATTTGTAACGGTAAGTTAACCCCATCTTGCTACTACTTGTCCACCAGAGATATCGAAACACAACAGCCACAAACCAGAAGACTATCACCAGTACAAATATAAGCGTTCTGAGGTTTTTAACTGAGAAAGATTGGTGTTTCAATTGGGCACGACTGAAAGTGTCGTTCTAAAATATTCATATAAGGTGGGTCTTATTCATTTTACATTAGAGATTTTTGTTAATCGGTTAGGGGGAATTAAGCAAGAAGAAAAGATTGCAACATTTTGTAATATTTAGGACAAAATTGAAACATATAAAACGTTGGCTACAAAATTGGAACTCGATGTAAACCGAACAGGCAAAAAGTGCAACTTCGCCATCCATTATTATGCTATGGGTTACAATAACCTTTCAAAGGCTTGGTTAACTTGTACCTCGAAGTTGCTAGGAAATGCCCCTTATGTCTGTTGTCTTATATTTCTGGCAATATTTAGGGTTTGGATAAGTTTTTAAAAAAATAACTTTTTTAAGTAGAGTTTTTTTTAAAGAAAAAGTTATTTTGCATTTGAATGTAATGTATATGAAATACTTTTAACTAATAAAAGGACTTATAAGTTTGTTTGGATAAAAAAGAATAAAAAAAATTTTTATAGTAAAATTACTAAAAATGTAAAGTATCCAAAATAATAGAAGTATGATTTATAAGAAGAAAAAAATAAAGGACGAAATGTAATTTTTAATAAAAGTAAAGGCTATTTTTGTTAATAAATTATATTAAAAACCACTTCTCCTTCTCCTTTTTTCAAAAGTCGAAGATTACTAGCTTCTAGAAAAAATAATAATTAAACTTTTTTTTAACTACTACTTTTTTTAAAATTTCATCCAAACATACAAAAACTTATGAAAGTCAAACGCATGGGCATCAAAAAGTCCCATGGAATAACTAACAGTGTTTCTAAGGAATACAATCAGATGTGTATGTTAAGATCTTTTTCTGCACTCGTAAGGAAGAAAATCCCAAAAATAATTGAACAAAATTATATTAGCTTGATTTATTCAACATTGCCTCACAAACAAACACCAATGTTGAGACTATTACACAATATGTAAGCATTATGTATTCAGGATAAGCAGCATTGTTATACAAGAATAATAATCATTTTAAAGGTTATTTTGAGTATCAGCATAGAAAGCCTATAGTCCACTATACTACATATTGAGTAAATGAATTCATTTTCCAACACACTAACATATGGAGATGCTTAAATACTAACTGAAGCAGTCCTGTGGAAAACAATAACAGCTTCATGCCTCATGTAGAAAATGGGAATGAGGAATGAGGTGTCCGTTGGACTTGACACCTTGAGTATATGAATTTTTTTTTTGGGAGCCACTGAAGGAGGGAATACTGCTCGTTTATGCATTTATTACCAGGATAAGGCTTTTCACAGACTACGTTGTTCTTTCAAAACCACCTCCTACCTGCATATGTAACCACTCTGGCGAAGAACCCCGACTATACTCTCTTGTAGCTTGTGTACCAAATGGCATGCCAGCTAGATCAAATGTTTGCTGACCAAACTGAAACAGAAGTTGCTGTCTTGTAAGACTGAAGAATTTTCAACAAGGATGAAAAACTGAACTCCAACAATCATTTTGAATCCTTTTGGTCCCAAATTTTGGTTTCCGCGTTCATTCCTACACACTTCCTAATTTCTTAACCTTTTATCTACATAGAAGAATGTTTCCTACCAACTGTTATCATCTACCAACAAATATATTACTTTATGTATCAGTATCACTGAACTAATCAGTCCTGAAAAACACCCACAAGCATCTCATTTTTTGAAGAAGGAAGCAACTCCAGACTCCACTAAGAATTTGCAAAGTGCCCAGAAAACAAATTTGCAAATGAAACAACAATCCCATCTATGGTCTACTATTGTGTGTTTCGTCAACTTTTCAAATGAGAAGATTAGAAGACAGCCCTTTCTCAGTATGAAAACCAAAGAATCCTTAGCAATGTCTTAATCTTTCTTTATATGATAAATTTTTAGATAATAAAACCCTTTTAGCCTGAAAAAAGTTGAGTTTATGACCCAAATAATGTCTACAAAAGAAGGTTCAATCCTCCCAGACATCCCGGCAATATAACACCAGGTGCAATTATACTCATGACTCATCAAAAGGAAGAATTTAAAATAAAGGGGATAAAAACCAGCTTCCAAGTTAATTAGTTAAATAGGGATTCAATATAAAAACCTAAGGATGTTGTTTAAGACTTACATCTTTTGGAGGAAACGGTTCAATGCCAGAGTTCAGTCTTGAATTCACTGCTTCAAGCTTCATTGACAAAAACTGTGACATCCAGTAACATTACAACGTTCAAAATCAACTTTGAAACATATATAAATCTTAGAAAGATTATAATTGTGCAGATTCCAAAATCAGAAAAAGAATTGATACCTCTACTTGGCGCTGAAGAGATTGAATATAATTGATTATCTCATCAAGGACCAATGCTTTCCCAATAACCTGAATCAAAGAAAGTATCTCAAATTATAATTTCCTAGAAAACATGGAACATAATAACACCAATCATCAGGAATGATTTTCGGCTGTGTTATCAATAGGGTCATTTTACTAGAGATGTACGTATACAAATATACAAACATGACTTTGTTCTTTTCTTTTTCTGGCTTTCTGCCTTACGTAAAAAAAAAATTCTTCCGTTCTGTTTATTTTCTTCATTTTTGGTTATGCATACATATGTTATGAGAGCAGAAACAAAACTCAACAGGTAGTAAAACCATACCTTATTACAACCAGGGACCAAATCCTGAAGAATTTTCATCCTTTCACTAATCTTTTCCCTTCTAGCCTGTCCAATGTTCCAGTTAGAAAACTTAGTAAACGACTCTAACTGAACAGATCCATAAATTCAAGTTTTCCTTAAATTTCCATAAAGATGGCAGAATTAAAATATCATTCTGCTTTTTAATTTTTTCCTATAGGAAAAGAAAACGATGTCCAATAGGAGAGTACCTGCCTCTCAAGTGCTGTTATCTTGCTTAAGAAATTGATCTTTACAACTAGATAAAAAAAAAAAAAATCTTAAACAACAACATAACACAATTAAAAGGGGTAGAAGTAGCCAACGAGCTTTTAGCTCAATTGGCACTGACCCAAGTCTTTAAGGGTGTGATATCCATTTTTTTCCCTGGTCTATAATGTAAAAAAAAAAAGAGGGGGAGAGGGGTAGGAGTAAATTACTCTTTCTGCAAGACTGTGGCTATCAGTAGCTTGACCCCTTCTGGCTCGCACGTGGATGTAATCTTGCTTAGGAGGGTCAGGAGGTGGCTGAGTGCTTTGCTCCGCAGGCTTTCCTGAACTGGGTTCTGCTTCAACTTTACTATCACGGTTCTCATTCTTGTTCCCTGATGTTTTAAGCCGTTTTCCATCACCATCATTTTTCTGCCCAATCCAAATTCAGAATTGGTGATCCTTTCACTTAATAAGACAACTTGAATTTTAACAAAACATTAATTGGGCAATGGAAAAAAATTATTAAAAAAAAAAAACACATTTGTTCTTATAGCAATCCAAAAAAATGTAACATGAACTAGGATTAAGTGATTAACAACAGAAGCATATCCATTCTCTTTATTTTAACACCAACTGCACTAAAAAAACAAAAAACTCGCACTCAATCTCATTTTTATTTTCTATTCACTTTCTCAATTTTTTTTTAAAATTACTTCCAGATAATTGAATGCACAAAACGAATGAGTGAATACCACGCCATTGCCATTGCCACCGTTGCTGGTGGAGACGCCCTTAGCCGATTCATCCTCCAAATCACGCCTCTTCCTATTATTACCGACCCCATGCCCATGGTTCGCCGCTCGCTGGTCCGAACCGACCGGAGCATCCCGGTTCGGACCGGTATCGAAATCCCCAAACTGCCCCAACCCGAACTGCGGCCTCCTCAGCCCCAACCCGCCACCGCCGTTCATCGCCGCCGGGAACTGCCAGATCTCCGCCAAGCTAAACGGCGCCGTATTTCCATTCCCATTCGCAAAGGAACCCTCGTTCATCATCGCACCCGGATCCATCCCAGCCACAAATCGGGTCGTCCGTATCCCAACCCGGAACTCCCAAAAAACTCAGCTCCACATTCACCAACAAGAATCAAGCACCGAACCAGTTCAGTTCACAACAACGAAAGAGTTTCGTAGTGTGCTCTTCAAGCACAGAGAGAGAGAGAGAGAGAGAGAAAGAAAGAGAGAGAAGTTGAAAGGTCTTAGCTTTCGTGCGTGATCTCCTTAGACAGTGGAGTGTGGTGCGCGCAGTGTTTATATTTCTCTTTCCACCGTTCACTCTCTCTCCTCTCTCTCTCTCTCTCTTCACTCTCACTCTCACTGTTCCACAGACACACTCCTCGGGAGCACCGTACGAAGTCGCTTCCACTGAGGTTTTCTCTGTCCCTCCTTCCCCTCCGTACGATCGAACTACCCTGTCTGGTACTGTGCCAAATCTCCACCGTTGATTTGTTTTAGCCAATTGGGTTCCGCCACGTTGGCAGGGTTTTAATGTGCTCGGGATCTGAGTGATGCGGTCACGTACCTTGATTACGAAAAGGTTTTGGAATAATTAATCATTGTTTTGATTTGGATGTAAGTGTGTGAGGTCAATTTGTGGTAAAGTTTTTAATAATGATTTGGTTTTGGATTTTGATTAGGAATAATAATAATGGCTTTTTATTTTTTTTGGGAGGGTCAAACTCAAAGGAAATTGGGAATATGAGAAATTTTTTTGCTTATTTGAAGGCCCACAAGCTAACTGGTTCAGTGTGGTATGGACTTTGGTTTGATGTTGACACTAAACTTGTCCACTTACACTGATCCGTTTTGTTTTTTGGGCTCATCTGATTTGATTTTTCAATCTGTTGTACCAGGATGTCCCCCCCTGTGCGTAATAATTCAAGGTCCCATTTCACAATTGTCACGGAAAATGAAATGAAAAATGAGTGAAAGGCACGAGCTTCGGCATTTAATAGGATGTCAATTTTCTCCATGTGCCTGCGGGTAATATTTTTTATCCAACAAGAGTTTAGTACTTGTTTATTAAATAAGATAAGAAAGGGGATTATTTTTGTAGTATTAAAAGTATTTATTATATAATTTTAAGTATTTTAAATTATATTATTGTTATATATAAATATATTTTTTAAGAAAATTATATTATTATTTTAATTTTAAGTATTTAAAGTTATTAAATTAAATTAATTTATAATAAATAAATTATGAAAATTATAATATTAAAATTTATTTTTTATTTTTTTAAATTTTAATAATTTTAAAAGTGAATACGTACACAAATACGAAACGGATAACGGGGAGATACAACCCGGCTCCATCCCGCCCATTGTCATCCTGGTCTTTAATTACAACCTATCCCACACACCTTATAAAAGTTGAGTTTTGGGGAGAATTAGATTTAGAAAACAAGGAGTTGAATTAATTAAGTTTAAGGGCAAAGAATAGTTATTGTGTTATATTTTGTGGAGAAAAATATTGTTCAATAATGAAACTTTTGGACTGAATAACTGATTATTCTAAATAATAATTTTGTTTTTAGATAGTTTTATATTGTTCTTTCTAAGTTTCAGATTTTCTTTTTTGGGTAGGAAGAGTGACAATAAGAAAGGGCGTTTGGTTACTTGAGTGTGAGATATGCTGTAGAGGAGTGGAGGAGTGGCCGAATTAGACATGAGCACGTGATGAAGAGCATTTTGTAAGGTTTAGACAGCAGTATTCAATGAGTTCAGTCTTAATTAGCTCTGCTCCAAAATCAGAACATTATGTTGGTTTGATTGCACTTAAATTTGGTAGAGGCTTCATAAAGAGAAAGGGTCAAGGGAGTTGTGTTGGGGGAGAGCAAAAGTTTTGTTTCAGACACTTTAAAGTTATGATGATTGGTGCACTTGGATTTAAGATTAGGCGTCACCAAAGGGACTATGGGAGTTATTGATTTAATTGTATTTGAAAATTTAATTTTTCTTCTTCTTTTAGAATGAGCATTTGAGCTATTGTTCCTAGAATTGATTTTAATAAAAACATTGCTAAGTAAATTAATTTATTGTTTTGCTCACTCAACTCTAAAGATATATTTTAGGTAAGAACTTAGACTCTGTTTGGGAATCCTATTACTTTTAAAAGTTGTTGTGGAGTGTAAGTGTTGTAAAAAAAAATTATTGCTAAAGATATCATTCAATTTTTTTTTTTTATGAAGATGACATAAAAAAAACTATCGTACAAAATTTACATCAATTAAAAGACTATTTAATAAAATTATTGTAAGTATCTAAAATTCTAAAAACAGATTATAAAATTTAATAAATAAAATTAAAAACGAAAAGAAAGATAGAGTTAGAATTAAGAGAACGTAAACATTTTTTTTACAGATATTTTATATTTTTGACAACTTTGGAAAGCATCTATATAGAAGCATAGGAAGAACGGCCATAAAAAACTTTTACTAAGCACAAATTCGCGAATTTTATTGTGAAAAAATTATATAACAATGTTTTCTCACAAAATTACTTACTTTAGTTTATGCTTATTTGCTTGTATTACTTGTCACTAAATTAATAAAACAAAAAGCATCTCTACATTTTAGATTTCAAGTGATGCTGTCAATATAATTGTCGCAATAACAACTTTTAGATGCCTTTATAAACTTTTTTTTTAGTTAGAGCCATAATGCAATAATGTTTAAGTAGAATTATTGCATAAATTTTCATGCACTATTTTCACGTGCTTAAAAGTTCATCAAGAGAAAGAAAGAAAGAAAGAAAATATCCCTTGGCAGCTGGCCGTAAAAGAAAAAAAAATACTGAAAAAAGAAAAAGAAAATGCTTTATCAAAAGAAAGAGAAATAGCTAGCTTTATATTTATACCAACAATGAAAAAGACTGAGCATACTACATAATCAAATCAACATCTGGCTAAACCTTCTCTTGTACTACACATATGTTCACCCTATTGACACGTTTCTAATCTATCTTCCTTTCGAACTCTCCTTTAATTTATGTGTTACCCTTTCATCTGATCCAATAGTAGCATGCAATTTCGGATGCTACCATACTTCCTTTCCTTTTCTTTTTCCCTTTCGTGTTTGTGTGTTAGTTTGCACCATTGGAGCTGACCTAATTTGGTCGATCCCTATAGTTATTGCAAAAGCACCATTTATCAAAGTGACATTGATTCATGCACAGGTCACGCCAAACACACTGCCATATTTGATATCAAATTCGGTTAGACATAGATAATAGCCAGAAAGTTACCTTCTTCCCTGCTTTAGATAACACTCCAGAAATCCTACTCGTGCACTTAACCAGTTTCGGCACATGTTGTAGGCGATGGTGACTGCAATCGGTTAGACGATTTGACAAATCCAATGGCTAGCTATTACAGATGCAAGGATCTCATGGCAGCCATTTTGAGCACGTTTCACTATTGCTTATGTGCTTTTCTAAAACTCCATGTGCAAAATACACAACTTGTCTGGGGAAATTCACATTTAACACCAGGGAATTATCACCATGTAACACCCCATGTGCTAATTTGCTTCAAGTGGAAATAGGCTCGCTCACCATCGAGTTTGGTTCTATTAACAGTTTTGTGTAATTTTACACCACAAATTTTCCCAGCCTTGAGCTTGGAAAAGTTGTGCTGCCTTCAGCATTTATCCCGATAAAAGATTCTTAACAAGTCCAATAGTTGAAACGCGTCACCAATCTAAAGTACCTCGAACAATTCATAGCTGGGTACCATCTATATTGAGCTCTCAGTGGAAGTTTCTCCGAAATGATCAAGCAAATGAACAAACCAACGTACAAATACACTGTGTAAAACCATAAGTTATGGTAGTTTTTTTCTCTCCCTTTTAATTGACCCCATCTTTTTTCTTTAATGAAGTAGTGAGGCTAAAGTAGAACTTGTTGACATATAAGTTTAAAATAATGTTAATTAATGTCTTAAGTGCATTGTTTAAAATATATTTAATATTTTTTAATAAATTATCTTAATTATTTAATAAATAAAATATTAAATATTTTTGAATTTTTAAGATAATAAATATTTTACTTTTATATTTAAGACTTTTTATTTTAATTTCATAACCAATGTCTTCAGAGACTTGTTAGCAAACTTAAAAAAAGTATTAAATAAAAAAAATAAAAGCATTTAATATCTTAAAAATTCAAAAAAATATTTAATACTTTTTATTTAAGTAATTAAATAATTTGTTAAGAGAATAAATAATTAGGGTCTTACTAATTAGAGTCCTAATAATACTATTTAAGAATCATTTAATACACTCTTCAATAAATACTTTTAATTACTAAATAAAAAATTAAATACTTTTAATTTTTTAAAATATTGAATGTTTTATTTTTATATTTAATATTTAATTTTTTTTTATATTCTTTAACCAATATCCGGAACTTGATACCAAGTGTCATAGAGTTATCCAAAAGTTTAACGAGTCTGATCTCATCTATCTACCAACCTACAATTAATGGCTGTGTTTTAAGCTTAAATAGCTCTTTAAAAACCAGAAGAAAAATAAAATTGTCTGACTACCAGACAATTTGTTTTCTGTTTTACAGTAAACTACAAGCTTGAGATTCTGTGGTTGAAACAAAGGGAAGTGAGATAACAAAGGTGAAAATGTCGTGCACTTTCTAAATACAGTTAGGCAGGAGTGACATTATCAATGACATTTAGGCACTTGAAAGGAGGATGGTGAACTGCCAATCTGCCAGCTACTTCTCGCCTTCAATGTTAATGAACAAAGTTTTCTCAGTGATGAGTTAGCTGGCAGCTGTCCTACAAACTAACTTGTAGTTGTCGAGCACCTAGCCAATAGTCAAAAAGGGTGTCTTGTGAGTTATGACTTAATTGCAAGGTCGTCATTGTAAAAGACAATTGAATTTAAGTTTCTTAACTTTTATTTAATTATGTATTGATAAGTTATTAAATAAAAATATAAAAATTTTACACTAATAATAAATCAACTTTAAACTCAAAATAATAATAATATTAGTTACATATTATTCTTATATTTATAATTGTACACTGTTGTTAAGTTACAAATGTTTGTGTTAAATTCAGTTTGCCCGTATCTAGTTTGAATCAATAATATTGTTATATCTAGCCAAACCACAAAATAACAATTTGAATTTAATAAATAAAAGTTTTATTTAAGTCTACTCACATCATTATTGAATTTAAGTAATGATAATTGTATATACATTATTTACTCTATGTGCAATTATAATTTTTAGTTATTAAAATTATAATTGTGTTTTAATTTTATCTAAGTTCAATAACAAAAGTTTGGGCGATATTAGTCAAACTCAAATGAAGTCATAAGTATACTTGTAAGTGTAACTACACATTATATATGAAAAACAATATTATTCGCATTATTCTATGAGCACAAACTCCTGAGAGTTGTGTCTATATCATTCAAACATTTTTCCGTTGAATTTATGCGAATATTTCACAATAAAGTGTCAATCACCATTTAAATTTAAGAGATTGATACCACTTGGAGTTTTGTGTTAACAAAACTAACCTTATAGGGCTTTATTCTAACCGAACTAAGGTTGGTACTGATAGAACTAGCCATACGAAGTTTTGTGCTAACAAAATTAATTATGGGAGAATAAAGTGACAAAGTTTGAAATTATAAGGTGGCACAATAATTCCGACCCAAATTAGGAGAGACAAACTGAATTTAATCATAATTTTTTTTTGTCCACAAACTCAAATGAAGTTATCTACGTAATTATGAATACGAGAATTATTTAAATATTATTATTAGTACTTTTTGTATAGGTATACCTATATAGGTACTGCCTATAAAAGAAAATATCTATTGGAAACCATTAAGATGGTGTAAATAGCTCATAGTTATTAAAATTAATTGCATCACCTGTTGGATTAGTGAATCGAAAAATTAATTATTTAACTAATTTAAGTTAGTTATTAGATTGATTAATATGTAAATTGGTAAAATTTATTTGATTTGATCAATTTTGGTCAAAAATTTATGATTTAATTAGTTGAATTGAAAAAGTTATGATTTTTTTTAAAAAAATTTTAAAATTTAAAAATTTTAATTATGTCTGATTTAAATTAATTATATGTTCATTTTATATAATTTTTTAAAATTTATGTTATGTTGATTTTAATTTTTTAAAAAAAACTTATTTTTTAAATTATGAATATTTTAATAAAAATATTCATTTTTTTTATGAATTAAAGATTAAACTTTTTTTTCTTAAAATTATTATTATTTTTAAAATAAAAATATTTTAATTATTTATAATAATAAATATCATATGTAGTATATATATATATATAAATATTTATTTAATTTTATATAATTTCATTAATAACTTATTAATTAAATCAATAGTATATTAATTCAGTGCCTTCACCGTATACCAATTTTATCGACAAAGTCAAATGAAGTTAGCTAAGTAATTATGAATTCGACAATTATTTAAATATTATTATTAGTACTTTTTGTATAGGTATACCCATATAGGTACTGCCTATGGAAGAAAATATCTATTGGAAACCATAAAGATGGTGTAAATAGCGTTAATATTGTTATTTAAGGACACAAACCACTATCAATAGTGACATGCAGGGTGCCAGCTGCAAACCAATCATGGTGGAAGGCATGACTCGGGACCTATCTATCTTCGAGCAGTTTTGGCGTGCTTTGAAATGGTCCATTACTCAGACTTTTTGTACAGAACTTGCCCCAGCCTCTGGATAATGGACCCCAAAGCAAATTATTTTGAAGATTGATATGCCTTGTCTTATAAGGTTTTATCCATCAATTTCTAGAATCTTCGTTGAAACACTGCACATCTGTGAACACTGATTAGCTGAAAGAGGAACAAGTACTCTGCAAAACACAGCTTTGGAGGATTTCTTAGTACCATGAACCATAGTACATTAATGTGATATTGGATATATGCTATTCTGATAACTTTCAAAAGATTTGAAGTTTTGTAATGAAATTAATTATGGATAGTCAAAAGCTGTGATCCATCTTAAGCAATAAAATAAGAGATATATACATTTCATAAGGTGAATCTGAATCTTTATTATATACTCCTAATGGGTCAGCAATTTTTCATCAAGCTCTAATGAGCTCTGACTCATGTTTAACCCAAACTTAAATTTTGAAATCATAAATATCTTGAAATTGTTATTTTCAACACTTCAAATTTAAGAACTCTGGTGATTTTATTTGGGTAGAATTTTGGGCCCACTTCGAAGCCCAAACATGGATGAACCTTGGCAGGGGCTTAGATAATTTGGAAGATAATACCGGACCTGGGTCACCTGACCCATAAATAAACACTACCCAACCAAACACAAAAAAAGGCCCTTTAATAAACGAGGTTTTGAAATGATGCTTGAATGATTAGGGTGTTAAAAAATATATATTAACGCCGAGTTTTCAATTCAACCTTGTCGTTGCATGTGAAGCTTTTCTGTTGGTGGGGGAGGGCTTGTGTAGGGCTCGTGTGTGCGTGCGTTGTTTGTTTTTTTTCATTTTTTTTGGAAAATATTTTTTAAAAATAATTTTTAATTTTAATATGTTTGGATGGTTTTTAAAAAATTGAAAAACTTAAAAAATCTATAGCCTATTTGTATTGCAGTGTGCGCTGACCAAACATGCATTGAATAGAAGCAATATTTCTTTACTTCAAATAAAAGTGGGTTGAAAATGTGTTGGAGTATATGCAAACATTCCTTGAGTGAAATGAAAATTTAAAACAAACAGGCTAATAATTTGTGTTTTTTTTTTCTAGTTAGATTTTTGTTTTTCTAAAACGACATTTTTTATAAAATAAAAAATTGTTAAAACATTAAAAAAATTGAAACATTACATGCAAACATAAAATAATTTTTACATTTTACAAAAAATTCCTTTTATAAAAACTCATCCAAATTTGTCATTAATCTAAACCATAACATTTGTGAATTCGAATTTTTAATGGTGTTGCGGAATGTGGATATCACAATTAATGTAAACTTATACTTTAAAAGGAACAATTATGCACATTGATTTTTTTTTATTTTTTATTTTTGTCATCATATGCATAATGAAATTTACATTTTGATATTTTTTAATTACCAACAATTAAACCAACCCGAGTTGTGTGGGTTAGATTGGACCAAGTTTCACTTATATTTCTTATCTAGATTGAGCCTACAAATTGAGCCTAAATGACTTTTCGAGTCAAGTTTAGGTAGGCTTGATTCGACTCAATATTATATACAAATGTGTTTTTTTTTCAAATATGTCTTTTACATTAGGCTTGATTCAACTCAATATTATATACATACATATATATATATATATAATTTGGTATATTACATATATATTTTTTATTCAGACTAGTTACACATATATGAGGTATGCTTATGTGAAATCTTATTTAAGTTGCTTTGATATTTGTAAAGGTTTAATTTTTGACAAACTGCAAGTTACTGTAAGTTTTCTTTAGTTACAAGGAGACTAAGAAAAAGAATGATGGGTTGGAGTCCCTTCAACAACAATATAGTTTTTTATATTTGGATTTTGCAAGAAGCTAACATTTGGAGCTCATAGCACACTACTAATGATTCATAGTGGCAAACGAATAAATAAAATAAAACCAATGAGTTTTCTTGATTTCTCCATATAGTTTCCACTGGATTTGTGATTATGCCAATGTCATCATTGTTAGCTTCTTTTTTATTTTTGGTTTTCTTTTGTAAGCATGAAGTGGTAGATATAAGGAAATAAATCATGAGTAACCAAGTTCCAACATAGAGGATATGTTCAATGATATACATACATGTATACTTGGTGGATTTAATATACTCCAATACTTCGTCAATTTCCTCCTTAGTAACGAGCGTTGTTGGCTCAGGGAAAGGGATGGCAAAATTATCAAGCCCATACACCCCTGTAGAACTACCAAAGCTATAAGTAACCATAAGACTACCAAAGTTGTAACCATAAGCAATCTTTGGGGGGTAAAATTCACTTGACCTTCAAGAAACAAGTCACCTTGTGTTACTAACCTGTTATCTGAATTTTTCTATGTTTGGATGTTAACCAAGATATATAATAGTTGGTGTAAACTTGTAATTTCTTGGATGTCAGCAAACTGCAGGTATCCCACCAAGTTTCAACAACCAAGCTACCAGTTATCACTACCATGAAGTGAAGTATTACATTCCCTAGCAATACAATCGAGAATTTACACCACCTGAAATGGCACATCCTTTTTAGAAAACCTGGAAGCAAATTACCTGATCTCAGTGACAGATGAAAGGTTGGGATATATATCAGTACCATGAAATGACTTGTGGCTCATGAGGGAGTTTGTATTTTAGTTTGGTTTCGGTGAAATGCGGTGCTTTGTTTTTGAGGTAAGAAAAATAGGGTTGAGATGCTAAGAAAACAAGGGCTAGGTATTGTGCACCTGCCTTCTCTGTTTGATTTAACTAAAATTGTTATTTTCAATTAAAATCATACTAGGTAAAGGTTTAGTGGCCAAAAAAAACTTCAAGGGTATGTTGAAAAAGACTAATACTATAGGGAGTAATATGTATTTTATTCTATTAATAAACGTGATCTACTTTGAGTTGATCCGATATTGGCCTAGCCCAACTCCGAGCATGTCAAGTCTCCTCAAGTCGAAGGTCTACCTTAGGTTAGGATCGAGCCAAAATTTTTGACCTTATCAAAATCTCAAGCCAAGACTAGACCAAGTCATACTAGACCTAACTTGACCTATTAACACCCCTAATTCTATTTATTGTAGCTCAATCTCTTTTCATAATGAACTTTGCTAATCAGAGCCCTTAGGGCACTGTTTAAGAAGTATTTAATACTTTTTAATAAATTCTCTTAATTACATAATGAAAAAGAGTATTGAATGTTTTTTAAGTTTTCAAGATATTAGATGTTATACTTTTTATTTCAATACCTTAATCAATATAAATAAGGAGAAAACTTAGATAAAGTTTTATAGGTACTTGCTTTTACATTTAATACTTTTTATTTTAATACCTTAGTCAATATAGGCAAGGAAAAAAATTAGATAAAGTTCCATAGGTACTTATGATATTATTCTCTAATTAAAATATAATATATGTATTATTTTTTAACTTTAGTGCCACATCACCCCACTTTTAATGTTGATGTATAAAAAATAATACAATTTATATTTTAATTGAATTACAAGTATCTATAAAACTTTATCTAAATTTTTCGATAGGCAATCGTTAGTAAATCCTTCATAAATTCATCACCTCATGGAAATGACCCAAGAGTCTTCTGCATAGCCCAATCACTTCTACCCAAGAATCATAACAATAAAGTACAAGCAAACATCTTTTGGATGGCTATCAGTCTGCTAACGGGGCAAATCCGTTCAAATTCCTCCATTGGTTTCACCTTCCACGTCCATTTGCCTCATCTTCGCATGAAGGCTCTCATTGCCCCCCTATCAGGGAGGTAGACACAGGCTTGGATAACCACTTAAACCAGTAACCAATGTAGATCTCTCAAGCCTTTAAAAAGAATACCTGCCCCAAACCCAAAGGCCATATGAGGAGATCATGGTCTTCTCTCTCCTAAGGCTCTACAACCAGAGCTAATTAACTTTTACTGTAGAAGAAATAATATTTATCATCTTATTAAATTAATCTAATAATTTTCCTAACTATTTAAAGAATAAAATATTAAATATTTTTTGGGTTCTTAATATTACATGCTTGTAATTTTTCATTTATATATTTTATTTTAAGTAATAAAAAAGATGTGTTAGGAGAAAATAGATATTATCTTAATAAATTAGTTTAATAATTCTCTTAATTATTTAAAAAATAAATATTTTTTAAGTTCTCAAAATATGAAATACTTCTACTTTTTTCATTTAATACTTTTTTTTAAGTCATTAGGATAATGTTAAAAAGATTTTCTAAGAGAATATTACTTTAATACTCATATCGATAAATGTCAAGACTTATTTATCTACAGTATATAAGTCCTACACATTACAGAAAAATTAAATGTAATATTCCACAAATCTAATATACAATAAAAATTCACTTGAGGTCAATAAATATAATTAAAAATTATTTAAAATATCATTTTAATAAAATAAAAATTTATCATCTAAATATACAATTTTTTATATATAAGAAAAAGTTTAGGGTGATGAGAAGCTCACCCCATTTCTATGTAAGTAGAAATTATCAACCTCAGCTAAAATTTACAGTGAGATTATAAATTGCCTACCAACAAAGGACTCCTAATTCAAACTAAGTCATGTAATTGTCATGAACAAAAACTTGTGTTGGCTTCCAGATAGAACTAGTTCAACAGATACCTAACGAATATTTTGATTGAATAGAACAATTTTGAGGTGCTGCCACCATGTGACGATGGAGATACCCTCCAATTCAATGGTTCGAAGTTAAAGGGATACAAAAACCAAACGCACAGCTGCTTTGGGACAATTCACAAACGAACGCGGGTCAGTTTCACACTCTAGACCACAGAGGACAACAATCCTCATCTACAAGCATGTAATTTGGTAGGCAAGCAATTTTGCATAAGTTTCCATAAAATAAAATAAAAAGAAGTTCAGTCTAGATGGAACTTGGAGTTTTAAAATTGAGTTCTAGAAACGTTTATCATAATTTTTAGCTTGCAGCTTGATAGTTTTGTTGAAGAAGGTGTAAAGCTACTTTGTATCCTGAGTCAATAGTAGATAAACCATTCCTGTTCATTTTCAAAATGATTTTATCCCATCCATCTGCTATTTAGTGTGAATAATACGTTTCCTCAGAAAACAATTGATGAATCAAACTTGCTTCCTAAGTCTTAATGGCTTGTTTAATGGGTTAGGAAACAGAACTTAATTACTAGGATTGTTCCATTAAAATCGAGGCATATAGAGACCCGGGGCTCTTCAAAAGTTCGAACATCAGAAATATTAGTATTACCAACTTTTCACCTCCAACTCCTTCTTACAAAAACTGCCTTCATTCCAATAAATTCTGCCATGCCCAAAAAGGGTTACTACTTGTCATGTTGATAGAAGGAATAGTTTCATTTGGGAAGTATTTTTCCCGTAGAAAGATGATAGAACAAATAGGCATTAGAATTAATGAGACGCCAACTTTACTTCACTACCATATACCTAGGCTTAAAGCTTAGAGATCTATAAAACCTAGACTCATACTGTCATACATTCTTTTGGCAAGCACATTTTTTTATCAGCTGACCTAATAATTTTTTTCTCATTCTCAGCAGAACCCTAATGGAACTTCACAGTTTGCATGCTCTCATACGAAGATCATCACGCACATGCATGATGTGGTAACTTAAAGAATGCAATAGTGTAAACTGGCTTAAGGATTCCTTACTAGCATGGGACCGAGTTTTTCCTTTAACCCCAATATTCTGTGATCAATTTTTTTTCTTCACAGGTAAAAGTCACCTGTTTTGTAGCATGTTTGAATTGGCTTTTTGGAGAATCTAAAATTATGATTTAGACAAAAATTTGTCTCTTGAACTTGTGCTCAACCATAATTTAAAATTATCTAAAAACCAATCCAAATATATTATTAATTTGTTAGCCAAAACGGAATTCCAAGTATTTATCCTAAGCACCTATAAGTCAAGTTTGCACGGAAACCAAAATCTATGAGGTGTACTTTTACTGGGGAAAAAAATAGTTTTTTGGTTTTGGTTTATAATTAATTCATTTCTACTTCCGTAATGGAAAATTTATTCCTTAGAGTCAGTTAATTTCATATCCCTTAAAAATAAGGATACAAAACTAATCAATTTTATATGAAAAATCGTATAAAACTAATAAAATCTTCTTACCTCATTTGTTTACTAACCTGGGTGCTAATATAGCTTCTGATCGAGAGAGGATCCTAGTTAGTTTTGCTCTAAGCATTTCTTTTTAAAGAGATTTTTTTAATACCAAGTTAATTAATAGACACAAAGGCACTATAGTAAACTTACTTTGTTTCACTACACCAAAAATAATAATTTTTCTACTTTGGAATAATTTCAAAAGTTTTTTTTTTCTATTTCTGGAAGTTTTAGCGTAAGATTTAAATATTTTTTTTAATTATACTCACATCTATTTTATAAAGTTGCAGCTTGCAAATGGCTAGTTAGATATTCAGAGAATTCCACTCAACATGAAAACAGTCTCATTTGAAATTTGAACCAATAATAGTTTGAGTTCTAACTGATCATGCCTAACGCTAAAGACAGGAAAAAAGAAATGATTAGAGCACTTTGCTTCACTTATCATTTTATTGTTATTGGTACGTAACTACATACCCATTTTGCTTTATTGGTTGGAGTTCATGATAGAGATAGACATAGAAATATTTCTTGTATTTTCTTTTTGTGGGGTCCCATTCTCAATGATTTATCATTTTCTTATATGCTAGAATCCACGAAATTGAAAATCCTATCATGTATGATATGTCCAGATATCCACGATCGTTTTCTCGTGCGCCCTTCTATACCAATTCTCTTGCTTGTCCATAAAGTTTGGGCTCTTACGTTGTTTTTATTATGGTTTAGGTCCCTCTCATATTTGATATGCACCACATGCATTGCCACTGTTGTGTCAACATACATAGCTGTAGCCTTTGATTATACATCAAACTTGATACCCACATAATACAAACAACATTGTATAATGTATAGTTATTGTGTCTAGCTACTTCAAAATATTTACTTAAATCATTCAAATATTTGACAATATCAGACAAATCTTTTCATCTCCCTTTTACTTTATCCTAAAATATATAAGTTCAACATTTTGATGTCTAGTATAAAATTTTATACATTACCTGGAAATAAGAAACTACCAGATCGTTACAATATTTAAATTAATTAACTTATAATGAAAGATATTAATATTTGATTATTTATTAAATAATATTTACTAAACAATAAACTATTTTAATTGAATTATTTTTTAAATTAACTTTTAAAATAATTTCTTGAATGTCCAAGAGCCTTAACTCAAGTGACACTAATTCCTTTTAGGGATTACGTAATCTCAAGTTCAAATCCTGTTGAAACTACGTACTTTGCTTGCACTATACCTTCATCCTTCTTATACTAAGTCTTAGATCTCCTTTATTAAAACAACAACAACAACTTCTTCAATAGTATTGCGGGACAATAACAAACATAACATGGGTTTTTTTATCCTGTTTACTAAAAAAATAAAACATAACATTAAAAATTCAGTATTTTTTATTTAGAGTTTATTTATTTACTATTACTTTATCTATTTATTTGTTTTCTATCACACATCTTAGAATAAATTACCTCGATTTTTGAGAATTTAGATAAATTATATTAACCTCCATTTTAATTTTAAAAATTATATCAATATATTTATACTTATATGGGTAATCGACGGAGGAGTAAGTGCATGAAAAATTAAAAATATAAATGTGTAATTTGTCTGTAAAATTTTAAAGTAAAAAAATGTTGTAATTTTGAAACTAAAAACAGTTAGTATAATTTTAATAGATTTTAGATTAGAGTATACCCTAAATTCTAACTAGAAGTGGGTAACTAAATTTGACAATCTTGAATTCTAACTGCATGGGTTCTTAATAGTTTACCTTTAAAAATATATACTGAGGGCATCCATGATCCAAGGTAGTTGGTAGCTGTATCTAGCTAGTGAAAAATTAGTAACCAAAACTTGCAAGAAGTAGGCATTTAATAGTCCTCCTTTTTTGAAGAATAGGGCAGTCAAACCTGCATGAATTCAGTGTTGACATGTAGTTTATTTGGCGTACCACCTACTTCAATGTTGGTTTAGTCGAAATCAATGAAATATTATATTCTTTCTAATGTGTCTCTCTACTTAATTGTTCTTATTCTAATCTCCTTAATTTTATGCCAGAGCGTATGAAAAGGGTAATAGTATGCTTATGGGGGTAAGCTCACTGATGCAAATCCCTCTCTTTATTATTATTATTTTGTCAGTAGCATTAATTTATGAAAAGTTATAATTGTACAAACAAATTACCTACAAACCTCGTGCAAGTCATTATATAAAATCTGAGTTTCATTTGTAAAATCCACGTTGAAAGTACGTGAAAGTTTTATAAAGATAATATTATTTATTTTTTTAATGTTTGTGGTTGATATAAACCCTTACATGAGTAACGAACATCGCTTTTTTAATGTTTTACGAAAAACTATTGTATCTTTTTAATGTAAAGTATGTAAATTTCAATTTATTTATTTATTTTTATATACAGAAGTTATAAAAAATTATATCGAAAGTCAAAACAGCCAAAGTTTAATTTTTTGTATCCAAAAATTACATATATAAATAGTGTGATTCCAAATAATTATATAAGTACCGTCACTCGAATATTCTCAAGTTATCTTGTTAGGATTTGGCTCTAGTTATAATGTTTTGTTATACTCGATTAATTTGAAGACAAAAAAATTCGATTAATTAAACATAAGAAAAGCATTATAATGATGCTAAATGATAAGTGATATCCCAACATTGCACATTGAGAATTACATTATGATGAAATAAAAATAGACCGTGAATTATACCTTTCTTTTATAATTGTCCCATATTTTCTAACCGAATCCCGTCCATGGAATAAAGTCTCCAGCCATAAAAAATAAAATGTTTCCATCTTTAAAATTGCCATTTTCTTTTCGGGGAACTTGCCTCGCCAAGCTAACTATGGCCGCTCAAGATTAAGATACATTTTTTTAATTTTTATTAATTATTAGTGTATATTTTTTATATTATCATTAAAATCTTGTGTTGAATTAATTAAATAATTTTAACGGGTGAGAGTCTTCTATAATGCCTGAAATTCAAATTCGTAAAAAAATATTTGTTTAGAATGGTAATTTTAGTATTTTTAATATGATAAATCTCACACTCAAATAAAATAAAAATACTTGATTAAGTACACAATAAGTTTAACTTCTTATATATTAATATTATTATTATTATTATTATTATAATCAAATTTGTTTTTTTATTTATAAATAAGTTAAAGTACATATAATTAAATAATAATATAAAATTATAATATTAATGAATCAAAATAAAATTCATAATATAAACATTACTCAGTTACCATAAAACCAGATATTATTATCGGTTAGATAAGGTTGATGGACATTCTAACAACTAAGGAGAGGTTCACCGGCCACAATTTAACTCAATTACCCTAAACGAAGGTATGAGAATGACATGGCATATGGCACTATCTTTGTCAAAAAAAAAAAAATTGCTAATTTCTTTCACTATGGTGTTGCAGGGGCTGTCTCTTCTCTTCTCTCTCGTAGCTCTACCAGTACTAAGCACTGCCACCCCTCTCATGTAACTGTTACTATCTAGCATCACTGAAAAGTGTCATTTTACATGAAAACAATGTAAAAAATCAGAGCTTTGGGCAACCCCATTGTCATTGACAAAAAGGGTAGTAATGTACCAACACAGCTGGTACTAGAAGACATTTTTGGATTCCCTACACCCATATACGGACGTTGATAAAGATACTGAGCCCTTTACATGAGAGTGTGAAACGACGTCAGATAAACGCCAAAAGGTACAGCAGCCACACCCAGCAACACCGTAGAAAAGCAGGTCCACAAAACTCTGCACCAGTCTTCTACACGTTTGGCCAATCACTTTTCTCCACGTGGCATGTGTCCCACTACGCTGGCACCAATTTGATGCCTTAAGCTGCCAACTTTCAACAACAACCGTGATTGCATAATGTTTTGGAGGGTGTTTTGGAATTTTGGTTTTTCTCAAATCGAATAAAAAGAGAGAAAATTTTAAACTTTCTCAAATTTTGTTTTCTGGGTAATGTTATTTATGGACTTTGGGTGCAAAATAAAAGTCGAACTTCTTTCTTGAAACTCCAACAAACAAACGTTAGCTTGAAGTTGAAGGTATGCCTTTCTTAATATTTTTGTTCTTGTCTTTTGTGTTACCCCTATATGTTTCTGTCTCTGTCCTTCCTTCTATATCACTGTGTGTCTATATGACAGAGCTTCAAGGAATGGTGGTGGACAACAAGGTGGGTGGGAGGAGGTGAGCGATCTGAGTTAGAGATATTTATGGTATGGGGGCGTGTGTGTCAATGCCGCAGGGGTGTGTGGGAGGGAGGTTGAGCTCCTCCAAGAAGATGACTAGGAAGAGGAGGAGATATGGACTCAGAAGAAGAGTGTCTTCTCGGTTGTCCAAGGGATCATTGGACAAGGTTGATATGCCAGGCTTGCCTGATCGCAACTTTGCCAACCCCACTTTCAAAGGTATTGGCTTTTTTTTTTTTTTTTTTCAGTAAACACGGTTGATGATATTGCTCCTCCATTTATAAATACATTGAATTGGTATTCAAAATATATATGCGACATTAAATATCACATTTGTCATCAAATTGTTTATGGAAGGACGAGACATTAATTATTAGAGTTTAATTTTGATCCACCGTGAGTATAAAATTTCTTTACACTATCATTTAATCATGTATTGTCAAATAATTAAAAGAGTTTGACTATCACAATAACTACCTAAAACATCTAACTCTTTTAATGATGTGTCAGCACATGATTGGATGATAACATAAAATTTTTTTACACTCACAATGGATTGAAATTAAATCCTAATTATTATTGAATGATTAATTTAATCTCAAAATAACCAATGTGATGCAGGTATGTCTTTAAAGGGCTAAAATTATTGTTTATTCTTTTTTTTTTTTTGAATTTTGTCTTCTGACTTACATTTCTGTGAAATGATTTTGAGGAGGGAGGTTATAAATGATACAGTAGAATAGAAAGATGTTTAATTTTATTTTCTTGTGGATTGTAATTTGTCGTTTGTCTTTTATTCCTTTAATGGGTCTTTTAGTTGAAGTGATTTTGCTAAAAAATATTTATGCTTTTAGATAGGAAATGTTGTAGGTGGAGTTTATCTCTAAGCATGTAGGGGAATGGTTATGCCATGTGGAAGACTGAAGTAACCAGCAAAAGTAACGTTAAGTAATTACTTCAGGAGTATTAATAATTGGTACAAAGTTGCTGCTTAAGCCCAGAAGTTTGCAGCAATTTTGTTTGATTTGAAGTTATGATGATAGCTGAATAGAATGCAATTCACTGGGAGCCTGTAGTAGGATGAGATCTTATTATTAAAATCTGAGTTAAAACCGAAATATACTGAGTTGCTTTCGTTCACAACTGAAACAATGCCAGCATTTGTGCTTATACTATGTAGAAGGCTTATCCAGGCTTTTTATTTTGTACCACGAATGAACATAATAAGCCTTCTGGTGGAAAAGTGGTGAAATTTGGAGTAATACAGATGTCTCTGTGTGAGTTGTTACTGGTTAAGCACAACTCTAGTACGTGAGTGGTAAGTGGCGTATTTCTAATATGCCTCCAGCAATTTCAGCTTTGCTTCGAGGATTGAGCACTTAAAACTAGCATTGTTGCTGGGATTAGGTCCATCATAGACATTGAGGGAATCAGAACGTTATGATAGCATGAGTTTTACCATCTGAAGAAGTTCAAATGTACATTTGGAATTTAAAACTGAATGCATATGTTGATATCTATTTCCATGGATTTCATTTTCAGTTATCTAGCCCTTTAAATCTATTCTATCAGCTGGTGATTGCTTATTTTTTTCTTCCTTTCATAGACATCTGGATCAGCTTGTTTATATGTCATTTAGTTGAACTACAGCCTGGTGCATAAAACTTTTTTTCTGAAATCCTAGTTGGCTTTATCATGACCTTCATTATTGCTCCCATGTTACTGGAATGTTAATTATGGCAGCAGGAACTATGGAGGAAGCATGGTTTGATTCAGTTGCAGTATTTGACTCTGACTGTGAAGATGATTACCAGAGTGTTCCTGATGGTATGATTTTGGATTTTTTAAATTAATTTAGATATCTTTTACTTACTACCTCTTTGATGGATCAGATATGATTACCTATGCAAATATATGATTAAATACGATTGATATATGCAGATGTGGTATCTCTTAATGGGATTGAAGCCATCCGTGGAGTTTCACCTGAGCAGGTGCAGAAACCGGGGGAGTTATCAACAGGATATTCTGCACATATCTCTGAGGCTGCCAGAAGTTTAGATACTCAGTTTTTAGGTGTAGATGTCATGGCTTCTCAATGTAAACGCAATGAAAGTTCAAATGAAGTAAATGAACCTGTGTTCCTTGATGAAATTTCGTCAGTGGATGCAAGCTCCAACAAAGATGATGGACTTTTGGACAATTGTGGGATTCTTCCAAACAATTGTTTGCCATGTCTTGCATCTACCATTCCTTCCATTGAAAAAAGAAGACCATCAAGTTCTAGTCCTCCTAATACAAGGAAGAAGGCTCCTATGAAACTTCCCTTTAAATGGAGGGAAGGTCATGGGAATGCTACTCTATGTGAGTTGAAATTCTTGAAACATCACTCTGTCATTGTTGGCCAATGTCACTCTCATTGACCTGCCATCCACTTGCGTGCATGGGACTCTATCATTTGATTCATCTTAAATTATAGTTATAATTCACCTCCAAAGTTGTCTAGTAGCTGAAAGAAAAACTGCATTTTGTGATATAGGATGTAGAGTTAATTTCTCTATTACAATGCTAAAAGATGGTTTAGTGGATTCTAGTTTTTCCTGGAGAATGCATCTTATAGTGCAAAATGAGTAAATATAGTGGTTGTAATTCCTCTTTCCTTTCTTTTTATGGTTTTCAGTCTCCTCAAAGACACTTCTACAAAGACCAATCGCAGGTTCCCAGGTACCCTTTTGTCCAATCGAGAAGAAAATGCTTGATTGTTGGTCACACATTGATCCAAGCACTTTCAAAGTTCGAGGAGTAAATTATTTTAAGTAAGATTTTCTGTCTGTAATTTATTTTATAAATACATCATGTGTAAATAAATGCATTAATAGTTTAAACTACATAGTTATAATTACATACATATCCATAGACAAAATTATGTTTGACTTGGATTTGGTTGTTTTTTTATGGCAGGGACAAGAAGAAAGACATTGCTTCGAACTATTCTGCATATTACCCATTTGGTGTAGATGTATTCTTATCTCCACGAAAAGTAGACCATATAGCCCGGTTTGTGGAACTTCCGGTTATTAGTTCTTCTGGGAAACTTCCACCCATACTTATTGTAAATGTTCAGGTACTCCTATTTTCTACTAAAAAATAGTTATCCTTTTACTCTTCTTGCTAAGAATTGTTCTAATTCCAACTGTGGACTCCTAGCTACATTCTAATCCTTAGCTATCTGCCGATCTATTTACCTTTACCTGATCATGCTACATTGTCAACAGAAAATTCTCTAAACCTGTTATAGGTTCTTTCTACAGACTTTCATAAGAAAACTATTTTTATTGGTTTTTTCATATGCTCTAATCTTTTTGTGGCTCCATATTCTTATACTCTTGTTTTGTGGATTTCAGATTCCACTCTACCCTGCCACACTTTTTCAAGGTGAAATTGATGGAGAAGGAATGAGTTTCGTGTTGTACTTTAAACTTTCTGAAAGTTTCTCCAAGGAACTTCCACTGCATTTTCAAGAAAACATCAGAGTAAGATGGAGCCTTTATGGATTCAGTTTATTGCTTGATGTTACTACATACATCCTGCCAAGAGTACTTCTAGTATTTTGGTTTCCTCTTCAATTCCTTAATTGTTGTCTATTTGTCTGTTAATTTGGGGAAGCTCAACACTTCATGTTGCTGACTTGCTGTGTGTTGCGGATGAAATAACTTCTGTCTATATCTTTCTACAGAGGTTGATGGATGATGAAGTTGAAAAAGTGAAGAGTTTTCCTGTAGATACAATTGTACCCTTTCGGGAGAGGTTGAAAATATTGGGCCGTGTTGTCAACCTGGAAGATCTTCATCTGAGTGCAGCAGAACGGAAGCTTATGCAGGCTTACAATGAGAAACCTGTTCTTTCACGTCCCCAGCATGAGTTTTACTCAGTAAGTCTCATTGACTTATTATAATGGTTTCTTTCAATAGAACTATAACTATTCAGCCTAACAATGAGCAATATTTGAAAGTTAAAATGATCCTAGACAGTGCAAAAGCAATTTTTTTACATGCATTACTATCAGTAATTGTCACTATGGTTCTTATATTTTCATTTACTCTCATAATCTCATATCATACCATCTTTAATATCTCCAGCAGATGCTTTCTGTTGTCTTAATGATAAAATGTTCCTGTGATCCTGTCTGTGTCCATATCCATGCCATTCTGTGCTTTTTGATGACAGTTAGTGCAGCCAGCATATTTCTTCAGTGTTAAGAGTTAATGTAGTAGTTACACCAAAAAAAAGAGTTAATGTAGCAGTTAATTCTCAAAAGGCAGTCAAACGGAGCAAAAAGAAATTGTATATCACGAGTTAAAGACTTGAAAGTGAGCATAAAATTCATGTTTTTCTGTGGGCTCCTCCCACTAGTTGATTTATAATACATTTTAGTTGCTTTTTTATGGTACCTTTATCTTTGGCCCGCAATTTATAGTGGTGTCATTTCATTACAAAAGACACAGGATATCCACATGCAGTACTTTATTTTCTAATCTTCTTTTGAATAAACTAACCAATATGATTTTTATTTTGCAGGGAGAAAATTACTTTGAGATTGATTTGGACATACACAGATTCAGTTATATCTCCAGGAAAGGGTTTGAAGCTTTCCTTGAAAGATTAAAGATCTGCATTCTAGATGTTGGCCTCACAATTCAGGCAAGTAGTTTTTGTGAAGTAAAAAATCAAATGTATTTTTTGCATACTTTTCTTTGTTAAATTTATATATAGCAGCTGAAACTTCTGAAGCTCCTACTGATCATTATCTCATTTGCATTATAAAACAGGGGAACAAAGCAGAGGAGCTGCCAGAGCAGGTTTTATGTTGTATTAGGTTAAATGGCATTGAGTACATGAATTATCAGCAACTGGGGCTAACTCAGGATCCCCTCTAATATAATTGCAAAATCATTTGTTATCTTAGAATTATGATTAATAATGGTCATTTCAAGATGTGTTTCTATGGCATCTATGTTCGATGGTAGATGTTATAACATCTTGTCATCAATAATAGAGGCAACAAGCGTGTGATGATGGGATAGCTATGGGCTTTCGATAATGGCCGGGCCAGCCTCAAGGAAGGGTCACTGGCACAAGAATTCAAATATGGACCTACCCACGCCTACTTAAATTACTGACAGGAGGGTCCATACTCACAATTAGTCATTTTTTAAACAAATTTATTCCAGCAAGAAAATAAAAAATAAACATAAATTTAAAGGGGTGGGTTCTGATAAAGAAAAAAGTTTTTATTTTTTGGTTGGAGGACACAGGTGATTGTACAACTATTAGAAATGAATTATACCACTTTACCTGGTCAATGAGTGCACAGTGGTTGAAAGCAACTGGTGGAAACCTCAACTTCACAAAGGAAATATGATATCCAAGACAAGCAAATTCTTTTGCCATAATTGAAATGATACAAAATACAAATATACAATCCCCTACCCCAATGATTGACTGTTTCTGTGGGCCAATGAGTTTCGAATTAAGGAATTGTTTGGGGAGTTGCTTAGTTGAATCCAACATAAAAGGAAAAAAGAATTTCTGGTTTTTAAATATTTTAATGATCCACGATTTACATGAAGTTATTAGGATATTTTAGGTTACTTTTTATACCTTGCTTCTAAGCCCCTTATATTTTCCATGTTTTTGGGGAATATGGGATACTCAAATATACTGGGATCCTAAATATATGTTCAATGTTACCTGCATATAGAAAACAAAAATAAAAAATCCAATCTTTGTCTCAAGTTCCTATTTCTAGAAGGAAACATGAAGAATGAAGTAAAATCAGAGATTCTATCCTTTTCCTAGTGAAATAAGTGAATGCTCAATTTTATGGTTTTACACCTAACAAAAAAACAAATGTTTCAGAATGATATGTGTAACCAGAATAGTTTGAAGTAGCACTACAATTTAACCGAATTTATGGGTTTCCAAGGACATTTGACAATCCTCAAAGTTTACAAGGACCGAGAGGCTTCCCACATAAACCTTTATTTCCAGAATAAGAACTCTCAGGAAAGTCAATCAGAGGCTTACCCTCTGGAATTTCTCCTTCAAGAAGATTGTCTGATAAATTCAATTCCTTCAGCTTTCTCAACTTGAGAAATCCATTGGGTATATTACCAGTAAAGTGATTTTCCTGCAGCTTCAGTCTCTCTAACGAGGTTAAATTTGCCAGCACCTCTGGCAAGTTGGAGGCTAACTCATTGAAGCTCAAATCCAAACTGTGAATAGAATTCAGTCTCCCAATGGAATTTGGTAACCTACCATTCAGAAGGTTATGAGACAAATTCAGAAACTGAATTTCAAATTGCCCTCCTACACCAATTTCCTCAATTCCACTTGAGAAGTTGTTATCAGAAAGATCAATACATGTTAGTGATCCCCCAGAAATACCTTGTTCCATGTCGAATACTCGAGTAATAGAGCCTGTTAGCCTATTTGAGTGAAGATCAAGAACACCAAGATCATGCAAATTTGCAACAGAATCAGGGATGTATGAATCAAGAGAGTTCCTTGAGAGATTTAACAAGTAGAGCTGGTTGAGGCTTCCTATCCATGATGGTATGATTCCAGTGAGAAGGTTCACTGATAAGTCCAGTTCTTGTATTGGACTACTGGTTGTTTGGAAAAAGTCTGGAATTTGGCACTGGATTCCACAACCTGCAAAGTAAATGCGAGAAAGTGATGGCATGTTTGCTATCCATTCTGGGATGGCAGAGAGGTTCAGAGGGTTGAAAGAAAGATCAATTGTTTGAAGATTTTGAAGGGAAGACATCTCTTGAGGCAATGGCCCTTCAATCAAATTACTAGAGATGTTCAACATTATGAGCTGAGAAAGTTGGCCTATTGATTTTGGTATTTGGCCAGATAAGAAGTTGCCACTGAGATAAAGCTCTGTCAAAGATAGCAAATTGCCCAAACTAGATGGCAGTGCTCCTTCAAGTTTGTTGTTTGAGAATGAAACTCTTTGAAGAGATACCAGATAGCCAATATTGGAAGGTATATTTCCAATCAGGTGGTTATGATGGAGTCTTAAGAAGCCCAGAGAAGGCATTTCACCAGATCTTGAGGGAAATGGAATGGTTCCCTCAAGATAGTTGGTGTCCATGTACAAAACTGAAATGGCAGTTAAATTGGTTAGTGAAGAAGGTATCTTCCCGCTTAGCAAATTGTTTGAAAGATCAAGCTTTTCCAGAGCCTGCATCTCACCAATTCTATTGGGTATATTACCCGTAAGAGCATTTTCATGAACATCAAATTCTACCAAATTTATCAAATTCTCAAGTGACTCGGGTATTATACCTGAAAATTGATTTGAATAAAGCAGCAACCTTTTGAGATTTTTTAGGCTTCCAAGGCTTGAAGGGATCGGCCCAGATAGCCTATTTTCGTGCAGGGACAGTTCTTGGAGGTTTGGCAACTCGCCAATGTTTTCTGGTACTGAGCCAGTTAAATTGTTGCCATAAAGGTAGAGCTTTTGGAGCTTTGGTAGGTGAAAACCAATGGTTTGTGGAATTGTTCCACTAAGACCAACTAAACCACCAAGATCAATGATTTCAAGGGAGGTGAGGAGTGTTATGGAAGGAGAAAGCCAGCCTGTCATCTGGGTTTGAAATAAATCTTTATCTGTGGAAATGAACCCTGGGAGATGGATCTCTGTCACTCTAGAGGTTGCATTTTCACAGGCAATACCTTCCCACTCGCAGCAGCTCTGACCAAGCCACTTTTCTAGACGGCCAGATGTGTCCATTTGAATTCCATTCTTGAAACTCATCAAACCTTCCAAGTCATTGGGACTGCACGCTTCTATAGTCCTCCTTGTGTCTCCAAATGCTATCACTGTCAACAATGCAACTATCTGTAGCAGCTGATAATCCATGTTGCTCTAGCAAATGGTATGGTTCTTATGGACTACTCTCTTGCACCTGAAAAGGCTCTTAAGAATGTTAGCTTGGATTTTCATTTTGAGAAATAGTTCATAAAACACCTCAGAGATCTAACTTTTTCTTTTTGGTCACCTTTTCCTTTTAAATTTGTAATGCTGAAAAGCATATTTGTCTCTGGGTCATGATGTCCTTAATAATGCTTTAGAGTCATAGAATTCAAAGACTGGCCCATCTGATTATCTGGATAAGTGGCAGAAATCTCGTCACCCTACAGTTTTTTGGGTATTGAAATAAACCTTTGCTCCTATGTGCTCAGATGTAGGAGTTCTCTGTTAAGAAGCTGCAACTGTAACGTAGTAGTTGGATACCAACCTCCCCCCCTATTTGAAAAATGACAGCTAGCCAACCACATGGTCTGGTTTAATCTGATGGTGGTGGCAGTCTCGTGGTTTTGCACATTGGAAGTTTTGTCAACTTTCTGGTTCTTTTAATATTCTTCCTCTACGTACTTTCATGTTGAGACCACAGAAGATTCCTTCGTTATTGCAATTTTTATGCTCTTCAAGGACTAATCTCTGTCCATAATTTGAAATTCCAAGAGGTATCTTAAATTTGTGAGCCTTATTTACTCCTTCCCTGTACATTTCATTATTTTTATACATATTATTGCAATTTAGAGTACCAATGATTATAGACAATGTTACCTCGGAAGGCAACATCTTTACAAAAAGAAATCCACACAATACGAGGATGCTACTAAACAATATCAGATCCTCATTTGTATAGGGGCAATTTTGAGGGGGTCTTGTTGGCTTTTATTTAAAACGAAAAAATAAACCCATCTGTTGTTGCTTCTTTTGAAGACATCCATCACAACAGCTATTTTTAGGAGGGAAAATTTACTGCAAAGAAAGAAAGCACCTTAATAATTTGCATGACCTTGATATATTTCCAATTGCTATTTGGGATTTTCTTATGTATGGCAACCTCAGCTTCATCGACATGTAGTTTCTAAGAACTACTAAAGCTCACTAGTCACTAGGGTCATGAATCATGATACACAAAATAAAGTAGATACCTTCATGATTCCCTTATTCATGACAAAAAAGTTGGAATTTAAATTAGGATAAAAGTAATGTCAGAGGAAAAAAAAAACAAACATTGGGTTATGGTTATATTAGATAAAGAAATATACAAGTAGCTAACGAATCCAAAACCTGAAGCCTCTGGCAGCAGTTTGAGTTCTACAAATTCTCATGATCTCAATTTTGGTAGGCTGCAAATATCAATTATGGTTCAAAAGATAGTATGGCTGTACTAACATGAGATCTTGATCTCCTGGATCCTCTATGCATACTAGCAATGTATGACACATGCGAGCATGGGAATGCACACAGATTTGATGCAATTCATCTATTGAAGTCTGAAGGGAAACACATTCATTGAGGCTTGAACAGTTGAACCCTGAAGCACGTCAATAACAGGCACCACATGTAGGAGAGAAATCAAAGTCAGCTGACTAATCAAGTAGCAGGACCTACTTTCTCTTCAATTTTTTCTTTCCCTTCTGCTGTCTACAAAATGCCATGAGAATGGAATGATGACACTGATTGTGCATATACAGATGCAGTAGGGCTAGTAACGTATCGCTCTAATTGCCAAAGGTGGCTTTCCCAGTTAACATCTTTAAAGATATTTGAGAAACTTCAAAACCACTCATCCTCTGGAAAGACACTGACAAACCCAAGGATCTTAATTATTATGAAGCAGTAGATGACAAAGATGGCTATTTCGATCATAAAATACTTATCTGATGCATCACTAGACACAAATTTCCCTTTTTCTCTCTGATTTTCCATCAATATATAAATATGAATGTATATCCACACGTTCTTTTATGCAAGATAGATGTACCGATTGGGATCTAGCTCTGTAGCAGGAACATCAATAGCCCTACCAATAATGTTTTTAATAGTGAGCTGATATAGTGATATTACTTTTGGTGAGTGATCCCAAGTATTAATGTCTTCAATGAATTCTACACAATCTACCTTTTAAAAAGTGTTAAGAATTTCTGTTTGAAGATACTTTTAGAAGCTGCCCCTGCCTTTTGTATTTTGAAATACCAAAATGTATCTAACCATTTTCAAAAAATTAAAATGAATAGCATCGAAATTTTATTTTTCATTAGTTATATTATTTGCATGTCCATTTATCAAACACTCAACTGCTCTCAAAAGTAACTTTTGAAGTATTTATACCAGACTTTATTTAGACAGGCTTCTAAAATTAGCTTTTAAAATAGCGTAAACTAGCTATCAGCTTTTAAAGAGCAACAATAAAGCTTTAGTTCACAGTAGGCAAAATCTGAGTCACTCACAACGAACAACTCTATGAATGACTATCTTTAAGTAAATAATTGTTGAAGGCCAAGAGAACCCAAAGGCATTGCGCCTGCCTTTTTTACCTTTCCCTAGAAGGCTTGGTCATCAGAAAGCCACAAGATCACCGTTTCTGCGAGTATCATCAATAAAATAGTGGCAAACCTTTCCTTTCCTACAAATATATCTGTTGCAAACTTGCAATGCTTGCTACTCAGTTAAGCTTTGCAAAAAGCTCCTGAACAATAATGCAGGAACTGATAAACCTTAGAATTAAGAAACACTGGTTGTATCAATGCATGTGTTTGAGTAATGAGTACTAAAGGGAAAGCATATTATACTGATTCAAATGCATAACATAGCACCAAAATAACTAAAGGAAGCATCCTTCCGTTACAGTCAGTACATTACCTGAAAAATTGAAGAAGCAAATCATTCAGGTTCCACTACATTCCCATCCATAGCCGAATATATTAATGCATTTAGACGCGTAGCCCTTTTTTTCTGTGAAGATGAGTTCAAGAGCATGCTATATCTTTCAGGGGATCAACTTCACGCTGGAGCCTTTTCTTCAATTCCCACGGTTCTGAACCCCACTGGAGCCTTTTCTTCACTTCTGGTGTTCTATGTGAAAGCTTCACAACATCACGAGGGACCAGCTGATCTTCTAGCAACAATGAATAGCCAGCAATGCTATATGTTATCCTTCAGTCACAGCAATTTTAACAATTTGTGCCTCGAACCTTCCAGGTTCTCAGTTACCACTGAACCTAGAAATGCATTCAGACATAGGAGTAGAACACTTGTAGAAGACCTTCAAATGCAAGACCATCCAACTGTAGGATTTCAATAGGTCCTACATCTTCGAAATACTCCTACTCATACAATGAAATGCTGTATAGCCTGTATTAAACATATCAAGAAAATAGACATAAAGATGATGATTTTTCCAATTAACATTACAATCTCAATGGTCCGTGCCTCACTTTCTGGTTGAGATTGATATTTGCAAAGTAATCTAGGCCACTTAGCAATGCTTTTCAATTAGCAAATCTTCAAATGCAAATAATGGTGAAATAATGCTACAAGACCCTTTAAGTTCGAGCAGGGATAGAACTGGAAGAGACACAAGTAATCACCTGAACCATTGAATTGATTTGTGAGCGCTGCTTGGAAGCTTTGGCTGGAATGAACTTAGGTTGCAGAAAGAAGAAGCTGAAGGTATGCCTGAAAGCCTGCCGGTTGGTTCATAAGCAAGCAACCAATCATCTGCAGCAGCCAGTGCAGCACTACTTTGTTCAATTCTGTTCTAAAAATTGTATTCAGTGCTTGCTCAACGAAGGGACTAAAATATTTTATAAAGACAGGGGAAAGGGCCAGCCCATGAGCCTCAAACAGATAACAGTGACTCAAGCAAACATGAACACATTCAGAAGCAACTCTCAGATCCCCTGCAGCAGCCTTTAAGGCTAGAAAATGCTTCTTATGGAGAAGAGCAAAATGCTCAGCCTGTCTAAGTCTAAAGTGCTGCTTCTAAAATGGTTGAGAAGACAAGCTTGTAAGGGGAGCAGACTAGCAGTTTATGCTCCACCTCCGCCATAAGAGGCGTTTCAAGATCTGAGGGTAGCAGACTAACTTGGGAGGGTAGAAGATTTCTCATAGAAAGCAGCTCCCCATCAAGATCTGAAATCTCTTAAGATGTACTGCATATAAAGATTTCAGAGATATTTTTTGTTAAATACCATGATTTTAACATAGCAGTAGCAATCCTAACCATGCTTACTGAGTGGATGTCCTTATCCTTCAGGCAATCAGGCTTTTGATATAATAGATGATCAGTTTTTGTTAGAATTTGAAATACGATTCTTGGCCCCTTGTTTAAAAGTTTAAACTTAGGTCAAGTGGTTCTTTGACATGGTAATAGTATACGGCTGACTAAGTGGTTGATCCTTGCTATCCCTAATGTAAAGTATAAATGTGAATAAGGCACTTGGTCTATGTTTCAAGTCCTGTGGACTTTTATACATGGGGGCATGTTAAAGTTATAAAAACCATTCCTGGATCCTTACCAAAAAGCTTAAGTTGCTAAGCTTTATACCAAAGAGAACACAAATAAAAAAATCATGGAATGGTTAACAGTGAATACTGTGAGCAGATATAGAACAATGTATGTTCAAATACCGTGAATCACTAATAAAATTTAAGAACGCGTCTGTCTTTAAAGAAAACTAGAAACTGCAAGGAACTTAATATTGCTAACTGCCAGCATCAGCCGTTGTCTTCTCATGTGCTATATCTGGGGGAAAGGGTTAAACAGTACCTAATGCCTTCC
The DNA here is from genome assembly GCA_023212625.1 of Styphnolobium japonicum. NCBI lineage: Eukaryota > Viridiplantae > Streptophyta > Magnoliopsida > Fabales > Fabaceae > Styphnolobium > Styphnolobium japonicum. Next base: position 28,013,354 of record JALBWW010000011.1, read on the forward strand.
CCATGCTTAAACGGGGACAGAACTTTGCCATCAACGAACACCTGTTTCTAAACTTCATATAACCACTTGAGATGTTCACAATGACGCAATTTGTAGTCAAAGGAACTTCTGAAAGGCAAGGCACGGGATTGATCTTCTCATCGTAATGAAAAATTCACCAAGTGACAAAATGCTTTCTTAAATTCCGAGTACATTGACAACTAAATATTATGATGCCTAAGAATTTGAAAATATAGCAGCCAAGATGTCCTCAGCTGAGATACGTAATTAGCACTTGCAAACTCCCTAAAACCATTTTGACTTGTGTCAGCATAACTTAGTTTAACTTATTTATAATTATTTTATATAAATTTAGACATTTTTACGCATAATTGTGACTTCTACATAAATCAAAACTCAAAATAGATTAGAGAAACTTCAACAAGCATGCCACAACCAAAAGTCTAGACAAATGCTGGTGCTTTATTCTTGCCTGAGAAGTTAGAACTTAGAAGTGTTCATTTGCTGTATGTAAGCATTGTCATATTATCAATTTTATTTGGCAAGAATGGTAATTGTTTGATTTGTATGATTTTGATGAGTCAGATGGGTGTATGTATTGGTTCTCAAATAGACAAATACAATTGGTTTTAGCATCACCAGTTAGCAGAATCATTTTTTTTTCTGCAACTAGTACGTGTGTTACTACTTTGGGATTTGGAGCTGTTTAACTTATCGATGAAACTTGTCTTACGTTTTTTTTTCTTTCTAATTGCCTTTGATAAAAATATTTAGAAGAGAGATTATAAGAAAACATCATCTTATTCTTTATCAAATTTCCAATTTTCTCCATTATATACCATGTTCCGTTGTTTGTACTATTGTCTATTGCTGATACGATATTGGGGGAGTACATGGTATGCAACCATTACCTTATTTAGACCTTAAATGGGTGATGGAGAATTAGAAAGGTTTATGATGGCTATGTACAACTGTGCAAGTGCAGTTAAGTGTTTTGTGCAAAATTTAATCCAAAACATGCTAGCAACAATGAACGAAATAAATAGCCAACCAACTCATAATGTAAGCTTATATAGCGAGCCTGGTAGGTACTTATTCTTCTTTTTTTTTTTTTAATGGGTTACATAAAATGTGCAAGCACCTAGGTAAGGGAAATGAAAATGTGATTTAGTAAAAGACGTTAGTAAGAGAAAGTAAAATGTGATTTAGTAAAAGATTAAACCTCTGACATTAATATCACACCCAACTCTTAAAGAATTGAGTTAGTGTCAATTGAGTTACAAGCTCATTTATAAATAAATATTTACTCATTTAATTTAAAATTTAATTTTAATTCACTGTAATTTCTACTCACATTTCAATAGATAATTTTTTTTAAAGGTCTTTGGTAGGAAAGAATTTTAAATTCCTTGAAATGAATGTAATAAAATTAATTAAGGAAAGAACAGTATTGGTAAAAAAAAATAGTATTTGGAGGAACGAGTTTTAAGGGCGTTTGTTTTGAGTATATTATTTTCGTTTTTAATAAAAAAAATAGAAAAACACTTAAAAATATATGTTTTGTTGGATTTTAATGAAAATATATTTTAGACAATATTCCTTAAAATAGAGCCAAATTTTTAAAAAATAATAATAATCATTTCTATCATTTCCTTGTCAAAATTTCAAAAACAGAAAATGAGAAGTTGAAAGGCAACTTTATAATTATAATAAAAGTTATATCAATCAAACATGTTTTTTAAATTTTAAAAATATGAAAATAAAAATTATTTTCAGGAAATTAAAAAATAAAAAAGTGTCTACTAAATTCCCTACCATCTTAGATACTATGTATAAAATACTAAAATAGTTGGATATAAAAATTATGAGAATTTAAGATATCCTTATTTTATATAATAATTAATATTTATTTAAAAATTTTAAAATATATGATGCATAACATATAAAAAATTTAGAAAACTAATATATAAATTCTTATTTAGAGTGAATTTAATTTTAAATATCTAATTTTTTTTTCAATTTTTGGTATGCTTAAAAGAGTGACCGGTACTATCATGATTTTTTTCATGTGAGTTGTTGTGGTATCTTAATGAGTTTGATATTTATGGTAAATTATCAATTATTTATTGACTGTTGATTTTATAATAAATGTTAAAAAATTTATTAAATATAAAAAATAGTTAATAAATGTTAACTGGGTATCAGTATCTTAAAAAAAATGAATATAAGAATAATTTTTTTTCATAAAAAAAGAAAACAGAAAAGCCGTAAAAATGACATCATCAACTCCAACGGGTTGAAAAATACATCACTATCACCCAACCCGTCGTGCGGCCACCACCTATCTCCCCACCCCAAATCAAATCATTCCTCCAACGGTCTTTAAGTCTTAACGCTCCCAACCTCCCAACTCAAACTCAAACCAAACCAATTCCTTCTTTGGGTCATCTCTTTTGTTTTTTGTTTTTTATAACACAATTCTAATCCATTTCTTCGATGTAATGTGATATTTTTAATTTATTACCAAACAAAGAGTATTATTTTAATTCATTCAATAAAAAGCCATTAAAAATTCTATTAATTTAATGAATAGCCAGTTGGAGTTGGAGAGGCCTGAGGAATATGAATGAGGTGTGCAATTCATGACCACCTGTCTCCCTTTACTGCTACCCCATAAAAAGAATTTTTCATACGAATCATATCATAATTATAATTTCCTTTTCTTAATTTTCATAATAAGGTATTAATATATTCTAATTATGAAAAAAATAATAAACCTCACAAGTCACAAGGGCAATTTAAATATTTTTTCTAACCTTTTAATGGCATATATAATGTATGATAAAAATTTCAAATTTGTAACAAAAACTCAAACTTCACACAAAGACACAAGCTTTTTCTGTTTCTGTGTTCATGTGATTGGAAGCTAGCCTGGTTTGTGCAAGCTAGCCCCTTTTGGCTAAGCTTCCAAAACCATTGATCATACCCAAAAGTGAAACAACCACCCCATTGGTGTTTGATCTTCTGGGTAGTGTTGAAAATCACTTCATTCTACTTGTTGAGTGAAAAAGTTGTGATCTTTGAGGACAATGAAGAGGGGGAAGCTAGACCCATTGGTGCTACCCAACAACAGGTTAAGACTGCTTCAGATTTTCATGGCTATGATGCTTCTCTATTTGCTCTTCATAACCTTCGAAATCGAAACCCCTCTTGCTTTCAGAACTGGGTTTGTGTCAGTGTCCTCTGAAGGTGCTTTTGGGTTCATCACAGATGCATTGCCAAGGCCTTTGTTGCTAGAGAGCGAACACCAACACACCCATCACAGTAAAGCTGCAAATTTTCCCTCAGAGGAAGCTTTTCGGGTATTGCAAGGTTCAGTGCATCGAAAACCCGAGAGACAGATGCAGGAGTTGCAGAAAGTTTCCACCTTGAGCTTCAATGAAGGTTTGTCTGACACCAATGTCACCAAAGACGAGTTTTCTGAACTTCACAAGGCTGCAAGGCATGCTTGGGTTGTGGGGAAGAGGCTCTGGGAAGAAATGGGTAGTGGGAAAATGGAGAACGTGGTGAAGAAGTCCAAGGCTGAGAACTTTTCTGATTCGTGTCAGCACTCAATTTCCCTATCTGGGTCTGAAAATTTTCGGATCATGGTGCTTCCTTGTGGGTTGACGTTGGGGTCTCATGTTACTGTTGTTGGGACTCCTCGTTGGGCTCACTTGAAGGATGGTGATGATTCTGTGATGGTGTCACAGTTTATGATGGAGCTGCAAGGTTTGAAGACTGTGGACAAGGAGGAGCCACCGAGGATACTGCATTTCAATCCCAGGTTGAAAGGGGATTGGAGTGGGAGACCTGTGATTGAGCAGAACACTTGCTATAGGATGCAGTGGGGTTCTGCATTCAGGTGTGAGGGATGGAAGTCTCGGGCTGATGAGGAAACTGGTGATTGATTTCAACCAATTCTTTTTTCAATTTGGAAAATGCATGATATGTTGTTGTCTTTGATTATCATCTTTAATTTCCAATTGCATTGAACTGCATGTATGTAGTATAAGGGGTTTGCCAAATACACTGCAAAGATGCATTAGGTGCTCAGTTAGTTGGATTCATGATGATAGGAAGTTAATTTTAGAGTAGTCATTGTAAATAACAGTGGGGGAAATCTTCTCTTATTTTCTTTTTTGAATTTCATCAATTCAGATATATAGTAATTTTTAGTCCTTCGTTCCATGGACATTATTCCTGTATTCTCTGGTTCACTGTGGTCTGTAGTGTGAATTAGACAAAAGAAAGAAAAGAAAAGAAAAACTGCATTCTGTTACTTATCATCATTTTCATTCTCTTTGGTGAATTTGTGTACATTTTGTATGCTTCATTTTTCTCTTTAGCATGTCAAATCCAAGGGACATTGCTCATCTTTGCTGATTTTCTGTGCTTTATGAAGTTGATGGACTGATGAAGTGTGAAAAGTGGATTCGTGATGATGACAGCCGCTCAGAAGAGTCAAAGGCAACATGGTGGTTAAACAGACTGATAGGGCGAAAAAAGAAGGTCACTATAGATTGGCCATATCCTTTTGTAGAGGGAAGATTATTTGTTCTCACCTTAAGTGCTGGCTTGGAAGGCTACCATGTTAGTGTGGATGGAAGGCATGTGACATCTTTCCCCTATCGCACGGTGGGTACACTAATCATATCTTTGTTTTTATTTTTGAATCAAGGAATATCATAAGAATTTATGTTATATTCACAGGGCTTCGCTCTTGAGGACGCTACTGGTCTATCCATAAATGGGGATGTTGATGTGCACTCTATATTTGCTGCTTCATTACCTACATCACATCCTAGTTTTGCTCCACAGATGCATCTTGAATTGCTTCCTCGATGGAAAGCTCCACCTCTCCTCCATGTGAATGTGGAGCTCTTCATTGGAATACTTTCTGCTGGCAACCATTTTGCCGAACGGATGGCAGTAAGGAAGTCCTGGATGCAACATAAGCTAATCAAATCTTCACATGTTGTAGCTCGATTCTTTGTTGCCTTGGTAAGAGTGAATCCATCTTTCCTCCCTTCAATAAAGATATAAATCTGCAAATGCATATTTTTTATGTTAAAAATATTTACTACTTTTCCATTTCTCATATGATAGCATGGAAGGAAGGATATGAATGTGGACATAAAGAAAGAAGCAGATTATTTTGGCGATATTATTATAGTCCCGTATATGGATCATTATGACCTTGTTGTGCTGAAGACCATAGCTATCAATGAATACGGGGTGAGTGATGGAGAGGAGCAAAATATTGTTCATTTGTGTTTATATTTTCTGTATCCTCCGTTTGGCCTCCTTGTTTTCCTATATTATTGGTTGTTATTTAACATGGTTCTTTGCAGATTCGTGCAGTGTCTGCTAAGTATATCATGAAGTGTGATGATGACACATTTGTCAGAGTGGATTCTATCATCAGCGAAGCAAGAAAAGTTGGAAGTGACAGAAGTCTCTACATTGGAAACATGAATTACCACCATAGGCCCCTTCGTCATGGCAAATGGGCAGTAACATATGAGGTATGCTTTTTCTCTTGGTTTGCATTTCATTTATTCTATTTATAACTACATTGCTTAACATATGTAGTTAGCTATCTATATTATTATTATTATGTGGAATATGGCTTAAAAGCAGTTGCTTTTACTATTTGTTTTTATAGTGCATAATGTTGCAAATTGTCATGAGATGCAGTATTGGTTTGAAATTTTTGTCCTTTTCAGTAGAGTTTATTTGCTTAAAATACTAAGGAACAGTTCCATCTAATTTTCCCCCCTCAGCCGTTAAATCCTGGATCTGTCCCTGACCCTGGCTGTCTTGTCTACTTGTAGGCTCTGTGCCATGGTTTTATTGTTTGCATTTGAGTATTTAAAGAAACTACTACTTCGGTCATGCATATTCTTTCTGAATATTATGAATTCTTGCTGCTCATATATATTTTGCCTAAAATCCCATATGGTCGAGCTGGTGAAGTCATTTGACATTTGTTGTCAGACAAATTCTGTCAGTTGAAACATTTATTTCTTAGTCATTGGCTAAAGTTCTGCATGTTATGTTTCTGTTTGGTGTGAGATTCTGAGTGGATGATTATTGAACATTAAGTATTCTTTTCGTAATCCATCAAATATTCCATTTAGGCATATGACTGTGAGAGTTTCACATAATATGACTGCATTTGAATGAGCTGAACTTCCAGACTTTTGGAAGTTCTATGAAATGATATTTATGACACTCATTGTCTTGGACTTTTGGTTTCTTTTGTGATCGAATTTGTCATCAAATGCTCTCTGTTTAGGAAAACTACTGACTGTTTCTTGCCTTTTGGTTTCAGGAATGGGTGGAGGAAGAGTATCCTGCCTATGCTAATGGTCCAGGTTACATAGTCTCATCTGACATTGCTCAGTTCATTGTATCCGAGTTTGAGAAGCACAGATTAAAAGTATGTTTACAAATGATCTTTGCTTGTTTGTGCATGTACTTGTGTCTTGACATACTGAGCGAAGGTGTTTGGCTGTTGATGACATCATTAACCAATTTCAATGTGGTGTAGTTATTTAAAATGGAGGATGTGAGCATGGGAATGTGGGTAGAGCAGTTCAACAGTTCAAGACCAGTAGAGTATGTGCACAGCTTGAAGTTCTGCCAATTTGGGTGCATTGATGATTACTACACTGCACATTACCAATCTCCACGGCAAATGACTTGCATGTGGGATAAGTTGCAACATCAGGGAAAACCCCTCTGTTGCAACATGAGATGACATATAAGGAAGTTATAGGAGAAACTGAAAAGGAAGACGCAGAGAGGCAAGTTCTATGGTCATATAATATAGCTGTAAATATGCACTGGGGACCTTTGTGACCTCCACATATTCATTCATTGTTTAATCTCTTTCTTTTTCCCCTTTTTTGATTCCCCACAAATAGATGGCCTAGGTATATCATATAAAGTTAAAGTTGGATACTGCAGCAATCGCTGAAGGAACAAACCAATGGTTTGTAAATTTGTAATGTAGAGCAAAATGGTACAGAAGCAGAATAAAATGAATTTTTCTTCTTTGATTTCACAAGTTGTTGGTTATGCAAAAGTTATCATATAAGTAGCCACTTGAACTATAGTCAAGTGGTAGCGAGAGTTTCATTTAAGGGTATGTTAATGAAATAAATTACTTAACCTTCCATCTTCTTTCTGTCTCTTCATTTCGTTTTGATTCCTTCCTCTCCTAAACATATCTTAAAATATCAGTCTCACCATAAAATGTAGTGTTGGTGGACTCAATTTTGTCCCCCTCAAAATATTAAAAATTTAAATAAATCGTCTATCACCCCCTTTCTTTGTACGGTTATCTCCATCTTTCCATTTTCTTTTTCCTTCTAGCACACTCCATTTTCACACAGATTACTTTGATATTCAATTTTTTTTAATACTGATATTTAGAGTGAGTTGTTAATTATTTATTAATTGTTGATTATATTTAATAAATTTTTAATATTTATTATAAAATTAACAATTAATAAATATTTGACAATTTACCATAACTATTATACACATAAGAGTGTAGCAACTTCCTTTTTACGCTCTTCCCTTGCAGCTCAAAGTTCTCTTGTATTTACCATCTAACCATGCTTCACTAGGGCTGTTAAATGGGCCAGTCCGGCCCGTTTAGGCCCACCCGCGACGGGCCCCGGGTTAAACGGGTAGGGTTAAAATTGTTCGTGTTTAAACGAGTTGTAAATTAGTTAACCCGACTCGCCTCGTATAAACTCGCGGGCCTAAACGAGCCGGCCCGCGAAACTTTTTTTTTTAACTTTTAAACTTTGAAATAAATTTAAATTTAATAAAAATTTTAATTTAATAATCTCAAATTAAATATTACATTACATAGACATAGTATTTAATACTTTAATCTCATTTAAAGGGTTAAGGGATAATTTAAACAAATAAATAATATAAACTTATGGAGTATGACGAATGTGTTTGTGTATGAGTTGTGTCATTACTAGCATATATAATACATATATTTTGTATTTTTGTTTGTGAAAAGACTGTTTAATTAACTTTTAAATTTTTAAATTGAAATTTTTTTTAGATACAAATAAATTGAGATTTAAAAAAAAAAAGTTATGCAGGCGGCCCGCTGCTCCAGCGGGTTTACTCGCGTTTTTACGGGTCACTATTTTTGAAACCCGATTCTCATAATTTATGCGGGTAAACGGGTCGGCCCAATGAGTTTGACCAGTTTTGACGGCCCTATGCTTCACCCCATCTCACTATACTCAGTACATGTATTCAATCTCGTTTGTGCTAATTAGGGGTCTTATGTCATCTTTGATCTCATTCATAAATTGCTAACCTAGTCATTCCTGTTAATAAACCAACATTCATTTTAATTTTTTTTAACAAATTAAAAATGGATTTTCTTAATATTTAAAATATAATTAAAATTAACAAACAAATAAATAATTTTTAAAAAGTTACATGACTTTGATTTTGTCATTTGAGAATACCTACATATTTTAAACAATCCAAACTTATAAATATTTTAATTTGATTATCTTTAGTTTTTAAGAGGTTTTTCCGGTATCTTTCTTTTTTATGAAATTACTAGTACCCTTTAACAATTAGTTATTAATATTTGTTTGTGTCTTATTTACTTAAAATATAAATATAACAAATTCTGTTTTGTATTTATATTTCAATTAAATAGAACATGAGGCTAAATATTATTCACTAATTACTAAAGATACTTGTACCTTTTTAAAAATAAAAGATACCGAAAGTATCTCCTAATTTTTATCTGACATGTAAATATTTTAAGATTTTATTTTTTATTCTATTGTATAAGATAAGTTAAGTATTATTTATGTTTCTGCGTATAAATCAACTCTTCAATCCGATTTTGTTTTACATACTTATATTTTTCTTAAGAGTACTTTGCCAATTATTTTCATTATCAAATAAAAATTAATGACAACTCTATTTTGCTTTCAATTCTTCACGTTTTGAGGTGCCGTGACACTAGAAAGCTTATTTTACTTAAGCATGGGCTTTTGATACCACCTGCTTCAAAATTTTGTTTTTGTTAAGAAAAAAAAGTAATGTAGGGAGTATTTAATGTATATATAGAATTAATTGACAAATTTACATTACTTAATAACTTTTTATATGAAATTATTTTGATCAATTTATTGTTAATATATAATTAATTATTAAGTAAATCTAACATGCTAAATTTTTTTTAAAAATTAAGTATAAGTTTGTGATTAAAGGAGTGATTTTTTATTTATTTGAAAAATTAATTATAAGTTAATTTTAAGATATTTTAATAAAATTGAAAATAATGTTAGAATAATGTAAAAAATTATACGAGTATGATACATACCTTTTAATCAGACTGAATTTTGAGAAGATGCTGGCGTCAATGCATCTTAAAGAAAATTGTCTGTTTTGTTCGGTGGGAATAAATCTGTAGGTCTAAAGCTTGCTGGAGCTTCTCAGGTTAGAAGAGAAAAAGCAAAAACAAAATAGAAAAGCCCCATACAAAGGAAGAGATTCTTTGTTAGTGGACCAAGACTTGGAACCCCATTCCATATTCCTTATTTTTAATATAGCCATCAATCCATCTAGCCTACAAAGTGTACACTATAAACATTCACTGTACTAGCTATATATATATATATATATATATATATATATATATATCAAACTCAATGTAGCTGATGGCGGTCCGCGAAGCTTTCTCCTTTATATCCAAATTGGTTACCTTTATAAAAAGGTATGATGAATTAATATGACTAAAATGGAGCTGAATTTAATGTTCTTTTGGTGCACGTAATGGAGGCACTCTATTATACACTATAGAAAAAAAATCGCATTCATTGACTGCAGAACATACATGAACTCACAGGAAATTCAAATTACAGTTTGCATGTGCACACTGCTGCCACCCGAGGGTAGAGGAAATGAATGGCCATATTCTTTGTAAGTTTTAACTGGGAAAGTCATACATTTTTTTCCCAACAATCAAAGTTGTGAAACCCCTCAGAAATGTTTTGATTGATTACTTGGGTCCTGAGCTTGATTGTTGAAGTATCATCCAAGTAGCTACAAGAAGAACCAAACCAGCGACCATGCCATGGGATAGACCGACCAAGCAACCTCTGAAGACAGAAGGCCAAAACAATTTTAGCGTCAGGCATTACAAATGATAAACTGCAAATTGACAAGTAAAAAGTGGCAATTTTGCTCACCATCTAAAACCATTATTATAAGATGATGTGAAGAAACAATCTGTTGTTGTGTTAATCCCATTAGGACAGTTGCATATAAATGAATTGTAAGCTCCATTGTATCCACAGACTCCATAGCTCCTTTCACAAGCAGCACATTAGCTCGGATAGTCATTTGTCACAATGAACTTGTACTTGAGTGCTATTCCATAGTTCCACTTTTCAGGATCTGATTGCTGACCATTGAATTTGTAAAATCCTGAATATGAAGGGCATTGCAGCTTCTGCAAATCCATTTCAAAAGGATGGCCCGAGATTGACTGGTGTGTAAACACAGCATGTAGAGATTGGGAGGTTGATAGTACTAATAGGCCTGCATGAATATAGGAGACTGCAAATGAGTGTCCCCTCATCACAGAGAAGCTTGGAATTGTTTCCATCGTCAAAACCATTTGATTTGTATATAGAAGATGAATTCATTGAGCAGTCTAATAGAGCAAAGATGGTACTATCATCAAAAGTGAATGGGGCGTCCCAATCTAAGCCAAAGCCTCTGCTAGGCACAGTACAAGAACAGGTTGACATGGTGGGATCTGAGATGTATATGACTTGATTGGTATAGTCAATTGAAGTAACAAGGTAGGACCCTGTGTGAGTAGTGAAGGTGAGCTTTTGTTGGCTACAAGTCACGTGGTTGGAAGCGAGGATCGCCATAACCAGGGTCACTGCCAAATGGGTACTTAAGAATTTCTTTGCCACAGTTTGTCTGGCAGATTTGAGCAGAGATCCAAAAAGGAAGTAGGAAAAGGAAAATGGAGAGAGGAGGAACTGAAGGATAGCTTAGCTCCATTAGTTCTCAAGAGGCTAAAGAAGGAAAGGGAAAGATGTAAAGCAAGAAGAGGAGGGGGCTAGCTAACAAGATTAGTGCTGGACTGCTGGTATTTAATGAATTATTGAAAGCAGCTAGCTAGCTAGCAGATAAGTATTGCCTTTATGAGGAGTGAAAATAAAATGGAAGAACTTGTGTTTTTTTATATGAGGGTTTGTTTAATGCTTTCGGTGGTAGGCTGGCTAGCTTTTGGTTCATTTTTTTTCTTGCTTTCATTATTATTAGATTAAATGCCTCGTAAACAATAGGCGTGACTCAGTTGTCAAACTGAGCTCCATATGGACGGACATTACCTGCAGTGCAGGATTTCAAATTCCACTATAAGTATTTTTGTGATCAGGACAAAACCGACCGATCAGAGATTAGTATCATAACAAAGGGTGTGGAGATACCTTGTGATCTTTTTTTTTTTTTAAATGCCTCGGTTTAATAACTTCTCCTCTCTGTTCTTTATCGAGTTCTGGTTTTATCTGCTAGAAGAGCTTTATTTCTCTTCTCCACCTTCATATTTTGTATGTCTAAGATAAAACAAATCTAATATGGTGCTAGAGCACATGAATTATTTCAAATCTTATACTTACATATATCGCATGCCCACATGCTTGAGCAGCCCCATTTAGACCAGTAACACAAGTCACAGGCAATTGTGCAGTCTAAAATCCTTCAATTCCACTTCATGTGATGGACATTTGAGTTTGAAGTAGATCTTTTATTCATAGCTGCTGTGTGAAAGAATAATGTAACATAAATAATTCTTTATACATATAAAAGTTATATTTTTCTCTTTATCATTAGTTATAATTTGTTTAAGATTAAATCAAAATTTCTTATAGAAGTCTACATAAATTTTAATGACTGTACATATTAGTTATTTCTTTTTCTTATAACATTTTTGAGTATGAAACCCTGCAGAATAATACAGTCCCTTCTAAATATTTTAGGATTTCAATCTTTCCTTATTTTTTTAATAAAGGAAGAAACACCTACCTACTTCTCCCGTCCCCAAAACTAGGGTTGCCAAAAGTTTCTACGCTTATGAAGGCTTAACAAAAAACACACATGCCTAGTTATAACAAGCAAAAAGGGAATGAAATTTTAACAGATATGAGTTGAGTAAGAATGGAGTAATGATTACATTTATACTTTTAATAATAATTCTTGCACACCATTTTTTTTACACCACTTTTACACTTGGTTAAAGATGAGTAAATTTTTTTGTTAATACAGTATATTGTTTGGTTAATGAGTTTTGGTAACCAATCACTTACAAGCTAGTAAAACTTATTAACCAAATGATATGCTGTATTAACCAAACATTTACTTATTGTTAACTAAGTATAAAAATGGTATAAAAAAATGATGTGCACATATCATTACTTTTTATACTTTTCATCAACCTTTTTTTTTCAACTCTTATGTTTTTCTTCTTATTTTATTAATTATTAGTTTAATATCCAATTATCATCCTCAAAGTAATTACATTGAACCCTAGACTATAGTTGGTGGAGGAAGAACAAATAAAACGCAAATAAAAAAGAATGTATTCATCTATAATTATACTTTTTCACTTCACTGCACAATTTTATTTTTATTTTTATCTCCCTTTTATCAAATATATTTTTCTTTCAATTTGTACACTAAGTATACTCGAGTTAGCTTTTACGTCAATTGAGATTAAATCATTTCTTGAGTAATCTTAAAAGAACATTTCCCATATCAACTTAATGTATTTAGAAAATTAATTCTCTTTAAGTGTTAGTTCAAAATTCAAACTCGAGTAATCAAGGTAATAAGTACATTTCCTTAACTATTATGGCAACTCTTTGGGTTACCAAATTTAATTTTATTAGAAGAACATTTCTCATACATTCATGGTATAATTTCTTTAAACATCACATCCAAAGTTTTTGAACAAATAGTGAACTAACAAAACTTCAAGTCCAGATTCAATTAGTTTGTTGAGCCAATTGAATCAGATGATATCATATAAATAATTAACATACAACATAAAATCTTTGAAAATATTCATAAAATGTGAAAAAATATGTTCTTTTAAAAAATCATAATAGATTGATTCAATTAGTCAGTTCAATTTTTTTTCACTTGATCCAAACATATATAACCTTCATTTTGATTATGAAATTGAATTATAATCGGTTGAGTAGCTAGTTCACATTACAATACTACTTTTTCTTAGCTCTAATTATTGCTAAATCTTTTCTATATATGTGTTAATTTTTCTTTAATAATTTAAGTATATATATATGCCTAAATTTTTATTAACTATTTTTTTATCCTTTATAACAATTCTCTTAACTGAATTCAATATTATAATAAAATAAAATAACATATTTATCATTTAAAAAATAGTACTTTCAATAAGAAATAAGAGAATTAGTGATTTAAAGTTTAAACGAAAATTAATATTATTATTTATAATAAATAAACATTAAAAAAAAAATAACTCACGCAGGCTTTGATTTTTACTGTTGTTTGAGGAGCTTATCTCGTGTGTGTTGTTCTTCTCTTCAATCTTCATCTTATTGTTTCGGCAGTGCCCTTCTTCCGTTCCATCTTCCCCAAGCATGCACTGCACAGTACAAAGTAAGCTTTGAAACCAACAAGAAGACATAAGAGCTTCCTCAAATACCCCATGAGTGAGGTCTTCACCTCATTCATTCTCACTCACCCCTTCCTTCCTTTGAGTTATTTTTTGGGTTTTTTTTTTCCCTTTCATAGTTCTGTTTGAAAAAGAAGGGATTTTTGTATTGGGAAAGGTTCTTGCTTGCAGATTTGAATTTTTGATGAAAGACCCTCTTCGTTTTTATCATTCTACATGGGAGAGAATGACCACACCCACATCACTGTGCTGGAAATTTCAAAACTTTTGTAATGGGTTTTCCTCTTTCACATGAAGAGAGCAGCTATCTCCTCCTCTTTCCATTGTTTTCCACTATTTCACTGTCATCCACTTCTGGGTTTTGCTCCAAGATGTTTGAGTGGGAGATTATTCTCTTCTTTGGGTTCAACCAATACCAGACCTTTTCCTGATTACTCCCCAAGAAAGCCTGCCATCAGAGACACTGAACTTGTGCATCACATCTCCACCACCATTAAGCAACGCCACTCTGAGACTCTTCGCCTCATTCTCAAACCTTATGAATCCAAGTTCAGGCCTAACCATCTGATTTGGGTTCTTATGGACATCAAGAATGACTATAAACTTGTTTTGGATTTCTTCAACTGGGCACGCCTACGCAGAGACCCATCATTGGAAGCCCTTTGCATTGTGGTTCAGATTGCTGTGGCTTCAAAGGATCTAAGAATGGCACACATGCTGATTTTTGAGTTCTGGGCAAAGCCCAATTTGGATGTTGGTCATTCATTTGCTCATTTTACTGAGAGGTTAATATACACATACAAGGACTGGGGTGCTGACCCTCTTGTATTTGATGTATTCTTCCAGGTACTTGTTGAAGCTGGGCTGCTTCTAGAAGCTGGGAAACTGTTTGATAAATTGTTAAGTTATGGTATTCTTGTCTCTGTAGATTCTTGTAATTTGTTTCTAACTAGGCTATCAAACAATTTTGATGGGATAAAGATGGCATTGAAGGTATTCAATAAGTATCCAGAAGTTGGTATTTGTTGGAACACCATGTCATATAATATCATTCTTCATTCTCTTTGTCAATTGGGTAAGATAAAAGAAGCACATAATCTGCTAATACAAATGGAATTTAGGGGAAATGTTCCTGATGTTGTAAGTTATAGCACTGTAATTAGTGGATATTGTCAAATTGGACAGCTAGAAAAGGTCTTAAAGCTCATGGAAGAGTTGCAGAGAAAGGGATTGAAACCAAATCAATACACCTACAATAACATAATTGTTCTTCTTTGTAAGACTGGTGAGGTAGTTGAAGTGGAGCAAGTCTTGAGGGAGATGACAAACCAGGGGATTTTTCCTGATAATGTAGTCTACACAACTCTCATCAGTGGTTTCTGCAAGTCTGGGAATGTTTCAGCTGCATACAAGATCTTTGAAGAAATGAGGCGCAAGAAAATAGTTCCTGATTTTGTGGCATATACTTCCTTGCTTCATGGGCATTGTCAAACTGGAAAGATGGTGGAAGCACACAAACTGTTTGGTGAAATGCTCAGTAGAGGGTTGGAACTAGATGAAGTTACTTATACTGCCCTCATTGACGGGTATTGCAAGGCAGGGGATATGAAAGAGGCTTTCTCTCTTCACAACCAGATGGTTCAGAAGGGTCTGACTCCAAACGTTGTCACTTATACTGCATTAGTTGATGGCCTGTGTAAACGTGGAGAGGTAGATATAGCGAATGAGCTTCTTCATGAGATGTCTGGAAAGGGCCTTCAACCAAATGTCTGCACTTACAACGCAATTATCAATGGCCTTTGTAAGATTGGAAATATAGTGCAAGCAGTAAAACTGATGGAAGAAATGGATCTGGCAGGGTTTTATCCTGACACTATTACATACACTACACTCATGGATGCCTACTGTAAGATGGGGGAAATGGCCAAGGCTCACGAGCTGCTGCGGATTATGCTTGATAAAGGACTTCAACCTACAATTGTTACATTCAATGTGCTAATGAATGGGTTTTGCATGTCAGGGATGTTGGGAGATGGTGAAAGACTAATCAAATGGATGTTAGAAAAGGGTATAATGCCAAATGCCACAACATTCAATTCTCTTATGAAGCAGTACTGCATTAGAAATAACATGCGTGCCACTACTGAGATTTATAAGGGGATGCATGCTCAAGGAGTGATGCCTGATTGCAACACCTATAATATTTTGATAAAAGGGCATTGTAAAGCTAGAAATATGAAAGAGGCATGGTTTTTGCATAAAGAAATGGTTGAAAAGGGATTTAGTCTCACAGCTACTTCCTATAATGCTCTTATAAAAGGTTTCTATAAGAGGAAGAAATTTGTGGAGGCTAGGAAGCTATTTGAGGAGATGAGAACACAAGGCTTGGTCGCAGAAAAAGAGATATATGATATTTTTGTTGATGTAAACTATGAAGAAGGGAACTGGGAAATTACTCTTGAGCTTTGTGACGAAGCAATAGAGAAATGTCTTGTTAAGAAAACTTAGTTGAATTTTGTCTGTCAGTATGATGGAATTGTCAAGGGCGGTAATGCTGTTTGTTTCTGCTTCTTCTTGCTTGGTGGTTCAGTTGAAAGTAACTTGCACATCATAACATCAATTACTCTCATCATTAAAAGAGTGACACTTGACTTCCAGGTATTTTGCAAAAAACTGAAGCAGATTATCTTACAAACACAGAGGAAGTAGTAACATTCTCATATTCAACAGGACACTTCAAGATTTTCTGAGGATATAGTATTGGGATTGTAAGAGATGGATGTGCTGTAGCCTGTATCTCTCCCCCCCCCCCCCTCTCTCTCTTTCAATATAAGAAACAAATGTAATAGAGAATTTTTTTGACAGAAAGATGTAAATAGAGATTTTAAATGAAAGAATCTCTTGTAACCTTCTATTTTTCTGATGTAGTTTTGCCATCCTTTAAAATCTGTTAGAGTACTGTAATCAATGATGGTGGACTTCATAGTTGATGTAAGTGCTAAAAAATTTAAATCCCTTTAAAGGAATATCTTACCCAAATTTCTACCTTTTGTCTACTTGAATGAAGCATTACAGATGATGTAAAAAAAATTATTAATCTTTAGTAACAAAATTACATGGTGACAAAATGTGATTTAGTTTGCATGAATATATTAAAATGAGTTCTAGTTAATTTTGAAGTGCAAGGAATAAGTTTTTGTGTTCATAAGAATAATAATAATCAGCAACTGCAAAAGTTCAAAATCAGGCACTTTGACGGTACGGAGGTCTAAACATAGGACCTCCTGCCCACTTGTGGTGGCTTTCTTTTCCTTTCTTCTTTACACCTAGCGAAGATTTATTCTTACTATAATTTTCTGTCATGGTAATATAGATGCCTTTCATATCATCTAGACAGTCTTACTGGTAACCTTTTTTTGTCTCAGTTCTGTACTGTGATTTATGTTTCTTACAGTGCTCTCAATGCTTGAAGTACGTAACCACTTTGTGGTTGCAGAAATATTATCTCAACTCTCAACTACCTCTGAAAATATGGTTGTACTAACAATGAAGGATGTAGCTGCCTGAGGTATATATTGAAATAGACATAAATATTGTGATATAATAAAACTTAAAATGTCTTATTAAAATTAAAAATATTTCACTATATCTAATAACTAATAAGAGTGCTTGATTTGTCTATAATGAATTTTTTAATTATCCATGTTTTATAGCATATAGAATATATGTACAGATACAATTGAGTAGGTAAAATAGGATTCGTGAGGTGGATTTCCAAGCTGGTTTTATACAAGGAAATTAAGGATACATGTAGGCTGTATAGCTCACTGAATGACTAAATCTCTATTATTAAATTTTAGAGCTGTGTACTTCTCTCTTAGTCTGGGAAATTTTAATATACTCTGGACGTGAGAGAGTGACACATAAAAATGTAATTAAATATATAATTAAATTAATTATGAAAAGTAATCTAAACTATTGATTACAATGCATTTAATATATAGAAGAATTTGTTAAGGTGATAGACGGGCACAACTATCCTCCAAAGGAGGATTAATTAATGTGGCTGATAGCCATCCTTCAAGCTACTAGAAGGCATTTAGTTGGGGATATTTTTGGAATAAAATGCAAAAATCCTATTTGGATGTACGTATTGATGGATACTGCTCATCATGTACCTAGAACTGGCACTTGAAATAACCTGTTTCTCTTGCAAAAGCACAGTGTATGCTATATTAGCACTATGAAGAATAGCAATTTTAGAGCCGAGCAAAAAATTAAGTTCACGCTTCATCTGAAGTGAAGAAGGGATTGAAACTAAAACCCATATATCTGTTTGATATCACTACCGTTTCTTTCATCATCTTGCTTCATTTATTGGCACAGCATTATACTAGTGGCAGTGCAACAAGCAAATCAAATACCTCCTGGCACGGCATTTATGGGTGCATGATGGAAATAAATGACTACTCACACTCACGGGAGCAACCTAAAGTAAAGGCCTAAAGGGAATTAGAGTAGGCCAACCAACCAGCAGGCATTAGTCTGTCTCAATGGTACCGTGAACATTTCAAAAACATCCTATTGGATAATTTATATATATATATATATATATATATATATAAATTATATAAAGTATAAATTAAGTTAAGAAAAAATTAATATATTATTATTCTTAATATAAAAATTTATTAATATAAAAATTTATTAATTAATTTAATATAGAATAATAACATCAATTTTTTACTAGTCTTTTTAAGACGAGAGAGTTGTTGTTGCCTGTTAGGCGAGTGAGAAATAAAATATTATTTTAATCTGCTAAAAACGTAATATATAGTATAATATAATAATATATGTCATTAGATTAAATTTAAAATATTTTATAATAAATTAAATCAAATACGACGGTTAAAAATTTATTAATACTCTTCGAATAGATAAATATATAATTTTTTGTAGGAGCTTTCAATTCTTCCAAATAGATCTCAATAAAGATCTCCTTAATTACAAAAAAACAAAAAGTGTCCTCCCTCGTGATTCATAAATGCCATACAACTCTTTCATTTTACTCTCTCAGTCTCAAAATTTTGGTAGTTTTAGCATTTGATTTTTTATTTTAAAATTTTGATTATTTTAAAATTTTAATAAATAATTAAGTATTTTTTTAATATATCTTAAATTAATTAAAAATATACATTAATTATATTTTATGTTTATTAAGTAGTTATAATAAAATTTACATTGAAAAATGATATTTTTATTAAAGTAACACCAACCATAAAATAGACATTAATAAATGCATGACTAAAAGCAACATTCATGTCTATTTCAACTAAAGACATACGATCATCCTTCTTTGTAGCCATCTTGATCTATGATTAGGATGAAACTCATCTTTTACAAGCAAATTTGGAAGACTTTAAAATATTTAAAAATTTAGATTGAGTGGGAAATTTTAATTTAATGTTGAAGGAACCAAATTGTGGAACTTACAAATTTTTTGGTGAGAAAGATTTTTGGTGGCAAACACAAATGTATAGCCAGGAAATTTTTTTTTAAAATCTTAAAAAAGCTCTAAAGTTGGTTACGGTATTAATACTCAAAATTTAAGAATATGAAAAAACAAATTAGTGTAACATGGAAAGGCTCTAAGATCATGGAAAATTTTGGATGTGCTGTTTTGGAGTAGTTGAGATTAATAAATATTATGAAATTTTGGAAAATAATTAGTGACAAAAAGAAGCAATAATTAGGGATATTTTAGTCTAAATTTATCTCAATTAGTTATTTCTTAACCTCTGTGTCAAAACCTTAAACAACAAAAGTTTTGGGACGGAAGTAGTTTTTTACAACTCTTTTTTTTCACTTTCAAAAGTATATTTAATAACTATTTTTATATTTTTTTTATTAGTCAATTTATATTCAAAATATTCTTTAATTTTTTTTTTAAAATACGAGCAATATAAAATTAAGTTAAAAAGTTAATTACTAAAGTTTAACTCTAAACTTGAGAAATTCGTCTATTAAAATTAAAAATTATATTTCTCTCCGAAATTAGAGAGACGAAACTAAGTCTTGGAATCGTGTGTTAGGGTTGGGAATCACGGGGAGCCGAGCAGATATTTTCAAATGGGTGTTAGGGTAGGGGATGACGGGGGGAGCCCAAGAGATATCTTCAAATGGACTTATGGAAGAATTATATAAGTGAGTTTGACATCGTGTCTTAACCTAAAACTTTAAGATATTAAGTTTATGGATCCATCCATTTATATGTTTCTTACTTAATGTATTACTTGTTGATATGAGATTTCTTTCACTCACATTTCACTCAAACTTGAATTGCATGGTGGTCCCTTGCAATAAGTTTTTTTTTAAAAAAAATCTCTCCCGAAATTGACATTGTCAAATTCGTTAGACATGGAGAGATCAGCATCGTGTGTCCTTCTCAGCCACAAAATCTACCAACCTCTCCTCGCCATTTTTTGTCTGAATGGTGTACAATGATCATGATGTGTTTATGTTTCCGTACATGGTGCAGTTGATTAAAGGAGACCAGCAAGTGGCTCCATTAAATTACTGATTGGCACACAACTTCATCTGCCATAATTCCACGTTCACACCATGAATTATGTGAATAAACACATACACCAACTGTTCTTGTAGGCATTGCTACATTCAATTCTATTTATAGGAAGTCATCCACATAGCAAGACCAAGTTAGAGATTTGTAATATTATTCCTGTAGAGATCAATGGCAAAGAGTGACGTGAAGCTGTTGGGGGCATGGCCAAGTCCATTTGTGTTGAGGGCTCGGATAGCTCTTAATATCAAATCAGTGAAGTATGAGTTCCTTGAGGAGACATTTGGGACCAAAAGCCAGCTTCTTCTTCAATCCAACCCTGTCTACAAGAAAATCCCTGTTCTCATTCATGGGGACAAACCCATTTGCGAGTCTATGATCATTGTTCAGTATGTGGACGATGCCTGGTCCTCTGCCTCTCCCATTCTCCCTTCTGATCCATATGACCGCGCCATTGCTCGCTTCTGGGCTACCTATATCGATGACAAGGTATAACTCTTTGCTAATCCCATGTCAAGTTCTCTCCTTGTTATGTTGGGCTTATGTGCTATATATTTATTTCACTGATAATTGTTTGCTGAATAGTGATTGAAACTCATCATTTGTCAACCCAAACTTGGACAATAATGAAGTTAAACTATTATCCATTTACCACTTATAATAGATCTAGGAAAGTTTTTAGTATAGTGAATCAAATAATATAATTGGTGATCACCCAAACTTGCAAATTAAGTACAATCTTTTTCATCTGCAAGATGTGAAATATGAAAATTTTAAAAGTGGGATTGTGTGACTTTGCAGTGGTTCCCGACCATGAAATCCATTATGGGAGCACAAGGAGAGGATGAGAAGAAGAGGTTGATAGAGGAGGCGGGAGAAGGATTGGCGTTGCTGGAGGATGCATATAACAAGATCAGCAAAGGTAAGGCCTTTTTTGGAGGTGACCAAATTGGGTACCTTGATATTGCATTTGGGAGCTTCTTAGGGTGGCTGAGGGTGACAGAAACGTCCACTGGGGTGAAGTGGCTGGACGAGGGCAACACTCCTGGGCTAACCAAATGGGCTGAAAGGTTCTGTGCAGATGGTGCTGTCAAAGATGTTATGCCAGAGACAGGGAAGCTTCTTGAGTTTGCTAAGATCCTTCGGGCCAAAATGGCTGCTTCCACTCCAAAGTAAATGTTCATTTAGCAAATTAGCAGGGCATGTAGTGTTAGCCATTATTAAGGAGAGGTTGCTGAGGTTTTGGGGAAAGTTTGTTGCGATGTTCTAATTGGAAAATGAGTCTTGTGTTGTGTGATTTGCTTCCCTTGGGGAAACGGTATAACGAGAATAAAGAAGTTATTTACTGTCTTACATACGCGTTTATATCAACATGGCACCAGTGGTCTAGTGGTAGAATAGTACCCTGCCACGGTACAGACCCGGGTTCGATTCCCGGCTGGTGCATTGCTATCTGTTTTTTCGACCACTTAAATCACGAATCTAGATTTTGACAAGTGCATAGTCAGCCACAGAATTCCATCGTGTGAAATACTACCAGTCCAACACAAAACCTTTTGTTTTTTGGCGGTTTTGAAATCAGGGGTAAGAAACAAAATGTATAGCATTGGAAATGACCTTTTGTTTATCATTCATTCAACACAAAAAAAAAAAAAAATCATAATGTGAGACATAACAAGAAGTTTATCTGTCGCTCTATTTGCCTCCCGGAACACATGGGCCAAAGGAGGACACACCAACTTTAGCAACAAAGCCCTTCAATCAGAAATGAAGGTAGACTAGCGTAAGTTCTGATTACTAGTGGACTGTGGCATCTGCGCAATAGCCTTATAGGCAGCAAATGTTTGCCTTTGCGCTTGGACTCGCTTTTCACTAGTTTTAATTTGTTAAGAGATATGCTCTTTGAGAATTAAGATCATGGATCATCCTCACTTGTGCTCTATTATAGCCATTATTAATTTGGGACTTGTTGTCCTGTATCTTTGATGAAAAACATAATAATAAAAAAAATCCCAAAATCCATTTATGCACCCCCAAAAAAAATCCCAAAATCCTACATGTTTGTGAGAGAGCGAAATTTTTATCAAACCTTTGATTCGAAACCCAACTAACAGAACTACAGAAGTGATCATTGCTTCAAGTGCAAACATGGAACCAGGCTTCAAGCTTCAAGCAATTAATTTGTACGATTCAACCTTGTTCCTACTGTTTAATTTTGTCCTTTCCACAAAACCAGGTAAGGATTCGTTCTTGGTTTCGTTCAAGCTCTTCACACTGCACATATAATGAATCAGTCCTAGATAGTTAGCTACTTACAATTTATGCCAAAGTTACCCTTTAGGGGACTGGTCGGTGAAGTGGAATTTTACTACAATCTAGGTCTCTGTTGTATTTAAAGAGCTTGAATCAACTTTTCTTTGATTGATTTATTTGCATGGTTATGCCTTTCTGTCTCACCTGACATGAATTCTGATGGGAAGGTGGCGTCCATCAATTAGAGCTCATCTTTCCACCCTTTTGTTCAGGTAGTGACCGGTTATATGCATTAAGGTTCCACTATGAAATCTAGTTTGAGAACTGGATGCTTGTGGCAAAAATTTATGCCCTTTTGGTTGTGACTTGGACTTTGTGTGATGATTGATGTGAAATACTATTCTTATAAACTATTCGGTATACCAGTAAATTGCTTAAGCTTTTTGAATTATGTGGGAAAGTGACATATTGGGCATTATCCTTGGGACACCTAACAATTGGTTGGACAGCAATGTTTTTATTTTTGGTTTATTGGCACCTGAGGCTATTGAGATTGGCATTTAATTATAAGCTTGCGTGATGAATATTATAATCATAGTTTGTGCATCCATGGCTCGAGTTGGCCTTATGTTAAGTCTTGTTAATCTAATCATTACAAACTCCAATATTATTAAAATTGTACCGAATAGTGAATTAGTAAGAATTTTGGTAATGTTCAACTATTTAAACTAATTAGTCAAACTAAACAATATCATTAAAATAATTGATATGTAATAATATAAAAATATTTATAATATAAAAAATATTGACTTTAAAAAATAATAATAATCAATTAGTTTAACTAAATAAAGTAGACAATTCAATCAAATTTTAACCAATTTAAAGTGTTTTAACCAAAAATTTAATTATAAAACTAAAATATAATTATTTAAGTGTTTAATTTGCAATTAAATCGGTTGAATTATCTAATCCAATTCTTTTTTATCCTACAATTTTTCACGATTTAATACTTCATTGTTTGCTGGAGTTTTTTTTATATGAATATTGTTTTTCATTTATTTATCTATCAAAGCACATCACTTGTATTTTTATGTACTAAAATATTCTTTTTTTTAGACTTATTTTGAAATTGTTGTGGGTCAAGACAATTTTGCAACATGTTTTTCCTTTTTTTTTTTTCATTATACAAGTCAGTGACCACTCTGGGTGGGGAAGTTTTCATGAAGAATTTTGAAAAAATTTAAAACAAAGTAAGTCAAAAATCGCCCTCAAACACGACAAATTTCATTTATTTTTTTAAAATCTAAAAGTATAAAATTAAGAGAGAAACCTCCTCACTGAAGGCAATTTTGGAGCAGTAAAACTTTTAAAAAATAGACATGCAGAGGTAGCAGCACATTAGTCACTGCTCAGTTGTCTTTTTATACAAAGCTAGCGAGTCGTCTCTTCGTGCAGGAGCTAACAGAGATTCATCTCTTAAGGTAGCCAGGATTTTTTAACTATGAAAACTCTTCTCGTGGTGCACAGATTGAATAGGAAAAATGGATTATAAGTGGAAGAGAGAAACGCATAAGCTTCACATGACATACTTACACCCTTTTCACGAAGAACTACGAGTTTATAATATATATATATATATATATATATAGATCAATGTATTGTTATATTTTTGTTTTCATTTCATTGCTCACAAACTGTCCTCATGGAAGGAGGTTTCTATAAGAGGATTTTTTTAAAAAATTATGAAAACCACTCCATCCGAGGCAGTTTCTAAATTGTAAATTGAAAAAAAACTAACAAAAGTTATTGTGAAGTCATTTTCGTGCATAGCGATTTTTTAGTGACTCTGAAAAAGAGCACATTTTTGTACATAAAAATAAAAATGAGATAATTCAGTGAATTAAAAAAAAGCAGATTCATCTAAAAAAGCGCGTTATTTCCCAGCAGTTGTTAAAATCAAAGATAAAATTCTGTAGCTCTAAATTTTTTGGAATTTATGCCTGTTCAAGTAAAATGTTTGATTCTTGCACTCCATTTCTTCGTATGGATTCCCAAGAATATGATATATGCTTTCATATCGCCGATGCTTGACCAACTTTGATTGAGGAATTTGCTTTCGTATTTCTTTCTTGCTGAAAATCTTTATTTAGCTAGTTTATCTTTAACTCCTGATTAGATATCAAACTTTCTTTTTTCTTTTTTTCGGTTTTTTCTCTCTTATAACTTATCTCTTGTTTTTTGTGTAGATAGACTACGCACAACAACAATGAATTTTCAATGAATTTTTTATTGATTCAATCTCAATCTCTTTCTTTTAGCTAATCATTAATTTTCTAAGTCTTCAATTTCAATCTCTATTGCTTTAAGTTGTCCACTTTTAAATCATTAATTTTTTTTTATTACTGTAAAATTTTATAGTTATTGAATCTTAAAGTGAAACAAGTCTTGTTAAAATTAGATCCAACAACAAATTATTTAGACTTAATTTAGGTATAACCGGTTCAATTATTTAAATTAATTAATTAATTAAATTAAATAATGTCATAAAAATAATCATCATATAATAATATAAAATATAAAAAAATATTGAGTTTACTTTTTATAAAATTTAATGGCCAATTAATTCAATTATCAGACAATTCAACTAAAATTTAAATAGTTTTAATCAATTTAAATAAGAATTTTATTTTGATTCATTATCAATGTAAGAAAATTTTACATTGTCATTTAATTATGTATTGATACATATTTGACTATCACAATATCTACTTAAAAAATTTAACTCATTTAATAATAGAGTTTAATTTTGATCCACCGTCGGTGTAAAGTTTCTTTACACTGTCGTTGCCAAATCATTAAAAGAGTTTGACTATCACAACAACTACCTAAAAAGTCTAACTCTTTTAATGATATGCTAGCACATGATTGGATGACAGTATAAAAAAATTTTACAATGACAGTGGATTGAAATTAAATCCTTAATAATATATCAATACATGATTGAATGACAGTATAAAATTTCTTTATATAATAAATTAAAATTAAATTCTTTAAATAATCCAACCAATTCGGTTATAACAATAAATGTTGTCTGATTTATGGTCAGAGTGATTCGAACATGTGGTGCGGACTGGTTCTGAGAACCGTGAGTGAAACTGATAAATTTTGCTCAAACCATCCATTAAATATTCAGTGATAAACTTTGGTTAGCACCATTCATTCACTTGGATAACACTCATTCTCCAATCTCCATGGCTAAGAGTGAAGTGAAGCTTATTGGCAAATGGTCCAGTCCTTATGTGATGAGGGTGAAGATTGCCCTCAACATCAAATCCCAGGAATATGAAAACTTTGAAGAGAAGTTGAACCCCAAAAGCGATCTCCTTCTTCAGTCCAACCCTGTATATGGCACAGTCCCAGTTCTCATTCACCATGGCAAACCCATCTGCGAGTCTCTGATCATAGTTGAATATATAGACGAGGCATGGTCCTCTGGTCCTTCCATCCTCCCCTCAGATGCTCATGATCGAGCAGTTGCTCGATTCTGGGCTGCTTACATAGACGAAAAGGTAAGTTCTTTTTGGTATTTCCTTTCTGGGTTTTTTATTGTTTTGGTCAGTGTTTCTGAATTTGAGTTGGTTTTTCCATTTTCTTTTTTTTTTTTTATGCAAATGGGGTAGTGGTTTCCTTCCATGAAAAGCATTATAATTGTTGAAGATGAGGAGGAAAGGAAGCCATACTTTGAGCAAATGGAAGAAGTGCTTGCAAGGTTGGAGGATGCGTTTGGGAAATGTAGCAAAGGAAAGCACTTTTTTGGTGGAGATCGGATTGGGTTCCTTGATATTGCTTTTGGGAGCTTCATGGGCTGGCTCAGTGTCATAGAGTATGTGTATGGACGGGAACTGCTGGTTGAAGCAAAGGCTCCTGCTTTGGTGAAATGGGCTGAGAGATTTGCTGCTGATCCTTCTGTGAAGGGGCTTATACCTGAGACTGACAAGCTTGTAGAGATTTCCAAGTCTCTTCAGATCAAATGGAGAGCTGCTATTGGCAAGAAATAGAATTTGGGAGTGGGAGTTGCTGGTGTAAATGACCTTGTTGTATGATGAATTGTGTGTTTGAAATAAAATTCACCTTGTGTTCTGATAACATCTCTATGACTAAGAAGGACTATGGGGATCTTAATCCAACAACAATACTAAAAAAGAGAGCATTTTCACAACATTGCTTCATTCCTTTGAATTGCAAGGTCTGAGTAATGATTAATCTTTTGTATGTAAGGTAGGAAATTAGCAATTATTCAAGTTGCAGAAGCTTCCTCCAACAGGTGATATGTAGGAAATTAAGAAATCTGAGTTAACTATATTAGTAGATTCACTCACTGCATGGAGATATTTGTTATGGAACACTTCAACTCAAGTTAATAGCCTTTCATTCTCTAATGGGTTAGTGAAACTCGGTTACCCTCGAATCTCTTTACTTTTATCCCTTCATATAGCAAATACTCCTGTTTTTTTACTACAAAACGCCTTGCTTTGTGTCCCAGACAAAGCACCTAGCAGTCCGCAACAAGTGAGAGAAGATTCATGGCATTTAGCTGACCATCATTTCGATGACCATGCACATTCATATTCTAATTACTTCACTTACAGATATATACATTCTTAGCTTCTTTTTTTTCTTAGGGTAATGGCAATATTGGTTAAAGCTACTAGTTAAGCCAAACATCTTCATGAACACGACTAATACAAATGCAAGACAAACTTCTATGCCTGACTTGCAACACAAAATTAAAGGACTGATGTTTTCTATTTTCCTGCCCAGTTCAAGGAGGAGGCCTGCAGAGAGGGCAACTGGTGAGACTGTCCAGGCTTATTAATAATTAACAAACTGATGCACCAATCTTATTAACTTTTTTGCTAGCCACAAATTCCATGATAAATTACAACCAACAACCAAGTTTTATCCCACTCGGTAGGATTGGCTACATGAATCAATAGACGTAATTGGATTCTAATAAAAAGAATTCCTTGTTAAATTGAAGAAATGAATTTTGCATCTTGTGCTTAGTTTTGGTTTAGAGGGAGGGGGAAGAAGTGGCCATCGTCTTTATCCCAATCCAGCTATCTATGGAGGGATAGTAAACAAAGTCAGCCTCGTTCGGTTCAAATATCCTCATTTTCCTCTTCAATTTTGAAACCAAACCAAAAAAATTGCGATCTTTCACTTATATGGGGAAAAAAACCATGGTGCCTGGCTATCCCCGTTAATGACCTCTCCA
This sequence comes from Styphnolobium japonicum, assembly GCA_023212625.1. Taxonomy (NCBI): domain Eukaryota; kingdom Viridiplantae; phylum Streptophyta; class Magnoliopsida; order Fabales; family Fabaceae; genus Styphnolobium; species Styphnolobium japonicum. Next base: position 28,041,248 of record JALBWW010000011.1, read on the forward strand.
TAACATGTCTATTTTTATTTTTTTTTTTCTAATAAACACTTATCTTAGTCATCTAAAGATATAAGTGTCATTAGATCCTTCAATGCATATGTTAAAATGGTCATTCAATGTTAACTTTTGACATCAAATTAGTCATTCAATGTTACTTTTTACATTAAATTGGTCTTTCAAAACAAACTAATTTGATGTAAAAAAAATTATTAAATGACTAAATTTATCTTACTTGTATATTTAGATGATCAAAATGAGTGTATATTTTTTTTTTCCTTTATAAAATACATTAAAGATGGAGAGAGAGGAAAGACTGCTAGCACCATTGTTGACCTTTCTCTCTTATTTTTGGGACTTTTTAGTAGTTTGTTGAATAAGTAGCCTTACTTACTGGACTTATTCACAAATATCGCATTGCCTGTGTTTGACAACTTGGGAAGTTATAGTCATGGCAAAAAATGACTTGAAGCTTCTGGGTGGCTGGAGCAGTCCATTTGCCCTGAGGGTTAAGATTGCCCTTAACATCAAATGTTTAGACTATGACAACGTTGAAGAGACATTTAATCCCAAAAGCGATCTGCTTCTTCAGTCCAACCCTGTACACAAGAAAATCCCAGTTCTCCTTCATGGTGATAAACCCATCTGTGAATCTGGAATTATAGTTGAGTATATTGATGAAGTTTGGCCATCTGGCCCCTCCATCCTTCCTGTAAATGCTTATGATCGAGCTATTGCTCGATTCTGGGCTGCCTACATCGATGACAAGGTATTTATATTCCTTCTCATCTGTGTTTCTGTACATTAGTCTTCCTACTGAATTGTTTCTCAATCTTTTTTGTGCATTTCAACTGGGGATAGTGGTTTCTGTCCATGAGAAACATTCTAGGTTCTGAAGATGATGAGGCAAAGAAACCTTACTTTGAGCTAATGGAAGAAGTGCTTGTGAGGATGGAAGATGTGTTCTACAAATCCAGTAAAGGAAAGGCATTTTTTGGTGGAGATCAGATTGGATTCGTTGATATTGTTTTTGGAAGCTTCTTGAGTTGGTTGAGTGTCATAGAGAATATGAATGAATGGAAGCTGCTTGTTGAAGCAAAGACTCCTGCTTTGGTGAAATGGGCTGGGAGGTTTGCTGCTGATCCTGCTGTGAAGGGGGTTATAACAGAGACTGACAAGCTTATAGAGTTTGCCAAGGCAGTTCAGCCGCAAAGGATTGCTGCTCCTGCCAAGTAATGGAATTTATTCATTTATTTATTTCAAAACTATATGTTGTATGATGACGTGCGTTTAGAAAATAATGTTATCTTATATTTTCCCCGAGTTTTCTTCTGCTTTTGGGCTTTCATGTTTAAAATCAATTCAACATCAAATGCACCGGCTTGCATAGGTAATTCAAAATCATCAGCCGTCCTGCTTAAAAGTCAGTACCTACCGGCCTTATCTTGAAGGCTTGAAATGACGTATCACACCCCGTATCAATGCCAAAAATGGATAAGATCCAAGCCACACAAAGGGAGTTGCTACGGCTCTAAGCTACTCTGAACAGTTTAATATTAATAATAAGTTGTTAATTATTGATTAATTTTTAATTTTATAATAAATATTTAAAAAATTATTAAATATAAATAATAATTAATAAATATTAAATAATTCATTTTAAATATTAATATTTTTTTAAAAAAATAAATACTAAAATAATCCTCACCATGAATTGAGTGTATCCTCCCCATGAATTGAGCAAATACCTGCAATTGGAGATAAGCACAAAAAAAGTTTAGATTCCTTGTGGAATAGTTCTGTTCTGACTTGTTACATGTTGATAACATCTAGGACATACATCCAATACAATAATGGGGCTATTTTCCTGCCCAAAGCAAGTTTAGACCATCTCTTAGACCAGACAGTTCAGTAACTCAGAAGAATGTCCCAGATTTTACTCTATTCACTTTCTCTACAATTCGAAGTTCTATTGAAATTATGTTTATACTAAGCTTTATTACCCTATTAAATGTTAACGTTGAAGCCCTCCAGCATGCCAATTTTGCCCACAAATGTTAACATGGTTTGAATGGGGATTGGATAGTTATTAAATTTGAATGAATTAGTAGTCGATTTGATTAAAGTATTAAGTTAATGGGTTATTAATTGAATTACATAAAATTAAATAAATATTTAAATATATATATAAATATATAATATATATGATGATATTTATTATTATAAATAATTAAAATATTTTTAATTTGAGAAAAATAATAACCTTTAAAAAGATGTTAACCCTTAATTTATAAAAAAGTTATAATATTTTTATTAAAATATTCATAATTCAGAAGATAAATTTTCTTTTAAAAAATTAAGATTAATATGGCATAAATTTCAAAATATTATATAAAATAGATGTATAATTGTCTAAATCAAATAAATAAAAAAAATTATAATTTCTTAAAATTTATTTTTTTTTTAAAATTTCATGACTCTGTCGATTTATTGAATTTCAGCTCAAAATAGTTGAATCGAATTAAATCACACTAATTTAAAAATATTTTTGATTTAACTAATCACTCATACTAATTAGCAGTACACCGACCAAACCGATCGGTGGGATCCGATTTTAATATCAATGGGCGAATGCGAATAAGAAGGCATAATTGAAAGGCAAAGAAAAGACTCGTGTGATCTGACGAAAAGGGACCTCATGATGCATATCTGAGAAAGATGCAAGCAGATAGCAAGTGAGAGCCTTTATTGGCTGCATCTCGCATTTTGCTGACTATTGTTGTGATGGCATGATATGTGTTGACAGTGGCTCAGAAATCCAATTTTGTACAACGCCTAGATGCTAGAGCTTCTTAAATGAAAATGTTATTTATACACTTTATTTTTATATTTTATTGTATTATTAAAATTATTATTAATTATTTTACGACAATTATTATTCAAACAAGAATATTTATGTTTGAGAGTAAAAATTATTATTAAGTTTGAATAATAACTTTTATAAAATAATTGATAATAATTTTAATAATATTTAATAATTTAATAATTTAAAAAGAATGTAAAAATGATATGTATAAATAATTTTTTTTATTTTTTTAATAATATGATAATACATAATTAAATAAGAAGTGAAACTCTTTTAATATTATGATAAAAATAATTAAATAATAACAAAAAAAATTACACCAAATTAAACTCATTTGTTTAAAACCATAAATTTTCAGAATAAATTTGATTTATAAATAAAATTTTTTATTTAAAAATTTATTAAATAAAGAATAAATTTGATTTTAAAACCGTTTTTATTTAAACCTTCTAATAATACATTTCAGACAGCATTTGTAAAAAGTCAACACAAACTTGTGTAGGAATCTCTCTTCAGATCAAATTAATTCCATATTTTAATAATTTGAAACACAATGTTCCTATGTATCATCCAAAGTTTATGTTTGGTGCCTCCCACACAGTTCAGAACAAGATTACAAATTAGTGAAATTACAATACAACAGTTGCTGTCCGTTTCCCAGGATGCTCTTGTGATCCTATTTAAACCCAAAAACCACGATGAGAATGGTATAGAGTCTATAGACAGAGAGAAGGAGAGAGAAAAGGAGAAGAAAAATGGAAAGAAGTGTCAAATTGGACAAATGGGGATATGAGGTGAGAACTTCCTCCCAAGCCTGCATTTCAGCCATCAACGCCTACTACCATCAGGTTTGAAATTTCATATCATTTCTCTCTCTCTTTCAATGTTTTTCTTCTTCTCTCTGTTCAGAACTTTCAATTTTCTCAAATGGGGTTTCTTTGTGATTTGGTTTTTGAGTCTGTGAAGGTGCTCAGCTATGGCAGAGAGAGGTGTGTGATTCTGGAAGCACTATGCCATGATAAAGACTGTGTCTTGGCCAATATCTTAGCAGCCCATTTCCTTTACTCCTCTGATCCTTCCCGAGCTCCCTTTCTTCTTCAAGCTGCTATGTCCCACCTTGTAATCTTTCATTTGTTTGCCTACAAATTCTCTCTCTCTCTCTCTCTATATATATATATATATAGATATAGATATAGATATATAGATATCCAAAAAAAAAAATCTTTTTATGCATAATTAGAATTCAGTTGTGACAGGAACAAGCTACCTTGTACGAGAAACTAGTTTTCGATGCCATCAGTTATTTAATGTCCAAAGACAGAGATGATGATGTCGCTTTTGAATTGCATTCTAAGGTGAGTGGGCCCTCGTTAACCAATGCAATTTGTTTTTTTACATTACTGCTTATTTATCTATTACAATGGGTTTCTGGGGTGGGGTGGGGATTATTTTCCTTTTGTTCTAAAATTCATTCTCTTAAAGTAGCTAACAAATTCAGTGTAATATGTGAATTGCTGTCGGTAAAGTTGTGTGGAAAGTTATATTTATACACAGCATTATTGCATTCGGATTGTTAGCAGTTTCTTTACTCAAAATTTGTATTGGAGCTCCAATGCAGTCTTAACAGAAAATCTATAAGCAGAAGGTTCATATAGAATGTCAGTTTTTCCTGCTTATTTTAAATATGTTATCCTCCATGTTGAATCTCTCTTGTACCTACAAAATTGTTTGACATATTTGGTTCTTTCATACTAATGATGTTATTGACTCATGCTATAGATGCAATGTCAAAACTAATTGCTGGAGGTGATAGCTGCTGACTATTTTGGTATCAACTGACTGATTTATATACCAGATAATAGGAAACAATGCAAACCCAAAAAGTAAACCTCAGAAGACTTTAGGTTATGGCCAAATACATTTTATGTTGGCTTTTATAAATTGATATTTTAACAGGATGCTTTGGTCCTTTGAAGTCTGGTTGTTATTCATATGTGTGGAAACTGAATTTTGAACAAGGATATGTGGTCTATTGTATATTGTTGCATTAGAAAACTCTTGTTTAAGTTGCTTCCATAGTTGTTGGAAGTGTGCCACGTACTGTGGATATTTTTGCCAACTCTAGTTGCATGCACTATGCTTTGAAATTCATATATAGTACTTCTCAAGTTCTCTTGGTTAATGCAACTTTTTTTTTTTAAGCTTCTAAAAGAGTTCCCAAGAGATCTGGTTTCTCTGAAGAGAGTACAAGTGCTGTGCTTCTACTTGGGTCGGCCTGATCTTTCTTTATCACTTGTTCATCAGGTTCTTTTCTAATCAGAGAACACTTGCTTTGTTTCTTTTATAATTTGTATGCAGAAAACAGTTTTTCTTTGGCCATAAAAAAGTACAGTTTTATTAGTAATAAATTCCTGTATCTTCTAGATTGTTTAAAGAAGTTGCAAAAATGTCAATATAAGAGAAATTTTTTATTTTGACATATATAATGAAGGGCTCCACCAAATTGGAGTGCATAAAAGTTGAGTATTAATCAGAATGTATTCCCATTTTTTTTGCTTCCTCTGTTTGGGTTGCCTCAAGTAGTTGAGATGGGATTAGGAATCTTTTGCCACATAAATTTATATTTCCCTTAGCAGTGGGAATATAGAATCACCCCCTATGTTATTCTTAGCCCAATTGCATTAAAGATTTAACATTTTTATGAAGGCAAAAATGTAGTGTTTTTTATTGAACAATTTTTTTTATCATCCAAATTCCAAAGTTTCTGTTCAAAACACCAGAATTAGGAACCTAGTATTATGTTTAATAGGAATCTTACCCTTATGTCTTATCCAATCCTAATCTCTAATTCTTGCCATCCAAACAAGACTTAAAATTACTTTATATTATTTGTTAATTGAAGGATAGTTTGAGAACCTTATCCTCTTAAGTTTTACAGGTTCTACCTCAAAATGAAGGAGAAAGTTACGTATATGGTATGCTTGCTTTTCCTTTGTTGGAGCTTGGACAAATGAAAGATGCTGAGGAAGCTGCCAAAAGGGGATTTGAAATCAATAAGCAAGACAGCTGGGCACATCATGCTGTAGGTTAATGTATTTATTAAATATGGGAATATTCACTCTAACTCATGGTTGTACTTTAAATAATGCTCTTTTTCAAGATGTTTAGCAATTCTCACCTGCTCTTCTGGCTCACATAGCAGTGAAAGCTTGATGTCTAAGAAGTTGCCCTGTATTTGTTAAGAGTCAAAATTGTCAAATAAAGGAAAGCCGTAACAGGTTTGGAGAAAGATCAATTAGTTAATCATTGATGGGGGGATTGTTTCTAGTTTTTTGTTTTTGTTTTAGATCAAATGAAGTTACAATGTATGAACGTATATTACTGTCAGAAATATGTTGTAAGAAGAAATTGACATAAATTATAACCTAAATATTTATTGTAATAATCAAATTTTGTTCTGCAGTTGTGCCATGTTTTTCAGTATGAGTGCCGTTTTAAGGAAGCTGTGGAGTTCATGGAAGGATGTTCATCTTCATGGAGTACTTGTTTATCGTTTATGTATGCATTTGATTCATTATGACTAAGGCTTTGTCTCACTTGCTATTAGTCAGCTAAAAATTTCCATTCTTTCAGGTTGACTCACAATTGGTGGCATGTAGCGCTTTGTTACTTAGAAGGTAATGCTCCAATGAAAATTGTGCTTGAGGTATATGACCATCATATATGGAAGGAGTTAGAAAAAACTAATGCTGTGAGCGCAGAGGTATGTTATTTCATCAACTTCATCAGAACTAATAGTTTCTCATTTTCTTGATTCCTTTTATCAAGAATTCTAACTTCTTCTTCAAATAGGTTTATTTAAATGCTGTGGGTCTGCTTTTGCGGTTGTGTGTACGTGGTGAAATGGATGTCATTGGAGACCGTCTCAAGATCCTAGCAGAATGCCTAACTGATCAAGTAAGTTAAGATACACGCTACATGTTTTGAGTTATATGAATGAAGGAAATGGTGATATGATATGAAGCATCAATGTGCAACTGGAAATGGTAATCCAGTATATATTTGATTGTGATAGAAGTTCTGAACTCTCGTACGCTTTGGTTAGAGTTGGTACTTAGTATATCTAGTATAAGGATGGTTGTCAGATGAAACTGGAGGAAAGGAAAAGATCTTATACGGTTAAAACAGTCTATCTTAGAAGCTAATATTATAGACACATTCACATAATCTAAGCTGACCATACCCTTGATTTAATATAGAGTTGCCTCTTTACACAGGTCAAAGATGTGAGGTATTGAAGCTTAGATTGGCAACTTAGAAAACTGTTTTGAAGTAAGGCTTCTGCAATGTATCTAGTTTCTTCTCACATTACTGGATCACAGGGATGATCTAGGCTTTTACCAGCTGTTTTCATTCATACATCAGCAGAAGATCACAGAAACACTATGCACAATCTGTGGATAGTTGAAAATCTTCCTTATTTGATGGATCAGCTACTCCTGGGAGATGGACAGATGGATTAAAGTGTTTTTCCCTGGGAGAATAATGATTTAACATCAGTTGAATAATGGACATAACTTCAATTTATATCTCTTATTCCTTTAGGAGACCCTTAGTTTATGTAGAATTCTGTTAGAATAGGAGACTAAGTTCATTGGAACATTTAGCACGTGCTAGAATGTTAGTCAACTATAGTTATGACCATAGTTAGTAGTTGTTGATTAGCTTTATAATTAGTCCTTGATTAGCTCATGTACTTAATGCACTCATAGTATTAATAAGACAGACTTGTGTGTAAGCAACACACAATTGATACAATTACATTTTCTCCCTAATTCTCTCTATTTCACCAAATTCTATTATGAGAACTACCTTATTTAAAATGAAAATATTGTTTATCTATTCTGTACTTTCCAAATATGCCTATGTAGGCAGGTCCACTGTTGTTTACAGCTATACTCCCAAATTGTGATAGCAGTAAACAACTTTTAAGAATTTTTACCTGGTAAATAACATTATTTAATGTTTCTAAGCACTTCTATTACAAGTTGTCATGAGTGATGCAATTTCATACCTCCTATAGTAAGTTAAGCTTCTTTAAGTGGCATTGCAAATATCAACAACAACAACTACAACCAAGCCTTATCCCACTAGGTTGGGTTGACTACATGAATCAATTGATGCCATTGGATACTAATAAAAATCAAATTGTCAGTAAAACCATTTAGAGCAAAGTCTTTTTTAATGGTTTCTCCTAATGTTTTCTTGGATCTTCCTCTACCCCTTTTAATCAGACTATTTCCCATTTGAACCACTTACTCACTAGAGCCTTTATTGGCCTTCTTCTCACATGATTAAACTAACTTAGGCAAGTTTTCATCATCTTCTCCTCAATAGGTGCTTGTTAGAGAAAACAGACAACTCTGTTAAAGTACAACTTCAATTATCCCAAGGATTTTCTTGTATTACTTTTTTTCTAGGAAATTCTGGTAACATGTGTGTCTTCTGTTTTTTTCGTGATATAAAATTTATGTAGTTTCCATGTTTGCAGATGATGATTTTCATATAGCTTCCGTATGCTGCTTAAAATATAATGTTGGAAAAACTTAATTCTTTGTGCAGTTTAAGCATATGCATACTAACCGTTTCTTTGTGTAATTTATGGATGTATACTAAATGTTTAGGCATACTGGTATATAGAGTGGCACCTTGATGTATTGACAATGTGGGCTTTGGCAAAAACTGGAAAAATTTCTAAAGCAGAAGAACTTCTCAAGGGCTTAGAAGACAGGTGGAATTGTTATCTCATCTTTTGCAGAAAGTATTTTAGACACAATATGGCATGAATTATAATATCATGTTTACTTACCTGTAGGATTTCAAGGATGACTAAAAAGAAGCAACAATTAATGCAGAGAGGAATGGTGGTATGCCCCAGTTGCTGCTTCCGTATATATGAAAATCTCTTGAGCTAATATGCCTAGTTCACAGCCCTTTTTTTTTTGGTGTTGTGGGGGGGAGGGGCTTTGTTACACTAATTTTGACTTGAGCAATCCAGGTTTGTCACAACATTAACCAGGAATGGTACAGAAAATGTATAGTTGAAGAGAGTCAAGAGACTCAAGAGGTAGGATATTGTCCATACGGGTAGGATGGGCATTGTGGGTCGATTAGGTATTCAGCCACCCTTTACCAATGTGTGTTCCAATAGCCTATCCTAGGTAGGTACTGACAAGGTCCTAGTGATCACCTCACCTAGACCATTAGGTAACTGACTAAATGACTACATACAATTTAAAATATTTAATTACAGAAAGTAAATTTAAATCATTTCAATATTCAAGAAACAAAATAAAATCCAATCATATATTTTGTTTGCTCTCTTTCTTTTCCTTTTCTTTCTGAGTAGGTAAAAAATTAATATAAAATTTTATTGTTTCTTCTTTCCCATTATTCTTGTCTTAAGTCAACACATTGCTCTTTTCATTCGTTAACTGTTGGTTCGGATTAACAAAGAAGTCCTGATAGAGTTTATATTCTGTTTTGAAAATCATGTATCCCTACTTATATATGCTGGAAAAGTAACAAATATTTTAGTATTTTGCAAACCCTTCAGAAGTCTTTACATTTTCACATATTTGATTCATTGTTGGAAAAGAGTTGCAAAAAAAAAGATATAATGTGGCCTATAGACCAATAGCCCAAAAACAGTAGTCAGTCGTCTCTATACTTGGGTGGTTCAAACAGATTATTGCCCATAATCAGTAGCTGCTTGAAGCACCTCTACAACTGCATAGTTTCTGATGCTAGTGTTGCTTATAAGAACCCTTCCCAAGGAAGGTTACTTGTGCTGTTAACTTTGGAAGATTTCTCATAAGAATGTTTTCCTTCGCTCAAACAAATGAACTCTATCTTCTTTTCCATAGTTAAAATTCATCCCTCCACTTCTCTGTTCTAACTTAGCTTGCAGAAGCACTTTATGCGTATGGGAGAGGTAACGATAGGCATGGACTGGAATTACTTGGTCCAGATTTTGATGCTAATGATTTTAAGGTTGTACTAATCAACCTCTTTTTTGTATTGTGGCTCCACTTTGCTTATTTTGGAATTTACAATATCAATTAAACTCTCCTGTGAAGATGATTGGAGCATCTGATGAACAACTCGATGTATTCAATGAAGTTTGGTACATCATGTTATTGAATACTGGAGAAGCAATGAAGGGTAAAAAATCTGAAACTTTTCTCTAATGTTCAAACCTAATAGTCATGACTAACTATGATAATTTGAACACAGCAATTGAATTGATTGAGAAGCGAATCAAGAAGAGGGAAGGGATCCCATTCTTGTGGCGTCTGCTGGTACATCTCCTTTTTCTTATGGTTTTAGAGGATAGGCCTAGGATTTCAAATTGTTATTGCTTCAAATTTGTTTCAGGAGAGAGGATACAAACTAGCAAAGAGGCCAGAAGCTGGGATTGCAAATGAGAAAGCAAGGGCTTTGGAGTGTGCATATTTCCACTAAAGGAATAATCACAGAATCATATCATAATGGTTATTGTGTTTTGATGAAATAGTACATATACTTATTGCCTTGTACCAATGCAAAATCGAGTCTTTTGTCATTATGAAATAGCATATAAAATAAACATAGCTTTTTGTTAAGAATCATGTCTCTTAAAATGTTTTCTTGTATCTCAAGCTCAACACTTGGTGTCTCAGGACGCTCTCAGAACTTGTGCCTTGCTTCAGGCTCCCAAATCAATACATGCTCCGTTTGTGGCTTGTGCGGTCTAATTTGGGAATGGTAATCATGGGAACCATGCAAAGAAGAAATCTTTGTGACGTGAAGAAGCTTAGTAGGAGTCTAGGAGAGCTAACTATGACCAATTAGGAACTCCAGCCTACTGTTTTAGAAGTTTTCCAACAGCAACACTTTCTTAGTTACAATTACAACCCCTTAAAAAATCTTGGCCAATTAACCACTAACCAACCTTATTCTATCAATCTGCCTCTCCGAATGGGATTAAAATTTCTCTACGAATTTAAGAGGTTTCAATAGTACTTTTTATAATGGTACTTTCTGTTACTTTTATTGGGCAGGGCACTTCCTATGTTCTTCCAAGAGATTCATTCAGTTCTCTTATAGTTTATCACTGTCAAAGTTTGCAAAACCAGAAGAACAAGCATAATTAGACCTGTACATAAGAGTTATGTTCATTTTTGGAAAAAAAAAAATTAATCCTATAATTTAAAATGAAATATGAATTTTATATATTGTTTACAATGACGGCATATAAGTATGACTCTATGACCCCTTAAAAACTATTTAAATCCCTTGGCTTGATGATTGTTCTTTCTTATAAGTGAATTGTCTCACTTAGTTCTATTCGGATAAGCAGACTAAAGTTTTTAGTATAATTAAAGACTTAAATTTTGATCCACGCATAATCATTAAAAGAATTTGACATTTAATACACTTTTTTTATTATATTTATATATTTAATTTTAATTCACTTTTAGTAATAAGTTTGGCAATTTTAACTCTACTCACGGGTACCCAACCTGCTCCACCCCATGCGAAATGGGTTTTCTACCTGCCCCAAGCCCTTAGGGTTGTTAATCTTTGTGGAGCGGGTTGGGTGCAAGTTTATGGTCAATTTGCCCAATCTTTCCTTGCACCCTATATATAAAAAACTTCTAAGTTAGTTTTGTCACTTGTTACTTATGCTCTTGGTTTTTTAGATATATTTATTTGCTTGGTTAATTCTAGATAGAGTTGGTGAAATTATTCTCATATCTTTCAATTATATGAGATGATGATTGTTTTTTAAGATTGTCATTGATTATGCAATTGGTATAATTTATGTTTGAGATTATCATATGAGCGAGGCGAGTAAGTAGGGTGCAAGTTTTAAATATTTTGTTAAAAGCTAGTTCAAGCTTTTGTCTCCAAGGCCCATGGGGTGAGTAGGAGTAGGTATGATGGTAATTTGGATGGTCAAGCAGGATGCTAATTTGAGATTATCATGTTAATTTGAGATTATCATGTGTTATTACATTATTAAAAGTATTTGACATGTCAAGTAATTGTTATTATAATCAAACTCTTTTAATAATGTCGCAAGATGTAATTGGATAATAATATAAATAACCTCCTAATCACATAAAGAAAAATATTAAACTTTTTCTAAACTATTAAATACTTTTGACTTTTAATTTAATATTTTTTCAAATAATTATAAATAGATTAGATTGAGTGTGTGTTTAAGGATGGAAATTTGAACCTAACCCGCGGGTATCCAATTTGCCCCAACTTGCATAGGATGGGTTTAAAACCCGCCCCGCAGCAGAGCAGAGCAGAGCAGAGCGGGTTTAAACTGTGTTGCGGGACGAGTTTGGGTTTAAGATCTACCCGCACCTTTACTTTTTTTCATAAAGAGTATGTTTCATACTTGATGTAGCTTGAGATTTTTTATGCAATGAGTAATTTTTTAAATAATTTATATTATATTGTGTATTGATAGTATATGTAGGTACGATGTGGGTAGGGTTCGAATTCTATTATTTTTTTGCAGGTAGGGTGCGGGTTTTCACCTACAAAACTTGCGGGCGCGAGTAAGGACAAGTTGAAAATTCCTTTAAGAGGTGCATGGCGAGTTTGAGGTGGGGAAAAACCTGCCCCATTGCCAAGCCTATGTGTGTTTGGATTAACTGTAAAAAAAAGATTATATTAAAAAATAATTCTATGTATAATTGATTTTCAAGAAAATATATTATGAGAAAAATAATTTATATTTGGTTATGTTAATTCATAATCGATTTTAAGACAAAGAATTTTGTTTGGATTATAAAAAAAATTATTTTTATGTATTAAATTACTAAAAAATATATAGAACAATTGAAAAAATTATTTAATTAAAAACAAAATTATATTTATCTTTTATAAATGTGAAATAATCACAATAAATTATAAGTAAAATGTTCAAATTCTAACTTTTAAGAAAAAATTAAATTTAGGGTAAAAAAATTAATCAACAACTTTAGCTAGATCAAACATGCTCTGATTCTTTAAGAAGATATAAATGTATTTTTGGTTTTGATTATTCAATATTACAAAAAAAAAAAAACTTTTCATGCCAAAAGCTCTTTTCTGAGATTTTTTTGTGAAATTTCCTTTAAAATATAAAATAAGTTAATCCAAAGTTGCAGCTCGTCCTGAAAATTAAACTCATATTCATATTCTCACCTTTTTTGCTTCTTCCTCTAAATGTAAATATGCATTTTTAGTTAACCAGCAATGTCCTTCAACTTCAAGGCTTCAAAGTTCAACCTCAACCATTCCATTAGACGAACGGTGTCGTTTCAGTTAGCGTCTGCTAATTAACAACTGAATCCTAATCTAACATCGTTCTTCACTTCCTCTTCATCACTGAACCGGAGGAGAGAGAGAGAGAGAGAGAGTGCAATTCGAAATTCGAAACCCTAACAATGGCGTTCGAGATGCCATTGGATCAGATAAGGCAGTTACAGATCATGCTCCGCAAAGATGCAAACCTCTCATGGTACGAACCCGACAAGGAGGACCAGTTACCTCTCCCAAAGCTACCTTCGGTTGCAGAAACCGTAGCAAATCTCGATCCCTCGCCCCCTTACCTTCGCTGCAAGAATTGCAATGGCAGGCTCCTACGCGGTTTGCAGTCCTCCATCTGCGTGTTTTGCGGCACAAGCACCCATAAGGACCTCCCTCCTGACCCCATCAAGTTCAAGAACACCCTTGGCTATCGATGGTTACTTGAATCCCTTCACCTTGATGGATCGGTAATCTCAATCTCTTCTCTTGAATTTCTTATCTGGGATGCGTATTTTGAATAATTGAATTGTGTTTTCCTTAATGCTGGAAAATGGAAAATTGTGGGTGGTTTTTTTATGTGATGTTATCCATTTTTCCTTTATTTGTGATGTAAAAATTCTAACTTTTTTTTAAAATAGTAAATGCCTATTTTGGTTATTTAAACATATACGAGATATCAGTCTTTCATTTATCAATGATATCCAAGTAGTAATATCAAATTAGTCATTAATGCCATCAATTTAGTCGTTCAATAACCAAGTTGGGGTCATTTTAATGACTAACGATGGCAAAATGTGACAACCAATTCCATGTCGCATATATATTTAGAGGACCAATTTGATGTATTTATAAATGAACGAATAACGTGATGTCATGTGTATTATTCGAGGAACTGAACATTTACTCTTTTTTTAAAAAAAATTGGTGGCAGTCTAAAGAGGTTTTTTTTTTCTCTAATTTTTTTTTAATTTGATGGTGTGTTACATAGACTTGTAATTTTTTTTTTAATATATTGGTGTGTTAACTATTCACTTCACATGTTGTTTTGCAGGAGATGGTGGCTCCGATGGTGGAAGAAAATGCATCAAACAGAGGGAGGAGTGAATCAAAAGATGAGATTCCCTTATCTGAACTACTAGATTTGGAAATTAGATGGCCGTCTGAGGCTGAGAGACTTTCATCTGGTAATTCAGATGGGGCAGCATTTCAGGGGAAAGGTTCATTGAATTTGGCTGGAGTTGATCTTGATAGTTTTTTTGTTCGGAGGGAATCTGATTCTGATGCGTTTGAGCAGAACTTGGCTTCTGGAAGACAAGTGGGTACTGTTTCAGATAATGCTTTCCAAGCTAATGAAAATCTTAGTTTGTTTCAGAATGCCCAAGCTTCAGAAGAGCAGAGTGGTGATTCTTTTTCTGGTTGGGAGGCCAACTTTAAGTCTGCTAGTTCTGGGCCGGATCGTGAAGAATCCAAATCATTTGATCCTTCTGCAGTTGATTTGGATACAGTATCTGGATCTCAGAAAGATTCTGTTGATGTAAAGAAGAATGATGATTTCAATCCTTCAGTATCCACAGAAAATGATCGGTTTCAGGGTGATGGATGGAAAAATTACAACTCAGAGGCACCTAGCCAGTCTGGGAAATCTGAATTGACCATGGATCTTAATGATACAAAAACAGCAGAAAGTGGTAATGGTTCCTCTACTAGAAATTTTGACTGGATGGAAGATGACCAATGGCAAGGGAGCGATAACAAGACAACTGATACTGTGGCTACTGATGAAGCTGCTGATTCTTTTGATGCATGGAACGATTTTACTGGATCAGCTAGCACACAAGATCCTTTTAGTATTATTTCCAGCTCACAGATAACTGGCCAAACAGGAAAATCTGAAATTACTGCTGATCTTAATGATACAAAAACAGCAGAGGGCACTAATAGCTCTTCTATTAAGGATTTTGACTGGATGCCAAATGACCAATGGCAAGACAGCAATAACAAGACAACTGATGCAATGGGTACCAACGAAGCTGCTGATTCATTTGATGCATGGAATGATTTCACTGGCTCAGCCAATACACAACATTCTTACAGTAGTGTTTCCAACTCTGATATAACTGGCCAGACTGGAAATGTTGAATTGGCCAAGGATCCTAATGAAACAGAAACAGTGGAAAGTGCTACTGGTTCATCTAGAAATTTTGACTGGATGCAAGATGATCAATGGCAGGGGAGCACTAGCAAGGCAACTGATATTGTGACTACTAATGAAGTTGCTGATTCATTTGATGTATGGAATGATTTTACTGGCTCAGCCATTGCGCAAAATCCTTCCAGTAGTGTTTCCAACTCTGAGATAACTGACCAGACTGAGAAATCTGAAATTACTGCAAATTTTTATCATGCAAAAACGGAAGAGGGTGCTCATACTTCTTCTGTTAAATTTTTTGACTGGATGCAAGATGATCCATGGCAAGTTAGCAATAACAGAACAACTGATGCCGTGACTACTAATGAAGTTGCTGATTCATTTGATGTTTGGAATGGCTTTACTAGCTTGGCCACTATGCAAGATCCTTCCACCAATGTCTGGAAACAAACTGTAAATCAGACTTCTGTTGAACAGACCTCTGAAATAAATTTAGTCGGCTCATCGAACAACCCACAAGATATGGATTTTAGTGGCCTTCCACAACATGATTTATTTTTAGGACAGTTTAGTGGTCCACTGAGTTCTCCTGGAGCAACTAATGCACAGGCTGCAGCTGCTTCTTCAAACAGGTGCCTTGATATTATGTCAGTTGCATTATTTTGTTTTTGAAAAATATACATAATTGACTTCAACCATTTTTTTTTTAGTACCAGATGAACTTGAGTGTTTTTCTAACACCTTTAGTAGTTTGAGTTCAATCATTCAGTTTACATTAGTGATTCAAACATCTCTATGCCCCCCACTGTTTATACTTCTACCTTGAAAACTCTGATACCGGAGAACTT
Organism: Styphnolobium japonicum; assembly: GCA_023212625.1. Taxonomy (NCBI): domain Eukaryota; kingdom Viridiplantae; phylum Streptophyta; class Magnoliopsida; order Fabales; family Fabaceae; genus Styphnolobium; species Styphnolobium japonicum. The sequence continues at coordinate 28,057,452 of JALBWW010000011.1, forward strand.
GGAAGTTCTTCAATCTTCATCCTTTAAGCCACTGGGTAGGCTTTGCATTTTATCATTAATGCTGTGGTTAATTGATTTATCCATTCTGCAGACTAACATATTGATCTTTGATTGACATTCTGTACCCTAAAACTAGAAATTTATGCCATCTGTTGCATGTTCAGGGTTGCCGATGTGGATGCCATGAGAGGAAACTCTAGAGATGTTTCCACTGCAAAAGTAGGGTCAAAAGTTGATGATGTAGAGATGTTGATGTCACAGATGCATGATCTCTCCTTTATGCTTGAGAGCAATCTTTCAATTCCCCCAAAGTAAGATGGATCTGTAGCATAGGGCCCCCTTCTTTCTCTGTATTTGTGTTCCTTGATGAATTGGCGGGGACATGGCTTTGATCTACTGTTGTAATTCCACTCTTCCCGAAATTAGTGTTTGATTGTAAATCAAGCATGGTGGTCTTATGTTGTTTTATAATATGCAACTACTGTACTTTAGCAGGCAATTTTTTGGGGAAGATGATTATGATTTTGGTACCGTAGTGATGTAATATAAGGTCCGATCTGAGGGCTGCCTTCGATTTTGTTGTGTTGAGAATGTTTAGACATTACTAGCTGCACTGCCAACTACGCTTCAGTGGATTCTTCACTTTTTAGTCCTTTCTATGTATTTAGGCCTTGGGAAATATCCCACTTAACAGATGCCAAGTCCATAAAATCTTTCCAGTGATGATTGTCTATTTTTTTATTTGAATAATAAAATAAAAAAAGTTTAAAAATAATTTTAAAATTTAAATAACTGCATAATTACCCACTTGATAATTCACTTATAATTATTTTGTTTAAAGAAAAATGAATAAAAAAGTACTTTGTCCCACTTACTACATTTTAGGATAAGGATTATATAATAGGGGGAGACACCAAACACCAAAATTAGGTACGAGTATAAAAGGGTGGGACAGAGATTTAACTTAAAAAAGATAAAGGAAAAGATAAAAATGTAGAAGGTGAAGACTGAAGAGGAGGCAGTAGTAGCTTCTTAGCAGTTGACAGACATTGCCGACTGCTATAACCTTCATCTTCATTTCACACCCTGTCTAGATTCTGTGATCTGAGGGCACTGGCTTAGCACATTTCTTAAGAGCAATGATAATGCTGATGGTTAGGGTCTGAAATGATTGCAATTGCCTTTCACAATTGAAAGAAACTTGATCTACTGTTCCACACTCATGTTCTTCTTACTTAACCAAAGCTTTTAATTTGATATAACTTATAAGGAAGACCTTATCTATACACAGATATTGCCCATTTTTCATCTAACTAGCTAAGAGCAGTTAAAAGTTGCAACCATATCAATCCGCACATTCACTGCCAAATTTTGATGAAGCATAGCTATCCCACGTAACATATTTATATTCTCAGTTAAAACTTAAATAAACGTTAACCTAAGAATCATTATATTGGTGAGATATAATCAGCCTTTCATTTCTGAACGCATGTATACATAATACTATGTTTAGATATTTTGGTTAATAAAATAATAATATTAGAACTAATAGCCTGTATAGGTTTCGGGAACAACGTAGTGATTTATTGTGTTAGGATTGGATTTTTCTGTTTCTAGAACATATTATACAAATGAAATGGGTTTATCTGAAGATTACACCAACTACCTTTTGTATTTTGTACCAAAAAATAGAAAGAAAAACTGCCATTCGTAAGGGAAAAGATTTGAGACCCTTTGCACGCTACTAAATTTGTTCCTAGCTTCACAATGGTTTCCTTTTCTTACCGTACTTGATTCTTTTCAAGATGCCAAGTGCTGAAGTGCCAAAGCGAGAAAGAAATCTCCAACCTTTTGTCTTCCCTTCAACATGGTGCTGTTGCCCTTACTCTCCTATTGCATCGTGTTTGCACTATGCCGTTGTTTAATTTCCACGCAACGTAGAAGAAAATGCAAGTTGATTGATATTGATATTTATTTGGAAAAATGACATTTTAGGTCAACTTAACAAAGATAATGTCAATTTAGTTCGTTTTAAAAATTAATTAAGTATTCAATTACATTAATTAATAATTTATATATAGTTAACCACGTATCAAGTATCAAAATGAAGATAAATTATTAGTTAATCATATATAAATTATTAGTTAATATTATTGAATACTTTATTAATTTTTAAAACGAACCAAATAACATTATCTTTGTCAAGCTGAGTCATTTTCCCTATTTATTTAGAAGAAGCCAAGTTCAAAGACCAAGTCCATCGTAGCCAGGTCCTGGATGTTGCATCCTGTAGTCTCACAATATCCTTTGAACTTTGCCGTCCTGCTGGCTTACCTTCTAGACGTTGATTGGTATTGATATTTCATGGAATGATTCAGGATCTTGATTAATATTCAATAATCCATATTTGAAATTATGCCACACTTATTTAGCCATATATATATATATATATGTGTGTGTGTGAGAGACAAAACACTCATAAATATTAAAAATTATAAGTCTAAATATAGAAAGGAGGCTTGTAATATTATGATTTAATACTTTAACATATCTAAGTTTTATGTTTTTCATGATGAATTCTATGGTTCAACAATACTATTTGGTTGTATTAGTGCAACACGTAAGTGATTTATTAGGTGTCATAAATTTTAATCTCAATTTGACACAGAAAAATATTTTACAATCAGATATAGATTTATTTGTACACTAGAAATGGGTATGGATTTGATAATAACATTATTTAAATAACTATTGAATATAATCACAATTCTATACAAAATGTACAAGTGCTTGTATGATTTTTTTTTTGTTACAATGGATTCTTATAACCTCGTGTAGTCTTATTATAGTTTTTTAATTTTTTAAAAAAGTTTATGACATAACGACTTATGCAAATAGCACTACTCCATTCGTAATCCGCCGTCATTTTCACTAACAATTTTTCGTTTCAAACTTCCATTTTCAATACACATAATATAAATCTTATAAATATCTCAGATATTTTTGTTACCTCGAACTTTCTCCGTCAACCTTGAGATCAGTCTTTGTTCACGTTCTGATGTCTTAATCTTCTTGCATACTAAGTAAGAAAACCATATAATCTTCATTAACTACATAATACAAACATGGTTAACATTTTTCATGAACATTCTTTGATTAACACATATAATCCCTTCTCTTAATCGAAAATCCAGAAACTACCCTCTCATTTTCCATGCAGGTTCAACCCCAATATCCCCTCCATTCAAAGCCCCACACCCTTTACTCCTCCATGTCATATCAGATACAATCATTATTATACCAAAATAACTAAAATACTCTCTGTGAGGACATCATCAAACAGTTGTGTATAACTATATATTCACGGTATACACCATATAGCCATAGTTGCAGCCCTTCTGGTAATGGAGTTTTTCAACAAAGCCAAGGCCGTGAAGCTACGCAGCCACCTTGGAAAGTACCTAGTAGCCGAAGACGACCAGGAAAAGGTGCGCCAGAGCAGGAAAGGGTCCACAAGAAAGGCAATATGGGTGGTGGAACTAGTCGAAGGGAAGTGCCACCATGTGCGGCTGAAGAGCTGCCATGGCCGATACCTGACAGCAACGGACACAACCTTTCTTCTTGTCAATATGACAGGGAACAGAGTGGTTCAGGCTGATTTTGAAGTGGGTTTCGATTGGAAATACGAGTGGGAACCCATAAGGGACGGGTTCCAAGTGAAGCTGAGGAGCTGGTGTGGGAAATATCTGAGGGGAAATGGTGGCACACCACCATGGAGGAACTCTATCACGCACGATGACCCTCATAGCTCTGCCACCCATAATTGGATTCAGTGGGGTGTGGAGGCTGTGGAGTTGCTGGAGAAGATGGATTCCTTCTCGGAGAGTGTTCTCTCGTCCTCTGATTCTGACGAGCTTCCGGGTTCGGTTTCTTCTATGAAGTTTCAGGTGCGTGTGATTTTACTTCATTGTTTTTACTGGTCAATTTTGATTTTGATTGTTTTGATGGAAATATTTTTTTTTTAACCTGATCCCGCTAGCGTATGCGGATGACTCAATATTAGGGTGAAACTTAGGATAACTCTTGAAGGGAATTTTAAGAAAGGGAAAAGAAAAAAAGAAAAAGGAAAATAAATATGTACTCGCTAGAGATTAAATTTTATACTTGACATTAACATTAAATGTTTTTTTATAAAATGAGCTAAGTTCAGGAAAAGTTCTGATGAAATTTGTCAAAGTTAATTAGTTTGAGTAATTGAAAATTATGATTTAAGTGATTTAGTGATTATATACGAGCTAAGGGTGATAAATAAATCACGATATTGCTTGGTTTTGACCTGCATGCAGGTTGACCCTCTAGAACAAATTAACAAAGAAAGTTATGTCAAATGCCAATGTACTTGGACTAAACTGAGATGATTATAGGGTTGACAATTTTTTTTAATAGAAGTATTATGAATATCGATGATCATGACAATTTCCTGTATTACGGAAACTCGAGTAGAAGTTCTAGATTCAATTATAAAAATGACTTCATGTATCAAAACATGTCAAATGAAAGAAAAATGTGACAATGTAACGGTTGTATACTCCCGTTAAAAAGTTTTCTATCAAAATTTAAGAAGATTATGGTATTGATGTGTGTAAACAATTTTAGAAATGTCACATTATCTTGAGTAAATAATTTTATGTTTTAGGAACTCCTTTTCTTATTATCGTTTTTTATCTCTCTAATTAAATATTGACAATTCAACAAAAAAAATTGACAATTAAAAAAAATTACTTAAATTGTTAGCATTTAATTAAAGAGAGAAAAGAAGGAAAAAAAGTAAAATCCTATATTCCCATGCCAACCAAAAAAACTATTCACAATATTGTTAAATGCTGCTACAATTAATTACATAGTTAAATGAATTCGGAATAAAAAAACCTATCCGTATTATTATTTACACGTAATTAAATCCTTTTTATGCCCTTTTGTTACCTCAAAAAAGTCATATATCTTTTGAACAAGAAAGTTTTTGCTTTCGCTATAAACAACTTATTAATTCTTTGTACCTTTGAAAGAAATCAATTTATTATGACAATTTAATTGCCATATTATGAGTACTAATTAATAAATTAAATACTGCCGTTAATTACATACGACTTTTTGTGAGCATTTTCTAAAGTATTTTTTATAGGTTTAGTGGTAATGCCAACGGAGTGATAACTTTTTACCCCTAAAATATATTTTAAAAATTGGTGATTGTAATAGGCGTAATAAACTAGCTCTATACGATTGAGGTATATTTGATATTATAGGTTCGGTTTCGTCTCCATCATATTATTTTCACTTTTTTTTAAGTCTTTTGGACTTCTCTTTCAAAAAAAAAAAAATGTCTTTTGGACTTCCAGTATAATAAAAAAAAAGTAGTGTTACATATTCATCCATTTCAAAATCATTAAACATGCTATGAGCTCCCATTTTAGCTATCTAATTTAATTTGACTATATTTTATGTACAGTAACCTGTAGCACTACTTGGTTTATATACTATATGTTAGCCAGGTGGATTAGCATCTTACCTTGCCAAAAGACACAAGGATATTATATCACAAGTAGACATGAGATAGTGCACTTTAATAGAGAAAAATTGCATCTTTAATTTTTTTATTCAATGATAAACACTCAATCTAATGATAGTAGACATAGTAGTATCTGCATAAGAACTTAGATTAAACTGTGACCACTATAACTGTTATTTAAAACTTTTTTATCTAATGATAAAAGCTAGATACAACAGTATATTATTTTTTAGAGTTATACATAAGAATATTATGAGTGATGTCACGAGCTAACATCTTAATAATATTTTAGAGATCGTTCTCATGTGAATTAACACTCTTATATGTCTCTGCTTTTATGCTCTCGTTATTTTCCTTTATTCCGGGTTGAGGTCACCATGGCATAAGTGCCATCTTGATCCATGATACCATTTAGATCCTCTTTTGACTCTTTCTTATGTATCCTGGAAATAGAATACGCCAAGGCCACTCTCCGCTGGCATCATAACACACGGAACTTCGTGTAATAATTAAGAGAGAACCACTTTGGCCACCTAATCCCTGCGTGCACCAACCATGTTGTCCCTGTTTGCTGGCGCTCAATAGCTCTTCTCATTTTTCACGCATCCCTTTTGTATCATAAATTCTTATATAGTTCATGAATAAATACTCTATTCTTTAAATTTTATTATAAAATTGATCTTATAGTATATTATTATAAAAACCATGACAATGTAATAAAAATATATTTTTTCACGAGTTATATTATAATTAAATCGATATGTTACTCTCTAAATGTATAAAATTTCTAATTTTTTATATAATAATTGTTTTTTTAGTTAATTGAAATTAAGTCAATATTTGAACCATTTTAAAGACTTACCTCTCATATTGATTTAGTGTAGAAATTTAATTTCTAAATTTTGATCTAAAATTCAAACTTGACTAGTTAAAGTACCTACAGCTTTTCAACCAAAAAAAAAAAAAGTACCTACAGCTTAATACATTTAAAATTATTTTCTAACATTCTACCATTTAATGTGTATCATACTATCAAATAAGTTTTTGTCAACTATTCTTTCCAAATTTAATTAATATATTTAATTTTTGTTAATGTGATTAATTAATTAATAATATAATTAATATATTAAAGATCTCAAAATAATTACTCTAATTAAAATTAAATATAATAACTAAATTAATAACCGACACTTGCAACAAGTATATACTTGAGATTCTCTCCCTTCACCACACTTTAGTTTTTACTTTTATCCATCTCAGATATTTTTTAAGAAAAAAGATAAGGTAAATATTTAAATTAATCCTTCAAATGATAAGAAATATTAATTTAATTTTTTAATTATTAACATTAAAAAATTTAATATTTATTTTTTTATATTCAATTGATCATTTAATATTATTTTTTACATTAAATTAATTATTTTAAAAAATTAATTTAATATAAAAAATAATTAAAAAAACTAACCTAATTTTTCGTGTATTTTACATGACCAAATTGGGTATTTATTAAAAACAAAATGTATGCAAAGTTGCAAACCAACCAGAAAGTGGTCACCAGTTTCTTACATACAAATAAATACCCATGTGACCATGTACAAACCCAATTCACTTCCCACCCTCCATCCATCTCTGATCTGAAGACTTAATAACCAGTTAACCTCTAAAGCTCCTCTGATCAATTCAAACAAACTTCCAATTCCAAACAAACTTTGTTCCAACTTCACAAAAAGAATTGCTGTCTGAACCATTTCATCACTTTATGCAGACAACAAGTTCCAACAACAAGTTCAGAACCGGCATGGACTTCTTCCACCGTGCCAAGGCAGTGCGGCTCCGCAGCCACCACGACAAGTACCTCCTCGCGGAGGAAGACGAGGAGTCCGTGACCCAAGACCGAAACGGATCCTCCAAGAGCGCAAGATGGGTCGTGGAGCACGTGCCCGAATACGACAACATCGTACGCCTCAAGAGCTGCCATGGCAAGTACCTCACAGCCACCAACCAGCCCTTCTTGCTGGGTGTCACGGGTCGCAAGGTGCTTCAGACGCTGCCCAGTAGGCTTGATTCTTCGGTGGAGTGGGAACCCATCAGAGATGGTGCTCAGGTGAAGCTCAAAACTCGGTATGGGAACTTCCTCAGGGCCAATGGAGGCTTGCCACCTTGGAGGAACTCTGTGACCCATGATATTCCACATAGAACTTCAACACAGGATTGGATCTTGTGGGATGTTGATGTTGTGGAGATTCATGTTGAGTCTTCTGGTATGAAACCTGTGGCTGTGCCTCATTCTGATTCTCTGGACTTTGAATCTGGCACCCCATCTGCTGTTTCCATCAAATCTGCTAACTTTTCTAGACAAGAGGTACGGATTTGTGGAAAAGTTTTGAAATTTTCATCTGGGTAGGTTTGATTGTGGTGAAATTTTGAATTTTTGGTGATGGTTTTGTTTGCAGTCAACGGATTCGAATGTGGGTTCGCCGCCAAAGATGGAGGGGCGAACTATATACTACCATGTTGCTGAAGATAGTGGAGAGGTGGATGATGAGAATTTGCAGGGGTATTCTTTGATTTTCAAGGGGAATGGAGTTGAGGAATTGACTCGTAAATTTCAGGAAGAGACAGGGCTTGAGGGAGTTATTGTGTGTACTCGGAGTCCTTTGAATGGAAAGCTTTATCCTCTTCGTTTGCAGCTTCCTCCAAACAATGTGACGATGCAGGTTGTTTTGGTTCTTCCATCGTCAAAAGGTGAGTTTCCCCTTGTCAAATGTCCTTCTTGTGGATGCTGAATCTACTACTTTACATGCATCATTGTACTTCTATTTGTTATACTACACAACTTGATGAATCAAATTGTTTGCTGAGAGTAAAGAATGGATTTTGTGGGGAATTGATAAATCCTTTTTGTGATAACATTGAGGACAAAGAATAGCAATTTTATTAATTTGTGCTTTTGCTGTGACATGCCTAGGCTATAGCAGTTTTGGATGTGGGGTAAAGTTGTGAAATTTTGTTTATCAATTGAAACTGTATATTTGACAACTATTTTGTCTAAAGTGCAGATTAAGTTATAAGTATATGAAGTTGATAAAGGATAATTTTGTATTGAGAATTTGATTAAACTACAAATCTAGCTAAGCTGTTCTTTTCTTTCCCCTTTTTTCCTTCCTACAAAATTTCTGTGCTATAAGAAAGAGTGAATCCTAAAATGAGAAGGCATCTGATCCTCTCCCTGTAGAGTCTGTAATCAAACTAGTCTAATGGATGTTGAGTCAAATTATAAAAGTATTCAAGTTGAGGAATAAGGGATTATATTGATTGTTTCATAATGAACTCTTTCATGAAGTAGAGATTCTGGATGATTTTTTGTATCAAGCCATTGTTCAGCTTTATATATGTTGCTATGCTTTGCTTTCTTCATAGAAAAATCAACAGAGTCTGGAGGACTTTATTATTTTATCATGGATTTTTGGAGGTGAAAGCCATAACTGTTACAAAAGAAGTAATTTGAAGAAAGAATTGATGTCATGGTGGACTAATTCAGCTATGGTTCATCAAATGTCGTAAATGTTAGCAACAAATAATTAGCAGTTCTCATTTTAGATTAACATTTCATAGATGAGAAGTAAGGATGAGCATCTTAGCTTTTACATAGCATGTTAAGCAAGCTTTTGAGAAGAAATGTTCACAATCTGGTGATACTGGTTCGGATGCTCAAATTGCACATAAGACTTTAGGCTTCTCTTTCTTCTTCCTCTCCCTATTCAGGTTGGGTTTATTTTGTATGCTATGTTGTTGCCTTAACATTTGCTTTCTGTTCTGGTGTTTCAGTGGCAAGAGACTTTGAGGCACAAGGTTTACTATGAGAAGCTAGATTATTGGAGTCTTGAATATATTGAAATGCAAGGCCTATGAACATAGTGATCCAAGCGTGTTCAAATTCTATGTGAAAGCAGTTAAGAATATGTTGCAACTTGCAAAGTTCCGCCTTGCTCTAGTCCATTGCATTTTCATCAAGGTCCAACGGAGGTACCTTAAAGTTGCCATGGTAAGTGTCATATCAGCAGTATCTGCTCATCAATGGCATCCAATGGCTTGTAGACAATTCTGATTTATAGATTTTGTTTGGGCTTCCTATTTATTAGCGCTAGCTTTAAATATAGCTTGTCTTTCATGTGGATTCAGGAATTCTGTTGTCTCATGTCTTTGTAATTATTTATTTATTTATTTTTGCTTCATGCTATTTTTTAGGTGTAAGACTTGTATTGATAATTTTTATCAGAAAATTAGAGGCATATTTATTTGTCAGATATAAATTTCAGAAATTTGAAACTATTTGTAATCAACATTTTATATCTGCTTAATTGTTTGTGTTTGGAAAGAAATTCTGATTTAAAAAAAAAAACACCTAAGAAACCTTTGCAGTTTGCACCTGGCAGTTCCTTCGACCGTAAAAAAATCATGTTGATGCAGTAAGCATCATGTTATTTATCAATGATCCAAAGAACAGTATGAATTTACTCTGCAAGAAAAAAAGGGAAAAAAAACTCTAGAGACCAATCTGAATAATTATTTATACATACGGATTAAGTAATATATTCAGTTTAATTTTTAACGAAGTGATCACATTGAGTGATTATTTAATTCTTCTGTGTAACTAACTTCATAGATTGGTTCTTGTCGCCAATTCTTAAAAAAGGAAAAAAAGGTAAAAAGAATGGCCATCTTTAAACCTGCTAAATTACATTGAAAATCATCTTTTAGTTTTGGAAAGGGGTGAACCCCTATAAAATATAGCCAAAAGAAAATTTGTTGATCCAAAGTGAATTGAGTGAGTGCCATGGTTGGACTTTGACTTGATCCCCGCAGCTCAGTTACTTCAAACTTTCACCAGTTTTCAATTAATAATATATATATATGGAAAGGTTGTTTCGCTGATAGAAAAGTTTATAATCTTAAAGGTTGATTAGCGTAACCAATGTCGCCGTGAGTATCGTCGGTTGAGTGGAATACATGAAGAGGATTGCATAAGGGTCACGTGCATTACAAGCCTTATGATGATCTCTGATGTTGGCATAAGGTAATTTAGAGTATTATTCCGGTATTTTTTTTTTTTTAAGGATATCGGTATTTAAAGTGAATTGTCTATCATTCATTAGTTGTAATTTATATTTGATAGATTTTTTAATATTTATTTTGAAACTAACAGTTAATAAATGATTGACAACTCACCCTGAATATTAAACTTATCAGAGTACATAACAACTCTCGGTAATTTAAAATATAATACTCTGTCAAATCAACCTTGGAATTAACACAAAATATAAAAACAATTCATGTTCTGTTTATTGTGAAATTAACATTGTGAAATTAACGGTTAATGAATAATTTACAATTCATCTTGGATATCAAAACTCACCATGAGTAAGATAACTCCTTTAATAATTGATCGTATTGATTCATGTCCATTTGGAAGTGAGAACTTGTAAGCTGCATGAAGTGCATGAAAGTGGGATGATTCTTGAGTTTTAATTGGGGAACATACACTGAGCAGATTCTCCATAATCATATTTATTTTTTTCATTCACATATTCATACTATCATAATCGTTAACCTTTTTAAAATTTTCTATTTTACATCAATTCGATGTCAATAATAAGGGTTCTGAAATGATCGACAGAGTGAGAAAAAAAAAGTAACAGTAGTTTTTTAATGTCCATGATAATTGATGAAAACATAGCAACATAACTTGGCCAATGAATTGATGACCATCAAACTAACACCGACTCTGATTATAAATTTTCACAATTCAGATTCTTTCTAGCTATTGATGGAAATCAAGAACCAATAAGCAAAAATACTACTACAAATTTTCAATTTTTATTTGCTTTTCTTCCCTAATAGGTTAAATTTTCTCCTACCTTTTCTTGTACAAGAATGAATTTGATCTTCATGAATGTCATTTAGATTTAGATACAGTTCACAAGAGATTTTCAGCTATACATGCATATCATGACCCCTAACACGAGCATCTATCACCAATAATCCATACAAGAACAAGTTCCATCTTTGAAGTGATGGAATCGAGCACGATCTCTTACAATTATCTCTACATTGTAAATTCTGGAGATTAATTTGGTAACCTTGTGGCAATCATTACACACCCGAAGATTCTTAAATACTCTTATTGGCATGCCTGGTCTTGAGCTTAAGAGCCCAAAAGCTATGGCCAGTCTCTCGCTGTGCAACCTCAGAGTATTCTGTTTCCCATCATTAATCTCATCAACCAAAGGTGCCCCTGAGTAGTCAGGTAAATACCCTATTGATTCTAGCTTCTCCTCAATTTCATTCAGAAAGTGATATATATCTTTACTTTGTGGATGAGTGGTGTCCCCAGCAAAAAATTCATGAGTCACACCATCTATCTCTATCAAACTACAGCCAGGCTCTTTAGTCACACCCTTATAAGTCATTAATTTTCTTAGCAATCCTACATCATTCCACCTGCTAGCTGAGGCATAGACTTTTGACAAAAGCACATAAACACCACTACAAACACTCCCCTCTGACTCAAAGACTTGCTTAGCCATTTCTTCACTTAGCTCAACACTTGCATGTTGCTTGCAACAAGCATCCAAAAGACTCCTCCAGATTACAGCATCTGGTTTCATGGGCATTTCTGAAACCAAATTCAGAGCCTCTTCGATGCGTCCAGCTCGAGCAAAAAGATCAACTAGACATCCATAATGCTCTAATCGTGGTTCAATATTGTACTCCTTAGTCATCATATCAAAATACATAAGCCCCTCGTTAACCATTCCCCTGTGATTACATGCACTCAAGACACCAACAAAAGTGATTGAATTGGGAACAAATCTCTCTGTCTTCACCATACGGATATAATAGTCCAATGCTGCCTCAGCTTTGCCATGCATGGCAAAACCCAAGATTATTGAATTCCATGAATTGACATCTCTATAAGACATGCTTTCAAAGACTTGTTGAGCAATTTCCAAGGATCCACATTTGCAATACATATCCACCAAGCAAGTGTTGACCAAAACATCATCAGCCATATTCATGTCACACTTTTTCAAAATATAAACATGAGCCCACAAACCCAAAGACAAAGCACCCAAACCAGCACAAGCACTAATAACACTCTGCATTGTATAACCATCAGGGTAATGTACCTTCTGCATCTCACCGAACAGTTTCAAAGCAGATTCAAACTCTCCAACCCTTGCATAGGAATCAATCATGATATTCCACGAAACCTCACTTCTTTCAGACATCTTATGAAATATTTTCTGTGCCAAGTCTAGACACCCGCAGGTTGCATAAAAATGAATCAAACTGTTACAAATATGAGTATCTAACTCAAAACCATGTTTCAAAAGGTGAGCATGCACCTGTTTTCCTTCACACAGAGAAAACATATACGCACAGGCCTTCAGAACAAATGGGAATGTGTGGTTATCAGGCACTGCACTTTCTTCTTCCATCATTGCTTTGTAAAGCTCCATGGCCTGGTCTTTGCGGTTGGTGCTTCGTGCATAGGCTCTTATGAGAGTGTTCCACATAAACGAATTGGGCTTCCCAAACTGATGAAAAACCCGAGTAGCGTAGTCAATATCAGCCAAAGACGAGAAGTGGAGGATTCGGCTGTAGAGAAACATGGCTTGTGGATGGTTGGTCTCAATGGTGCGTAGCGTTTGAGCATGTATTTGCTTGAGCTGAGACATACTAGTAGATTCGTTCAACAAGTGGATAAGGCGAGTGTGGTGGCTGTGATGGCTAAAAGGGTCACCATGGTTGTTGCTGGTGGTGGTTGTGGAGAAAAGCAGAGGAGGTGGGCTTGTTGCCATGGCCAAAGCCATTATGAGGAGTTTCTTTAGAATAATTGATGCAAAAACACCCGCCCAGAATTCATATTTATTATCATCTTGACCTTTTTGCTTCCCTTCCTTTCTAATGAGGAGTTTCTTTAGAATAATTGATGCAAAAACACCCACCCAGAATTCATATTTATTATCATCTTGACCTTCTTGCTTCCCTTCCTTTCTAACTCCTAAGATGGCTGACTCTTTGTTACTCTATTCTCATTGTTGAGCACCTTCTGAATCCCAAGGTACTTGCAGAGACTGGTTCATGTGCCAAAGATGAAGTGCCACTGCCAAGTGAAGTGGATAAGGAGAAAGGGAAAGGGCATCTTCATAGTAAGAGTGAGGTTAAGAATGTATTTTCCTTGCTATCAAGTGAATGCCTTTTTTTTTTTTGGTAAAAATATCAAGTGAATGCCCTTTGGTTTAAATAAATAATTTTCTATCTTATTAATAAATCTTTTTAATTACTTAAAAAAGTTAACATTTTTTAGATTATTAAAATATTAAATGCTTATATTTTTTATTTTAAGTCATTAAAAAATATTAAAAAATATAACATTACTCTATGATATATTCTAAAATTTTAAGAGATAATTAAAATGTTATCATTTTCAAATGAGAAATGGGGGCTAAAAAGCTTGAAGGTTTGGCTGGTCATATCCTATATGTGGGACTTATTTGAGTATTTAAGTTTTTCACAAACTTAGAGTTTATTTGGTTTTTTTTTCTATTTTTATTTTCCGTGAGATATATTTTTATTATAATTATAAAAATGTCACTTTATTTTTAAATTTTTATGATGGAAATAATAAAAATTAAATGATATTTTTATAATTATAATGAAAATATATCTATTTAAAAATAAAAATAAAAAATAAACAGTAACACTCTCTAAGTAGTGCTTTTCTCAAATATCCATGTGAATATAGAGTCAGATAATAACATGGTACTTGATGTTTTATGTTTAGTTTGATAATTAAAATAAAATCATTCAAAGTTTAATCAAGATATCTAAGAATGTGTATTCTTATATAAACATCATATCTAGATTCTATTGTTTTACAAAAATTCACTATTTTTTATACCATTATATTTATCTTTAAAATAACTAGTTGCACATTAAAATATACACTTTTATAAAACTAATATTTTTTTTCTCATATATTGTACTTCTCATTATATTGGTATTCCAAACATAGACATTCAAGACACAGGAATCCGAAACAGAGGGATAGCTCCTGATCCCTGATCTCTCTTTCAGCCAATCCAGCCATAGCTCCTCTAACCTCAACTCCAACCCTGGCTCCTACATCTGCAGATTCTGTCGCCCTACCGTTGTTGCCAGATGTATCTAAGTCCAGCACCCAGTGAACCCATAAGCTCTTCTAAACCTTCTAATAAAGATGTTATAAACAACTAATGAATATTAAACAACTCATCATGAGTACTGGTACTTTGAAGAAAAAAAAAGGTACCGGAGTAATCTCCACAATACTAGTAAACCACCTTCTCCCACTACCTCTGTTTCCACTTGTTCCACCACCACCCCAAATTTTGTTAACTTTGTAACTCTTAGTCCTTGGTTTCCAAAAGATAAAATTCCTGGCTCTAAACCTGCCCAAAATCCTCTGGCAGTCTCATGATCACCTGATCTTCCCACCTACCCTCTATCTCTTTCTATGAGGCCAGAAATAATAACAATAATAATAATCAGAGCAGCAGGAAGGATACGTTCATCATTTGAACTTTGGACAACTCCTATATATGAACTCACTTATCTCAAGTATAGGTTGAATGGCTTAGGAAACCTTAAGGTAACTTAGCTGTCATATTTCTTGCCAAGAATAGAATAAACATATATTTTGATCCTCTAAAAATTCTTTAACCTACATTATTCTATTTCAATAAAAAAAGAATAGAGTAAACATATATTTTAATATTTTAAAAATATAAATATCACTACTTTGGTCTTTCAATGTAAATATATTAAAATAGTCATTTAATATTAATTTTTAAAGTCAAATTAATTCTTTAATGATAAATTTTAAAAGATCAATTTGATTTTAAAAAATGACATTGAAAGACCAATGTCAACAATTAATATTAAAGGACTATTTTGATGTATTCATCATTGGATAATCAAACTAATGATACTCATATCTCTGAAATAACAAAATATATGTTAACTGGAAAGACTAAAAGCAATTACAATTTTGCAATGAGACGTGAGTATTACAGTTCATTTCAAGTCTTTCACTCTAGCCACATTCGTAGAAAGGATCTAGTATACATAGAGATGAACAAAATCTCTCTTTTCGATAATGCGATAGTTTTTTATTATGTATATGTTTTTTGGCAATTTTTTTTTCTAGAACCCATGTAATCAAATTAATAACTTACAGAATTCTCATAATATATCTAAAATCTCACAAAGCCATTGACATTTGATAAAGAAACATAAGTAAATACCAAAGCATGCACATTTTATTAACACATTTGGAGTTCAATAGAAGTCAGTCTTAGAACATATATTTAGTTTTAAACAGTATAATTATAAGATAAAAAATCTAATATTATTGAAATCTAACAATATATAACTAACGATTAATTTATTGAAAAAGCCCCCGCGATACATTAGCCCATATATTATAGAAATCATTGTTGGCATTTGAATCTTCCACTTGTGAGTACATGTTGGGTGGTATGCGAAGCAAACGATGATGTCTCTCCATTTGAAGTTTTCTGATGCATTTGACAGTTGCTTGATGATTTTGCCAATGAGTTGGATGAGGTGTACTTTGAAAATATTGCATTTGATACTTCGCAAGTTGTTCATACTTTGCAATTTTTTGATCAAGGTCTCCAACATATACACGATTTAATTTTTGCAACACATCCACGGCAATTTCCTCAACAATTTCAGATTCCAACCTATCATATATATATATATATGAAAAAAGGAACATGACAATATATTACAAAACTTACTAGTACCTGCATTATCCATATCAAATACTCAAAAATCTAAATTAAAAAGATATAAATTTTAGTTTCCATGTAGCAGTTGAAAAACATTTGAAACCTTAATGGTATTGGATAACGTTAAGACATTGAAAAATCAATCCTCATCAAAATTGGAAAAACATTTGAATCCTTAATGGTATCGAATACCATTTGTGATGTGATGTATATATTATATACAAGTTTGGGATTAGTTGACACTTTTATAAGAGTTAAATACTTTCACCACTCAATAATTTCAGAAAGCGAAGTTTAGAAATTTCATTTCTGATGTGAGATAGCTTTTATGAGAATCAATGTCAAGAAAAAGCAAGTGATCGATCAGCTTGTTTTCTATTGTTACTACAAACTGAGTTGTACTGCTTATTCCGTTTGTGGTTAGAAAGTTATCTAAACTTCGCAAATGATAAAGGACTGGACTAAAAGATCCATGACATAGACAAGAGAGCTACCTGTTGACGGAGCAATCCCACCCAGCGTGATTGGCTGCTTCTGCCAGATCAGCATCCCTCCATTTTTGCACCTTTTTCGGTTTATCCTGAAATTGCAGCTCGTGTCTAATGAATGCATTTGCAAAGCTTCCTGTTTGATTTCGTACATGGGTAGGTTCAATATCATAAAAAACAGGCACTACAATTTGCCCCCTGGTTTTTCTACAGTCAATTATTTTCTTGAGCTCATCCAAACACCACTTTGAAGTAGCATAGTTTTTCGAGAACACAATCACAGAGAGCTTTGCTTCCTCGATTTCCCTAAGAAGTGTTCCTGATATTTCATCCCCTCTCTCAAGATTGTAGTCTATGTAGGTTTTGATCTCTAGCCTTTTGAAGGCAGCATGAAGATGGCTTGTGAAAGCCTTTCGGGTGTCCTCACCTCTGAAACTAAGGAACACCTCGTGCTTTTCTTGAGGATTACTGGAGGATGATGATGCCATATTATATGATATGATATGATATAACAAGTTGTTGAGTACTAGAGTCTTTGTTGATTAGATTTGGGCAGTTTCATCTGAGTTTAAAACATCCCTTTATAGCATCATGCAGCTCTATAACGGTCCATCAAGAAAAGAAGAGGGTAAAAACATGTTAATACCACAATCTTCAACAAGCACACAGTCTCATATTAGGTAAATACATGCTCTACTCTCTATTTTTACCTTTTAGAATTCCTTTGCTTTGAAGTGAATAATTAAAGATACATATTAAACAGTAAAGTTGATTATACAAGCTAAGGAACATATCATAGGGATATTGGAATTGGAGGTAAAGGGAAAAGAAGTACCATATATAGGATGGCCATGCCGCTGCAATATTGTCTAGCTAATTATTCAGTTCGAGTAGTTTCTTCAACTAATTTTATAGCCTTATGCATGGTAGATCTGCTTACAAAAGGGAGGCTTGGGCAGTGGGAGGCTAGAATAAGGGCTTGAATTTCTTGGTTAATTGAAGGCCTTAAATAAAACGAAACATGTGGTTTGGTTACTCCATCCTGGGTACCTTCCTGGAAAAGAATTAAGATAATTGATAAAAGTTCCTATAGATAAGACAAACAGAAGGAAACAACATATTTCATTTCACATCATCGAATTGAAGCCAATAATTTTGTTCTTGTTGAAATCCCATAGACAAAGACCATACTTTAATTTAAACTTTCTAAGACCTGGACTTTACGATAACAGATGCGGGTGTAGTCAATACCCTGCCGACCTGTTTTGGAAAGGGAGATGCGTTAAAACACAAAAACAAAAAACAAAAAGAAATGGCCTCTCGATCAAAGCTTTCACATTTGATATACAGAATCAATTTTTACAAAATAAAAAATTAAAAGGAATGACTGTATCTGTTTAAGTATGTGATTCCCTCAAAAATATAATTCATTTCATTTCATATATATTTATATTTTGAAATCAACATAGCGTTAAAGTAATTATATAATTAAATACAAATAAATAAGTAAACTTAAACATACATTATTGATTCCTAATTTTTTAGAAATTATTATTTTCATTTGTATCATGGTTTTTGTCTTTATGGAAATAAGACACTCATGTGTCATGTACTTGTTTTTATTCTATCGAAATGAAATTATTATTTCACGTACAGAACATGAAGATAGATTAGAGCTATATATTCATAAGAAAAGTCAGCAGGGAAATAAAATCCAATTTCTGTGTTAGGCATGAAAGGACATTGGACAAAGTTGGTTTGACAAGCACATCACAATGATCGAAGTCTATATTTTATTTGAATTAAGAAATTCTGCAGACAAGACTCCGTTTCAATTAAACTTCCAAAGAATTGGATTTTGCACCAACGCTTGTAAGGATGTTGTGGCCTTCAACAGATTGGTTTTACCTTTAAATTTTCCAATGTTAGAATAGTATGGTTTAGTTGGCTGCAGGTTAAAACCTAAAGAACAATAACTGAGTTTTGTTGAGAAACATGGCCCCAGTAAGTTTGAAGGGGCTTAATATGTAAGCATGTGCAATAATTAATTGCCTACCAGCCAGCAGATAATATGTGATTATGGTAACTGTGTTTCAAATTTAAGGAATTTATGTTCTTGAAAAAATGGAAATATAGTAAGAGCTTCATAATGGATATAGGACGGAAGAAAAGAAGATATACACCATGGTTTAGCTTCTCAAATGGACAATTTTAATATAGGTGCAAGCGTACATAGCAATGTATGAGCTACATTATTATTTTGATTATTAATTTATTATAGTTTAAATAGCATTAGGTTTACAATAATTTAATTATATCAATTTAGTTTATGAGATTTTACTTTACAAGATGTGACATAATTTACTCCTATAAAAGACGAATAAATAAATAAAAAGAGTCACATGTATGTCTAACACATCACACTCATCACTTTGAAACCAAGTATTGACACTCCGAGACCTTCACACAATTTTCTTAAAATTAGGAACAAAAAAAAATCAATTTTTGATATTTGACACTTATTAGAGGCTTATATTTTCCATGATTATTACACTAGTGATATGCAATTCATATCCTTAAAATTAAAGAGTATTGTTATTTTGTACTTTTTTTTAATGTAAAAGTTATGCCATTTTGAATTTTGCAGATATTTGTCTAATTTGTACATAATTAAGAGACCTCCCCTTTGTAGGAACAGTGCAGGAACAAATCCCTATTTTTTTATTTAAAAAAAGTGATGTAAAAAGTTGTATATGACAAAAAAATGAAAAAGAATCATTCCAATAAATGAAAACACCAAAGTTTAACCCCAAACCAATATTGAAATAGTCAAGCAAAACCAATAGAGGAATGCTAATTACATACATTTTTTCCCCTTAAAACCCTCAAACAATTGTTTCAATACCATTGGATATGTCTCTCCAAAGGTTTACCAATAGATTAATTAGTATACATATGTTTTGTAGACTAAGCTAATAAATAATTAACAAATTATTACTTTAAATATAAAATGTATATAAATTTATGCAATTAATTAATGTAAAGTGACAATAATGTATTAGTTGTATATTGACGTAATCTACAAAAGTTACGTAGAATTAGAATCTCTCTTACCAATTTTGGTGCCAAAAACTAGGATTTAGTAATGGAATTATCTAAAACTATCAGACGCCAATTTCTCCTAAATTTCATTTAAAGCACAAATGATAAATTCAAATACGAATCATCAATAATGAATTAATACAACGAAAGTCTAATTATGTGAAATATCGGTAAAGGTTTTATCAAAGATTATTTTGATATCAATTTTTTTTTCTGGATACCCGTATTTTGATTAATTGTCAAGAATTTATTTATTGCTGTTTATACTTTATAAACTTTAAATATTTATTATGAGATTCAATAACTACTAAATATTCAACAACTCATCAAAATTATCGGTAACTTGAAAAAAAACCAGGTAACCGTATCAACTCAGCTTCCGCTTTCTTCCATTTAAGCTGCGCAAGACGACCGTTTGTAGCAGCAAACTCCTGCAGGTCCCTTGGTTCATTCGTATGGGAGAGTTTCTCCGCCTTAAGTTGAAGCAACTGCTCAAATGTTGCGATTTGGCCATCTATGTCCCGTGAAAGCAGATGACTCAGTTTTTGCAATACATCTTCAGCGATATCCTCAACAAGTTGAGATTCCATCCTGCCACATACAAAGAACAGTGCATGCATATCTACCCTTTGTGATTTGAATATTGCTGGCACATGCTTCGAATTCAGCAATCTAATGAAACGATGGAACTGTGTTTTCATAAAATTAGTTTGAGTTGATGATATATATTTTTTTTTTGTAAACTGAGAAGAGATATGTTAATTTTAATAACAAGAAAAGGTTCCCTAATATTTTTTTCATTAGGTGAAATACTGTGCTGCAAAGTGCAGATGGAAATCATACGAAATCACAATGGTGTAGGGTATACATAATTTACTTTGCTCGATTTTTAAAAAAATTCATAATTGTGTGAAATTTATACATGGGTGGATATATAGGTGGTATACGTTTTCTGATTATCATATATAGTGGAGTGAATTTTTAGTCATCATTAGAAGTAGAACTACCTGTTGACCAAGCAATCCCATCCAGAGAGATTGGCAGCTTCTGTCAAAGTAGCCCTCCACTGTTGTACCTTCTGCATGTTGCCTTTGAAACGTTGCTCATGTTTTGCAAAAGCATCTGCATAACTTCCGGTCTGGTTCCGTACATCTGATGGATCTATATAATAGAAAACAGGTATTACGATTTGACCCTTTGCTCTTTTGCATTCCATTATTTTCACGAGCTCTTCCAAACACCACTTTGAAGTAGCATAGTTTCTCGAGAAGATGATCACAGAAACCTTGGACTCCTCAATTGCCCTAAGTAGTGTTGGTGATATTTCATCCCCTCTCCCAAGTTTATAGTCTACGAAGCTTCTGATTTTTAGCCTGCGTAAAGCAGCAAGAAGATGGGCTGTAAAAGTGTAGCGGGTGTCCTCACCTCTAAAGCTTATGAACACATCGTGAGTTTCTTGAGGAATGAAGGAAAAGGAAGGAATAGCACTCGAGGATGCTGATGCCATTTGGATTTTGGATTTAACAGGCTACTAGGGTAGCTTCCTAATACGAGAAAGATTTATCAAAGGAACAATATGTGCAATATGCATCGATCTTGTATATATAAGAGCTCATACTTCTGATATTGTCTTAGTTTAAAAAAAAATTCACGGAAAATACAAGGAAAACTCTAATTAAGGCTTGACTTTCTTGGTTAGTGCAAGGGTGGAACTTTCCTGGTTGTTAATCTGTGCCTTTCGAAAACAGATCATGGGGTTATGACCCTAATTGTTTACTTCATTTTCTTTTCTTGGAAAATTCAGCGGGGAAAAACATATTAATTTGGAAGAGTTTCAAACTTTCATTCCATAAGCTTGTCCTAATTAAAATAAGTCAATATCTTCAAGATATGGGGTTATGGGGAAAGTTCAAGAACCGTGGGTGGCCTTTCGTGAACTGTAGAGGTATTATCATTTTGCGTAATGATTGGGTCAAATTTATTTTTATGTAATTAATAGAGTAGTAATTAATGCCCCGTTTAGTTACCAAAAAAAAAAAGAGTAGTAATTAATAATAAAGCTTTATGATCTCAAAAACTATTGTATGGATGTGGTAGGTACTGCCAACTAGCCATATCGCTGAATTACTTACTAATATTTGACATAGTCTCCGCTCTCCAGCCTGCATTTATATATGATATGAAGTGATCGATCATCTGGAGTTTAAGGCTATATATCCTTGTATGAACATGAAATAAGTGATATAAATATATCAAGGGGAAAGGAAAGATTATAGTAAAGTAATGAGTATATCTTAGTGTTGATGTTCAATTATTGAAATGCCCGCCTGTTTAGAAGGAGTTAATATATTCATTTTGTAGATACAATTTTTTGATGAATTAAAATCTCATGTTCACAAGGGAGGGCAGGGTATATTAGAAGAAGAATAGCAGCTAGTCACCACATTTTAGAAAAATAGCAATTCCGTAGTGGAACATAAAACAATATGTTACGCCAGTGTAATATCTCATATGGTGCATTTTGCGTCCTAACTTTCAATTTTCAAACTGTCAAAAAAAAAACTTTCAATTTTCAATTTGATACCTAAATTTTAATTACAATTTGCTATATACATTGCTTATAAAATGTTAAATTAAATTTAAATTTAAATTTAAAAATTTATTTTAAAATGCAAGCTCTATATTTAAAACTCTTATCTTATACTTTTGGGTCAGAATTTACCGCATAGCCGTTGCATGGGTGCAACATAGCATACTCAGCTTTATAAATTATTCAACGTCATATATATGTAAAAAAAAATTCTCAAATATTGCTCAACCTCTCATTGTCTTACTCTAGCCCCCTCCCACCATTAACATCAGCAAAGAATTTATAGGATCCATGCACATTTAGAATTCGTTCCAATAACTTTGGGCCTCCAGGTTTGTAAAAATCATATCTGTACGTATCACCAATAGGGGCCTTAAGAGCATTGTCGTGAATTGTCCAATCAAATCCTACAGGCTTTACCGACTACCAGAGCTTACTTGGATTGTGCCTCATAAGAGCTTGTTTGGATGATCTATTAAAAAGATCTTTTATTTTTATTATTTTTTTCAAATATTTTTTATAAAAGTAAAAATTATTTTATGTTTGAATGAAATATTTAATTTTTTTTAATTTTATTGTTATTTGGATGCAAAAATATAAAAGTATTTTTTTAATGATAAAATTACTTAAAAGAGTATGCAAAAGCTAAGTACTTAAGCATGTATAAGAATAATACTATTATTTCATCTATATTAACACTTCATGTAGGTTTTAAATTATATTTTTGGATCAAATCATTATATAATTATTTAAATACTAGCTTTCTTATTATTAATTGTTCAAAAAACGTATGTTTTGAGAGTTTTGAAGTCAATTTTTTTATTTGATCACATATTAAAAAATATGATTGGAAACTCTACAAGGAGTAATGGACATACCTAATTAAAGGAAGAGAGAAATGATGATGTGAGGTGTGTAATGTTGTGGAAATAAAGAAAAAATAGAGACCAGTTAGAAAAATAGAATATTAGTTTAAAAAATAAAGAATAAGGAATGATACTTTAAAAATTATTTAGCAGTATTTTTGTTTAAATTTTTTTCTCAGAACAGCTTTTCTATATTTTGAAAATGACTTTTTTTCATAAGCTTCAAAATCTAGCTAAAAAAAGACAATATTTAAGTTTTCTTTAGTGCTTCAAATTTTTTTAAAAAAAATTCATCCAAACATGTTACAACATAATAAAAAATTTAAAAATATTTTTTATTACAAAAGAAACCATCCAAACAAACAATAAGATTGGTTTTGATGTGTTTTGAAAAAAGATTTTTTTATCATATTTTTTTAAAAGATCGTTTATAAAAAGTAAAACTTATTTTATGTTTAAATGTAATATTTGAGAATATTATTTTTTTATATTTAAACAGTTTTTTATGTTACAAAAAAGTCTTTTTTTAAAGCACCAAAGTCTAATTCAAAAATACAAAAATGTGATTTTGAAATGCTTTATTTTTTTAAAAAACAAAAACTCGTTTAAATACACTAAAATATAATAAAAGTATTTTTTATTTTAAAAAAAGATATTTTAACATTATAAAAAAACACATAATATTAAACCTACCCTAAGACTCTCCAGGAGTTGGCCTATTGGCCTACACTAAGTGATTTGACATTAAATTTTTTTATTATATTTAGTTGTATTTTTTAATATTATTTATATTATTATTTTAATATAAAAAATATCAAATCTGTAAAAGTAGGTTGAATGTGAATTTGAAGTCAATTTATCATGTATTATTATATAAAAACAATTAAATTAATTCTGTCACTTATTACTTATATGGTTAGCTTTTAATATACCTACATTTATTTTGTGAAATTTTAAATAAATGTGATAGAAGTATTCGTATATCTTTTAATTATATGAAATGATAATTAATTTTAAAAATCATACTATTAATATAAATTTATATTTAAAACTTAAAAAAAAAACAAAATTGGGCAGATAAAGTAAGAGCAATGTTGTTAAAGTCGGACCGGACAGTGAGTCGAAAAAGCTTTCGGTTCAAGTTCAACCGATTCCACCGTTTGATCGAATCAGATGATGTCATAATTATATATTAAATAAACAAATAAAAAAATACATATATATGACTCATAACATACACTATCAATAATAAAATGCATAATAAAGTTTTAGAGTTTTAATTATTAAGCCTTATATCACTTTCAGTTAAGTAGTTAAATAATTAAGAAATTAAAAAAATTAAAAAAAAAAGAAAGAGAGTCGGTTCAATCCAATTTTATCTAATTTTATCTGATTTTGATCGATTTTAATTGGTTCAACTCGATCCAATCATAAATTCGATTCTGACATTGAACCAAAATTAAATGAGGCTCCAATTTACGATCCAATCGACTACTCCAATCTAATCTGGACATCACTGAGTAAGAGTGTTAAATATTTTCATAGAGTGAGTTCAGGTTTCGTCCCGATAAAGCAAATACTGAAAATGAACATTTTTTTTTTAATGAAATTATGAAAATACTTGATAGAAGCACCGTCCGTGTTTAATGGTGACTGTCAGGAAGCAATAGAATGGTCGGTACTCAGTTTCATAAGACCAGAAGTGGTCAGCATCATCCCACCCTATATAGAAATAGAAGGCACACAAGAATAAATAGACAAATTTAGGCAAAGATAACAAGATTTCAGCTTTGCGATCAATTACTTTCTGAAGCAATTTCCAAGCAAGAAAGGTTTTAGTTAGTCAACCTAATAGTCAACCTATCATATATATATATATATGCATTACCTGTACAGTTTAAGCCTTCACATTGTGCTGTGGGTTGCATTAAGGTCTTCACAGTCGTTGATAAAGATCTGTAAATAAAGATTTCAGTGACTTGCATTGATTCTTTGGTTTCTTCTGGAACCAGCTGAAAGAAAAATGGTCAAAATTTTACGCTAAAGTCATGATTGATGGACGACTTCACAAGCTCCTCTTTTGTTGAAATTGAAAAAAACAAGTAGAAGTTCATTGCACCGTGAATAGATACATCAATCTCCTCGATTGACAGTAATAGTAACCATTTAAATGTCAATATCATGTCGGTGTATTATCCTTTCACGAGTTGACATATCCTCAACGCATACTTCTTCACTAACTTGGAATTAACCACACAAAAATTTCATAAAACTTCGCATTAGTCATGTATTGCTGGGTACAGCATAAAATCCTCTTCAATTTTATTTAATAATGTTGATAATTAATTCAGTAATTAATTTTTTAATATTTTTATCTTCCAATAAAATTCTTAATTTGTTAAATTTTTCACAGAATTATCATATATATTTGACTTACTTAATTTCATTAGTTTTATCATTTTACATTTTTTAATCAATTTTTATATAAATAAATTTAATTAATTTTGATCATATAAGTTTTTAAGAGTTATATACAATTTTAGAAAATGTTGAAAGTTAAAGTTATTTTTATAAGATCACGAAATATTCTTATAATATTTTGATGTGGACTTAATATTTGTTTAGGCATTAGTTTAATCTTAATCACAAAATATTTTTAATAAATTCTTATATTATAAATAAAATCTACTTACATGTAGTTCAATTTACTAATTGAAAGTCAAGTTTTTTAAAGTAACAAAGCAAAAAGTTTATGTTTAATAAGAGACAATTTGAGAATAATAAAGTCTTATATACTAAGTATGTTACTGATTTGATGGACAAGAGAAGTTACTTGCTTAAATAAAGCTATTAGAGGCTTTTGGTTTGTAGAATTGTGATTCCTGAAAATTGTTGTCAAAAGTGCTTCTTAGTTTTTCAAAAATATTCTCAAAATTATTTCGTGAAATTTTTAGAAATGTTATATTCATGTGATTGGAATTCGAAGAGAATATCTTTTAGAATCTTAGATATTCTTTTCAAAATATCCCCCAATAAACTTTTAAAAAAACTTATGAATGTCGATTATGGTGAAGTGGCAACTCCATATTATTTAATTAACTCTATTAATATGCTCTTAATAATTATTTAATTACACCTTCTCTGTAAACTTCACTTTGTAATAGAATACTCGCATCTCAATATGCTATTAAGAAAATAATTCTTAATATCCAATTTTGTTTTCTATTTCTATTATCAAACAATTTCATCTTGCATTCATGTCCTGAACGTGTTGGTACTGTTGAGCTAGTTTAATGCTCAATATAATGGGTTGCCAACTTGCCACGTCTACATTGGACGTGACACAATCAATAAATTACATGAATACTTTTGAATTACACAACTTTGTTTTATAATAATACTTTTCTACTTATTATAAATTATTATATTAATTTTTTTAATTATTAAAAAGAATATAATATTTTTATAAGATTTTATAATTGTAATGAAAATTTTCTTTATTGTGGTTCAATAGATTTTTTTAACGTTTTCTACAAAGTTAAAATTATCTAGTTATATAATTAAAGAATATAATAAAAAGCATATATAATTTGAAAGATATTTTTTTTTATTTTCTTACATCAAAAGCATATAGAATTTCTATTGCATACTAACCAATTACAGTTTTAATTTGGTGCCTCGCTCACCTAATACTGTAGTTCATAGATTAGCTATGTTTGGGAAAACTGTGGGGGTTAGTATTGTAATTGGACTACCAATCACCGTGATTTCCTCTCTTAATGAATTTTTTTTCATTATACAATAAGGGTATTGGCGCACCACATCCATATATCGGTTTAGTGTATTTGAAGTAATTAATTAATTATTTTAATTAAGTACTGACTCAAGGTTTAAAATTAAATAATTAAGGTAATAAACACATTTTCTTAACATCGAAGTCAACTTCCTAAGTTTTTCTTAATGGAATATGCTTTAGATATAAAAAAATTCTTTTAAATAACAAATAAATAAAATACCTTAATAATTAAAGTAATAATAATTAATGCGAAGTACAAATTGCAGTCTATGTTTATAGCTACTATTATTATTATTAGCATGACTTTTTTATCAAATTTTATTTTGAATAAATTCTTAATTATATAAACTTAATCTACACAAAAATACCTTAAAGATTAAGAAAATTAATATATATTAATTAATTTAAAATTTTATTAGGACATGTAAAAGAATTCAATAAGCATACAACTAGGGGTGTCAAATGAATACATTGGGTGAATTTTTTATTGAATCATAATGGATAAATAAAAAATAAATTAATGATTCATTAAAAATTATTAAAATTATCTAATCCATTCATAACATATTTTAATTAATAGATATTCAATCTATTTATTAATCTATTTTAATAAATAGGATGGATGGATGAATATCCAACACACCCATTTGAAATTATATTTTTTAAAAAATAATTGTCCGTCTAAAAATTTAATTTTCTTTTTCTAAAAACTTTGATTTTCTTTCTAAAAATTAACTAATTCTCTCTTTCTAAAAAAAAATTTAATTTTCTATGTCTAAGATAAAAAGCCTCTGCCATGGTCATTGTAACCCATGCCAAAATCCCCTTCCTTCACATCAAAATTTCTACTGCTTGCCACGATCCCAACACATTTCAAATTAAAATACACACACCAGATTTCAAATCAAAACACGCACACACAAAGATATCTCTGCAGAGATATAGAGAAAGAAAATGCTAGCTCGAAAATGGTGGTTTTAGAGAGAGAATATATCAGAGTATAAATGTTATGGTTTTTTTTTTTTCACTTTTTAGATTGTGATTTAAATCGGGTTAGAGTACTGAGAGTGAGATTAACATTTAATACATCCGTTAGAAAAAGGAAATTCTTGGATTTAAAATTTCAATGGATAATTTGATAGTATCCCATATCAAATATTCAATAAATATTTTGGTTGATTTATTAACTATTTATTAATTAAAACAGATCTAATCTATCTAATTTATTAAATTTATTTTTATAATAGAATAGATTGAATTTGATTTAAATATGAATGAACTAGATAAATGATAAATTAATATATCCAATTGACACCCTTAGATACAACAAAGTAAAGTCATATGTATTACAGTTAAGAGAAGTACAAAATAACTTTTATTTTCTCTAACAAAAATATATATCTTAATGATTAAGAAAATTAATGTTAAATAGGAAGGGATTGTTTTTGACAATAGTAATTAATCCCTATTAAACATGATCGATATCTATATCCCGCGGAACCCAAGCATACGGTTGGATTGCTCCCTCCGAATCTGCTTCACGTGTTCGCTTGTAGCCCTGAAGTCGTCATAATCTTTTTGTTTAAATGTACGCGCGAACTTGTCGTGTTGAAGCTGCAATATACGCTCGTATGTGGCCAAAAGGTCCTCCCAAACGCTTGAATCATCTGTGCGCAGGGCCTTCTCCAATTTCAGCTGCGCAAGCTGGTGCGCTGTTGCGATCAGGTCTTCCATGTCACTCAGATTACCCGTCCTCAGGGACTTCTCCAGTTTCTGCTGTGCCATTTGCTTGTACGTTGCGATGTGTCTATCTAGGCCTCCACTATTCATAGAGTCCAGCTTCTCCAATATATCCATAGCAATTTTCTCTACTAGTTCAGACTCCATCCTGTTCATTTTGCATAAGTTATAGGGCTGAAATTAAGATACAGGTCATGAAGACCAATATTGTTTTTGGTAATGTTACTAGTGCATTGACATTTTGCACCTTTCCATGCACAAACATGTGAGTTTAAGGTAAAAATAGACCAATCTTTATGAGACATTCTTGCTTATTGGGTATAAGCTTTTTTCTTCCTTCATTCAAATCACTACCATTAATTTTATGTGGGCCTTACTGACTATGTGAGTCCCATTCATAATCAAATGGTGGTAATCCTCTGAAGGAAGAAATTAAAACACATCCTCCGTTAAGAATTTTCCAATCGTTATATAGGAATTCAAGTTATCAATCTTTCTTCTTTCCTTTTTCTAATTAAAAAATTATGTCATGAAGGTAGGTCAATATTTACCTTGTGGTCAAGCAATCCCACCCAGAGATATTGGCTGCTTCTGCCAAAGCAAGCCTCCACGTTTGGACCTTGTTCATGTTACCCATGAAACGTTGTTCATGCTCAGCAAACGCATGAGCATAGCTACCCGTCTGGTTCCGTACCTGGGTTGGATTTATGTGGTAGAAAACAGGCACTATAATTTGCCCATTTGTCTTGCATTCCATGATTTTCACGAGTTCATCCAAGCACCACTTGGAAGAAGCATAGTTTTCCGAGAAAACAATCACGGAAACCTTTGCCTCATCGATTGCCTTAAGAAGCGAGGGTGATATCTCATCCCCCCTCTCCAGCTCATTGTCTATGTAAGTTCTGACTTGCAGCCTGCATAATGCAGCATAAAGATGGCTTGTGAAAGTATAGCGGGTGTCCTCGCCTCTGAAGTTGAGGAAAACATCATGCCTTTGTTGAGGGATCTTGGAGGTAAAAGGGGGAGGAGGAGCAGTGGATGTCATGGGTATTTCAGAGGTAGCTATAGATTGAAAAAGTTTATTTAACTCGATCTGAAGTCCCTCAATATGCAGATGAGATATATAAAAGCAAAGTGGGGACCCCTAAATTAAATGTTTGAATTTCTTGGTTGCTCCATTCGGCTAAAATCGAATTCTCTTGGTTGCTTCCGTGTCCTATCTTTGGCACTCCAATTATGACTTGGAAAATATTTTTGTTTCTCTCTAGAAAGGCAACAGAAAAAGAAAAAAAATTACGCTGGAGACTGACATGACTCACTTCACATTCATAAGCTGCTCTCTTACTGTAACACGTTTATTCAACTTGAAAAATAAGAAAGAAAACAAATTTTTTTAAATTTTTTAATTTTGATTTGATCGGGGATGGTGGAATAATTAGGAAACAGCGTTATTCATTTTCAAATCAACAAACCAAAACCATTTTTTTTTTCAAGGGGCGGGCCTAGGAATTTTCATTGGGTCGAGTTGATCGAATTGGTACCATCATCTAAACCAACTCAAAATATGAGTTAGTGAAGTGGTTGGGTTGGTTTCAGTTTAATCCGAATCAATTCCACTTCAATTGGTTTGAGTATTAGACTTTGATTTTTTTCAACTTACATAATCAAACCGATCCAATCCCTTTAATTTTTTATTTTTTTAATAATGTTTTAATATAACATGATGTTGTTTTGGTTATTTTTTAAAAAATTAATATAAAAACATTTCATTTTGGTAGAATTTGTTCAAAAGAAAATAAAAAATGGCAACCCTACTAGTCAACTTGAACCAAACCAACAATGATCGAGTTAGGTCACTTTAGGTTGACAAAAACAATGTCTCTCAACCCAACCTTACTCAATCTAATAAAACTTTGATTGGTTCAGTTTTATTTTTCTGTAAATCCGACCCAACTTTCCCGATTAATACCTCTAGGCCGAGGTGTTCTCACAACATGCAGGCAGGGACAGATTTAGGGGGGTCTACCAGTGGCCCTGCAACACCCCCCCCCCCAACAAAAAAAAAGAAAACCAATTTTATAGTATAGTTTTCAGCTAAGGCTTTAAAAGGCCCCTGACCCGCTATAGTCATCATCTTTTGTTGGCCTATATTATGATTATAATTTAAGTAATTAATTGGGTTAATGAATTATGGACTGACCCAATTGTTAGAAGTGAGATTTTATCAAAGAATAAAAAACAAATTTAGGTTAAAGAGAGAAAAGTTATATATATATATAAAAAAAAGTTTGCTGCAAGCCACTAACACCAATAAAACTAAAAGTGGTTTCTTGGTCTTTCTTTCCTTTTAGAATTTACTGTGGTTGGAGGTAGAAGCTGTGAATGATGTGGTAAATCAGAACGCAAGTATACGTTATCGCAAATCAAGTAATATAATAGTAAGAAAGTGTCGAACCCACAGGGATTAATTCTAAATTTAACTATCTATTAAAAGTTTACAAAACTCAATCTTATTTAAACAACTTAATAAGAGGAAGTGTTATGAAAGATTAAAAATTAAAGTATACAAGAAGAAGAATTTAATGATCAAATTAACCAAGCCTAGGATTGCAATTATCCCTCACACTTTACTTGATTCTTTTACTTCTATCTAAGATCAATTAATTATCTGAATTGTTAACTAGAAATCCTTAACTTATCTATAAGCCTCTTTCGATGGTCAAATAGAAATATCCTTAATTAATGATAAACTATATGTCTATGTCTATCAAATAATTAAGAATTCATTAAGTTCCGATTTCATTAATGATTACATATGTCATATAGGTATATGTCTATCCTATATGAACTCAAGGCTTTCGCACAAAGATCATATGTTATCTTACCTAGATCTAAAACCAAAATCCCTTTGTCAAGTTGCTTAAGGTTTATCAATTCAATTTAGTTAATGGCCAATTAATTAAAAGCATTAAGAACAAGTAAGATAAACAATTCAAGATAATCAACCTATTCTTGGATATGATAAACGAATCAAATTACGTGTGAGTTCAAATTGCAATCCTAGTATAGAAATTTAGCTACTCATTATATTAAAGGAAACAAAAGAATAAGTGAAAAGCATAATAGAAATGAAAGTGGTTGTTTGGTATTGACAAGAACACAACGGGCTAGAGTTTCAGGATTTACTTTAAACAAATTGGAAGATCTAACCTTGAAATCAAAGTATAAATCTCACAATTTATTAAAGCTTCACCCCTAACTCTAGGAAGAACCTTAACTAGACATCAAGATGAAGAAACTTGAATAAGATGAAGATTATATTATACAAACTACAAGAGCTTTGGGATTTCCTTTAAACAAATTGGAAGATCTAACCTTGAAATCAAAGTATAAATCTCACAATTTATCAAAGTATCACCCCTAACTCAAACTACAATGAGAGAATTCAGAAATGGGATCCCCTTAAGTGTGGCAAATGCCTTCCTTTTATAGGCAAAGGCTAGAACTATTCAATTACAATTTTGTCAAATCTCTTTACACATGGGTTGAAATTTCAGCTCCGAAGATTATCAAATTCGTCATTGCTCCCGTCATAATTTGGAAATCTTCTCTTCATAAAAGTTGTAGCACATGCAGTCGTGAAGAACATGTCAAAAATTCAGCCAGATCTAACAGTTGGATCTTGAGATCTGACCATTTTGCCGAAACTACTTAGATTATATCAAAAATGACAGCCACCAACTTGTTGCCTAATTTTGACCCACTTCCGGTGCTAATCTGGAAATCTTCATTTCTAGGAAAGTCATAGAGAATTATGTCATGCATGACATATCAAAATTTCAACTACATCCAACGGTTAGATCTTGAGAAATCACCAAATAACCGAGTATAGGTTTGAGCAGAAATTTTCTGATTTGTCCTGAATTTGATGTAACCCAAAATTCACTGAGTTTAGGTCTTCATTTCTCTTCTATTTGAGCTATACTGATATCAACATCCAAGTTCATAATATTTTGGTTCAACAACTGCTTTGAATAGTCCTTCGGGTGTTCTGCTCAATTTGTAACAACATAACCAATATATGAGGAATTATGCAATTTTCACTTCATATATGCAATAATTTCATAAGAATAGACCAATGAGAAGTGCTAAATTATGCATATAAAATATGTTTATCAGTGAATATTGTAAAAAATAGGCTAAAAAATTAGATAGATGAAGCTAACAAGTTTGACATATATTTAATAATTAATGAATTTTATGATACGAAGGAATGTCGTGCTTAACTTTGATAAATGTATAATATATTTAAACTTTGAACTTACAAGCTTTTATTAAAATATCTTTATTCTTGATTTTTATAATTTTGGCCCCCATAATAGTTGATTCCTGGATCTATTCCTCATGCAAGTTGAATCTTTTGTGTTCTTTAGTTAAAAACCATAGAGAATTTCTACTATATCTGTAAATCCAATTTGAAGTTGTGTAGGTTAGTGAGAAAACAATAAGGTTGTGCTTTATGTAGTGTTGGTTCTGATCATGTTTATCTCGAGTACTAGAAGATGAGACGAGAGTCATCGTTAATTGCATCTACTAGTCCAATCTTTCTGTGGGTTTAAAACTCTAATCCATCTGAGGTTGGGTGTGCACATGTTGTAATAGCGTGTTAAGATTTTCTCGAGACGGAAGAAAAGAAAGGATTGTGATTGAGGCGTAAATGGAATGTTTGATTTGAGAAAGCGCGGCGGCAACCGGGGGAGACAGACAAGACCTTTTACTTGAATGAGAGGATATTACTGTATTAGTGGTTTAGCCCGCCCGCTGCGGTCACTTATATTTTTATATTTTAGTTAATATTTTATAAACTAAATTTGTAAATTTTAATGTGATAAGTTTAAGTAATGAAGTATAACAGACAATATGTTAAAAGATTTAGTTTTGAAAGAAATTAAATATGTTTTTAATTTTGTTTGTATATTACAATTTTTTTATCATTATTGTGTAACTTAAATTGAAAATATAAATTTTTTTATCATGATTGTATAGTATAATAGATCATGTCTAAATTTATGAAATTATATTTATCTTTT
The DNA here is from genome assembly GCA_023212625.1 of Styphnolobium japonicum. Taxonomy (NCBI): domain Eukaryota; kingdom Viridiplantae; phylum Streptophyta; class Magnoliopsida; order Fabales; family Fabaceae; genus Styphnolobium; species Styphnolobium japonicum. The sequence continues at coordinate 28,091,552 of JALBWW010000011.1, forward strand.
AATGAGTAGAGACTCAATTAATGTCATGTTTAAATTATGTATGATAATTTGTGTAAATTTATATATCTACTAATAAGTGAAAATATAAAAAGTCAATAGATCATGAGTTGAGAAATTACTCAAAATGATGACTTGGAAGGCTTCATGATAAGAGTCAACTCTAATATATTGTATATAAATGACATTAGGGGTCTATTTTTTAGTTTAAAATTTTCATTTATTAATAACAGTTTAAAAGTTTTTAAAATATTATTTAATATATATCAATATATTATTAAAAATGTAATTTTTAAAACAATTATTAACATATTTAAAAAAAATTAGTAATAAAGCATGCTTAATAAAGCATGCTTTTATTAGATAATAAAAACAAAAAGTTATTATGTGACTAACGACTTACTGCACTTACCTTTTCACGAATTACATAAAAGTTAGCAATAATCATAATCTTTTAAACAAACTTACATTGATTAGGTAGAGGTAACTAAGATTTGTTTTTAACATATTTTTTTTTATTTTAGAGAAATGAAAATTCCATCTTTGCGTTGGCAAATCTCCATTCCCAATAAATAATTCATAAAGGATCAATCAGATCACATAGTTGTATTAATGAATTCTATTATATAATTTTTCTTTTGTTTTTGAGATATTATCACATGCTATTAGTATTGTGAAACTAATTTCAATCGAGCATTGTCACAATTGCTTAATGTAGAAAGTCCTTTCAACAATTGTGCACTTTAAGGTTTGAACTTGCGTCCTCACCTTAAAAGTTAAGTTCTTTTACTTCCATACTCAACACTTACCGGTTAACTCTATTATATAATTTCTAGGATTTAATTTTAATTCATAATTACTGTAAAAAAAAATTTATACTGTTATCTAATTATGTACTAACAATCATTAAAAAAAAATTAGACTTTCAAAGCAGTTATTGTGATAGTCAAACCCTTTTAATAATTTGACAATACAAATTTTTTTAATAATTTAACAATACATATGTAAAGAAATTTTAGACTAAAAGCAGATCAAAATTAAACTCTAATTTATATCAACATAAAGAGAGACAATAATGATGTGAATTGTCAAAAGCTCATAGTGATAGACATGTCTCACTCACATATTCCTCATCAATCCATTATTAACAAAAGTTGGAATCAAAATCTGCTATACCAAGTCGTTGAGGCTAATTTCAAGCCATACATGACCCTCTTCACTCTATAGAAATAACCTTCTCTACTTGTTAATTGTACCATTAGGATTCATCTTGGTCTTATAAACCCATTCACACCAATGCTACGTTATTAACTCATTGTGTACTTTATCTTTCCTCAAGTTTAGTTGTGCACTCCTTGCTAACTCAATCACTGCGTCTCCTTGACTATTGTTACAATTGTTCCTGATGCTTTTTTCCCGTACAATGGCGAATCGGAAATTTAAATTTCTGATTTCTTACATATTATTCAAATTCTCCACCACTAGCCTGTCTATTCCTAGTGACTTCTGTACCTGAGTATTTTTAGTAGCTCTTGGTTGCTTTTTTGGAGTGATACAAATATCTGTTAAACTACCATACTAGATTCTAGATTCAAAATTCGATCTTATGAATGAATAAGTAATTAACTTAAAACTAGGAAACCAAACGTCAAAACATACAAAAAGCTATGAAAAGGTACTGCAAACTAATATTAATTAAATTCAACTGATCTAAGATTAAGAAAACTACCAAATGTTCCAGATCTGCCGTTGTAGAGGACAGCTTAGAAGACTTCCATATAATTTCACAATAGTAATTGAAAATGTGAATAAAGTGAAAAAAAAAAAGATAGTGTCAAAGGGGGCTACCAATGGTTAAAAAAAATAAAATACGTGTATATACATTGAGACTCATAATAAATATTGGCATGTCTGCCTTGCATATGTGAAAACTCCGTTAAGCCATCTTACAATTGATCAGATGGCAGGCGAAGCAGACGGATGCCTCTCTCTAATTTAAGTTGCTTGATGCGCTTGAGTGTTGTTTGGCGACTGTTATAATCATCTAAATATTGCTTTTGAAGCTCCGCAAGTTGCTCATATTTGACTATTTGGCGATCTAGGTCACCAACATACACATTATCCAGTTTTTGCAACACACCCTTAGCAATTTCCTCCACAATTTCAGATTCCATCCTATCATGCATACAAAAACAATATGGAAAAAATCACCTGTAAAAATAATGCTGCAAAACTTCCACGTGTAATACTATACAAGATTCTTTCACAATATGTGCAAATAATGCGCGGTTGATACATATGTAGTTGAATCTAAGTTTGAATTACCTCAATTGTTAAATCATGTTTCCTTATTTATATTTTGGGAATGGTAATTCTTGGGTTAGGTATAGAAACGGTGAATGAAAGAAGGGAGGGTTGTGGACGACGCCGATGCATAGATTAAAGAAAATGAATGAAGCATTGAATATGTTATGTGGGATTCTCACACGAAAAAGAAAACCTCCACATAAATCAGAGCCATAATGTTGTATCATTATACCAAAATTTAAGGGATGCATCATAGACTTTACAGTAAAAAGATATATATGTGAAAAATTTAACAAATAACGCTGTTTAAGTTGTCTCACAAAACAGCCAAATTGGTCCAGTTGTAGTGATGAGACATTCTTGCGCATAGGCACTCTTTACACAGGTATTGTCTCCTCTGTATCTTACAGTGAGTCCTACGATGATCTGTTGTATAATCAGATCCCATCGACGGTACCGACAATAAGTATTATAATGTTAGTATCAAGGGCTTATTACTTCTCCTAAAATCGATTGGTGATAAGAAATGCATAACTTTATTTCTTCATTGAGAGTCTCGTGTCTATACTTGTTGAAAGTGGGCCTGAGAGACTTCACACACAGTATACATGTGACACACTGGCCAAATGAGTTGTCAAACATTGATGAGTGTTTATAAGATAATTGTTGGCCTCTCATAAGACCAACAATCTCTCCATCTAGCGAGAGGGCTCGAACCTACAACTTCTCTCTAATATCAGTTGTTAGGATCAACCACATTTCCTAAAACCAATTGATGATAGGAACAATGTAACTTATTGTGGCAGCGCAAAACCTCCCATTTATACGTGTTGCGGATGAGGCTAAGAAGCTTTACAGTGTACATGTGGTACACTTAAAAGACAAATTGTTAAGCATTGATGCACGCCCATATGGACAACGAGTTTACAGGGTGATCACTGACCTCCCATAAAACTAACACATAATTTGATCAAACTATACAAAATTAACAATTAAAATTTCCAGGAGGTGCTAAATTGGTAAACCAACTATAATTTTACTCTTAATATATATATATATATATATGCTTTTATAGTTTAAATTTAAATAGATTTTGCAAATAATAGAAAGAGTATTAGGTTAAAAGATTTATGGTACAAAATTAAATTACCTGTTGACCGAGCATTCCCACCCAGAGTGATTAGCTGCATCTGTCAAAGCCTCTCTCCACCTTTGCACCTTGTTCATGTTATGTTGCTCGTGTTTAGAAAATGCCTCTTCAAAACTTCCAGTCTGATTTCGTACGATGGATGGATCTATTCGATAGAAAACAGGCACCACAATTTGCCCACCCCTCATTTTACACTCATTTATTTTCACAACTTCATCTAAACACCACTTTGAAGTAGCAAAATTTTTAGAGAAAACAATCACGGAAAGATTGGCTTCCTCGATTGCTCTGAGAAGCCTCCCCGATATTTCATCCCCTCTCTGAATATTGTGGTCTATGTAGGTTCTGATGTCTAGCCTTTTTAAAGCAGCATAAAGATGGCTAGTGAAAGTGTTGCGAGTGTCCTCACCTCTATAGCTAATAAACACATCCGGCTTTTCTTGAGGAGCATTGGAGGATGATGATGCCATATGATATGACAACCTGAGTACAAAAATCTTCCTCACTTGGATTTGGGAAGTCTAGCTCTTCCTGTGGGTTAGAAACTCTGGAGTCCCTCTTATATGTAGTATGTTTGCTTAAGGGAAGGAGTGGTACACTTAAAAGGGGTTTGACTTTCAATAATAGGAAAAAGATTTGGGATTTGGATAGGTTGGCTAACTTTTTAATAGGTGTTTGAATCCTACTATAAGCATTTTGTGACTAGAGTCATGCTATCAGATGCCCGAATAGATATTAGCCCAACACTAAAGGCTTGTGGGATCACCTTGTGTGAGGCAAACAAAATAAAAAGCTTCCAAATAGGAGAAAGATTTCTTCATCAAAGGGACAAAACTCTTCATGTAGGCTTGCAACTTTGGTCCTTTTTATGTATAGCATTGTGAATACGCATCTCTCTTGTATATATAATAGCTCACACTTCTGACATTGTCTTGGCTAAAAAAAAGTTTAACGGAAAAAAAAAGATGGAAAACTCTTATTAAGGATTGACTTTCATGGTCAAGGCAGGAACTTTCTTGGTTGTTAATCTGTGCCTTTCCAAAACAGATCATGGGGTTATGACCTTAATTGTTTACTAAGTCAGCGGGGAAAACATATTAATATGAAAGAGTTTCAAATTTTCAACCCATAAGCTTGTCTGAAAATAAGTGCATATCTTCAAGATATATATGAGGTTGTGGGGAAAGTTCAAGAACGGGGTTGGCCTTTTGTGAGCAGTTGAGGTATTATCATTTTCCGTAATGATTGGGTCCAGTTTATTTTTTTGTAATTATAGTGTAGTAATAATAAGTTTTATGATCTCAAAAACTATTGTATGGACGTGGAAGGAGTAGACAACTGGCCATATGCTGAATTGAATAATTTTATATCATCTTAATCAATCAGCTTAATAATTCTTTTAATTATTTAAAGAAATAAATATTAAATATTTTTTAGGTTCTTAAAAAATTAGATGCTTTTTTCTTAATTATTTAAAGAAATAAGTATTAATTTTTTTAAGTTATTAAAATAACAATACTTTTATTTTTTATTTAATATTTTATGTTTTAAATAATTATAAAGATGTTATAAGAAGACGTAGGATATAGCATTATTCGATATTATGTAATAATGATTGACATAGTCTCCACGATCTCCAGCCTGCCTTTATATAAATGATGATATGATGTGATCATCTGGAGTTTAAGGCGCGATCCTTGTCTGATCATGACATAAGTGATATAAATGTATCAAGGGGAAAAGAAAGGACTATTGTAAAGTAATGTGTAACGCGTGAGTTACAGAGACTTAATAGTAAGTTTTTAGGGTAGGAATACTTTCTTTCATATAAAACTATATTAATTTAGTTATTTAGTTATTTCTGGTTGGCCAAGTGAAATGGTGACTTTTGAGGTAACATGTTAAGTTCTTATATGTAACGTTAAGTGTCACAAGTTAATACTATTTCTTGAGAGATAGTGTCGTTTTGACTTAGTGAACTCTAATATCCTTAAAAAAATGTAGTACTCACTTACTCTTCACTAAACTAAAATAACAATATATCTCAAGAAAAAAATTCTAAGCAACATGCCATATGCTACTAAATGCTACACATATACGCTTAACATGTCGCATCAATGTCATTAATTAACTTGGTCAACTAGTTAAAGATATCAGAATGACTAAATTAATACGAATTTTATAAATTTAATGACTTAATCGTATACAATAATAAATTCATGAACTAAATTACAATTGAAAGATATTTTTAGAAAATAAATTACCTATTTACTTGTTCTTTTATTGTAATGAAAATGATTCAATAAAGCATGCTTGTATGATTAGATTTTCTTGGTAAATGCTTGTATTATTACATAAAAGGTATGACCTACTGCATTTAATTTTTCATGAATTACATAAAAGTTGCGGAGATTTTTGGTATCAATATTTTTTTTCAAGGTATCAGTACTCAAGGTAATTTGTCAAATATTCATTAGTTATTGATTATATTTAATAAACTTTTAAACATTTATTATGAAACTAGCCATCAATCAATGCTTAACAATTTACCCTGGTATCGCACCTACCAAGATACTATAACAATTCCTAAAGTTAGCGTAATTAACCATCTTCTTGAACTTTCTTAGATTTTTTTTATTTTTTTATTTTTGCATATTTCTTTTTGAGAAATGAAAATTCCATCTTTTCATTGGTAAACTTCCATCCCCAAGAAATAATTCATAACACCAAGATCAATCATCTCACACATTTTCCATTTGCTGCTTGATCAAAAGCACTAATCAACTCTAGATTCTTACAAATCACTAGTAGATCATCAATATGAAAAGAGAAAATAATGAGTCACAGAAATCAAAGAGTTTCACAGAGAGTTGGCTCACTCGAACTTCTCATGAATTTCATTATCGATGAAGTTGGAACCAAATCTGCTATACTAGCCCTTGGGGCTTATTTCAAGCCATACAAGACCACGTTCAATCTATAGAAATAATCTTCTCTGCTTGTTAATTGTACCATTAGGATTCAGTTTGGTCTTATAAACCCATTTCACACCAATGCTTTGTTATTGGCTCATTGTGTACTTCATCTTTGCTCAAGTTTAGTTTTGCACTCCCTGTTAGCTCACCGCGTCACCTTGGCTATTGTTCCTGAGTTATATCTAATAACTGTTTTTGGTTGCTTTTGCTGGCAGTGATACAAATATCTGTTCAACTACCAAACTAGATTCAAAATTCTTATGAAAGAATAAAGTATTTAAAGCTATATATGAAACCAAAAGACAAAACAAAACGCCATGATGAAAAGATAGTGCAAACTAGAGTTAAACTTCAATGGATCGAAGATGAGGAAAACCACCAATGTTCCAGATCTGTCATTGAAGAGGACAGAAGACTTCCACAAATAAATTTCTCAATTTGACTAAATAGATAGTCATACACATTAATTGCAACTCATAATAAATTATTGGCATATCTGTCTTGCACATGTGAAAACTCCATTAAACCATCTTACATTTAATCAGATGGCAGGCGAAGCAAACGGATGCCTCTTTCTAATTTAAGTTTCCTGATGCGATTGAGTGTTGCTTGGCGACTGTTATAACTATCTGAATATTTCCTTTGAAGCTCCTCAAGTTTCTCATACTTGACAATTTGGCGATCTAGGTCGCCAACATACACATAATCCAGTTTTTCCAACACATCCATAGCAATTTCCTCGACAAGTTCAGATTCCATACTGTCATAGATACAAAAAAAATATGGAAAAAATCACATGTAAAGACATGCAATGCTGCAAAAATTTCATGTGTAATACTTTACAACTCACAATATGTGCATAAACGGTTGATACAGATTTGCATCTAAGTTTGAATGGCCTCACTTATATAATCACGTTTCTTCAGTTATCTTTTTCGAATGATAATTTCTTAGGCAGAAAAGACGGAACACCGGATATGTTGTGTGATCTGTCACACAGAACAAAAACCTCCACATAAAATCATAGTCATTCAGTTAATCCAACTGTTCATAATCAATGTTACACTAGTATACCCAAGTTCAAGAGGTGCATCATAGACTTTACTGTGACAGATATGTGAAAATTCTAACAAAAAACGCTTTTTAAGTTGTTTCGCAATACAGCAAAATTGGTGCAAACCAGTTATTATTCGTGATGAACATTCTTGCATAGGCATGCACACAGTGTTTGTGATCTATACTATACAATCAGGGGAAGATTTTGGGCTAAAAATGTGTTAAAATGGGCTAAAGTTCATGGGCCAGCCCATTTGGCTTTGCAAATGGGGTGGGATTGGGCTGCCACTGTGTGGCCTTTTGGGCCCTAGCTCACTACCCATGGGCTGAACCAGGTTAGGAAATGGTCAGCCCACATTATTTGAGTAAAGTAGAGTTGTGGTGGGTTTTATTCTGATTTTATTGTATTAAAGCAAAAATTTTAATAATTGTTTTGGTTTCATTATATAAAAACTATAACAATTGTAACTTTGTGAAATCTATGGATTATATATATTTAAAAATTTTATTTTTAATTTTTAATATTTAATGAACTAGCCTTAATCTGCGTGAGGTAAGTAAGTACTGGGCGGAGCCCACCATTTATAACTAAAATTTTAAACGTTCATATAAGATATTTTGATCCAGTTTGGAGCTGTAACCCTCCATCCGCCACTAATTACAACGAGTCATGCCTGGATACATTGTACAACTCAAATGACAAATCCTAACAGCAGTAGCTATATACCATAAATATTGCATATCCAAGAAAAGTCCCATTGATAATTTGGTGAAGCCCAGCATCCATGTGAAGATGTACGAGAGGCCCTTGTTGCATGGCTAAATTCCAGATGAAGGGTTATGGTGCATCCAAGCGAAAATGCCAGGTTAGCACCACATGCCTTCATCAATGCATGTGAGACTGCAAACTATATGAAATTAACGTGAAGGGAATGGAAGGGTTTAAACTTTCATTAATTGATACATGGTTTATGCGTATAGGATGGAAGGGAAGGAAGGAGATGTTGGGTATCAAGAACTCATTTAAACATGAAAATGAACAAGAATTGAGATAATAACTCACTCTATTTCTCTGAATAGAATTTACAAGAGAATTACTCTCTATACAAAAAACTCTCAAAATCTCTCAAGCTCTTTGGCTTTTCTCACTCTCTCTGAATACTCACACTTCTACTGAATGCATTTACAAGAGATGAGGGATGTCTATTTATAGGATAGGGGCTGCTGCAAATTGTCAAAGTTTGGCTACCAAACTTTGGTGGTTGATGACTTTAAACTCATACCTACCATGCTACCATTGTTGACATTACAGCTGGAGTGGGTGGCATGGGTGGGTGGCTGGACTCTTCAGGAGATGCGAAATTGGTCAACCAGCAAATAATGGAAAGTGTACTGGATTAAAAGATTTATGGTAGAAATTAAATTACCTGTTGACCGAGCATTCCCACCCAGAGAGATTAGCTGCATCTGTCAAAGCCTCTCTCCACCTTTGCACCTTGTTCATGTTATTGTTACCCTCAAAATGTTGCTCGTGTTTAGCAAATGCCTCTGCATAACTTCCTGTCTGATTTCGTACGATGGATGGATCTATTTGATAGAAAACAGGCACCACGATTTGGCCACTTTTCTTTTTACACTCAAGTATTTTCACAACTTCATCCAGGCACCACTTTGAAGTAGCAAAATTTTTGGAGAAAACAATCACGGAAAGATTGGCTTCCTCGATTGCTGTCAGAAGCCTCCCCGATATTTCATCCCCTCTCTGAAGATTGTGGTCTATATAGGTTCTGATGTCTAGCCTTTTTAAAGCAGCATTAAGATGGCTAGTGAAAGTGTTGCGGGTGTCCTCACCTCTAAAGCTAAGAAACACATCATGATTTTCTTGAGGAGCATTGGAGGATGATGATGCCATATGATATGACAAGCATTTGAGTACTAAAATCTTCCTCAATTGGATTTGGGAGGACAATCTTTTCCTGGGGGTTTAAAACTCTGAAGTCCCTCTTATAGCATGGTAACCATGGTTGCTTGAGGGAAGAAGTGGTGGCACACTTAAAACAGGTCTGACTTTCATTAAGCTCTATATATAATATATCTGATAATGAACAAAAATTAAGGGAGGTGGTGGTGGGAACCTGCTGAAAGGGGTTTGACCTTTAAGGGTGCTTCTTTGTTCCTTCCTGGAAGAGAATTGAAGAGGAATTGATTATACATCTATCTTTTTTCCCCCCCTAGTAATGCTTATGTGAACACTACTTTTAGTCATATAAATACTTTTCTCTATTAATATCTACTTGCCTGCATATTAATACTAATATTCGTAGTTATTATTTTAAAAATTAAATAATATGTATATAGATATTACTTGAGATTACTTGAAAGCATTTCCTTCAAGGAGTCTACTTTAATTATATGTATATAAATATAGATATAGATGTGGAATTTAACGACTCTAAACACTACTTGCTTTTTTTTAATAAAAGAAAAAAATCTCTTCCAAAGTTGTCTATATAATATTTGGCTTTTTTCTTTTTTTCATTTTTTTGCTTCTGAACGGGATAGCAAGACACATGAGAAAATATCATAAGAAACTCAGTAATTCTTGTAGCTCATTTACATTTTTGGATCCTATATTTTTTTAATCCTATATTTTAATTCAACTTTTTTTTTCTACATCAGGAGGATCGAAATAGAAATTAAAGATGAGATCATGAGATAATAAATTCCATTTTTGTATTTGAGTTCTTGCAATGAATTGAGTTAAAAGACCAATATAGTGTGTCATAAATAATAAATATTTGAGTCCTTTAAGCATGTGGTCAGGAGTTCGATTCCTGATTCATGTGTATGAAAAAATATTTGCTGGGAGAGATCAACTCCTTAAATGAATCTCAATATTTCAAAAGATTAGTTCTTTCAGTCACGCACAGAAATACTTTAAAAAAAAAAAAAGAATGGAGTTAGAAGAATTCATCCTGCGCCTTTGGAGCTAGAGCAACCAACTTGTTTTAATATAGAGTAATGCGACCCAAGTAGTTTTTTTATGGGTACTCTCGTGTTAGCGCAATAACCAAGTCCATCCTCCATCTTTTTCATCATTGTTAAGTCGCGTGAACTCCCTTAAGGAAACTGTATACACGATTACACGGTGCACAATATAGTTGTGTAGTATTAGTCAAATATATATATATATATATATATATATATATATATATATAGTTGTGTAGTAAGAATTAATAATTAAAATTAAATTTGATACATCATGTTTTGGTACATATATAGAATGATGGTTTCATTTCGTGCTCTATTTCATAAAATGAGGATTCTCGTGTTCGTTAGCGAAAGAAAAAGGCATGAAGTGGTGAGATCGGTAATTTCACACTCCATGAAATGAAATTATTTTTTTATTATACCATCAATGATAATTATTATCTTTCATTAAATTTAATATTTTAAAATCACAATTTTGATTCCGACATGCTCTAAATCAGATCGAAAAGGCGTTGATTTCTTTCAAATTCATCTTTTTGCTAAGCAACAAAATTCATGTTTATTATCAAGTTGTAAAAAATTAAATATGAACATTACTCCTTTAAAGAAACTAATTAATTTATCACATAATCATTAAAATTATTTGCACTGGGATATAATAAAGCCTATTCTATATAGAAAAAATATGAATAATTATGTTATTATCACTTTTCTTGAGGAGCATCGGGGGATGATGATACCTTATGATATGACAATCTGTTGAGTCTGAGAATCTTCCTCGATTGGATTTGGGAAGTCAAGCACTTCATAAAGGCTTAAAAACTTTGGAGTCCCTCTTTGGCTCTTAATCTCTTATAGCATGGTTGCTTATATAAGGGAAGGTGTGGTACACTTAAAGGGTCTTACCTTCTTTAAGCTCTATATATAATATATCTGATAATAATGAACGAAAATTAAGGGATCAGGAGCTGGTGGAACCAGATAGGGGTTTGACCTTACGGGTACTTCGTTGTTCCTTCCTGAAAGAAAATCGAAGAGGAATTGATTTTAGATATATAGTACAGAACCAGATAAGACTGAATTGATTTCTTTTTGTTTTGTAATGATATGAACGCAACTTTCAGTCACATAAATACTTTTCTCCATTAATATCTATATGGAATTCAACGACTCTACACACTACTTGGTTTTTTCTTTCTTTCTTTTTTTAAATAGCTAATTAAGTCTAACCCTACATCAATGTCAGCATTGTCAAGTCGTGAACTCGCACGGAAACTGTATAAATGGTGCACAATATAGTTGTACATGTGTAGTAAGACCAATTAAAATTAGAAATTTAATAAACCATGTTTGGTATATATGGACCGGTGATTCCATTCTGTATTCTATTTCATAAAATGAAAATTCTCTTTTTTTTTTTTTAGCAAAACAAAAAACATGAAATATTGATTCAATTAACGAGAATCATTATTCCCTCATGATGAGGTAGAATATTGGTGATTCCACACTCCATGAAATCATATTTTTTTTTCTATTATATCTGATTAATTTAATAAAATGATAATTATTACCTTCATTAAATTTAGCGTTTCTAAATTGCAATTTTGTCTCCTGCGTATCCTAAATCAAGTTGAAATATCCTCAATTTCCTTCAACTTCATCTCAAGCAACAAAATTTAAACATGAACATTACTTCCAAGAATGTACATTCATATTACATATATAAAATACATATGAAAAGAAATTTATTTTATTTTATTTTTCATGAGAGATATTTCTGGCATTTAGATAAAAAAAATTATATTATTTCACATTGATTTCATATATCATACCAAACATGTGATTGAAAATGATCATTCCATTCTTATTCTATTGAATCACTATTCCTATACAAACATGCTTTGAATCCCACCATATAATATTAGCTCACATATTAGCCAAAGTAAAATATTACCAAGAGCGTTTAAGGTAGAGTTCGATTTCCCACAATTCATTTCGTGGAAATTTTCCAATTAACTCCTACCTTATATATATATAAAGTAATAAAATGTATAAACTAAATATGCAGATTGTACACATTAGAATCTCTGCCTCAATGATATGTTTTACTTTCCAACCATAAGACAAATAAAATAGTCATCATTATGCATCATTACTCATTAAAAATTATAGGTCTTCAATCAATATTTAAAAAAATGTGTAGTTTGTCTAGGTCAATTTAAGATGTGTAACTTATCTGTTTAATCAAATTATGTCGTTGGTTCCTGTACCCTTATGGATATATTAATGACAACTTCAAGTTTTCTCTTTAGATTCAAAACTTTAGAATGGATTATCTGTTTTTAATCGTTGGATTTTATTTTGTAGGATCCCCTGATGTTCTTATGTTAAATTTATTGGCTAAAATTGTTCCTTGTCTCCATCTGTAGAAGATGCACTCTGAGTCTCCCTTAGTTTTTATTCTCCGGTTCTTTTTCCCTGAGATTGTTAACATATTATCTATCTACATTGGCTTAAATAAAATTTAAAAAAAAAAAAAGCTATTTTGTTAATGGTTTCTTTTTAGGGTGACAATACACAAACAAAATAATAATAATTAGGGATACAAAAATTCGTACCTTTTTTTCTGCACCAATATTAAATTTACCACACTAACTTTTTTTTTTTTTGTAATATTGCTACTTATGTGTTTCATAATTGTGATATTCTACTTGTATCATGGACTCTTGGTAAAACTATATGTGGTTTACATCTTCAATTTATAATGGGAAAATTTATTAGCCCAAGTCGAAGTGCATTCCCTAAGGGCAAACATATTTCTTTCTTTGCTTTTTATAATGGTAGCATAAATGTTTAAACTTACGAACTTTCACAGGCTACTTAAACTCATCACCTAGTCACTCCTAGTGACTTGGCAAACATATTTCATACCATGGTCTTGTCACTGAATTAAGGAAAACTGTTTAAGAAAATTAAATATTTCGCACAATAAATTATTGACATTTTATTAAATAAATAAATAAAAATAAACAATTTTCGTTATAAAATATTCAGGATTTCTGTAATTGCATAATATGTCCTTGGAGTGACCGATCTATTAAGGGCATAGAGGGCGGCTCATCCCCCCCGCCCCCCAATGTGTAATGAATTATACTGTTATTAGTGTAAATTTATGTTGCTTTTTTGTTTTGATGTTAAGATATTAGACATAGACTACTTTAAAGTAATTCTGGTTTAAACAAAACTTAGGTCAAGTTCTTAAAGTATTTGTGGTGTTGTTTTTATATTAAAATATAATATGTATATTATTTTTTACATCTTAGTGTCACATCATCCTCCATTTTAGTATATTAATGTGTAAAAGAAAATAAAAAATACACATGTTATATTTTAATAAGAGAACAATATCATAAGAACTTAAGGAACTTTATATAAAAAATTTCCTTTGTCTAATCTTATGCTCATTTCATAGGCTTGAACTCAAGTTAACTTGCAGATAATACGAAAGCTTAAACCTTAAAAATTAATCCCTTATTTTCATACTAATAATTTCTTTTATGATGTTTATAAGTATGTAATATTAAATTAACAACTTCCCAGCATCATATTTATTATTGTCAAAAGATGAGAAATGCTTTTTTTTTTATTCATTTTTGAAATCTCTCTTCCTTTATCACAAACCAAACTTTAAAGGGCTTATCAAAATAAAAAAGAAAAAGATATATTCTTATTATTGTAGCTAGCTATTAGTAATATTTTTATTTTAATTTACTGATCTATTTAGATTTCATTGTCCCCCTCCAAAAAACAAAGTTTGAGGCAAGTTCTGCTACTGTGTTCTTGTTCATATTTATTTATAAATATATTTCTAAAATTAAAACGATCTTATCTCAATCAAAATCTCATAATAAACGCCTACTAATTTATAACAAAAATCATGTAATACAACTAGAAATAATTATTATTATATATCACTTGAATTTTGCATATATGAAAGCATGTCAGGTGTCAAACGAAGCAACCGGATGCTTTTCTCCATTTTAAGTTCTGTGACACGTTTGACCGTTGCACGATGATTGCTAAAATTTTCTGAAGTTGGTATGCTCTCATAATACTGATCCTGAAGCTGTGCAAGTTGCTCAAATTTTGTGATTTGTTGATCTAGGTCTCCAACATACACACGATTCAGCTTTTGCAGCACATCCATGGCAATTTCCTCAACAATTTCAGATTCCGTTCTGTACTTACACAAAAAGGGCACATATAAAGATCTCAAGTTATTACCACAAGAAAAAAAAAGATCTCAAGTTCTCGCAAATCCATTTCAAATTCTCAAAAATCCAAACAAAATGATCATTTCAACATATAATATACTTAAAAATTTCTCAAAAGCTTAGTTAAAAGAAATCTACAGCAATAATAGTACGGCGATTTTTTTGGTATCATTTATTTTTAAAAAAATATTGATTTTTTTAATAATTAGTGATTAATATTTAATTATATATTTCTTTAATTAAAACATAAATATCAAAATATAAATATTATATTATATTTCAACTAAATAATATGTATAATTAAATATAAATTACTAATTATAAAAAAATACCTATACCTTCACAAAAAAATAAGAGAACCGGTAGAGCTCCTAATATAACAAATAAATAAAGGTCAAGTCCTATCATAAATGTCATTTTCACTTAGAGGATATCTCAAAAATGATCTCAATAAATTTCACCAAAAATAAAATTATCAATGACGGCACCCGCAGCTAAATTGTAGAGTTACCAAAATCTTTCACAAAATTTTGATTCTTTATTGTATTTTTTTTCTTTTTTTACTGTCTTATATTAGTTTTAAAAAGTAAAGCATATTCTTAAAGAATTTTAATTAATTACAGTTTTGGTTTTTCATTGCTTCATCATTTTAATAATGCAAACTATATAGGTTTTTACGCGCAAACATATAGCTTTCTAGACTTTTGGAGTTCGATAAATGAAGTCTTTATTCAATTGTTTTATATTAATTTTTTTTTGGTAATTGTTTTATATTAAATTTATATATCCCATTTATGTTGAAAGATTCATTTTTAAACCTATTTTTTATGAGTGAAATTATGATATCAATAAAATTATTTTAATGACGAATTGCTTGTGTGAGAATCACCGTCAAGAGAAAGCAATTGTCAGTAAAAGATACACGTACACGTGCTTCTCCAGTTCTCTGAAAACTCCATTAACCTTTTGAAGGCTTTATTTGTTGGTCAAATACCCCAAAAAATATACGAGAGCCGTTTTAATAAAAGTCTTTTTCTAGCTGTCACACAATATGGAAAAATAGGAACTATGATCCAAAGTCCAAACTACAGACATCATGTAGTAAAATAAATGAATTAAAATTTGCAAGTTGTAGCTTGATATCTTTATCTATTCTTTTGAGTAACTAAATAATTTTTATTCCGCTGACGATCAGAACTTAATAATTTTTATTAATGACTTTTATTATATTACACCATTATTTAGAAAAGTGTGTATTAATAGGTTACTTACAATATTTACATAATAAATTATAAACTAGTGATATTTTATTAAAACAAATTGTAATTTTTCTATGAAAAGTGTGTCTCTATTTTTATAAGAAGTTATACAATTTTACAGTTACAAGTAACAGTTAAAGTTACATACTTTTAAAAGAAAATAAAAATTATATGTAAACATCACAAATTTGAAACTTTTTAAACAAATTGTAAGTGACCATCCAATACACATTTTTTGAATCGTGTATTAGTGTATTACTGAAAAAGCCTTTATTAATATTATGCTTTCCATTTGGTAAAAAAAAATCTCCTTAAAACATGGCTTGGTACAAAAGCAACCATGGGCCGCGGCGCATCCAAGCGAGAATGCCAAGTTTGGCACCACATGCCTTCATCAATGTGACACTGCTAAGCTGGCATTACATGCCGTCATTAACGTGAAGAGAGATGACAAATTTTACTTTCCATCAATTGGGTGTAGGAAATGAAAGAAGAATTGAAGCAAATTTTGTAGAAGATAAAACTTTTTATTATCAAATTATATATTATGACATCTGGAAATAGTTTAATTATTATAATAATTCTTATGGATATTATAATAATTTATTGAAATATTAAACTTTTTATTAATATCATAACAAATGATTAAGTGATAATATACTATCATTAAATTATATATTATGACATTGTCAAAAGAATATGATTATTATAACAAATTATTAAAAAATTAAAAAATTTATTAACATCGAAAAATTAATTAAGTGATAATATGAAAAAAAAAATTATTCTAATAATAAATCAAAATTAAACTCATTTTGCATTTCAATGATGAAGGATGCTAAATTGGTCAGCCAAATTAATAAACTGTATTTCCTTTCGTAGTTTTAATGTTAATTGGCCTTTGCAAATTGCAAGTGATAGGAGTAAACTGCAAGTTTAATGGAATAGAGTTACCTGTTGCCGGAGCAATCCCACCCAGAGTGATTGGCTGCTTCTGCCAAAGCAGTCCTCCATTTTTGCACCTTTTTCATTTTACCCTGAAAACGCTGCTCAAGCATAGCAAATGCCTCTGCATAACTTCCCGTCTGATTTCGGACATGGGAAGGATCTATATCATAGAATACAGGAACTATAATTTGCCCTTTATACTTTCTACATTCAAGTATTTTCATGAGCTCATCCAAACACCATTTTGAAGTTGCATAGTTTTTGGAGAAAACAATCACTGAGAGTTTCGCTTCCTCGATTGCCCTAAGAAGCGTTTGTGATATTTCATCTCCCCTTTCAAGATTGTTGTCTATATAGGTTCTGATATCTAACCTCTTGAAAGCAGTATTGAGATGGCTTGTGAAAGTCTTGCGGGTGTCCTCACCTCTGAAGCTAAGGAACACCTCATGCATTACTTTAGGAGTAGTACTGGAGGAGGATGAACGTGCCATATGATATTAGCTTGCTAGATGTTGAGTATGAGACTCTTTGTTAATTGGATATGGAAATTCCAACTCTTCCTGTGATTTTAAAACTCTCAAGAACACCCATTCTTATAGCATTATGCAGCTCTGTAACCCATGGAAGAAAGAAAAGAGAAGACTGAGAATCATTGGAGTTTGAATTTCCGGGTTACTTCCTTTTACCTTTCCGGAACTGAATCGAGGATATCATAAATTAAGATCCATACAATTCAGAAGAATTAGCTGGACACAAAAAGTCAAGATTTTATGTGTGAAGAGAATAGAAGGGTTTAAATCCAGATGGCAATATGAAGGCACCCGCTAGTACCAAATCTGTCTCAATTCACATGGACCGAGTTTAAAATTCATGATTTAAGCTATGTTGCGAGGAGGGGTGGGTTTCAGTTTAAGATTTACTTATCTTTATCCTATCCGCACTATTATTTCACAAAAAGTGTATTTCATAATTGATGTAACTTAATATTTTTTATGCAATGAGTAATTTTTTTAATAATTTATATTATATTGTGTATTATATAGTATATGCAGGTAGAGTTCAGGTTCTATTATTTTTTTATAGATAGGGTGCGAGTTTTCATTTACAAAACTTATAAGACGGGTAAAGGTGAGTTGAAAATTCCTTTAAGAGGTGCGGAGCGGGTTTAGGATGGGTAAAAACCTGCTCATACCTACCCCATTGCCGATCCTAAGATCAGTTGATAAGCGATTTTATAATTCTACCATAAGTCCTCACTCCTCACTAAGATTATGATTTGTAGTGACCTTGAACTGGAGATGAACCTCACCTAAAGCTTTTCTGCACTAGAGAGAGAGAGAGAGAGAGAGAGAATAGAAGGGTTTCAAACAAACGAATCCGCATTGAAAACTTGGGTAGGCTTGGTTGTCTAATAAACCAAACAGTTTGGTTGAGATTCAATCATCAGATCAAGTAATTTTCTAAAAAGACTTAGAGCTCGTTTGGATAAGTTTTTAAAAAAAAAATGAATTTTTTTGTAGACCTCTTTTTAGTAGATCTTCTTTTTTAAAGAAAAAGTTATTTTGCATTTGGATGCAATGTTTATGAAAATTTTTTAAGTAATTAATAGAAAACTTGTAAGTTTCTTTAAATAAAAAGGACAAAAGAGTTTTTTTATAACAAAATTACTAAAAATGTATGGTATCCAGAATAAAGGAGGTAGGGTTTATAAGGGAAAAAATAAAAGACAAAGATATGTAATTTTTAAGAAAGGCAAATGATATTTTTTGTTAATAAATTATATTAAAAATCAATTTTCTTTCTCATTTTTTTAGAAGCTGAGGATCACTAGCTTCTAAAAAAATTAGTAATTGAGATTTTTTTTAACTTCTATTTATTTTAAAAGTTTCATCCAAACATACATAAAAAGTTATGAAAATATTTTTTTTAAAAAAAGTACTTTATTTAGAAAAAAAAAGTCTATCCAAACGCACTCTTAGTATTACTTAAAATAGAGCTAGTAGCAATGTTTTAAGAACCGAACCGGATATCTAACCGGCGAGACTTTCAGGTCATGGTTTAATTGGTTCAACCGGTCGAACCGGTGGTTCAACCGGATGACATAATAATTATAATTATATATATAATTATTTATATATATATATAAGTAAATCTAATAATATGAATAATAAAAATTGACTACATATGATAATATTTATTATTGTATTCAATTAAAATAGCCTTATTTTGAGAGTAACAGATATTTAAGGAGAAAAATTAGAGTTTAATCATTATTTAAAAAATTTATTATTATTATTTCTTTTAAAAATACTTATAACTATGAAAATAATTATTATTTTTATTAAAAATTAGTTGGTCCAACTTCATTCGTTCATTTTTCATCACATAAATCTTAAAAAGCTATGTGAAATCGATATAAAATGCATTTAAATTGGACGAATAAGTAAAAAGTTATGACTTTTGAGATATAAATGTGAAAAAAACTTCTAAAAAACTAATTTAAAAATATGAAAAAGTAATAAAAAATTTAAAAAAAGTAATAAAAAAAAAAGAACCATGCGATTTTTAGAAACCCGATCCGGTTCATCCGGGTAGCTAGTTCAACCTAGTTCTTCTCGGTTCAATCTGATTCTTTCCGGTTTAACAACTAAAATGGTTTTTTGGACTAACCGGACCGGCCAGGCACCCGGGTCATGGTCGAACCGGCCAGTTCGGTCCAATTTTTAAAACCATGGCTAGTAGACAATATGAATGTTATACATATACATACATACATACACACACACATAACGAATATGTCAAGTGAGAGGAGTGACTTATTGTGATAAACAAATCATGACTATTAAATCATATATGAATGGTCAAGATTAAAATATAAAATTGTGTAACTTTTTTAAGTGGTTATATGACTTTTAAGTAATTTCTAATCTTGACCATCTATATAATATTCAATGGTCAATATTAGCTCATCTCACCTTTTATAATAAGATAGTACTCTCACTTAATATATATATGAGAGAGAGATCAATTGACACAAGTATAAGACTTGACACACTTACACCACTCAATAACTTTTCATTGAATATAATTTTTATCATTCTAACTATATATTATGTTGATCATTTGTGTCAAATTTTAAAAAAATTGAACATTTAAAAGAATATAATCAAATTGTTCTTATTTTCATGTTTTTTAAAAATATATATTACGTTAACCTTGATGTATATTAATAAAATTCAAAACAATTTCATATTAATATAAAATTTTATAAGTATGATCTACATGCATAATAAAAACTTTTAATTTAACAGTGAATTTTATAAAAAAATTATTTAATAAAAAGTTATGAAGAGTAATTTTGACTTGTATCAATGTGAATGGATCCCTAATTTATATATATATATATATTATTCTATTTTGTTACACCCATGCTATATTTTAATTCAACATGAACAAGACTGCAGAAAATAAATTCCATTTTTTATCTTTGACTCTTGACATAATTGGGGTGAGGAGATGGATCCATTTCATGTAGCTGTCAAGTTTGACCTAGATAAAAGAAATGTTTTTCTGCAGTTGAATATTGGAAACCGCTATTTTAGTGGTATTCAATTCATTTATAAATAAATTCTGATTAAGTAGTTTCTATAGAAGGAACCCTAAGTAAGTTTCTAGAAGGAACCCTAAGGGCAGGGCGTCCCTTAAGAACAATTAATGGAGGATGACCATGCCATATGGAATTATGGATAAGTCTTCCTTGCTTAGAAAAACACTTCTTTGTGGACGTTCCTCTTGAAACTCTGAACTCCCTTCCACAGCATTTTTTATTTTATTGCTTTCCCCTTCTCGTATTCATCAAAGATCCATAAAGGTGTATATGCCCCGGAAAAAAATATGAAAAAACTCGGTTTGGCAAGGTAATTTTTCTAAAAATTAAAAGAAAATGAATCCACCAAAAAAATTGAAATTTTTTTAAATCTACAAAAACAACATGAAATTTATAAAATATGATTGTTTTTAGGGGTTTTTTTTTTCCTTTTGTAATATTGCTACGAATGTGTTCATAATATATAAAGAAGAGTTGTACAATTTTAAATTTTTATATTTACATAATTTATAGGTGATTCTGCTTTATTTCAGGCAACATATATCATTTAAACTTTTTTAAATTTTAAGTTTAGATAAATGATGTTACTTTTTTTTTTGGGGGGTAAGGTAAGAGAATCTTATTAGGATTTAACTGAAGAATTGAGAAATGACATATGAGGGGATCGAAACTCCCCTCTTAAACACCACAACTCTTTGGTGACTAGGAGAGATACCATCAGATTACAAGGCCATTGACAATAAATGATAAATGATGTTACTTACTCAAGTATTATATTCGTAAATGTACATTATTGAGCTTACACGCAACACATTGTTTCATCTAATTTAATAATGCTTTAATTCCAAGTTATATATACTTTTATACAAATATATTTTAATTTATTTATATAATTATAACTATTTTAAATTCAATTAATAACTTGACGATGTTAATTTAGACTAACACATTATTTAAAAGTAAAATATTTAATTTTTTAAAGCTCTGTTTTTACGTTCTTTATTATTGTTTTTGTTTAATTTTAAAGTGTTTTCTATGTAATATGTAATCACATGACTAGGATGTGACTTTTTAATAAGGTCTAAACCTTTAAGATTATTTTGGCTTTAAAAGATTATGTTAGGTTTAGTAATATTCTAATAATTCTAATATAAATAATTTTAGAGATTTGTTTTATTGCATATATTGTTATAATTTCATATTTGAGAAGTTTCTAACCCTAGAATCCTCTTATTATCGTTCTACTCTAATCTTTCCTACTTATTTTTCTAAATTCTATCGTGCAAGCTATTGTCTATCATCTGAAGAGCAGCCCCGTATCAACGAAATACATTTCCCACCTCCTTCTTCCCTTTGAAAAATAAAAATAAAAATCCCCACTTTTATTTGCCATTTATAAAACACCCTTGCTAACATGGAATTGTGTAACATCACTGAAGACCGTGCTAAATAATAATAATAAAAGAAAGTCACATCATCCTTTTTTTTTTTGTTTGGAGATGTGATACTAATTTTGCTAGCACTTATTCATGGTCTAATCATTGTTTCGGAGCAATTCGAATATGCAATTTCTAAGCATATAAACTGTGTCGTATTCATATTTAATCTTAGAAAATTATTGAATCTTGGATAAATGAGTTTCAATATCACTTTCACTTATCTAACAAATCACCATTGAATCTTGACAAATCTGGCTAAATTATATCAAAATTTTATAATTATATAGCATTCTAATAACTGAGTAATGCACCACAGCCTGGAATTTTGATAAAACTCAACTAGACAAATCTGGCTAAATTATATCAAAATTTTATAATTATATAGCATTCTAATAACTGAGTAATGCTCCACAGCCTGGAATTTTGATAAAACTCCTAGAAATTTATGAAAATACAAGGTGATTGTTATATAAATCAAAATGGTGACTACCACTCATCCATACAAGAATTAATAGCAATGTCAACTTATTCTGTCAAAAAATTCTAGCTATCTAGTATTTTCCTTAACCTTTTTGCTAACTTAGAGATTAAGTGAGACATAAATTCATTTTGTTTCCAATTTTCAAATCATGAAGACAATATTGTTAAAATTAAAATGAATACCAAAATCAAACTCTTATAAAATTAGTATACTTATAATTTTTAATATTTTTCATTTTTCATATTCTACAATGATAAACCATATACATTAAAAATAAATTGCTATATAGTGATTGATCAATTTAACATTTTATGTTTTTCATTAGTTTCGCACGTCTAACCTGGCATTTGCATTACCATATTTACATCAAGCATTGTGACAGTGAAAAAATGAAACCTCATTCTAAATTAGTTAACAATACTGCTTTTAGGTAAAAAGTTAGTGTTCAAGTTGCTTGTTATTCAGCAAATATGGACTCAATCATGAATGAATACTATAGATGGAACAAGCACTGTGGTTTGCAAAATTTTTATTTCTTCCCAAATACCGTTCTATTAAAAGGGCCTAGAAACTGAACATAGATAGGAAACTTTCATACATCCATCTAGCAGAATAATCACATTCCAAAAATGGAAGAGCTTCAAGGAAAAAAGGACTGAGAAAAGAACGTACCATAGGCTATAGCATTTTCAGCCATCGTTTGGATATTGTTTACAATATGGAATGCGTCACCATATAGCATGCTGGTCCAATAATGCTTAGTGGTAAAGTGTGCATGGAAAGAAAGAAGTACTCGCTGAGATGCTTGCTCCCAGTGTAAACTCAGTCAGCATAAGATAAAACTTCAATAATAGGTAGATAGAGGGAAAAAATAACAAAGTGAAAACAAAAATTCATCATCCATATGTTTTCTTCTCCACCTCAAAAAAATGGTTCCCAACAATTGTCTGCCTTCCCACATCTCTAAATTCCTCTCACGTTTTTATAACAGGTGTTTCTTGTAGTCTGTCTCTTCTCTGTCTTCAACTCAGAAGGGGAGCAGCTGGGACATCAAGAGTGATTCCTGCTTGGATTTGACCCCACCCAATAAGACGCCAATGCTTCTCAACACGTCGACTAAGAGCAATCTTCTCACCCTTGCTAGTGCAGACAGGGGAAGTAAGTTGCAACTTTGCCAAATCATTCTTCACAGCAATAACTCTGGCCCCTGTAGACATCGATCCTATGTTCAACATTAGCATCTCTCCTTTCGCCAGCTTAGATACCTTTCCCTGTCTCTCAGAGCCTTTTGTCCGGACACCCAGAAGCCGTCGAAGCAAGAAAAAGTTCACCTGCAAGACCGCAAAGTACAGAATTCAGACAAAACAATGTTTTTTCAGTACAATGGGAGAACTGAATTTCAACTTTCACGACAAGTCAAAATACAAAACTTGACATGCAAGAAAGTTAGACACATGACATATAGAATTAGTACAAAATGTTTAGAGCAGTCAACATCTTGATCACCCACTCAATCCCACCAGATTGGCAAGCAAAGATATAATAAAAAAGAGTTAATACTCAAATTGGTCCTTTGACATCAAAATAGTCTTCTAATGTCATTTTCCCCCCATTAAATTGGTCCTCTAAAATCACTTTTGACATCAAATTTGTACCTCAAAAAGGGTCACGAAGGACTAATTTGATGTCAAAAATAATTAGATGACTAAACTGATGCCCCGTGTATCTTTAGAGGACCAAATTGGATATTTACTCTAAAAAAAATAAGCTCTTTATCTCCCCTCCTCTCATGAATTTCAAAACACGGCAAGTAGATTGACAACCCAAATTTCAAGGCATGCTAAACTGATAAACCATTAGACATAGCCACATACCTCAAGTTCAACAAAAACCTCAGGTAGTGATCCAACCTCTCCAAGAACTTGCCCAACCAACCTGTCAGCACGTGTCAAAGTGGGATCCATTGTCGTCCCAACACCAATTAGGCCTCCAGGCACAGCAAATTGAAGCTCATTTTGCTCAGCATATAATGAAACTATTCTTGAGTATATGGGTGTGCATTTGATATTCCCACTCTCGTCTTTAACAACTATCCCAGGTCGAACTTCAATGAATTGGTTTACCTTCAAAACACCCTGCAAAGAACAAATTGTCATGTGTTAAACAACATGTCAATATACCTGATCCCAGACTCAGTCCAGGATCGTCGGGTACATGGCCTCTCATCGACCTTGAAAAATCAACATCACAAGCTCACTGGGTTGAGATAAAAACACAGCACAAGGCAGATTTATTTATTCTGGTTTGGAAATAGAACAGCCTACAGAGACTTTCAAGGTCTTTTTAAAAATTGAATTTATAAAAGTTTCATAAAAAAAAAAAAGAAGTGACCAATAAGTTAGCAGGCCACTTGTCTATGTAGCACATGGCACCACACCCTCTGCATTATTTGCAAAACATTTAGCACATAGAGAATCACTACTTTAAAATTCTAGGACAGAGTAAACATGTTAAAAACTAAGCATTATACATGCTGAGGCAGACAAGCATAATATTGAGCTGTTGACCAAAAGACATACCCTCAGAATGCTTCCACCAGCTACGCCTCCTTTTATATCATCAACCTCAAACCCAGGTTTATTGACATCAAATGACCGAATTACAATCATATTAGGTGGAGAAACAAAGTTCCTTTCAGGGATTGGGATCTTTTTCACAATATACTCGCACACAACATCAATATTATACTTCAATTGCGCTGAAATAGGTACTACTGGTGCACCATCAGCAACAGTTCCCTGGAAAGCCACCAAAAAGGGGGAGAATAACATATAAGTTACAGAAAGGGACTCACTTGTATAGCCAAAACCTCTTCATAGAAAACTTACCTGTATAAACTTCTGTATTGCTTCATGCTGATTGATTGCAACATTTTCTTGAATCAAGTCAACCTTATTCTGAAGGATTATTATGTGCTGTAGACGCATAATTTCCACAGCAGCTAAATGCTCAGAGGTCTGTGGTTGTGGGCAGCTCTCGTTAGCAGCTATGAGTAGCAAAGCTCCATCCATGATTGCTGCTCCATTAAGCATTGTAGCCATGAGAATATCATGGCCCTACAGAAATTGGAAAAGTAAAAATAAATATCATATAGATGTAAAATCAAGCAAATTAACTAGCATTGATTGGTGACCTGTAAGTCTGTAACCAAGTGACTTATAAAATGGATACCCATAGAAATATGAAAATCCCATGCCAAATGGAAAAGAGTAAAAAAAATAAATTAAGCCTACAAACCATATCTTCCTGGGACTAAAAGAATTTGGAGAGATAATATGCTAAGGAGAGAAAAAAAGATTAAGGAAAAAATATGCAAAACCAACATGCAGATACATGGAAGTACATCTCTATATTCTATCCCAGATCTCATGAAATTATTGGGGGGGGGGGGGGGTAGACAGCCCCAAATAACAAATGACATTAAAGGACTTTACCGGGCAATCCACAAAAGAAACATGTCTCAGCAATTTCATCCTGCAGTTTTCAAACCCTGGCACATCACACATAGGACTATCTTCCTTTCCACTTCCATATGCCCTGTAAAAGAAATTTGATCACTAGTTCACAACACTGAAAGTTGAATAACCTGATAATATAATAGCATTGGCAAAATAAATACCCACTTGTAGCACATAGGCCTCGGACACCGTTCATCTTCACACTTGTATATCTTAGCATTTGCATAGCCAAGCTTGATTGTAATATTACGCTCCAACTCATTTTTAAAACGAACAGTCTGCATGTTCACAGTAAACCAGAGGTTAACAATTTATAATTAACTATCCAAAGCTCAAGGAAAATGTACAAAAAATATAATGACATCATTATATATAATCCTTTCTTTTAAAACTGAAGATGGAAAGAAAGAGGGCATCAAATGAAACTGATCTGTTTGTTGTCAAATAACTTTGTTACCACATAGAAAAGAAAACTGCTTTTCCAGGGAGGGGAAACAAAACACCTATAGTTAATCAAGTAACCAAACTAGACAATTTATCTATGGCAAACTAAATCTACTAATTGAAACGAAGCCACTTCATATTTCTCTGGTGGCAAATAGATTTCACAAGCTTCAAGTATCCACCTGGTGCTTAGATTAGGTGTTAAATATTAATTCTTGGCAACAACCTTTATGACAATCAGTAAATATTCTCTCACAATTTGTAACAAATCACCGATGTTTAGATAGTTCATTTATCCATTATCAAAATGTAAGGCCTAAAACAAAAATCAATTTAAGCAACCAGAAAAGTACGACTGATAATTGTAGACATGCATAAAGGACAACAGCATCATAATCTTGATTTCTCAGAGTAACTGTCACCAATTAATACTAAGGATAGCTTCACCCAGGCCAATAACTTGGTAGGTACTCATATCATCCATTGGTTTGCAAGTTCAACAGCATGCCTTCATTTTTTTTGTTGGCCCTTCTTTTCTTTTCTTCCAAGGATTGTTAAACTATTTACCAGCAAAGGTGAGACAGAGTAATATAATGCTGGCAACCATGATAAAAAAATATTTCCTGAAGCTTAGAAGAGAAATCATTGTGGCAAAGAAAATCATATTATAGTGTGGAATGAGGAATCAATGACAACTGCTGCTACCAGGAATTAGATATATACAAGATGAAGTTACAAATGCCATCCTTGCCCCCCCACCCCCATCAAAAATAGAGAGAAATTAAAGATAAAGGAATACCTGAACACCTGATATTGCTTTCACAACTGTTGACTTGCCATGTGCCACATGACCTATGGTGCCTGCCAGGATACAATTCATCAGCTTTAACAGTCATCACGAAAAGAAGCATTTACAGTAGTCATTTTGAATAAGAAGTTTATCTCAGTTCAAATATGATCGAAATAAATTTGACATAAATGAATCAAATAAATTTCAGAGAAAATATTACCAATATTAATTGTAGCCTGCCGAGATATGACTTCAGGAGAAAGTGGATGCAATTTTGTCACATCCAGTTTACTCAGGTCTTGTTCCATCAAACCCTTCCGCGACATTTTGGCTGCTTCCAATGGAAACTTTAGTTGAGTTGTGAAATGAATTTATGCCGTGGCAATTCACAATGTTTGATGCTAAGCTATCTGCATGTCAACATCACAGGACAAGAAACCTGCATCAGAATCTAATTATTTGTTTTGCAAAAATCTACTTATGCGAATATATGACACAGAACCTAATTCTCTTACCATACTAAAAGCCATCATCAGGTAAAAGATGTATGCTTAATGTTGATTTATTATCATCTTTAAAAATTAAAAAATTAATTTTTCCAGAATGTCCAAAAATAGAAATTGATTGATGGTTTTCGTAAATAGATCCCTCAACTTTCAATTTTGGAAGTTAACCCCCTACAACTTAAAAAAGTTTGCATTCATGCAGAATGGCTTTTGTAAATAGATCACTCAACTTTCAATTTTGGAAGTTAACCCCCCTACCACTTGCTAAAGTTTGGAGACTTGGCTTTCTAAGTACAAACCTTTTTGCTAAGGAACCAACGGGAAGATTGACATTTCAAAAAGTAAAGCTTGAGAGTTACAGTGAAGATGAATTGAATAACAAATATTTATGCAAAATAGTTAATGAAAGCCTTTTCAACATTGAAGGGAATTGGTGTGCTTCTCCCTTTTCATAATTGCAATGTCCAACAACAATTAGCATAGCTTATTGAGCAAAAACCTAGTTGATAATTATTTTTCACTTTTGATCAAATCATTATGTTAGCTAGAATCTAACAAGACAATAGTACCTTGATTATGACAATTACTACTTAAGAAACTAAACCGCTGATTTCCATTTCACTTATGTTTTCAAGTAAATCATAACAGAAATTCCAAAAGTACCCATCTCTCCACAAATGAAAAGCTCCTCGTTTTTCATCTTTCCATCCATTGGGTCCATATACAATCCCCCACCTTAAAAAAAATTGATAACTCTCTTCCTTCACACAATTTTCTCAAACTTCTCAATCTATTGTGCTAGATTTTTTTTTTACTATAATATATTATCGATTCTGCTTCTCTGACAGAAAATAGCATAGTCTTGTGCATTCCAACTCCAATTACCTACCTTACTTGGACTTTTTTAGAAATAAAATAATCCACGCAAGAAAAGAAAGAACATTAATGAGTTTGAGGTTGAGCCATAGCTTAAAAGGTGCCACCTTAGGGAGCTGCACACACAGAGAGAAGGAAAACATAATATGTACAATACAAAAATGATTTATAAGAATCTTTTGACAAAATAACATGGCAACTACACATAGTACCACCCTTTTCCATTCATACACATCTCTGTACTTGGCACATAGACCAGACCTAGCTGTTTATGGATATACATATACCACGTCAATTAGCAACAGTTTGTTATATAACTCTTCAAACACGTTGCATCATTCTGAGTAGAATAAAAAGCAGTTGAAACAATAAATAAAAAAAAAGTCATGAAAATGAGAAACAGTGATAGCATCTATTGTCCAGTCAGCCTTTCAACATTGAAAAGCATCAAAAAGATAAGGAAATGGCTGAAACCATGAACTGAAGCTTTCATTCAGAACGAGGTATAGGAACCAAGTGCGGATACTAAAATTTTACCACTCTAAGGTGGGGAGGAACATGCCAAATCCAGCAAGGACAAAAGGTGACAACAATTGCTAAAAGAAAATTTCAATGCACTATACTCCTTCCAAAATTAATAAATTAGTGCATTTGACAATTGAAAGCATATTGGGCATTTGACAATCCATGCTCTTCAAAAATTAATAATTAATGCATCCCATCCAACCCCAAAGATCAGGGCTACTTGCTGCTGCTCCTAAAAGATTGAATCTTTCTCCAATCAATGCATGCTACAATCTCTAAATTAAACAAATCACATATACCCACTTGAAAATAAAGAGAGACAAAAGTGCATTTACAAAGGAAAGCGTAGAGAGAGAAAGTGAGGGTATAAGAAGAGAGAGAGAAACAGAGATGAAATTGAAACCTGGAAGAAGGTGGAGCTCCAAGACGATAAATCAATCACAGCCGTCGTTAGCGGCGGCGACGACGGCGGCAGAGGAGCGGAGATGGAAGGAGTGAGGAGAGTGTGAAAGGCGAGACTGCGTGCGGCTTATGCCAAAGGAAAAAGAAACCCTAATTCAAGGAAATGGTAACAAATTAATTTACCGAAAGGGAGAAAGGGAACATGGGAAATATTTTTTTTTATTTTTTATGTAAAAAGAAATTATTCCACATAATGTGAATCAAGAAATTTTTTTTTACTCTACTTACAAAAAATAAAGAGTTTAATTTTAATTTATTTTTTATATAAAATTTTTTTATTTTATTATTTAATTATATATTAAAAATTTATTAAAAAATTTAATTATCATAATAATTATTTTAAAAATTTAATACTTTTAATAATATATTAATACATAATTAGATAATAATATAAACTTTTTTACACTAAAAGTAAATTACTCAAGTTCTTACATTTTAATATTATGTCAATCTCAAAAAGTATGTAAACATATATGTTTGATTAGTTTATTTATTTATATTTAAATGATATTGTTTTTTGGGTACATTTATTTATTTTATTTTTTGATAATGGATACTTATATAAATGTTTGACGAACAAAAAAAAAAACTTTCTTAAAGTGTGTATATATTTATTCTAAAAAAATCGAATCAATTATTCTAAAATCAATACAAAATTGTGACGGGTTTTTTTTAGATATTTTAGTGGTATTAATTTTTTTTTATTTTACTACGATATTTTGATTAAATACATTCTTAAGGCATGTTTGTTTTATTGTTAGACAGTGGCCAAACATTTATTTTTTACGACTCTTTCATTGTAATTTTGCCATTTGCATTTAGCAAATTCGGAAAGAATTTAATTTCTATTCATTGTTAGTGTAAAGTTTTTTTATACTTTCATTTAATCATGTGTTGACACATCATTAAAATTGTTAGACTTTTTAGGTAGTGGTTATGATAGTCAAACTCTTTTAATGATTTGACAACACATGATTGAATGACAGTATAAAAAAACTTTATACTAACGGTGGATAGAAATTAAACTCATTCCGAAATAAACATGCTATTAATCTTTTAATTAATTGATTGGTGATTCAGTTTTAAAATTGTATATAAATTGCTTTATAATTTTTTCTCTCTATCCTATCTTAATTAATTTAAATTTATAACATTGTACAAATTTATGTAAAGAGAAATGGTAATAACTTTTGAGAAAATGACTTAACAGTGTAGCTTGTAAGAGATAATTATTCTTTAATTCGGCTTGAAAAATTAATCAAGTATTCAACTACATTAACCAATAATTTACATACTGTTAACCACGTATCAAGTATCAAAATGAAGATAATTTATTAATTAACCGTATGTAAATTATTGGTTAATGTAGTTGAATACTTAGTTAATTTTTCAAGTCGAACTAAACTGATATTATCTTTCACAAGAACTAAAGAGTCATTCTCCCATAAATTTTTAGTACTACATAGCCGTGTTGTTATCTAAATCTCTCACTATTAGTTAAGGACTAGTGACTTTTATAAATTTTTATTTACATCAAAATGTAAGGTATATATATCCTTGATTATTATCTAATTTCCTTTCAAGTGAAAATAAATACTTTTTTTTTAACTTAAAAAGATATCCATTCATTCAAATTAGTAAAATATATCGAGAATAATACAAATTTAACATCGCTAAAAATGGAAAAGATGAATATATGAACAAACTCACAGCACCCAAGTTAATAATATAACACGGTAAAATGCCTACAAATATGACAAAATCAAAATGACCGGAATACCCACGCCTCCAAATCTATAACGTTGATGCCCAAGTCTTGATTGAATCTGTAATGGATTAAAACTAATCTACCAATCTAAACCAAACGAACACCGCAACAAGATGGGAAACCAAATGACGCCGCATTAAGACGACAAATAAAACACTGCCGCACTCAGACGACGAAAACACGAAAAAAAAACATGAAAGAAAAACCATATATATATAGAAAAATCACTTATTTAAATGAAATGAGAGAGAAAATAATGTAGATGGGTGATTCTAAGCCAAAAAAATGACCCAAATCACCCCCTCTAGTAAATGAGAAAAAAGAAAAAAAAAAGTAGATAGTGAAAATAAATACTTTTATTAATTGGGAATTAGAAAAAGAGATAAAATTTAAGAGTAGTTTAGGAACTTAAGTTTGGATCATGGTAATTAATTACTTGTTTTCATATGTATCTCTATTTATGAATAATTTTGGAGTATATGGTGTTAAATTCTCATATGGACATGTAAATAATTCGAAAATATTGAAAAATAATGTAATATTCTATCCTTAGGGGGAGAGAGAAGAGAGATGTGAATTGGAAGCAGTTACATTTTTTTAAAACATTTATGTTAAAATCCTAAAAGCAGGAGAGTTATGAATTAAAAATGAGGATACTATTATTTTATATGTATATTGATAACTATATCTTTATTAATTTATTTGGAAAATATGTGAAAATTGGATATTATCATTATTATTAATTTATATTTACATTTATGACTTTATAATTTTTTTAATTTATTTGAAAAGCATGTAAATAAAATATATGATTTTTATGAAATTTAATAGATGAAAGTGAAGATAAAAAATTATTATTTATGATTAATAAATTTGTACATATATAATAGTATAGATATAGATATAAATAAAATAATTAACCGTGGCTTAGAGTAATTTTTTATAAGAACTGTAATTTTGGAAAATTTTCATCTCTTGTTTTCTAAAGTGAAATGGAAGTTTGGAAACCAAAAATATCTTTCAAATTCATCCCTGGTTATAGAAACCCGTTGGGTGCTTTGATGGCCATCATATAACAGATACATTGGGAAAGGGAAAAAATATACCAAAAAAAAAAAAAAAGAATCCTAGTGCTATCATCAACGTAATACTAGTGGGGTTGTCTCACTTTATCAACATTTCGCTTTTGATATCCTAGGTGATATATAATTTCTCTATAAATAAAGATTTTTTCGTCCGGGAATGAAAAGCCTTTTCACACCCCACACTTTTTTTATATTAAAAAAATAAATAAATGCAGTGATATTTTGAGTAGTCCAGACGATACAAAGTGGTCATGGCACTTTGACTACCAAGTGGATCTCGGACTATGACACTTCTTACTACATGATGTCTAATCAGCAGTTTCTACTTCTGATTAGAAGAAGGAACAAAGATCAGGTTGGGAGACGACAAGAAGATTGTCGTTATAAATGGAGAGATGATGGAAAACGAATGGGAGAATGGTGCTATTTAGGCATTCCAGGCATGGCCACGTTCTTGAGCTCATGAAGAATATGATTTTCCTTGGTACCTCTGACAACAACTTGATGAGAGTAGCAAAAAGGTGCATTTGTGCTAATGAAGGAAAAGTTAAGAGTGAGATTTGTGTTAGAGGTAGGCATGTCAATTTCTGTCTGGATGTGAAAATTTGTGTGGGAAATGTCTCATTTGGAGTCTTGCGAAGACGGAGGTGGAGACGGTCCTCGAATGTGATTTAAATACGGAAATGAAGATCATACTCTCCGTTTTATGGGATTACTATTTCAGATAAATTACATATATATTTCTTAATATGTGTATTATATATCATAAATATTAATAATAATTTAATCTTTTTATATTTTTTTTATTTAATTTAAATATTGTAATTATATTATTTAAGTTTAAATTTGTTATAATTTATCCTTAAATTTAATAATTTAATTTTATATAATTTTTTAAAATTTTATTAGACTTTAATTTATAATTTTGTAAAAAAAATTTATAAATTTTCAAAGTCCACATAAGAATTTGTGAGAATGAAGATGAAAAAAAAAACTCCCCAAGACGGGAATGGAGACGGAACCCTGCTTCCCATTCCCGCCCTGTCTTAATGACATCCCTAATTAGTGGATACTGTGCTTGTATCTTCATCGACAGAGGTCTGGATTAACAATGATACATTAACATTGCTCTATATAAATGTCCATAAAATTCAAGAGCTCTACACAAAAGTTGTAGCTATTGTTTGTGATTTTTTTTTTTTTGCCAATAAAGTTATGGCTTTCTGTCTGTACAACTTTTTTGTATGAACTTTGGGCAGAACCTTGGGCTTCAGAATCTTTTGTTCACAGGGTCTCTAGCATACTATTAGTGTAATGCACCAAAGTTCAGAGGCCTGGATCCAAACTTTTAAGACTTTTAGTAAGCTTTTTATAAAAAAAAGCCCAATCAGAACTTTAAAGTGTTCTGGCCAGCCTCTTGTCATCTCTTGGGAGATCCCCTAGGACTACCGACCAGATTCTGGGTCCTGTGTATTTTGGAAGGAAACTCTTTGGTTGGAAGTGGAAAGAAACATCATGGTTGGTGGTACCTCTCTTTCGTGTCACTCCAGCTTTTGGCCACCACTGATTCCATTGCACGTTCTCATTTTAATATTATCTTAACTTTAATCAGTCCCATAACCTAACATGTCTGTGATGGACACAGATATTTCGTGGCTGTAAATCTGAGATGAAATTGAGAACTTAATCAAAGCAGAATGCAAAATAGATTTCAAAGAAGTTTCCAACAAAATAAAGCAAAATCTTGGTTACTAAAAAAAAATCTTACTCAAATGAGATAACTCAAATTCAAATTCAAATAAGTAATTTGTGCATAATTTCCAAATTTTAAGACACAGTGACACACACAAAAATGCATCTGAAGTTTGATATCTTGCATAGGGATTTCAAATTTTAACTTATTATTATGAATATCTGGCCATTATCTATTGGACCTTGGTGAACATTTCAGCTCCACCTCTTTATATTTCAAATATCAAAATGCCATATCACCCAAGTCTCCAATTCCAACCTTCATTTTCATTTCTCTCTCTCTCTCTCTCTCTCTCTCTCCCTTACTCACTCAGTTTCAGTGTTTCTCTCCCCTGCAATCTCTTCTTGAACGTGATTTCTGCTGCTTTTGCGCGTTTGCATTGGCTCTTCACTCCCTTCACAGCTGGCTAGTAGTAGAAGAAGACTTTGTATTGGACTCACCAATCACCACTCACCCATTTGCAGCCACGCATAGAGAGTCAAAGCCAAAGCAGAGAAAGTGTCATCAACACCATAAAGCACTTATTTTTACAGAGAATTCAGCTGAATTTGGAGAAGATGGGTGCAGGGGACTACTACAAGACACTCAAGGTGAACCGTAATGCCACCGATGAGGAGCTGAAGAAGGCATACAAGAGGTTGGCCATGAAATGGCACCCAGATAAGAACCACCAACACCCAGTTAAGAAAGAAGAAGCTGAGGCCAAGTTCAAGCAGATTTCAGAGGCCTATGATGTCCTCAGCGACCCCAAGAAGCGCCAGATCTATGATTTCTATGGCCGCTATCCACTTAACTCTCTTCGGGTGAACAAGGAAAATGGTGATGGGGATGTTGGGAATCTGAAGGACCAGAAAGCAGGGGCAGTTGAGAGCAAGTTGGTGTGTACCCTTGATGAGCTTTACAAAGGTTGCAGAAGGAAGTTGAGGATCTCAAGGACTGTTCCTGATGAATTTGGGTAATCTCTATCTCCCTTTTACCATTCTTGCCTTAATCCATGCAAATGTTCTGGACTTATTATGATGGGGGATATGTTTGGTTTGGTTGTAGATTTGTTTTCATATTGCCTTAATAAGGGAATTGGAAGGTGCCTTAGAACTTCCATGAATTTAACATCGCATGTTTGTGTTGGCTATAGTATAAGCTATAGATGTTAGCAGTATCTCATAGAGCATTGTAATTGAAATATTACTGATACTGAAACTAATAATACCTATTGTGTCACATGTATAACTGCAATCAAAAGAAACTTTGCTGCTTAATTGGAATTGCGGTACACTTGACTTGTTACCCAAACTTTTGGCTCTTGAATCTTTTCCTTATTGAAAAGGACCCATGGTTCAATTGCAAAGAAATTTTATTGTGTCTTATATTGTAAATTCTTGGATAGTTTACATTACATTTTAATTGATCCTATGGTCTTGCGGGGATCATCTTATTTCACTTATTATTATTATTCTTTTTATTTACTACACTCTGCTGTTTTGGCTGTTTTCTCTCGTGTTCATTTTTCTTTTAGGGATTTGCGTTGGCCCTCCATGTTTATGTCGGTTAGATAAAAATAAAACTTTTAAGTTGTATAAAATATGTTTGATTGGTTTATAATAGTCTTGAGTTTCAGGATTATTTACTGGTGAACTTGGCTAGTTGAATCAAAATTGTATCTAGGAGAACAATAAATATGTCCTCTATTTTTTCCACTTTTCTTTTCTCATTTAAATTTTCTTAGAAATATATGATTTTTGCTTCACAAACTGCCCTCTTTTTGGTTTTTGCAGTCAGTTGAAGTCTGTGGAAGAAATCTTGAAGATAGATATTAAACCTGGTTGGAAGAAGGGCACAAAAATAACTTTTCCTGGGAAAGGCAACCAAGAACCAGGAGCTACTCCGGCTGATCTAATCTTTGTGTTGGATGAGAAACCGCATGCTATTTTCAAGAGGAATGGAGATGATTTGGTTGTTACCCAAAAAATCTTACTTCTAGAGGCTCTCATAGGAAAGACTCTCTACTTGACAACCTTGGATGGGAGAGACCTCACAATTCAAGTGACAGATGTTGTGAAACCGGGCCATGAGTTGGTGGTCCCAAATGAAGGAATGCCCATTTCGAAGCAACCTAGCAAGAAAGGAAACTTAAGAATTAAGTTTGATGTTATGTTCCCTTCAAGGCTTACCACACAACAGAAGTTTGAGCTGAAAAGGATTCTGAGCGATCATGATAACTGATTCAATCTTTTTAGTCTAGTGGCTGTAACTCTCCATTAACACTGATTGACATTAAAGGTCAGATTAGACTGTAAATATGTGATTCCACTATTAGATATGAAATTTGTGAATAATACAAATAAACCAAGCATAGTTGATACCATATCTGCAGTTTGGTGTAGCTTTGGAAATTAGTGTTTTCAGCTGCAAAAAGGGACTTTGGATTTTGTTTTATGAATATTATTGTACATTGTTAATATTTTTGCTCTGCTGTTCTAGGATAAATCAATAAAGAAAAAGAACAGGGACTGTGGTCATCAGTGTATTGATTGGTTTCAGTTAAATAGAGGCTTCTTATTTATTTGTTATATGCTTAGTATGAAATTGACTTGTCTGGAGATATTTCTTTATAATCTACCGTGTATCAATGTCCATTCATTTTGGTCCCATGACTTCTTGCTATTTTTTCCTTTTATTTTGTAAAATCTTTTACTCAGCTGATACTATGAGATTTTTTTTTCTTTCGTTTTTTTACAAGAGAGAACTATGTTGATTGGCCAATAATATTTCTAGTTTTGATGATCTTGATGAGCAGTGTCAAATATCAATAAAGAATCCAATGGATGTGAGCTCTTACATATATAAAGGGTCAGATGCATTGGTGCCCTTATGTCGTTATTCATGGTTCAAAATGAGCACCGACACATGACAAATAGGTCACATTACATTATAATGCTAAACAATGACTCTTCTTTTTTGTTTTTGGGTTCAAAATAATGGCACCAACTTATTTAGCTTTCTTGAGTTGTTGGCTTTTGCTCGTTCCCTTGTAATGGACAAGGTAGAGTATGCAGCAGAGCCTTGCTGGTTTTATTACAATGCAAGATCACACATTTATTTTCTGTGTTGCTCAATCAACCTTTGTAGCTCCTCCTTTCTTACTCCCACCACTTTATCAGCGACTTTGCCTTTCTTAATCAATATGAATGTTGGCATTGCCTGCACCTCGAATTCTTGAGACACCTCCTGTTTCCATTTATACAGTTAATCCAAATCAGTTCCCAAATGGTCTAAATCATTTGTTACTGTAAAACAAAAAATGTATATTATGTGTTCCTTTTACAATTAGGAACGATTGGGCTATAGTGAAAGGGAATGAGTGATATACCATTAACTCATCCACATCAATCTTGACAAACTCAACGTCTGTGTATTTTGAAGCAAACTCTTGGATAACTGGGTCCATGTGTTTGCAAGGTCCACACCATGAAGCTGTGAAATCAATCACCATCTATAGCAAAGAAAGAATACGTCAGGAAAACCAAACTTTTTACCAGTTGCTAATTATACTAATAGTAAATATATAGCTACCAAACACACCAGCTTCTCAGTTTCTTTGAAGGCATCAAAGTGAGCATTCCATTTAGCAGTGGAACGGAAGGTAAGGACGTGGGATGACTCTGATGATCTATCAGCATGCACCAAACCAAATAAGTTGGCTGCCATGTTGGTTCCTTCTTCTGGGAATGATAAACCAAAATTGATTTATGAGCCTGTATGAATCAGAAATAAGTTGGAAGAGTCGAGGTTTCTTAACTGATTTGGATGATGGCAAACTCGTTGGAAAGCCTTATATATAAGACTAACAAAGTAGTGGGAAACTGTTATATGATTTCTTTTGAAACGTATCAGATTCATTCTTCTAAGTGGCAAGCTGTAAAATGGACCCTCCAAGCTACTTTAGACACATTTGAGAGCATAAGTACCTGCTAACAATTGCTGGTCCCAACATCATTTGCATTAGTTCAATGGTCGTTCTCTTCCTACGACGTTAATTTGTTAATGTGAAAGAAATATTAACTCTGACAGTGTCAATCTCCCATTTTTGGGTATTAAGGTTTTTCTTTCTTTTAGACAGGAGTACAACCTTGTATACAATTAGCTTTAGAAGTACGCAGCAGTAAGATGATTGACCAAATTAAGTGAAAAAATTTAAGGGAAATGGACTGAACCGGTAATCCATTGGAAACATTGGAGGGAGCATGACTAAGCTCAAAAAGCAAGTCAATATTTTATATTTGTAGAAAAATAATGAATGATAATTGATTAACCAAGTCATATAACTGGTGAATATATTGTCTTGATTAACTAATTGTGTGACTTCATTAACTTGCTATCATCCACCAGTTCCCTCCACATTCATGTTGGTTTGGCTTGATTTTTTTAAAATTCTCAAAATTCGACTCATAAATGATTAATTTGCTCAACGAATATAATTAATATGTAATTGTGATACTAGTAATTAACTCATTATGAAAATATTAGTAAATTAGATTCACATGTGATTAATAGGTAAGCAGATTTTTTTTTTTATAAAAAAATAGTTAATGTTTTCAGAGTGCTATATATGCAGAGTAAGGTGTGGAGATAAGAGGGGACACTTGCTCCACTACCTGATCATTTCTTCTTTGGGTTTTTCTATGTTTCTTGCTTTTTAATCTATGTTTCTCTTCACTGTTTTCCCCTTTCATTTTGACTCTCCTTCATATTTTCCCCCTTTTCATTAAAATGTATAAAAATTCTTCCTCCAAAATATTAATCTTCATTGAATTGATATTTTCTTCCTGCAACTTTTGGGCTAGGACTTTTCCCTGTAGGATTTATAGACTTGCAGCGTATTTCCCTCAAAGTAGATGGGAGATGCAACGTGAATCACGCGCTTAAATAAATCTGGACTGGAAAAAGTTTATATAGGAGAACCAAAATGATCATAAAGACGGTTTTTATTTCTTTTTTTAGTTGGTTTGGTATCCTTAAAATTTTGGGGACAAAAATTTAAGGATTAATTTTTCACCCTGATTTTTTTAGTTGATTTGGTATAACACAAGGGCCAAGGGGTTTTGCTTAAGAATTAAGAAAGTATGTTCATTGCTTTGAATTTGCGGGTTCGAACCTTAAGACTAATACTTAGAAAAATTAATTTCCCACCAAGTCGATGTGGTAATATGAGAGTATGCGCTTAAAATTGTTAAATGATATATACTTTTGATTAATGTAAAAACTGACTCATTAATACCTTTACCACAGGAAAAAAAAATAGAAGTAAGATCTCAGTATGGCAGACAGCAGGGAAAGTTTAGATTGAACTCTTGTAGCATCTGAACATTATCTCATCAAATGAGCTCGTGATCTTTTTGTTAAACCAAACCTATGAGCTGTTACACAATTGGATTAGAATCAAAGGGGACATCTACTTTATGACAACGGTCTCAGTTTCATGCTGAAAAAAGAATACTAATTAAAAGAGGCAGACAGAAACATAACAAAACAAGTACAAAAAGAAGCTATGGTCCCCAATATTTCTAACCCCGCAACTTCTCCAAATAAAAGAATCACGCACCAAATTGTGCTACCATATATAGAATAAAATGTCTTTTTTTTGGGTGGTTATATGGAGGTGTTTAGGGTGTTTAGGGTGTTTATTGGTTCAGGTTGACCTGATCAACCTGACAAACCAACCCAAACAATAAAAAAAATTAGTTTAGATTGGATCATCGGGTCTAATAGGGTTCAATTAGATCAAAATCGACCATGATTGGTTCGGTTTTTGGATTTTGTATTTTATAACCTGATAACTCAGTGAAATAACTCAAAGAGTAATAGAATTTTAAACATTATTTTCTTATCATTTGACTTTTCATTCATTTAAAAAGCTAAGATATAATGATATATCTTTAATTTTCATTTTCAAGTCTCAACCATTCAATTATTTTTATTTTGTTTTAATTGCATATTAGGATAATAACGTTTCAATGATTAACTTACTCATCTGTATTATAAAACTTTACAACTTAAAGCCTTATCTGTGAAGTAATTATATATATATATATATATAACCTTCCTTGTGAAGCAAGATACATTTAATGTCATACATTTATATTACAAATGAAGTTTATAATGATTTTGAGACGTTAAAATGTTTCTTCTCAAACGTGGTTTTAGTTTTATCTTAATACTTGTACTATACTTGAAGGTTTGTATGTTTAAAATTCACATATAATTATCTAATTGAGTTTGAAGTATTTAACAATAGTATGTTACTAGGTTTACTATTTTGCTATGAGAAAAAAAATGGTCAGGCAATTTGATGACACGAACCAACCCAATCCAACCTTAATCATGTTGGTTTGGTTCGGATTGTTCAATTTTTTTTTAAAAAATACTAAACTAAACCAACCCAATTAAAATTGATCAATTTTAACATTTTTTCCTCAAAACCTAAACTAAGCCAACCTCTCAACACCCCCTAAAGGTGTTATTAGACTTAAAGGGGGCGTTTGGTTCAAGGTTTGAAAAAACAGTCTTAAGGATAGCATGCTCAGGAATGACATTCCCAGGAATGGTATTCCCATGAATGATAATTACTACGTTTGGTTAACTTAAAACTTTCCCGATAATGACTCCAATCGCCGGCGACAGTAGCCGATGTCGCCTGCAACCGTCAACCTCTGGCGGGGCAGGGGTGGCTGGATTTCGATGACCAAAGCGATGGCCGAAGTTGTCGAATTCTGGTAATCGGTGTGGTGGCTATAGTCGTCAGTCATTATCAGCTGCTGCTGGCTTGAGATGACCAGATTTCGGTGACTATCGCGGTGGTCAAAATCGTCGGTGGCGACAGAGGTGGTCGGATTTCAATGACTGGCACAGTGGCCAAAGTGCCGACCACCATCAACTGGAGGCAATGACGGGAGTAGCCGAATTCTAGTAATTGGTCGCCGTGGATGGTGGTAGATGATGGCTGATAGCGGTCACCAACAATGATATAGCAGTTGTTGATTAATGACATGTTAATAGAAAGGTAAATATTTTAGACATTTCACATGAAAAAAATATTCACATGTTATGAGTGTTGCAAACTCACATCCTCTCATAAGAATAAAAGTATAAGAATATTAGTTAAAAATCATTCTCAAAAATTATTTTATATTAAAAATATTTTTTTCAAAACTTCTACTAAATGTGTGAATCAAACATTTCTATATAAGAATTGTTAAATGAAAAACAATTCGCGGCAAACGCCCCGAAAGGAAATGGATATATTGACACTTTTCGTGAGCCGTATATACCACTTTTATGATATTAAAAAGAGACTATACAGGAGTTTGTACACACGAGTATATGATGTGTAAAGATGCACTTTTTTCCATGTACAACAAATCCTGTGCCTGGATGGCTGTGGAATATAATAAATTGAATAGAGTCCCATGGAGATAGGTTTCAGAAAGACAAGGTTTTGTGGTGGAGGGAAGCTATCTATAAAGAAAGAGGGTGAGATGGTTGGATTTTTGTACAGAACAGGTGGTTCCCTGTTTTTAAGTTTTGCTCTTTTTTTTTTAATACTTTGAAAGTCAAAATATCGACAATATTTTTTTTAAAATTTAATAATAACAGTGAAAGTTAAAAAAATATTGTTAATGACTAT
Organism: Styphnolobium japonicum; assembly: GCA_023212625.1. Taxonomy (NCBI): domain Eukaryota; kingdom Viridiplantae; phylum Streptophyta; class Magnoliopsida; order Fabales; family Fabaceae; genus Styphnolobium; species Styphnolobium japonicum. The sequence goes on from JALBWW010000011.1 coordinate 28,133,447, forward strand.
TTCTTAAAATATACTTTTAAAATAACAAAATGAAATAAAAGGATAATATGTTCAATCCAATGTATAATTTATATCATTTTTAGTACTTACATGTTCAAAAATTATTTTGATAATATTATCCAAACAAAAATTATTTTTTATATAAAGATTTTTAAATATAAATTACTTTGGTACAAACCTACTTTTAACCAAAATTAAATTCATAAAAAATTAAATTTATAAAATCTAATCTAAACTAACATTAAATCTTAGTTTCAAAACTCTGTTTGTATTACATATCGGGACAAAAAAAGGAGGAGTTAATAAGGTCCCGTTTAAATAAGTTTATATATAACTTATTTGGATTTATCTACTATAATAAGTGCTTATGAAGTATTTTTATTCTATTTGAATGAGTTTATTAAAATAGCTTATAAAACTCATATAAGTTGTTTTGTGCTTATTTTTATAAGCTAAAAATTTAAGCTTATGAAAATAAACTTTTGTGAAAGTTAAAAATACTTTAATACTAGTTGTTTTTATAATAATTTTTGACAAAATTAACCTTAAAAAATTGACATAATTCATAACATATCTCTCAAATACTCAATATTTATTATAAAAGATTTATAAAAAACATTTATCAAAATATTTATCTAAATATTATTTAACTTATTTTAAATAATACTTATAATAATAAAACTTTTTAAATAAATTCTATTCTAATAAGTATTTATTTAAATTATTTATTCAAACTGGACCTAAATGGCATGGCATGTGTAACATTTGTGGAATAGGATTCGATTTTTGTGCGTATCTAATCCCAGCGTTAATTTATAGAGGAAAAAGTGCTTGACTTATTCTTCTTTAACTTTTGAATTGAATAATGTTATGATTATTTACATAAATAAAGTTTTTCATATATTTTTATAACTTTTTTAATAAATATACAATAATAAATTAATTCCACTTAACTTTTTTATGACCCAAATTCTGCATAGTTCCTTCATATAATTCAGCAACAATCACTTTCTTTTAACAAGTAACATCCCTTTCAGTTTTGAAAATTGTCCCAATAACACACAAACACACACACACACACATATATAACTACAACTGAATTTCATATGAGTAGATTTTAACTGTAATGTAGAGGTGAAGAATTCCTACCCTATACACATATATAACCACAACTGAATTTTATATGAGTAGACTTTAACTATAATATAAAGGTAAAGAATCCCTACCCTATAGTGTAGGTAAAACCTACTCACATGAAGCTCAATATCTGTTTTATCTATATATATATATATATATATATATATATTTGTAATACAAGGAGGTCCGAGAATCTGGGGAAGGGAAATGGGTCATGGCAGTCTAATGAATGGTTGGGTGCCATGTGAGCTGCAGCTAATTGGTGATGCATATATATTTTGTTAGTTAAATTATTACTAATTTTATGCTTGAATTTTTAAACTATTATTCATGGTCACACAACATTGATTTTTTAGAAGAAACTCAAAATTTAAAAATTAAGATTTTTTTTAAGTTAAGAGATGTTAATTATCAAAATTATAGTCAAAGAGTCTATTTACCATCAATTAAAGTCAATGAGTTAGGCTTGAATTTGTCTAATTGCATGATCATTAAGATAATATCACATGATTCAATAGTTGTATTGATTAAATTCACATTTTACAAAAAATTATTGATTATTGAATGTAAATACGCAAAACTTCCTCTTAAAATAAGTGTATCATCTTTCCTTTCTATACATATACTAAGGAACCTAAAAGATAGGGTAAGTGTTTACAATCCTCCCTCTCTTTCTCGGAACACTGCAGATGTAGAGAATGATGAACCTCAGTGGGCATTGACAGATTTCATTTCAGTTCTTCAATTGTAAAGATTCCTACTAATTTAGGTTTTAGGATACTCTAAGTTAAAGGTCGATCTTGTCTGGAGAATATATGCTGAAATTTACTATGCAGCAACATGATCTACATGCTCCAAAGAAGCTTTTCTTGTAAATCATGTTTCCTTTGCTTTAGCTTCAACAACTGTTTCATTGACCAAAAATATAGCTTGTTCGAGAAGACCTTCATGATAGGTGTGAAATATATATAGTTATCTACATTAATGTAATATGACAGTAATTTAATATGTTTTAAGATACGAATTTTACTTTAATAAATAAATATCTGTTTAAAATTTTTAAAATTTTCTCGTTTTCTTTATTCTCTAAACAAAAGTAATTAACTAATAAATAAAAGGCCCTAAATAGAACCAACCAGTGTCAAATAGAACTTTATATATAGTGAAGAATTATTTTAAAATTTTAAAACATAAATTCTCATAAGCAAAATTTTAAGAATCTAAAGGGGGTTTGGCGAAGTAGAAATTTAGTTTAGAAATAAATTAAAATTAGTTAATTTAAAATATATTTATTTTATTGAAAATTTTATTTTAATCTATTTTAATATTAAAAATTAATTTTTTTTAAAATTTCAGATAAAGTAATGAAAGAGAGAGAGAAATAAAGGAGTTTTGATTAAAAATAAATCAGATCGTTTAAAACCAATTTTTATTGTATTTCTTTTGAACTAATTTGGACTTAAAAAATTAATCCAAAAAAATTAATTTTCAAATTGCAAGTAGAATTAGAAATGAATTAAGTTCTTGTGGCTCTGTTATTTAACAACTCAATTAACTAATAATTTTGACTTGTTTGTTAAATGAGTCATGAACTTTCATATATATATATATATTACAAATAATAATAATAATATAATATATAATACTATTTTATTTTATTTTTGGTCTAAATAAATTATTTTTTAACTAAATATATGTAAAAAATGATAAATTTTTGTGATGACCCGAAATTTTTGCGTATGATAGTCGTATTATATATAGTCTTTTTTTTTTCTCTAAGAATTTGAGTTCAAAGGATTAACCTTTTGAGTCACTTTACTTCAGTAGTGGGATTCTTAGAATTAAACTTACCTTATAAAAGTTATTTAGAGCCATTTTGGGTGTATTAGATAACTACTTGTTAATACGGGTCCTGAAATTTGGCTAAGTCTAGGAAGTGGCACCTATATGGAGGGCTATAGTAAATATGTATTTTCTTGAAATCAAAATTGGCGGTAATTGATAATTGGATATCAAAGAGTTACAAAATGATTTTTAATGAATTTTTAGAAACCTTTTAACTCACTCGTTTTGAAAAGAAACATCTTTGAAAGTTTCGGATTTCAGGAATTTGAACAAAAACTCAAGAGTTGACTTTTTATTTATAAGGATTTTAATTTTTTTGATATTTTTATTGAATCCAAATGTGGGTATTCCCTTATTTACATTTATGTTTTAAAGTTAATGGAGAGTAAAATTAAAGAGGACATTAAAGAGTAAAATGTAAATAACATTGCACCAGAATAGGATAGCACCAGAATAGGATAGCATACTCTATCCTCCCTTCCAAACACCCCATATCCTCACTACCAAACACTTCCCTTCCTCCCTCCCTGAAAGACCCGTTCGAGCAAAGGGCGAAGAACACGCTTTCTCTCTCGCCTCCGCTTCTCCTCCTTTTCTGACTTCTCTCATTCCTTGTCTACTCCGTCATCTTCCTCCTCATCATCTTCTTCCATCCACCGGATTCCACCATTATTGGTCGTTGCAAGCTACTGGAATCCTTCATCTTCCAAGAGTTAGGTTGCACGGTTTGGTGGAGCAACCCAGTCACCCACTTCATCCTTCCATTATTGTGACTCATTTAAGTAATCTCTTAGCTCAAATATGTTGTTAGTGGTTGGATTATAGTGAATTGTAGATTGAATTGTAAGATGCATAATGGGTATTGAACCTAGGGTTTGAATTGGGAATTTTGGAATTCTTGGAAATTGATGGTATATGGAATGAATTGGATGAGTTTTAATGTTGTTATGGAGAAGTGATACTAATAGGAAGGGTGTTAGAACATAGAATTTTCGTGCTAACTTTGGAAAGAAAGGATTGCTCATCAAGTGTTTGATAAAATGCTTAGATGGGATGAAAATTGTATTTCCGTGTAAACTAGACAATGTGTAGTAATTTGATCATAACTCTTGATTGGGAGATCGTTTTGAGATGATTCCAGTTGCGATAGAAACTAGACACATAGGGCTTCAATTCCATATATTATTTGCAATTTATTAGCCTCTGAATCAGTGCAGAAATTCTGTCAAACAAATGTCATCTTTCTAAACTAACTTGAATGTTTCTAAATTCTTCAAGAACTCCTTATTCCACCAGTGGATGAATCATTAGTTTTAAATGTTGATTGTTGTTTTTGTTATGTTGTTGTAATCCTAGATTCATTGGAGGATCGTCTTATTTGTCCGTGACAACATAGCTTTTGGACTCGTGAAGTTTCGTCCTTTGAGTGAGTTGATGACATGATTTATAATATGTTTTTGTACATTTTCTTAAAATGTTCTTTATTGAAGGATTTCACAAAGTCATTTATTTTTCTTCGTGGTTAAATTATAAGAAAGCTTGGGACAAACACTTTTTCATGATTCTAAATATCTATCGTTGTGTTTCTGATACTTTGTTTTGGATTATGAATATATGTATATCTAGATTTATACAACTATGTTTTGTTGGGAGGAAACTTTGACAGAATACTGTAGCTAACGGCAGTAGACGTTAGCCTTGGTGCACCTTGGTCTGAACCCCAGCTAGTAGGGGTGTTGCTAGCCCGACGTGTTGGCCCACACGATCGGATCTGTTTGACTTGACAGGTGGATTTGACTCCTGTGCCCTGTTGGTGGGCGTTTGTCAAACCTTCGAACTATGTGTTCGTTGGTGAGATTTCTGATTAATTCTGGAATAGGAACCTCCCATATGATATTTGACATTTGACTATTGATATATGTTATAGTTGAATTGGTCATTCATGATTGACTTACTTATTAGTTTTCATTTTATGATTATTTGAACTAACGCATATGTTTTGATATGTGGATGTACTTTCCGCGGAAAAATCGATGCTTATGCTTGTCCCAGTTTCATTATAGATTATGTTATCTCTCACTGGGTCTTATGACTCACTCCTCTATCTTATATGTATTTCAGATACAAATACTGAGTCAGGTCCGGGTTCTTCTAATAACTAGGAGTTGGTCGTTTTGGTGAGCCCAACACCTTGTCCGTGTGGGCATGTTTGTTTTGTTCCTGTTGTTGGTTTCTTATACATTTTTGGTTATGTAATAATCTTAGATATGCTCCATTATTCACAGGCAGGATCTAGCTTCCACTGTATCTTTGTCTGGTCTTATGATATACTGTTAGTGGGATTATGTTTAGTGATGCTTGTAAATGAACAGGTTGTGAATTGTTAAATTGGGATGTCTAACTTTTAGATGTTACTCTGCTGAAATTTTGGTAGATTTAGTATATTGTCTTATTATGGTCTTTGGCCCGTTAGGCTTGCTAGGTTGGCTAGTCTTTCCTATGCGCCGGTCAGGGCCCTCTAGTTTGGGTCGTGACAATTTTAGAATAAACACCTATTTTAATCTTTTAAAGATACAAGTGACATCAATTTATATAGTTCTCCAATAATTGGTGACATGAAATTGGTCTTTGAATGTTAATTTTTGATATTAAATTGGTCATTTAATGTATTTTTTGACATCAAATTAGTCATTTAATAACATAAAATGGTCCTCTAAAACGACCAATTTGATGTCACAATTATTAGAGGACTAAACTGCTGTCACTTGTATCTTTAATTTGGAGGACTAAAATAAATGTTTACTCTAAATTTTATTGAGTTACAAATTCGAGCCTAACTCATTACACCTAATAGGTTCAATGAATACAATGTCCGATATTAGTTAATTGAACTTAAGTAGCTCACGAGTTTAAAGCGATACAAGCTTAAGTCAAGAAAATAAATTCAATTTCTTATTAAGTCGAGCCTAAGGCTTGACTCATTTTTTACCCTAATTGCAAGTGATCACAAAATTTGAAATTTTTGAATGGATATCTCTATTGTACATTGTTTTCCAATTTTTAAAAGTTCACAGATTTTTTAGAAAAATTTAAAATTAACCTCGCAATAGGTTTACAAAACACCCCTTTATAACCTTAATCTATATAAAATGGTATTCTCTCATGCTAGCATTACCTTAATATTTATTTAGGGTGTGTTTGTGGTGGCATTTGGCCACACCAATCACCCTAAACACGCGTGGAGGCTAAATTTATACTCAAACGTGATTTTAATACCTAAAACGTGAAAGTAATATTTTATTATTTTTATGGTGAAAGAAAATATATTCGTATGTGTATTTATAGAAATATAACATAATAAATTTTTAAAGTATTATTATAGTTATGTTCAAAGTAATTTTATTTTACAGTATTCCAAACAAGCTTAACTTTTAAAAGAATTTGTTTTGCCATTAATTTATTTATAATTAATTTTTTTAACAGTAATTTATTAATAATTTAATTCAAAATAACTGATATTCTTTTTAATAATTACACATCCAAAAATAATTTATTTTAACATTATCCAAACAACATTCATTTAATAAAATTAATTTTTAGATAAAAATTTCCAAAATTATATTTGTAAAATATAATCTAAACCCACATTTAAACACTCAAAAACTCTACAATGGTAATGGTGATTTTATAAAAGTGCACGTAATCACTTATAAAATGAAGCGACTATTATAAATAAAGTATAAAAAATTATTAATAAATTAAGTATAAAAAATTATTAATAAACTGACAGTCTAGAAACATAGCTCTAATTTCAAAACACTAGACTTAGTTATATATTGTTATATATTTATTAAGTTTTCCATAACAAAGTGTGATGACTACAGTGCAAACGGTAAATTTGTTTGCAACAAATGTTCATGTGGCACTCTTTGTATGACTAGTTTAAACTCCACACAAAAATATTTTAAACGGAATATTACTTGCATCTAAATATAAAATTTAAATTTAAATTTGTTATATAATATTATTTTATACATATAAAAATATAGGAAATATAAGGACTAATTAAAACCTAATAATCCAACCTAAGTCAAAGGAATTGAAATTTGAAATAATAGTTTCGCCTTGTTAAAAATTTAAAATAGTAATGGATACTGAATATATATATATATATATATATATATATATATATATATATATATATATCGTGTTGATTTACGTATTACACTGTCATGCTCATGCAAACATGGACGCCAACTTAGTATAGCTGGTCTTATTTTCCCTACTAGTACATATTGCAGAGTCACGCTGACTTTATTACAGTGCAAGATTAGTACAGTACGCACTCATTTCCTGTGTTTCTCAATCAGCTTCTGCAACTCCTCCTTTTCTGCTCCCACCACCTTATCAACAACTTTGCCTTTCTTAATTAATATGAATGTTGGCATTGCTTGCACCTGGAATTCCTCGGTCACATCCTGTTTTCATTTGTACATTAGTGTCAAAATATTTCTGTTAAACAAAATGTTGCATATATATAAATATAAGATCAAGGTTTTATCAAAGGGATCATATTCATACCGTTAACTCATCCACATCAATCTTAATGAACTCAACCTGTGTGTATTTCGTAGCAAACTCTTTGATAATTGGGTCCATGTATTTGCACGGTCCACACCATGTAGCCGTGAAGTCGATCACCATCTTTAGCGAAGAAGAAAGGTTAATTATCTCATGCAAGACCCAGAAGTGTAGCAGATGATAATGGTACTGGTAGATAGGGAAGTTATAGCTTATACCAAACTTACCAGCTTGTTTGTTTCTTTGGAGGCATCAAAGTGAGCCTTCCATTTAGCAGTAGAATGGAAGGCGAGGATGCGGGATGATGACCTCGGTGCAACATAATCCAAATTGGAAAAGTTGGCTCCCATAATGTTGCTTCTTCTGGGGCTGAAAAACCAAAACTGATCTGAAGTTGGGAATTATGTTATTATGGGAACGGTTGAGCTTTGTCAGTTGGGCTTTTTACTGGTTTGGATGATAGCATTTTGCAAAGCCCTTATAAAGAGTAAAAAGGTATAATATGGGAAAATTATTTTATCATTTTCTTATAAAAAGAATCGGATTCTTGCAAGTGGCAAGCTGTTAAACAGACCCCTAAAGCTAATTTTGTCAGATGTTGGAGCATAATAATTACCTGCTAATAAGAAAACAGAGATCATTAGCATTAGTCTAATAGTAGTCGTACTCATCCTTTTGCATCTATGTAGGAAAAAATGTCAAATATCAATCTCCCATTACTACTACTTGTTTTCAATTTCTTTCCATTTTCAGGAAAAAGTGTGATTTACAATATATATAAAATAAGCTTGTAAAGCACTGTTGTCCGAACTGGATGGGACTGGCTAGATCGTGAATTAGTCCCTCATCCGATTTTGATTATTTGTCAAAATTAGATTCATGGTTGGACCGGGTTGAACCAGTCAAAATCGATCAAAACTGGTGAACCAACTTGTTTTATGTGAACCGACCATCTTTTCTTTTTTTTTTTTTAATTTCTTAATTACATAATTACTCAACTGAGAGTGATATGAGGCTTGAGAGTTGAAACTCAAAAATCTTATTATGCATTTTATTATTGGTAATTTGTATTATGAGTACGTAATTATGATATCATCTAATTTGATCATACAGTAAAACTAATTAAACCTGAATCAAAAACTTTTTTGATTTACTGTTCAATTTGACTTTAACAATATTGTTTTAAAGTAAGTGTATACATATGTGTGCACACACATAGATAATTATGATTATCAAAAGTGAATTAATTAATTGTGTGCCACAGAAAAACTTCCTACCCATATGACAATAAAGAACGGTGTTTAACTTGGAACACTTTTTAGTATATGTGCGTTCTCACCAACAAATTAAATTAAGCCAGTAAAATCAAATCTATGAGCTGTTACACAAATTGAATATTTGCGGCTCAATGGGGCATCTTCTTTTGCTAAAATACTGTACATCTTAATTTAATACCACAGAAAGAATTTAAACCGTGAAAAGGACTACAGAGTTGATTTTTACTTGAAGTTGCTTATTGGATACTATACGTGCTGTTCCTTAAGACCTTAATTTGGAACTTAACAATTTGAATAAGTTAGAAGAATTCAAGATGCATTAGAGTAATCACAAGACCACATATGTTATTAACCTTGCCGACTTCTGAGTGCGCGCTGTTTCTGGAAGAATGTCATCTTCACAATTCATATCTACATGAGCAGAAAGCAAAATAAAAGAAGAAGAATAAAAAATAAGAGAGGAGTGAGTTTAATGAGTGACAAAGCGTGTATTGACATTCTGCGTGAAAAAGTATTCTACTTTTGTTGGTGGTGTTCTGCTATTATTAATTTATTATGGCATCTCAAGCAGTGTTCATCTGATAGACGATAGTGATAACAACAAGGCTAGAACACCCGCTCCCCTCCTGATAATACGAAATAGAAGCAGCTTTCTAAAAGGAGGCCATTTGTGTCGACATGCACTGTTTTCTTACATCATTTATGTCCTTTTCTAAAATGAGGACATGGGTGGCGACAACACCTTACTTGGAGGAATCTATGGTGGAGTTACTAGAGTTAGTTGCACATATTCAATCACTTGTGTATCAGTTTTTGGACCACCTTCTATTATACTATAAATTTGGCCTAATTAATTATAAGATTGAGAAGTTTCTTAGTTTGAAATTGGTTACTCAGTTTCACATCATTTCAATGTTTGCTTTATATACATACAGAGCCCCTGTACTATTTTGAGAGTTCCTGTAATTTAAATTTTTTTAATTAGTTTACACGTGAGGTTGAATGTTTGATTTTTTTATAGCATCTTATGTTTTGATATAGTTTATAATCACTTTTTGTATGCGTAATTTTTAATTGCAAAAAAGTGCTTTTTATAAAATACTAGTAAGAATTTGATTATAATCAAGATTTTTTTTAGAAACAACTTCTATTTTCTCAAAAAAATTGTACACTTGCCTTCCCTAAAGGTTTGTCTATATTATACTTATATCACCCCCATTTATTTTAGAAAGTACACTAATATTCATTTTCGTAATTTTCAACTATACAAATGGGTATATTGAAAAAAGAATTAAACAAAGGATATTTATTTAATGAAAACTTAAAATAAGGGATGTTAGTATAATTTATAAAATTAATAAAATGGAAGCTAATTAATTTAAGTAAAGTTTAAGGAAGTTAATCTTCCTAATTCTCTATAGATAATATATATTTTTTCTATACTTAAATAACACTATTTTATGTGAAGAAAAAAACTACACAGAGGGAGTTTATAAAAGCAATTGCAAAACTACAATAAGTGCAATTGCAACAATTGAAATTAGAGATGGCTTCCTTATAAGTACCAAGAAAAAGAAAGAGTGATTATGCTTTTTCCTTTTACCCTTAGTTTTATTATTACTTTTAGCAGTTTTGATTTATTATTATATTTATCTTTGTTTCAAAGAGTTAGTATATGATACATTAATTAATAGTGTAAAAAATTAATTATATATATGTGATTAAATTATATAATTTTTTTATAAAACAATTTACTTCAAATAATTTTCAAGCAATTATTCATTTTAGTACAAGTTACCATTAATTTCCATGTGTAATTTCGACAAGATGTTACGAGACATAAAAAAACTATTGGTAAGATATATGTTAGATCATAAATTATGCTTTTAATTTAATCACTTTTATCATATATTTATTCCATTTAGATGAATTGTACAGTATTATCTAATATTGACTAGACCACCATAGATAACTTATGTGAAATGTTTATGAACAAAATTTATGAAATAAGTCATTTATGAAAAACAATATATATTGAAATTTTTATATTACAAATAATGCCAACAACTTCAGAAATAATTCATCTTTTTTAAAAGAAATTTTTTTAAAAATAATGCCTTTAAATATATGAGCATCTAAAGAGTTTGATAGGTGACTAGTAGAAAAAAGAAACTAGGTGACTGAAAATATGACAGTGTTGATTTATAGACTTCCCCAAACATTATCTTCGAAACCCATTGGTTCAATTCGCATCTCAATTAACGACGTGATAATTGATGCTCATTCAACGTAGTTTTATTCCTAAAAACTAAAATATGTAACTAATATGTATATTAGGTGAAATGGTCAATAGACAATAAGCATCCTATTGGGGGGGGGGGGGAATGTAGTTAATAAGCTTATCATTATCTAAGGTGTTTATGATCGACCCTGTTTCAGTTTGAGAATTAACCAGTTAATTTTTTTTAAAAATCAAACCAAATTATAATAATCGGTTTGGCTCGGTTTCAAATTATGATTCATTAATTTTTCAAATCATTCTATTATCCTATCAAAATTTAACTTAATAAATTAAAATATATTATTCAATACACAATAAAATAAAATAATATCAATTATAAAAGTAATAAAAATTAAAATACTTTGCCAAAACTTATATATAATAAAAAAAGAGTAAACACTTATTTTAATTATCAAAAAATACAAGTGCATCAGTTAAGTCATATAATAATAAATATATTAAAATGGTTATTCAATCTCAAATTTTGACTTTAAATTGATCTTTCATCTGTCATGTTATGACATTAACTTGGTCTTTCAATGACATACTTTATATCAAATTGATTTTTTAAAAAGGATCAATTTAATGTAAAAAATTATTAAAAGATTAAACTGATATCACATGTATCATTAAAATATGTGTTTACTTAAAAAAAAAAAAGATTTAGAGCTCATTTGGATGAGCTTTCTAAAAAATGATTTTTTAATTATCTTTTTCAAAAAATATTTTTGTAAAATTAAATGTTATTTTATATTTGGATACAATACCCAGAAAGTATTATTTTAATTTTATTATTGTTTGGATGAAAAATATAAAAGTACCTTTTTAATGGTAAAATTCCTTAAAAAGGCATGTAGAAGTAATTTTGGAGTCTTCCCATTTTGCCTTCATAATCCCATGCTCATCGTCATTCTTAATATTTATTTATTTATTTAGGACCTCTTCTAAGAAGTAATTTTTGAAGTCATGTTATAATTTTAAAAAATCATATCAAATTAAAGGGATGAGAGATAAAAAAAAATATTAAACCATATTAACATTTTTCAAATGTTGGCCACACAAGCAAATAATAATAAAGATTATCACATAAATAATAATAATAATAAAGATTTAATTTTAATCTCTTTATACTGTTATTCAATTATGTACTAACACATAATTAAAAGTGTTATACTTTTGAGATAGTTATTAGAATAGTCAAACTCTTTTAATGAGTTGACAATACATGATTGAGTGATAGTATAAATTTTTTTTACACTGGCAGTAGATCAAAATTAAACTATAATAATAATAATAATAATAATATCAAATAGAAGGATGTGCTTTATGTAAAAGAAGAACAAAATAATAAACATATTAAAGATTAAATCAATAATTGAATCTTTACCAAAAAAATCAATAATTGAAGGGACGTGCTTTTCGTTGGAAAAAATTTTAAGAATAATGAACATATTTGACAAAAAGAAAAAAGAGAGGATGATAAGGTGAGATATCCAACATTACAGCCGCAAAGAAAAAATAAAAACATGTAAGAAAATAAAGTATTGGTTGGATTTTTTTGGTAAAGATAAGAAATGAAGATAAGGAACGTAGTTTTTAAAAACATGAAGATAAGGAATGTAGTTTTTAAAATTAGTTAGGAATATTTTTGTCTACAAAATATCTTTGAACAACTTTTTTATATCCTGAAAAATATCTGTTTTTAAAAGTTCAAAAGTCTAGCTTAAAAAAAAGCCCTATTTAAACGTTTTTCAATGTTTCATATTTTTTTTCAAAATAATCATCCAAACATGTTAAAAAATATAAAATGCAACTTTTTTTAAAAAAATATTTATTTAATAAAAAAAACTCATCCAAACATGCACTTATGTTGCTCATTAGTTATATATTAAATAAATAATCAAATATAATACTAATAATACAAATAAAATGACAAGTCACCAATTCCAATATTATATATGCAATCAAACTTTCTTAATTGAACCTGTAAAACTTGAATACAGAACCACAGTTTGATTCGTTTTTGTATCACCCTATCACTATCGGCATCTTGGCTAAGTAACATCCACAATTAAAAATTCCAGCATAAAATCTCACGCGCTTCCTAAAATACCTGAATATCATACTTTTGCTTCAAAAAGAACCCATGATAATGTGAGTCAAAAGGTGTGCACGCAACAGGGTATTAATAGAGACTTCATCAGATACAATGTATTCAACATAGCAAATACTAATCAAAGAATTAGATGCTTGATTAGAAATACTGATTGACGAATTAATTTTAACTGATTCTAATTCAAGTTTTTGGCATCTTTATAGTATAATCTCCGTAGTCATTTGTACCCAGTATGCATGAGAATATATGCTCACCAACAACGCCGGCAGGCTGAAATTTTCATTTTTCAAACCCGAGTCATAAAGGCAGACTGAATCCATGGCAAGGTGAAACGATGGCATTATACTATGTGATGACTCAAGTAGAATACTAGAATCATAAATCACTCGAAAAGAATGCAGGGAATTTTGTTGTAATGAGGCAGGGACACTACTGTTGCAATTTGTGCAGCTAAATTACCCTGATGCAGACCATTTGGATGCTAACGCAGAAAGTCTAAGAGCAACATTCCAGAACATCAGATGTCCACAAATAGTTCCTTCCTGTAAGATTTCGGAGAAAGGTTCACTATCTACTGGACTACAAAATGGTGGAGTCTGGGTGTTGAAGTTGTCAACAAAATTGTTCAAAACAAGTTTCATGCCAGGCGAATAAAAAAGTTCACCAACTACTACAACATTAAAAAACACTATGAACACCTCACGATTAATCATGATTCCACCCCAACATCACCTGCAACATGATTAACTTGACCACCTGAACCATAGTTGTTGTAAGAGTGGCCGCTGCCACCTCTGCCGCCTCTTCCTCTATTGTTATAATAGTTGTTCCTAGGATAATAATTTCCAGGCTGGTCATAGTATTGGCTGCGGCCATTTTGGTAGCCTCCTCCTCTGCCACCACCCTGTCCTCCACGCCCATTTGAATATCCCCTTCGGCCACCTCCACGACCACCTCTTTGGTTCTGATAACCCCTCCTGGGGTAATACTGTTGCTCATTCGCCTCTACATCTTTATGGTTGTGCTCTACATCTGTCTGTGGCTTGGTCTGTTCTTGTTGAAAGGACACCACCTCGACTGCATTTTCTGCTTCTACTTCATCCTGCAAAGAGGAAAATCTTCAGCTTCAGATCAAGTCACAAGTTCTATGTCAACAAGATATCCAACCAAAACTATGTGGCACCTTCTGTAGCTCCCCCTCAGTATCAGACTGATCATCTCCAGATCCATGTCCTTGAAAATTTGCTGTTCCTTCATCCTACAAAATGCATATGGAACTTGTAAGGTTAAAATAAAAGATTTGTCCTTATAGTTTACAGTCATTTGTATTTTGGTCCCTATAGTTTTTTTCTTTGGATTTGAGTCCCTACACTTTTCTACCATTACCAAGTTAGCCCATGCCGTTACTTGGCATTGAGACAACAATAGTTTTTGTCCTAGGTGTCAAACTTACTCTTTTCTCCACCTCACTTCATCCCAATTTCATATGGAGATGAATCTAGGGATTTGGCTTTACATTTGAGAGTTGTATGCACACTGTGGAAGCCATGGAATAGCTACTCTTTTCTCCCATATGAGCAGTTACAGTCGAAGGAAGCCAATAAAATAGTGACTGCGGTGGTAAGGTGTTACTATTTACTTCATGGACTAAAGCAAATCCTAGAAGAAGATTTTGGAGGTGCCCAAATTACAAAGTAAGGGAATTAAGATTTTTTCTTTATGTAGTGGTATCAGATCTTTCGAGTCCCATGAAACCAAAAAAAAGTGGGTATTTTCTAAAAACTTACAAGGATTTGGGTCCTCCATTGTGACCCTTCCTACCATACCTTTCTTTCCCATGGCTTCAAGTTTCAGACGAAACCTAGTTCCACCAAACCAATTCGCACAGGAATGAAAGCAGCACTCTAAAAATTTGGGGATGAATCAACAAAAAGACGAAGGGGTTGATGGGTCTTTGGAGGGAAATGAGACGAATTGAAGTGAGGTGGACAAAAAAACCTCCATCTAAACTCCCACCCACGACACATAAGCTCCACACAGGATTCCACTTGACACCTAGAACAAAAACTAACGTCATCTCATTGCCAAGTGACGACAGGGACTAACTTCATAACGGTAGGAAAGTGTAGGGACTCATATCCAAAGAAAAAAACTTGAGTGGAAACTAGAGGGACCAATCCTTTATTTTAACCAACTTGTAATCTAAAATTATAGAGCATGAGATATTTTTTTTGGCTTGAATGGTTGAAGTTGTTGAAACTTGGCTCTCAAATTAAAATGAATTTTACCAAAATCAAACATGCAGTGAGGACTTGAAGGATAAACAGTTCATCCTATAGAAATTTCTCAAAGAAAGAATAAAAAAATTATTTTTACACTTCAGTGATAAACTGATAATGGGAACAGAAAATCATTAAGTTTGCATTTACATAGAAATGCTTAGAAAGAAGTCATTATACAGTAAAACACGAACAGAACTTCTCAAAGGAGATGAATCTACATGTACAAACAAAAAGAAAGAATTCAAAGAAAAAGAGAAATGTATCTGTAATACTAAACCAACTCACCAGATTTGAAACTTTGAAAATTTAGTACAGGAAGAAAAGCTGAATTACTGTTGATAGTGATACATAAGTGATCAAACTCAAGTTATACAAACAATAGCCATGTTCAAATGGAGGCAAAAGGGTAGAGAAGAGACTAAAAAAAGACTAGAACTTATATAATACAAAAATAATAATAATCATAAACAAAAGAAAATAATACAATAAAAAATCATATCCACACCATAAATTCATATGTTGGTTTCAGACAAACTAAAGAAGCTAACCTTTGCCACAAAGAACTTAAAAGACCTTACATTAAAAAAAATGCTTATTGAGAGTAAGAAGAACTTCTACAGGATTTGGATGAATAAAATAAAACCAAACTTTGTTTCACAAGCTCCAGCCTCTGTTTCGCAAGTTTCACATAGCTATATCCTCTGTTTCCTCTAGTTATTTGAGTCTTAATGATGAGTGTGTCCTAAGTTTTGAGTACGCGTTTTGAGTATCAATTATATTATATGTGTACTACAAATTTGTGAAGTTTTTACATTGCATCCTCTATCTTGGGTGTAGCAGTCTATAGCATTTTTGGAGGTGGCCGCTCCGCACAGCGTTCTGCCATTAACTACTTTGCATTTGAGACAGATTTTACGAAGAGTTAAGACAGGTATATTCTAGTAAATGCTTTTATCTTAAGCAGGAAATTTAACCATACGAACACATACATTGGTTGACAACTGGAACCAAGACACTAAAAGACCAAATAAACATATGTTCAACTTGCACTGAAAAGGAAAAGTTATGTACCCCAGAGTATACAATGTTCAACTACGACAGAAATAATTGAAGTCACTGATACAGGAATTATCAAAGTACCACCAATCTCCCTCTGAATTGTATGACATTCCTCCCTATTGAAAGATTACATACAAGGTCTGTGCCAATAAAGCTCTTGCACATCCTATAATTAAAGGCTCAGCTTACATAAGTATAAAATTTAACTTCTCAAGACATGCCTTGAAGCAGGGTTTCTGCTATTCAAACTAATGGAAGAAAAATAAAATCTTCAATAATTTTTTTTCTCCAATGTGCTCATTACAGGATGTTGGAGAAAAACATAATATATATATATATAACGTGTAGCCATGCCCACATGAAATACAATCTGTAAGAAATGGGAACAAGAGATCAGAATCCTCACACATGGATTCTCCAAGGAAAAGAATGGACTTTGATTAAATTTTGTCAAGGTTTTTGCACATTGCTGATTTACTATTTAGAACAAAATTCAAAACGTTCTTTTCTATGGTGGTGTCTAGAAGTGATGTAAGCATTGTGCATGTCAGAACAATAATCGACTTGAAGAAATACATATATACAGACTACTTATTACCTCATTATCAAAACAGTTCAAACAATTTACTACAGTACTATTGTATTTGTATCCATACCATTCATTCAAATTCAACTCAGCTGAATTCACATATTACTAAAGCTAGACAGTACTACAAATTAAACATTTAAACAGTAACAAATCCAAATGATAAGATTTCAAAACTACTAGTCCAGCAGGTATACCTTCTCCTGAGACTGAGAAACCGAACCTTCCACTTCAACTGAAGAAACCCCATGCACTGGCACCTGAAAAGAAGCATAATTTCCAGCAGCAGCAGCTGCAGCAACTTCAACTGGAGCTTTCATCTCAGGCGTCGTGGTGAAGTATTCCGAAGACATGATCTTATTCAACCTCTCCCTCAATCCCGCATCTACAAAAATAACCTCAGAAATAGAATCATCCCTCACACTTCACAAGAAAGTGAGCCCTAGGGTTTTCAATTGCTACAATCGCACCTACAAGAAACGAAAGCAAGAAAAAGTTACATGTGACATCCGAATTGAGGTGGTCAATGGGTTGGTCAGCCTTGGCAAGCCAAAGCTTGGCATGCTCCACGCAGCGCTGCAACGCATTCTTGTGGGACAAGCTGGAATCCGCAGGTCGCGAGATAAACAAGCCACCGAGAACCGAAATCAAATCCAAATCCTTCTCTCCGAGCAGATCGGTGGCGTCATCGTTGACGTAATCGTAGGTCAAGCAACATCCACGCTCGTGGGTCCTGGTGAGCATCGTGGAGGTGAAATCGTTCTGAGACTTCACATCGAAGAGAGAACCAAAATAGAGCAAATTAAGAAGATCCTTCACAACGACGTCGTTTGAGTCAGGGTGTTGTGTTTGGTCAGAGAGGGAAAGAGGTTGGCGGTTTTGGAGGGCGAGGTTGAGTTCTTCGTCGACGGCGGAGGAGAGAGGTTGGCGAAGCTTCTCGAGTTCGTCGATGAGAGATGCAACGGAGGGTTTGGAGCGGAGGACTTCTTCTTGTTCCTTGTTGAGGGTTTTGCCTTGGGAGAGGGACTCTTCCATCTGGAGAATACGGTTGAATTTCTTGCGGAGGGAGCGGATGCGCTTGTTGATTAGGCTCAGGACGGGTCCGTCGGAGACGTCGGAAGATGCGGTGGCCGCCATTAGGAAAATCGCAACCCTCCCCCTCCAGGTGCTGCTCCTTTTTCGAGGGTTGTTACGAAGGGTGACTCGGCGGCGGAATCACAAAGACGGTGAGGCTTGGGAGGAGGGGGAGTGAGTGAGTGAGTGAGGGTGTGAAGTTTGAGTGTTATGATAAATAATAGGTGTTTTTGGATGAAACGAAGTGGGCTTGGACTCGTGGTTTGTTCGTGCTTATTATATCATCTTTTGATGACTCAATGAAAGAAACCAATAATGTATGTTAATATATATATTTGTTTATATTACGACGAAGAAGAGCTTAGTTTAAATTTAATTAAAATAAAGCTTAAGAGAATAAGGAAGGTTTTTATTTTAATTTTTTTGGGTTGAATTATTAATGAGTACTTTTTATTTTTGGTATACTAGGACAAAACTTTGATGTTTTTATCAATTACTCGAATCTCTTATTACTATTTTACTTTTAGTGGCTTATTTTTTAGTACTTTAATTTACAATTATTATAATCTAATCCTCCAAAAGTTTGTTTGGTGTGATTATTTTTTATTTTTTTAATTAGTATTAGACTGCATGAACTTATCTTGTACAAACTACTTAAATCTTAATTAAAAAAATTTGTCATACATTTGTGTTTGGAATCATTAAAATATAAAATTGATTTGATTTGATTTGAGTTGAATTAATTTGATTTAATTTAAAAATCAATTTTCATGTTTGGAATTTATTATAAAAATAATAATATTGGAATTTATTTAAATTTAAATTTTTATGTTTGGAACACCTAAAAATTAATGGAATTCGTTGTTTCAAAATTTTTACTTTATTATCCTTATTGAGAATAGATATGGTAGTAAAGTAATAATGAAAAAATTGTTAAGTCAAATAATTAAAACTAAAATCAAATCAAATTTACACAAATCCCTCCAAATTTGACTGAATTTTTATATACACATAACTTAAATTCAAAAGAATTTTAAAATCAAATCAATTTGTATCTTATAACATTCCAAACAAAGAATTTAATTTATAGATCAAATCAATTCTTAAAATGTGTGATTCCAAACATACTTATATTCAATATGGCAAAAGCCAGAACAGATTAATGTAGATTAAGTAAGAATGTTCATTATTTGATTTGATGCTTATTCTTGAACTAAACTGACCTCCAAAATTTAGAAACCAAACAAAATCATGGAAACTCATGATTTTAGAGCAAAAAATAACTAATAACCTCTTCTTTATCTTTAGAAAGATAGACAAAGGCACAAATTGTACAAGTTAAAACTCTTTTATCGTCAATAATTAGACAAGCAACGAAGAAAACTACAGTATCCCAGTAGTTGACAAAGAGGGCCAAAAAAAAAAAAAACCACATACTTCCCAAGGAGTCACTGATAAATTTTGAGGATCCAAATCCATAAAGAATTTGGTATAATGACAACAACGAATAACCGAATTCCACCTGATTTTACTTAATTTTGGCCCTCTCATCAGTATTATTCTGAGTCCGTATAATTTTTTTTATTCTTGGCTCCTCGTCAGTTTTATTTTAAATTCGTCCTTGCATACAAGACTTAATTTAAAGAACATAATTTTTTTTTCCAGATTCCAAACAAACCAGTGATCCACTTCAATAGTGAATAGCACTGAGAAAGAACCATACTGTTAAATAAAAACGTTTTAGGACGACCTTTTGTTCCTGATGTAGATTCATGTTACAATCCGTATCCTGAAAAATGTACTGATTACTTTTAATAAATAACTATTAAAATAAAATAAAAATTGTTCCAGCCACGTTAAGAGTATGACTGCAAATGCCAATGTTTACCAACATTAGTTCATCTTTTAATTTATTTATCCCGGGGCAATTTGTACCAAGACTGGCAAGATAGCATGTCATTAGATCGTTGTCAATTATGTTAAAACAAAATTGTCGTTTAGCTTAAAGGTTACAATTACTTGTCACTGCTGAAGCTGCTGTTCATCAAAACAATATTGATCAATGCACTGACTATAACGTCATAGATCACGGGGGTGAATTTCATTTGGCTTGCTTCACGGGTCTACATCTTCAGGAAAGGTGGCTTGACCAGCGTAAATATATTGCATTTCCTCCTTCCATGTCTGCACAAACACCAAGAATTATAATCAAGAAAGAATAAATATAAACCACACTGCACGTATATATGGTTTGTCTCAAGTTTACCACCTCATAACGGAAAGAGATCCTCGAACTAGGAACATTTGTCTTGTGTATATCATTTCCTTCGGAACCTCTCAAGAAATATTTATCCCCAAGCCAGTGTAACTGTGAAAGGAGAAAAAAAAATTATGCTAATAATGTAAACAGAAAATCAATACATTTATAAATCAGGAAAGAAGAAAGTAAACAAGATTTTAGAGAAGCCTATGTGAAAATATGAGAATGATCACTTAACTGGAATACCAAAAGAAGACCTAACACCTAACAAATATAATCGTTCCCATCTTCTTTTAGGCATGCTCACACAAACTAACTTAATTCCAGTTATCCTGCTGTGTAGATGCTTTAGTAGTTTAAGCATGTTCATAACTTTTCCCAGCTTGAGTAGTGGATCAGATAACATTATTAAAAAGTTATTAACAATTTGCGTGTAGATATAGTATCAATGCAGCTGAGCCAAAGCATAAAATTCCTATGTTGTCATCTCATTTACCTTGGCCTGATGTGAAAATCCAGATTGGTAGACAGAATTTCTAGCTATCTCACACAGGTCACAGGCACTGAGTTTCCAAACCTGCAGTGCACATGTTTATGTAAGACATATGATCCCTAGAAATCACAAAACAAAAGATTTAACCTACTATCAGCCAAGCAAAAGAAGGGGGTGGGGGTGGGGGTGGGGATGGAGGCAGGCTTCATTTATCAGAAAGCAAACCTTCGCTGCAACACTATATTCTTCAAGCAGTGGCTCTTTAGTCAAATGAATTTGCAAAGGATCATCAGAAGAGAGAGACACATTCAGACCTCGCTGGAAAAACATGGGCAACGGATTGCGATGATAGTCCAAGAAAAGGGAATTATTGCTAAGCGGTGACATAGCTAATCCAACCTAAAGAGATAACAGAATGGAATTAATAGATTACCACAAATTATTAGGATCTAGAGAGAATGCTTGAAAGTTGAAAGTATTGGGAAAGAACAGGATTTCTACTTTACTTTCCCACTACAATGAACACAAACTCAATAGCAGCAAGATCTCTAATGTGAGAATGGCTAAACTTTAAATGAATAACTATATTGACCAAATGAACATTCATGAGGGACTAACCTGTGCAAGATAATATAAATATTGCAAAACAGGAGTTTTCCGTAGAGTAATCCCATGGGAAATGTTGTGGCACAGGAGGAAAGCAGCAGCCAAATGATCACTATCGCCTGCCTGTATAAGTGTGTTAATTATAACCATCTCAATGAACATGAAGAACCAAACCATACTGCTATTATATAGAAAACAACCTCTCCACAATGAGGCCGCAACTTTATTGTGGTCATTCCTTTGGATTCACGCAGCTGAAACCGACAGAAAGTAAGACATTAGTATTGTTTATAGCCAGAAATTCCTTTTGTGAATCTATTCTTGCCCCCTTTTCCTTTTTCTTTTTTATTTTTGATGCTGTGGTTGAAGGGCTGAAACCCCCTCCCCCCCTCTTTTTCTTCTCTCCCCCTCCCAATTACCCAACCCCAACAAAACCGAAAAAGAGAGGCATAATTGGCCTTAAAATTGAAAATACACAAAAAAAAAAAAAGAGGAAGCCAATGGTTAGCTAGGCGTAGAGCTTTATAAACAGGGAAATAACATAAACCTTGTTGAGCGTATACAAGTTAGCATAGCAGTAATAAAGATAATAAGAGTATGCTGGGTTGAATTCATTTGTCCACTCAGCTGGAGTGGGCATGTGCTTAGTTGGACGCCTTTCTGGTTTACTTTCATCATCTACAAGATCAAATCCCACCACCTGTATTCAGAAGAAGCTCAATATATTGCACTAAATACATTAAGAAAAGAAAGCAAGCAATATCCAGAATAAACAGCATAATTACTCCCTTTATTAATGATTTTGACAACCCTGGATAAACAGCATGGAGAAATAAAAATTGATCCTTCATCTGAGTTATAATTATCAATAATAGTCAAAGTTTACACATTCAGAGAATACGAGAAATAACATTGTTGGGAAAAGAATCAATTTTTAGTGTGAATGGGTCTCAGATCTCAACTCCATCCTCTACTACTGGGAAAATCTTACAATTATGAACTGTGATACAAAATCTATGTACATTACATGCACCCCTCTATTACTATAAAGCACCAGTGCCTAGATCATTGTTATTTTAAAAAACGCTTGCAACAAAAGCAGAAAATCAGCTTCATTTGAAATATATGGCGTTGATTCCATGATAATTTAAATTAAATAACAGGAATTTACAACATGAACAAAAGAGCAGTTTGCAAAATACACAAACCAACAGAAGCTCACGAGAAAATTTTAGCTTCAGAATAATTAAGTTGAGTATACCTTTCAACTAGCTGCACAGGCACATTCAAATCCAATACAATTAAGGCAGACATTCTTTAGTAGCGACACAGTACCGATGAGCAAATTTACATATAGTGGCATGGACAAAGCGTCACCCAACAGTTGTCTCATGTATCATTGTCACAACAAAACATAGTTACACCAGGAAAGAGTCACAGTCGAAAAATTGTTACATATTGAAAATTATGTAACCTTAAGACTGAATACATACAAGCACGCATAAATAGGGGCATGGACACACAATACAGATTGACTAACCTGCATCAAAAACAAATGTAATTGAGGATGAGAATTTGGATCTACTGTGACTTCAAATAGAGGAATAAACACATTATCCAAAATGTTCTGAAAGGAGGTAACAATTCCCATATTCTTGTACACATTGTATAGCCGTGGTAACTGTGCCAATGAAAGTTCACAAAAAAGATCATAGTCAATGAACAGAATAATAATTCCAAATTTTAAAGAAGACTCGAGGGAAAGCACCACACAAAATTCTAAATAAAATCTACAAAATAAGGACTATTATATCAAATCAAATGGATCATACAGGAAATTGCTATGAATGATGATTCTCCTACACGATCCAATCTAAACTCCAACTTTATTTGCATGTAGAAAGAATTGCATTATATGTTCCATCATCTATGTAAGGATCTGTACCATTTACTTGTATATTAGTTGCCTCTGCTAGATATAAAATCATTCATAAGCCTTCACCTAGTTCATGTTTGGATTAGCTGTGAAAAAAAATTATGTGAAAAATCGATTATGTGTATAATCGATTTTCATGAAAAAAATAATTTATGTTTGAATATGTTAATTCATAATCGATTTTATGATAAACAGTTTTCTTCGGATTGTATAAAAAAATTGTTTTTATGTATTAAATTACCAAAAGATGTATGAAATGATTGAAAATGTTATTTGATTGAGGGAAAATAGGTATTTCTTTCTCAAAGCTTTTGAAATAATCTAAAATCAAATAATTAAAAGCTTAAAATAACAGCTTTTTAAAAAAAGTTGTTTTTAGTTATGAAAAAATAATCTTAACTTATAATCAATTTTACACACTTTAAACAAACAAGATGGAGTTTAGATAAAATAACTTTTTATTGAAAAAAGCGATTACCCTAAAAATTTAAGCATTACCAAACATGCTTCTAATAGCCTAAGTTATTTGGATACTTGGTCATTGACATGGTATTAGAGCCTCTATGACCAAATGGTCAAGAGTTCAATCCTTGTCGCTCCCATTCTTCTAAATAAAGTTAAATTTCAGTACACAGTAAAGTAGGCCTGTGCATTGTCCACGCTTTAAGCCCAAAGAGCTCTTGCGTGAGGAGGCGTGTTAGAGATATAAACCATTCATGAATCTCCACCTAACAGCTTAAGCTTTTAAGAGAGTTGATTCTTGACATGGTATTAGAGCCTCTATGACCAAGTGGTCAGGAGTTCGACCCTTGCCACCCCCATTCTTTTAAATAAAAAAGTTGAATTTCAGCATATAGTATAGTGGCCTGTGCATCGTCCATGCTTCAAGCCCAAAGGGCTCTTGCGTGAGGCAGCATGTTAGATATAAAACCATAAGTCTTCACCTAACAGCTTTCCTTGACAGTTCCATGCAGTTCCCAAGTCACAAAGAATGTTAAGTGACTTACATTTTTGGGGTTTTTCTTTTGTGTGTGTGTGTGTGTGTGGTGGTGGGGGGGGGGGTGTGGCGTTAGTTGTTAACCTATAAGTTAATCCCACTTAACACCCTATGCCACTGCTCAAGCCATGAAGCAGGAAATGATGTGGACAATCAGGTGATGATGCTGTTGACAAGATGTAGCCTTTTCCTAGTGGCAACAATCACTGTACTCATAAATTTAAAGTGTTGTACCAAAAAAAAAAATTAATAGATTAAAGTAACATAAAAGGACTTGAAGTGGAAGATCCATCCATAAAGGACAGAAAAAATTATAAGCCTAGAAAGAATAGATGAGAAGGCATAAAGACAACAAATACAATAATGATATGGTGTTGTTGATGCAATTAAACATCATACATTAGAGACCTCATATTATGTTGGAAGTGATTTTGATCAATATTCCAAGGGCACTTGTCATGATTCTTTCTTAATACTGTACTATTGCTCACTACAATGTCAGGCTGAAAACTGAAGTGGTCCTAAAACTTAAAATAAGGAACACCCACTAGGTTAGTGTCATAATTGAAATGACTTTCACCATAAACTCATAGGAAGTTGGTGTAAACAATCTTAGTAAAAATATCAAACCATTAGGAGAGTCAGATCAAACACTTGTAAGACACAAACAAAAGTGGACAGACTTTATTCTTGAGGCCATAATGAACCATATCTAGGGCCCAATGGTTGACCATCAGACCATACATTAAAGAAAAAAAAATGCTGCTACAATAGAAGCCTGAATAACAAACTACCTGGATTAGCCATACAGCATTCTGACTATAAAGAGCATTGTTAACAAACCAACTTGCCAGCTGATCCCATTCACTCTGTTTTCTTCCATAAACGGAGATCCTGTACTCAGCCATCTGAAAATTTTATTCATACATAGAAATGCATTCAGATATGAAATATCAACAGGGAAAAATATTATGCCACGTGGATAAGAAACCTGATATTTGCTGGCTTCAAGATCTGTCAAAACTTGCTTTGTTACTTCTGCCAGAAACCTTCCTGTGTATTTGGGTGGAATTAAGCTATTATGCAATCAAAAAGCATTGACTAACACTTCTAATATTCATTTGGAGTTCCAGACTTTATACAAGTAAATAATAGGTATCATTCTCATTTTCAAACCAACCTTGGATAAGATTATCCTGCTTTAAAAATATCTCTCTGAGTCTGCTCTGTCCACAAGGATTATACTTTAGGTTGAATTTGTCAAATCTATGGAATGTGCTCTTATCCGCATGGACGTCCAACAAATCAACATTTAGATCATACCTGCATCATAATTGCCACTAATTAGAAAACATGCATACACATAAGCACAAAAATATATGCAGGCATCATTTTCCAAGTAGCTAGATAAAAAAAATCGGTAGAACAATAATGCATACCCTGTCAAATCCAAACTCTCAAACACCTCCTTTAGTGTCATATACTTTCCATCTCTAAATATGACAACCTGCCAACATAGGTTAATACTAATAGAGAAATTAAGAAGTACTACCAATCTGAAAAATAGAAAAGCAAAAAGGAAGGGGAAAATAGCCTACAACATTATGGTCTCACAAAAAATTAAGTAGAAACCCAAAGTAGATTTTCACCTCATCAGGTTCTGTTCTTAATTTTGACTTGATGAAGCGGAGGAGATGCTTCTGATTCATGCAAGCAGAATGATGAATATGAGTATCAACTTTTCGGATATTGTAAAAATCTCGGTGTGGTGCACTCTTCTGGGCCAGAAACTCCCTATCTGCATTTATTAACAGATGAAGGCGGAATTTCTGTATAACGATCAGATGCATGTTATAACCAAATGCCACAATCAAACACAGAAATCATATATACAGAAGTTTGTGACAACATACTTCTTCGAGAAAACGTAGCCTATGGTAGCATGCGGAGCGAACATTCCCAATAGACATAACTTTAAGAATGTAATGGATATCAGTAAAAAATGTTGTTGAGCTTGCAACAGGGAAGAGCTCTTCAGTGTCTGCGCACAGTTTCACAGAAAGCTCAGTTCTTTCATCCTTAACAAACTAAATATTAACAAAAAAAAAATTAAGATAGCTGAAAAATAAATATTTCATTGCCATATTGTGTAAAACTATGTGCTTACCAGTTTTACTTGCATAAACATGTATGACTCCATCTTCCATCCTAAAGTGGTGCTGCTTGAAACACCAAAAAGCCGGTTAAAACGATATCAAACAAACACTTCAGAACAAAATTTACTCTTAATAAGTCATGCAGATTTCAAATGTAGCAGAAAATATGAGAGACAGGATCCATAATGGACAAGCAACAAACTTACTGCTGTTGCTTCAACTGGTTCAAAGTGAAACGGATCAGAGTTTTTTGCCACAGGTTCTGCCTTCCATGGAACAACATTTTCCTTGTAAACATATTTCTTACGCAAATCTATGCATTCTCGAATCATCTTGCATACTTCCTCTTCTTCTATGTTTGTTGGCTCTGAACATATTTTGTAAAGAAGAAAAAGACGCATGAAATCACTGCCTCTTCCAATCTTTCCTCATATTATACAAGTAAAAAATTAGGGGGTGGGGGGAAGCATAATTGAATTGTTTGATCTAGTTAAAAAAATAGTTTACCTAGAGACTGGGAGCAAACAAAGTCAAAAGCGGATAGCCAAAAGAGGATAGAAATATGTAACATAACATGCAATGATAATACCAAAATTATTTAACATGAAATACTATACAAGCAATAAGAAGAATACAGATTATGATAAGAATGTGAAAGTACCAAGCACTGTGTTTCTTCCAGGCAAGCCAGTATTGACAAACGCAAGGTCATTCCCAGCTAAGTGTGCTGAAGTTGAATCTCTCATTCCACCACCGTTCATATCTGCACCGGCCTTAGCTTCTTTTGAAATCTCTCCATACATCTGATTTTTTGCACAGTTTGCATCATCAACTCTCAATGGAACAGCAGACAAACTGCATATGTTTGAATTTAGTCCCTGCAACAACATCATGAACCACTTACAAACACTGATATAGAAATAAATGTATAACAGAATACCAAAGGCAAGCAAGGCTAAGGAAGAAAAAATATTGATGATCATGCACCAGTAATATCTACTTTCTGAATTATTAAATCAGAAATGCAGCATCTCATATTTATAGCCTATGAATTGTCAGCCATCACAAAAGATTAAATTAAACAAAATCCCATTATTTGAATCCCAATATAATGGTACCTAATAATTATCATTTATTATTGAAAACATGAAAGCATGTTTCTCAGCTTCTCCTTTTTTGGTGAGACCACAAGGTGTCCCTAAATGGTTCGGGTGTGGGACTAATCCCGCTCGAGCCTCAACTTTGCCCCAACCACAATATGCTTCCAAAGTGAGATTTGAACCCCTGCACTTAAGGTAAAGTCTGTCCACATGGAGCTAAGTTTGGCAACTGAGCCACACCTCACATAATTTAGTTGACAAAGTTCCAAACAGCATTAATTTTCCCAACAAATAAGGAAATACATTCTCACATAATTATTTGAAGAATCGATAGTCCCAGGGTAGAAAGAAATAAGATTGTCATCAGCAAGCTGTGTTCCCTCCTCATCATCAGAATCTTCAGCACTTTCAAAGGTATTACGACCTGGCGATCTCGGGGTTATAATTCTACCAACAGATGCTATTCTCTTATAAGAACATGAAATCTGAGCATTCTCTCCTACACAAACCCAAAAAACAAAAACATTTTTTAATGCAAACCACAATTCAAAAAAAAAAAAAGACTTCTACTTCACAAAAATCATATCCTCCAACGTCACAAAACCGAACTGAAAAACTGAACATCCTTCCAGAAAGAGAAACATACCATCCCTCGAACCCATACGAAGAGAGGGAAGCCCTAAGGGAACAAACTTGAGATTATCGAGCGACGAGGCACGACCCTGAGCTGCATAACTGGAAGAGTTCTCAAACCGAGGGTTCTCCTCGAACCAACCAGTCGCGGAAGCCACGTTCGGCAACGACGACGAGATTCTGAAGCTCCGAAGCAAGTTCTCGTCCACAGACCTCGACAAGCTTCCAACATCGAAATCTGGTTCTCCCCCATCGGGATCGTCGCCTTCGTCGTCGTCGACGCAGGGAAGTTCGTCGGCGGCGGAGGACCGAGGGGGCGCACGGCGGATTTCGACGAGGCGGTGGAGGACGTGGTCGAGGGTGCGGCGGTGGATGTAGAAGGCGGAGATGGCCATGAAGGAGGCTCCGAGCAAAGCAGCCACCGCGAGGTGCAGAGACGGTGGTAGCGCCATGGAAGATGAGGGATCCATTGAAGCTTCTGAAACAACAGTGAAAGTGAAGTGAAGTGAAAGAGTGAAGAAGAACGAAGAGAGGGAAAGCAAGGTGGTTTTGCTTTGCTACACTCGACCTCATGAGATTCGTCAAGTGGGACCCGCCGTGAATACACGTGGCAATGTTAAACGGGTAAACCCATTGGGCTAGCACCTTTGGTTGGGCCAAACTGGTCCGGCCCGATAAAAACAAAATGGAGTGAAATTCATAATCTAATGATTTGCACTTGGAGAGGAGTTATACATAAATGAGAAAAGTTCATAAGCAACTACCTATATTTAAATATCATATTAATTTGGTATAAGCATGGTGATTCAGTGGAATATGAATAAAGTTGCAATGGAATGAAATTGACTGAAATGGTTGGTAGATTTTGAAATGAAATAACTATTCCCAATTCACAAATTGATAGCTTTTAGAATGAAATTACTTTTCAAGCCATTATATTATTTGGTACATAAAATTAATGTGGAATGAAATTAAAGTTAATTTAAATGACATAAATATCTCACATGAGAAAAACAAAGAAGGTTAACTTTTTACACGTATAATGTTTGACTTTAATTTTGTTATAACTTGGTAACAAAAAATGTTATCATTAAAAAAATAACAAATGTTGTTTTGTTTATAATGTATAATTTTTTCAATGAGATTAAATGTATATTTTTTATAATATTCTTTTATGATATTTTGGATACTATGTCAATTATATGTGCGTGCGCTAGTTCAACCTGTTATTCTAAATAGAACTTATCTAAAGACTTAGGCCTACACTACATTGAAAAAAATCTAACAAGGCAATTGGTTCTGATATCATTTGTTTTGGAAATTTGAACCCCTTTTTCATTTCAAAATCTCTTAATATTTAATCTTTAACCTTGAGAAAAATGTTACTTCAATAGTATCTTATCTCTAATTTTTCAGCATCCTTATATAAGAGAGGGTCACCTTACTTGGTAAGGATCTGAACACATTATTTGTCATACAAATCCACAGAGACTAACTTGAGCGTCAGGGTGACTTTGCAGGTACCCACTCCATCATGAAGAACATCTCATTCACGCCGAAAGAGAGCAACATTCATATAGGAGCTTACCCAGAAGAGATTGGATGTGAACAATACCGAAGCACTATTCTAAAAAATGAAACTAAAATAAGTTCATATAAACAGGAATCTTAATATAGATGAAACATGAAATAGGCAAAGAAGACTCAAAATAAAATATAAAAGAAAAGAAGAAAGAGGAACACCCACAACCCTTTAATATAGCAATTAAGCAATTTGATGAGTTTCTAGCTCGTAGAAATTGCAGTAGAACATGAAAACAAAACCCTCACTTTAACACAATCTCTAACTCAATTCCCAAAACATCATCAAATCATTCTACTCTCCAATTTTTAAATAAAATTAAAATAAAAAACCCTAACTCACATTATTAAGCTCTTTCAATAATGTGAGCTCATCGTCAATTGGAGGTTGATCACACTACTACAAATATGGCATTTGGCAAGATTTAATTAACATACGTTAAAATGTTGTAAATACAAATGTCTAATTATTAGATAATTTTCAATAAAGTAAATTTTGCAACATTTTATGAATGCAAATGTTGCTATTGCTTATTATTTATTTTCTTTTGCTTCATGACCAACGTTCAAAACAGGATTTGAAATACTAAGTAAGCACACATCATCCCCACTCCATCTTCATGGCAGAGACGAGCACCAACACCACAATTGTCAGCAGCACCCTAACAACGATGACCACATGACCGAAGATTTGAGTATGGTGCTAAGCATAAGCTATGAGATCAGTTTAACTTGAGCAAAGCTTGATCTGAGTGAAGGCACTGAGTTTGGAGCTCTAAAACCAATAATAATGCCCATTGTTTCTCCTAATCATAGATCTCAATAACAGCTTTCAATTACGGTAAATTTTTATATCACCTTGATTCATTTTTTCTAGAATTCATAGATTTGTAGATCTATATTGTTAATTCTAATATCTTCAATCCTCTTCTCGATCTCTGTGTGTCTTTGATAACTTATGTGTTGCTTTTACATGTGCTTGTGTGCGTGTGAATGTAGTGAAATTATGAGTTTTTTGGGAATTACAATGTGCGAATTATAATGAGTGGGGGTATGCAACTAAGATTTTGAATTTGTGCTTGTGTTCAAATTGATATTGTTTATGTGTGTGTGTGTGTGTGTTTGGATTGAAATGCATGAGAAAGATCTAGCTATATCACATTTTTTTTGTGCTTGTGATGCACGAGTTATTCTACATCTCATTGTAATATGGTCAATTTAATGAGTGTTCGGGACTCGTTTTAGATCATAATGTTTTGTTTTATGTCTCTTTGATGAAGGTGTGTGTTTATAAGGGCTTTAGAATTGATAGAGTTTGCTTTAGTCCTTTGGTTTGAATGTATAACTCCTTGGATTAGTAGTGAATATAGTGTTAAATGGTGATTATTTGTTTGATTTGTGGATGGGGTTTTAGGGTGAATTATGTTATTGGACTTTTGGGAGATATGAAATTTCAGTTCAAAAGTCTTTACTCTATGTTATGCTTTGAAGCCATGCTATTTTTGAAAAGTCATGATGTGGTTTTCTTTTCTATCTTGTTATATACATCTGAACATTGAGATTAATGTTTAATGATCTAGGCCATGGATAGGTCCATAGGGTATGGATGTTTTCTTTGCTTTATGGGTGAAATCTTGCTATTGAGATTCATTTACTAGTTAAGTTTTAGGCATTATTCAAATTCTTGTTTAGACTTCGAAACATTCTCGTGCTGAATTTTTTTCTAATGAAAGTTTAGTTTCTACTTTAGTGTTTGTGTTATCTCTTATGTATAGGGTCGTGAGTGCTTAGACTCATTTTATTTTATTCTTGCCTTAATTCATAAATGCTTGAATAACGAGCTAGTATTTGGCAACATTTGTCTGTTTTCTTGTGAGTGTGATAGGTCTTGCTATATGTCCCAAGGACAATTTGTTGTTTGTTTTATGATACCTTATCTTTTGGTTTTATCTAGGATGTTGGTAGATAAATGGGGATAAAAGTCAATATTGAAATAAGGCGGAAGCAAATCTAGTACTTGCAGGAACAACTAAAAGAAGAATGCATGTTTTTGTCTTTTGCAATATGAATTAGGATTAAACATGACATGGCTTGGAAAGCTAATAGATTTATGTTTAAACTATAAGAATTTCAAAATTTTAATCTCCTCTATTCATTACCAATTTTGGTTCAAAGTAGATGTTGATTATGTTTATGAGTTATGAACATTTTTCTAGACTATTTCTCTTGGGCTTGCTTTGGTTGCCACAAAATTAACAACATCTTTTAAGTTGGGTCAACACTTGCTAAATGTTATTGAAAATGTTGTGGTTTACTAAATAAATTATGCAAAAATTGTAAACTACAATATTTTTTGAACTATTGCAAAAGATATGATAAAATGTTGTAAAAAAACTTTGCCAATAAAACTTAAGAGAACACTTGACAAAATGTTGTTAATGTTAATAGCAACATTTTTTCTTAATTTAACAACATTTTTCAAATGCTGTTAAATGTTAATTATGCTTAGTCTGATAGCTCTTGAGGACATGATTGTCAATAAGAATGTTGTTTCTAAAAAAATTAATAATAATAATTACCCAAAAGCATTCTAAATTTCACTTACAATCATTAATATATCCAAGTAGAAAAGTTTGGATCAAATAAGCATCCATTTATACCAATAGTTGTGACTTGCTTGTTAAACATCAAATAATGTAATGTAATGAAGAATGTTATTTTTATTTTATCATGTTTACTTCAACTTAACATATATTAAAATTCGTTTGGATTGTTAGAATATATTTTTTGTGACTTTTAGTTTAATCATACATGGATATGAGTTCAATTTCCTCTAATATTTCAAATAATTTACTCCAAAAATGTTATATAATTTTTAACTTAAGTTTATTGATACACCAAGATTTTATAGATAATTGACATAAAAGTTGCATGAAAATTTTCATCTATTTTAAACAAATAACATACACATCATGTGTTAAACAATTTGTATGTATATTTTATTTGGCATATTTTCTTAAATGATCATATTTTTCTACCTTGTCTAAAATAATAATAAAATTGGATTTGATTTGACTGCAGTCGAACTCTATTTGACCGGAATAACATGAGAATTGTTTTATCTATGGGGGTGGATTGGGGTTAAATGAGTCGGGTTAAAAATACCTGCATTTAAATGGACTGTAAAATAATTAACCAGACTCCCCTCATATTAATTTAAGGGCTTAAACGACATGTCCCGTTTAATACTTTTTTTAAAAGGAATAAAATTCAGCAACTAAAATTAAATAACCAATGTATAAATCTTAAAGTTTACCAAATAAGATACAGATCAATAATAAAACAAGTCTCAAAGTTCAATAAACAACCACTAAACCATATCAAGTTACAAATTTGTAATAAAAATATAATATATAGTAAATAAAAAATAAACAAGAAGTCGGAACAGTCCAAACATGTTCGCATTTATTCAGGTCACTAAAATAAATATGTGACACATAATTTATAAGGTCAAATGGGTTAACTTGATGAGTTTGACCCGTTTTGATAGCCCTAATTTTATCTATCCAAACATAAGTGGATCTCACTCATAAAATCATAAGATAATCACTTACTCTATGTTTAGAGTGAGAGAAAGAAAAATCCATTTGCTAAAGTGGAAGAAAGTTTGTACACCGAAAAAAGCTAGTGGTCTGGGATTACGTGGAGCAAGGTTCATGAATCTTGCTTTTTTTATGAAGCTTGCTTGGGGTCTTGTTCACCACATGGATGCTTTATGGGTACAAGTAGTGCGAGCCAAATATGGTTGCACTAATGACGTTCTCCCTCGCGTGCATGACAAGAGATCTACGTCAAATGCATGGAAATGGGTTTGTAAAGTTTGGGATATGTTTGAGCAAAATATTATCTGGTGCATTAGGGATGGTAATATGATTAAGTTTTGGTGCGATCATTGGGTGCCAGGCATTAATAATCTCTGTGATTTGGCTATAGTACAATGTTAAGATTTGCATCTAGAAGCTCGAGTCAAAGATTTCTGTGATGATATGGGTCAATGGGACTGGAACAAACTTGGTTTATATTTGCCTTAGGACTATTTCCACATGATTATGGTCATCCTTCCTCCCTCTAATCAGGCCAGGAATGACACTATTGCTTGGTTTGCAGAATTTTCAGGCATGTTCACAATTTCCTCAGCTTATAAGTTATGTGAGGATAATCCCTTACCAACTCGGGCAGATTTATATACTAAAATTTGGTCCATGCAAGCTCCTGAGAGATTAATAGCCCTCGTAAGGTTGATTGGCAATGAGGCTTTATTAACCAATGTGGAGCATGTGCGCCGTCATTTGTTTCAGGAGGGTACTTGTACGATTTGTGGTAGGGGTGATGAATCCATCCTTCATGTCCTTAGGGATTGTAAGTCTGCTTATCTCACCTGGGTAGCTCTTGGAGCTGATCGATTGCATGGCTTCTTTACAGTAAATAATGTGCAGGATTGGTTAGGAATGGTTTTGTCTAGAAATACTTGTTTCAGTCGAGGTATTTCTTGGAACTTAATCTTTGCTACTTGCTGTTCTCTCTTATGGTTTCAGAGAAATAAAGTCATCTTTGATGGAGCCAAGCTCATTTAGCATAGCATCCACTATCAGGTGCTAGCTTTGGCTCAGGATTATCATTATGCTCTAACAACCCTAGATAAACCTCCTTGGTTGACTACTTCTACAGTCATCAATATTTCTTGGTCTCCCCCCTTCTAGTTGGATCAAGATAAATGTTGATGGCTTTGTCCTAATGCACTATTCCAGTTCGACTTGTGGCGGAATTATCCGTGGGGAATATGGTAATTTTATTGCCGCCTTTTCAGCGAATTTGGGGTGGTGCACTATCATGATGGCAGAAGTATGGGGATTTCTGCTTGGTCTTCATTTGGCCTTCAATCTTGGGTTCAAGTGGGTTGCATTGGAATCCGACTCTTTTAGTGTTGTTCATATGTTACATTCTGATGTACATCCTCAGCATCCTTGCTTCAGCTTAGTTACCAAGATCTAGTCTCTCCTTGGTCGTGATTGGAATACTGTCATTGCTTAAACCTACAGAGAGGCCAATGCCTGCGTGGATGGCCTTGCTAGAAAGGGGTATAACTGTTCGTTGGGGTGCCATGTTTATTATGCTATTCCTGCTTGTATTTCTAATTTTCTTGCTGCGGATGTTTCTTGCACTTCGTTTCCTTGTGCTATTAGTTAGTTGGGCTTGATGCCCTGATGTTTATAAAAAAAAGAGTGAGAGAAAGAAATTTTGGAAAAAAATGTATTTTTTAAAATTTAAAATTCACTTGTACTTGGATGAAGAAAAAATAGAGATAAAAGTAAGGAGTTAAGAAAATTCTAAAATTAAAAACATTCAAATTCTTTTCTTCAAATTATTTCTTCATTTTAAAATTTTAAAATTTCTCTTCTCTCTTATTTTCTTATTTCACATCCAAACAAAGGGTTAATGAAAAAGAAACAATAGTCCTTGTCGTTTCATTAAAATAGTTTATTTTTAAATAAAAATAATTTTTGCACATCATTTATATAAATTGATGTTAAAAATTTATGCCTAATGAATATAAATATGTATAAGTAAGTTTTTTTAGTTAAATATTTATTTTATCATAAATACACTAAAAATTTATCAAATTAGCAATGTTTTAAAAATCAGTTGAACCAGATAACCAGAGATGAGAGTGGTTTAAGGTTTGATCGGTTGAACCGGTGGTTGAACCAATATACAATATATATATATATATATATATATATATATAACTTATCACAAAAATCATAAAATCACTTTGTTGTTTCGTCACCTATTTTGTGAAAAAGAAGAACTAGAATTGTGGAAACTCCCAACCCAACTCCCAAAAGAGCTAAATCTTAAGTTTTTTTTTTTTAAAAAAAAGAACTATTTTCTTCTTTTTTTTAATAAAAATTCAATTTAAAAGTTGATGAATGAACTGATCGGTTTTTTATTTCTGGTTTTTACCTGTTTAATCGGTTCAACTGATTTTTTCTATGATTTTTTGTGGTTTAACCGCTCGAAAAAATTAGTCGTAATCACTAGCTTCATTAGAAATATTGCATAAACAACAAAGTAAGTAATTTTCCACTTAATTATCTTTGGACTTGAATATTAAAAGACTAGAAAACAAGCTTCATTGCGCCCTAGGAGGAATAAAGTGACTTCATTATATTGTGGAAACTAATTATCTTACTTGTACTTTGTATGAATTATTTTATATTATATATTTTTATTGAAAATGAAATTTTTATTTATAATTATTATTTTGAATATATTCAGTTTATGAATTTTTTTATAAAAATTCTTTTAAATAGATGAAAAAAATTCTAGAGATATTTTTTTAGTTTTATTTTACCTCTGCTTTGAACATATTATTTTATATTTAAAACAATGTTTTTATGTACAATTATTATTTTAGAGACGTTAAATTTATGAAATATTTTTAGTAAAAAAACTTAAAATAAATGAAGGGAGTGTTCAACTTTAAAATTTTTTTATATTATAAAGATATTGCTTTTTTTAATTTTATTATTTAATTCTTTAAATTTTAATTACATGGTTTAACAATACGTACCCCATAATATTGTTGTCATTTTTAATTTATTTATTTCAACCTTGTTGTTTTTTTTAATTTAACATATATTTCATGATATTATTATTTTTAATGATCTAGTAACTGATTCTCAAGACAATTTTACTTATATATATATATACTTATTTTATAATTTATATTAAATATTTTTTTTATTTAAAATGATATTTTTATACAATTATTATTTTGACTATGTTTAGATTACATAGTATTTTTTAATAAAAATCTTATAAATATTTTAAAAAAAGTTTAAAATTAATTTTTTTCTGATAGCAAGAATGTCCTTTTTCATTTTATTTTACTCATTCTTAGCACAAATTATTTTATATTTCATAGACGAAGAATGTCCTTTGTTGTTGTAGAGAATGTCATTTTTTTAATATATTATTTTACTCATGCTTTGTACTGATTATTTTATATTTATTATTTGTTATTTGTATTCAAAATAATGTTTTTATGTATAATTATTATTTTTAAAATGTTAAATTTATTAAGTATTTTTTTAATAAAAATTCATAAAAATAAATGATGAAAATGTTGTAATTTTTTTTTATTGAGATTGTCTTTTTAATTTCGTTATTCAATTCTTGAAATTTAATTATATGCTTTGACAATTCTTAACCTTTTGATTTCATTATTTCATTATTTTGTTTTCAAATTTAATATGTACTAAATATATTATTATATTTAACAATACTAATAATTGCTTCTCAAGGCAATTTTACTTTAATACATAGATTTTGTTATTTTATAGTTTATATTTTATATTTTATATTCAGAATTAATTTTTTATATATAATTACTATTTTGAATTTATTTTGTTTATGAAGTAATTTTTTTATTGAATTTCTTATAAATATATGAAGAAATTTTTTTAGTTTTTATGTTAGAGAGAATGTCCTTTTTATTTTATTTTATCCGTACTTTGCTCAAATTATTTTATATTTATTATTTATTATTTTTATTTATAAATTTTATTATAAATAGATTAATAACATGTTTAAAATTAATTTTTTATATTAAAGAGAATGTCTTTTTTTATTTTATTTTACCTGTGCTTTGTACATATACATTTATATTTAATATTTTTATTTTTATTCAAAATAATATTTTTATGTATAATATTTTTGTGTATAATTATTGTTTCAGAGATGTTAAATTTTTGATGTAATTTTCTAATAAATATTCTGAAAAATAAATAAGGGAAATGTTGGAAACTATTTTTTTTTTTTAAGTTGGAGTGATTGTTTTTTTTTTTTTTAATTTCACTATTCAATTCTTTAAATTGAGTTATATGCTTTGAGAGCCCTTACTCCCTAATATTGTTGGCTTTTTTTATTTCATTATTTTATTTTCTTTAAAATTTAACATGGATTTAATTATTTTATTGTATTTAATATTATTAATTGCTTCTCCAGACAATTGTACTTTAATATATACATTAGTCAAAACCAAATAATAACTATAATTAATAAGCCCTATCTATTATGTTCGTTTAGCACTGGATTTTAAATTTTCTTTTAGGGGAACTATTTTTTTGTTATATTGAGAATTTTTACTGCAATTAAGCCTATACTCAGTTGCAAAGTTATTTTTGAGTGTAGAGAAGAACTAAAAGAAATTGTCCACAATTGGGGTAAGTATGATTTAAGGGTGATTATTTGATAAAATAAAGTAGTAGAGACCACTCATTTATCCAATAATCAATAAGTATGCTAACTTATTCCGTAAAAAATTCTAACAAAAAATTCAGACTATCTAACATTTTCCTATATAATAACTGATTCCATGCCTTTACAACTAATTAACTAAAATGCATATTTTTCAAAATTTTCTCCACATGTTTCATGTTTTTCAACATGTTTTTACGAAAATCATAAAAGACACTTTAATTTATCAACAAATATTAATTTAGTTATTAAAGTTAGTAATGACAAGACTTTGAAGTAACCTCTATTTAACATTAGACATATGTAAAGTTATGTAAATTATATTATGAATGCATCTACTTTTAAAAAGTACCTTTTCACATATTATGTGTTATATGGAGTGCCTATTTCTCTTCCGATACACTATAGCTGAAAACTAATATAAGGGTTGATTAGAACATGAAGAAAGCAATTCAGTAATTCACAGTAATGTAACAGAAGACAAGAAAAGAAGTTATTCAAGTGCCAAAACCCATGGCAAATGCCACATTCAAATATTAATACAATACATATATGCATGAATTAGAAAGCAAGACGAGCCATCATAAAAGAAATCAGCAATTAGCCACCTGTAAATTCCCCATTAGAACGTGTTGATACAGCTCCTTCAACATATTAAACCAGATAAAATAATAATAGAAAAGAGTCTAACCCAAATTGGCAGCCACGATTTTGAAAGCCAACCCCAAAACCATATGCATGCATAACAGGCCCATCCCTCGTGTCAATTTTGGCTCAGGAAACGGAGCAAGAACAAGCCATATAATCGAGAACATAAACTGATAGACTCAAACCAAATAAAGACCAATTCTGTCCACGACAAAACAACAGGAGCTATAACTATCAAATCTCTGAAAACTGTTACTGAAATTTTGGTTTTTCTTAAATCACAATTAAGAGTTGCTGTTGTTGTTATTGTAATCTCACTACCCATCAAAACTTCCTGCAGAATTTCAT
This sequence comes from Styphnolobium japonicum, assembly GCA_023212625.1. Classification (NCBI taxonomy): domain Eukaryota; kingdom Viridiplantae; phylum Streptophyta; class Magnoliopsida; order Fabales; family Fabaceae; genus Styphnolobium; species Styphnolobium japonicum. The sequence continues at coordinate 28,172,765 of JALBWW010000011.1, forward strand.
ACCCAACAACAGATATAAAGCCCTCAAGACATGAGGACAAAGTACTAAGTTGCTATTACAAACCAAGACCTCGTATTCATAAAGCCCAACCCACTTACAAACCATGTCAGGGACCGATGCATGTCAAATATCAAAGGCCAGAGATAGTAAAAGAATCAGATCCACATTATAAAAATAAAAAAATAAAAAAAGCAAGGCTTTCTCCGATCAATAATAAACCAGAAATTTGAGACAGGAAACATTTTTAGTCATGAATAAAATACAGCTACCAAATGCAAACACAGAAAACCAGACAATGTCAAATCATAGAATTAACCCAAATCTGTAGACAGAACTGAGGGACAAACTCAGTTTGTATGGAAACAGAAAATTAAGCAAAGCCTAGATGTCTAAACATCAACCAAACAGAAATATTCTGGAGAATCCAGCGATTCAATCGCATTAATTGCTACTATACAGATTCTCTAAGATTAGTTCACAGATAAATCTGAATATTGGATGATTATGTGTCAAGGCTTTATTACTTGGGCTATATCTACGTGTGATATGCATTATGCATAAAGTTTTCTTCGAAAGAGGAGATGAAAAAAAAAAATAGATAGCAAGAAAGTAAATAAGCTAATTTGCAGCTTTGACAAGGCTATTACATGTAAAGAGAATATCAAGATTTTATATGCTATTTAAATTATCTAGATAAAATATAATTATTATTAATTATAAACTTGTTATCATGATGATTACAAAATTTGTTAAGTTGTTATATTATAATTATTGTAATCATAGATTTTTCATATGTTGAAAGGTTTAAATTTAATGTATTGTTAGAGTAAAATTCTTTACATTATTATTAAACAACAACATATTTCTGCTACTTAGTGTAATAGTTACTGTAATAGTATTTTAGAAATTTAATTGGCAACATGATATAACTTACTGAGCTGGTAATTTTGCAAACTTAAATATTAGCAATATATAGCATTATAATTTGCAATATGTTTTAAATAGTTCCAAATGCTTCTAGTGTCCTTGATTATCAAGATCATTTGAGTTTTGCAAATTCAAGAAATAATGTTGAAAACAAAAATTGTATGTACTTTGCATTAATTAAGTGACTTAAATTAATTTTGTTTTGAAATTATTATATATTTTTTATATTGTGTTATACTATTAATCTTACGTTTTTAACTACTTGCAGGCGCAAATTAGGAAGTCATATACAATTGAACATTCATCTTTGTCTAAATTAAGTAATTGACTCAGACTGTGTGTGCAATTATATATGCATCATTTTGATTTATTTTTATGGAAGCATATTATGTTACATTGTAATTACTTTTTAGGTTGACTTGGTTTTGTTTTTTTTTTGTAATATTGAGATAATTGTAAGACTTGATTTTACTTTCAATGTGAATAGAGGTGAATCAATTTTATTTTGATTTGTTTCTTAAATATATTTCCTTTTTTTTTGTCAATATACATATAATTTGAAATGTGATAAATGAATTTAGAAGATAATAACTGAAGCTTCAAAAAATCATTATTGTAGGTTTTATTCACAAGTCATTCATGATTATAAGAAACATCATTATAGGCTTTTCCCACAGAACATGTCTATTACCACAGAACAACATGTCTATTACCACAGAACATGTCTATTAGGGTTTTACCCACGGATTTTGACATTTTTTCTAATAGTCACTAAAGCCTATAGTGACAAAACCACAATTGTGGGTAAATGTCTAAGTTTTTTGTGACGGTATAGTGTTCTGTCACTAAAGCCTATAGTGACAGAACTACAACTGTGGGTAAATGTCTAGGTTTTTTGTGAGAGCTTAGTGTTCTGTCACTAAAGCCTTTAGTGAAGGATAAAAGGCTTGGGTAAATATTTGAGATTTTTAGTGACGAGTTAGTATACTATTACTAAAGCCTACAGTAACGGGAGAAAAATCTTAGGTATAGCGAATCAAATCTCACCAAAAAAAAAAGTGCCCGTGGGTATAAATTTTCAGGGATATACCCATGTTTTTTATTCTTTAGTGGCAGATTTTTTTCGTCACTAAAGGTCAAAATTCTTGTAGTGATATATCATTGTAAATTTCTAGTAACTAAGATTTTTCACTTGTAACTAGGGCCGTCAAAACTGGTCAGTCAGGCCATTCTGTCTACCCACATAAATTATGTGAGTCAAGTTTTAAAATTAGTGACTTGTAAAAACGCAGATAATTTTGGATCAACATGTTTAACTCGTGAGTTAAATGGGTCAACTTGCGAGGCCTGCGAACCACCAGCATAATTTTATTTTATTTTATTTTTTTAAGTTTCAATTTTTTTGTACCAAACAAAAATTTTAATTTAAAAATTTAAAAGTTAATTAAACATTTTTTTCAAATAAAAGTACAAAATGCACATACTGTACAGTACAAGCTAGCAGTGACACAACCCACACACAAACACATTAGTCAAACTTCATAAGTTTATGTTATTTATTTGTTTGAATTCTCCCTTAACCCTTTAAATGTGATAAAAGTATTAAATATTATGTCTATGTAATGTAATATTTGATTTGAGATTATTAAATTTAAATTTATTTCAAAATTTACAAGTAAAACAAAAGTTTTGCAGACCCGCCCGTTTAGGCCCGTAAGTTGATGCAAAGCGAGTCGGGATGACTAATTTGTAACCCGTTTAAACGCAGACAATTTTGACCTGCCCCATTTCACCTACGTCCTGTCGAGGGCAGGCCTAAACAGCCTGTTTAACAACCCTACTTGTAACAAAGAGTTGTATGCTTTTTAAAACAAGTAATATTATATAATTTACTCATAACCTAAATCCGTTACATTGATATATAATGAATAAAAAATTATATTATATTTTTAATTTGATATCTTAAGATGGCATAGGTATATATGTTGATGTTAATAATAGTTATACCAATATATATTTTAAAAAAATAGGCTAAAATGTAAAAAATCCCCTTTAACTACGAGTCAAGTTTAGAAAACTTTCATGTACTTTCAAACTCACAAATTCGACTTCTTAAACTAACAAACAGTATATAATAACCCTTCTGTTAATCTACTATTTAAATAATTGATGAAAAAGTAGTCATGTGTTGATTTTTTCACTAATCTCACCTTAAATCATTAATATTTATCCCTCAAATCATCTCCAGGCCTTTTTTTTTGCACTCATTAATCCCACCCCACCGTTTGAGCGGTTCGTAAAAATTTTAAATAGTGATGTAAAGTTAATGAGTGCCCAAAAAAATAGGCATAAAGATGATTTCAAGGATAAATATTAATGATTTAAGGTGAGATTATTAAAAAAAAATCAACACATGACTACTTTTTTTTTATCACTTATTTAAATAGTAGGTTAACAGAAGAGTTATTATACATTATTTTGTTAGTTTAAAGAGTTGAATTGCTGAGCTTCAAAGCACATGAAGATTTTCTAAGCTTGACCTATAGTTAGAGGGGTTCCTTGCATTTTATCCAAAAAAAAAAATACATTGAATAATTTCACCAAATTATATTAGAGTCTTTGGCTCCGTTGTTATCTCTACTTGAATTCTTACCCATCCAAAGAATATTATTCGTCAACCATCGGTTTTGTAAAGCTTAGAATTGACAAGACCTAAGGAAAAAGATCTGAATTGACATAATTGGGGAAAAGAGTTTTAACTATAAAATTTGGCTATTCTAATAATTTCTCATTATATAATTGTTTTTATATGACTCAATTATATAGTTCACTAAAGTGATTTTTTTTTCCGATTGGGAAGTCGTCATTCTATTCATAAATATGATAGTTATTTAATGATAATATTTGGTTATGAAATTTTTTTTACTAAGTTGCAATTTTTTCAATGTTTACTTAATATCTACAGAGGGAAAAAAACAGTAAGAATACGATTCTTCACAATGGGAAAGTAGATAAATTATGGTTACCAAGTAAGTTCTTATCAATACTATCCAGAATAATCGCAGCCTTTTATTGCTAAAGATGGATTGAACCTTCTTGTACATTAAACTGTTAATTATGTATAGTTGTATTATTTTGGCAATTATTAGTGTTTTTATCCTTTTAATAACTAACGCATAATTTTAGAATGTCACTTACTCATTGCTTTGGACTCAAAATTTCTGTTAATTTCCTCTTCTTGTTTGCTTAGTTAACAATAATTGATTGAAATAATATGATTGAGGAAAGGAATTTGAATCCCACTGCTTCTTGCCTTAAAATAACTTACCTCAATCTGCATTTATTTGATTATTTCAAAATATAGGGTAAAAATTGTATGATTCCCTCCATTTATCTCCCCTCCCCCCCCCCCAATTTTTTTTTTACTTTCCTACCAAAGGACAGAGCACACTATTCTCTATCACCCTAGACCAAAAGTTTCAACCAAATAATATGCATATACTAGAATTGAGAACACTATAGGTTGAGTGATTTGGAGTTAGTTACATACCTCTTGAAGATATTTTGAAAATCGACTACCTTCAATAATCTCTGAATAATTAACCGTGTATACTCCAAGAAGCATACACATACGTGTGCTTTAGGTACAAGATCCTTTTCTCCTTGTTTCCTTATTGTCACTATGTGACTTAATGGATAATATGCACAAAATGTGTTAAGGAGATGAGATAAGATCCTTTGTAATTTATTGATGCACAAAATTCATTTGCAAGATTTGAACAATTTACACAAAGACTTCCTTCTTACCATAAATATTATATTTTATATATAATTTTCATGGACAAATCATTTCCCCATAGCATTACTAATTTAAGTAACTTTAATTCTATATCAATTTATTGAATATTAAACATTTTGGCATAACTTAATATCCAATGAGTAGGTAGCCAACAAGCATGTGCTTCACAAAATGGGACAAAAGTCCATATACCATGGAGGCACAATTTACAAAAATATTTTTCTTTGGAAAACACAATCCTCACTTTTCGATACTTTTTTATACACATGCCTAAAAAACGCCAAATTTTACCTTTTATAAAATTTCATATAGAGAAAGTCATAGTAATATTTTTCAATAGTGCCTTAAACAATCAAATCATGTAATATTTGGATGTATGCATTTGTTATTATTGTGTGTTGTCATTTTATTATGTTGATGCTTTGTTATTACTAATATATTGTTGAGTCGTTGATGCTACTATAGAGTGTGGAGGGACGTACGAATTTGTCATTTTACTACTTTAAAAATTGTATAATCTTGAGGATTATTGTTATTGACCATATTTGATTTATTGGAAGATCTCTTTAAATCTCTATATACTTATAACTTACTTAAAATTATTGGATGAGTTTATTTAAATAACTAAAGTTTTAAACAATCTTTTTTTGACAAAAAAGGTAGCCTGTTTAAGCCTAACTAACAATTATAAATGTAAGCTCGTTTAAGTTAATTTATTCTTTGCCTGGCTTGTTTAAGCATAGCTTGTGAGGCCAGCTAATTTAACAATCTTAACCACATGTACTCCAAAAAGCATACACAGAAGTATACTCTTAAGAACAATATCATTGTATAACTTGATGGACAATCCGCACAAAAATGTGTTAGGAATATGAGTGAGAATTCTGGCCTCTTAATACATAAGAAAGTGATTCCACCAATCATGAACCCAATCTATTAGGCCTTATACATAATCTAACACGCCAAATTATGAGGTCCAAACCTAATACACAAGTAATTTTCCAACTAGAATAACATGGGCTCAAACAATTATTAAACTATTCATTCAACCAAATTTTAGTAAACAAAATAATCAATAAAAAAAATTCTAACATTTCTCAACTCACATCAATGGTCCAGCACTATTCATATATTTTTCGTCAAATATCTAAACCTCTATCTTCCTAGTGTCAGTTGCATAGGTAGGTAGCTATTCAAGTCCAAGTCCCTCTTTTTATCATAGGTATAAAAATCGGACCGGTAGTTGACTCGGTCAGGATATTGGATTACTGGGTCACTAGTTCGACCAATGACCGGTCAGGATATTGGATTACTGGGTCACTGGTTCAACCAATGGGTCATTGGTCGAACCGCATAAAATTAAATAAATATTTAAATACATATATATATATAAATACACACTACATATGATGATATTTATCATTATAAATAACTAAAATATATTTATTTTGAAAAAAATATGACTACTATGGTGTAGATCTCGAAAAGTTATATGAAATGGACTTATAATTAGTCTAAATCGGACAAACGAGTCAAAAGTTATGATTTTTCAAAGTTTAAAATTTTTTTTTTTAATTTAGTGATCCGGCCGGTTCTGGTTCAACCAACCGGGTCACCGGTTTTCATTTAAAACCGGTCGGATCGGACCAGTTTTGAGACATACCCAATCCAACTAGTCACCCAAACCGATCACTTGACCGATTTACCGGTTCATCGACCGAACCAGCCGGTCCGGTCCGATTTTAATAACACTGCTTTTTATGCATGTTTCACTGACAGTGGTCCTAGTGGAATTTTGGTACATCTGAAAAGACTGAAAATTTTGGGCTCCTGTCTTTTTTTTAAATATTTTAAATTAGGGTTTCTTTTTCAAAAAATAAGATATTAATTTTATAAAATATATTTGAACACATAAAATAAGAATTTTTTTAATGATATTTTTTTTCATACACATCATTTTAAAAATTAAATTTAAAATAAAATATTTAAAGTCACTTCAAATCATCGCAAACTAATTCGGCTCGAGTCCTGAATTTAAAACTTTGAAATTTGAATCACTTTCCCTGTCCCACATCTTTTGTGACAGTAGTCAAGGTGTAAAGTTCACCATATATTCTACACCACCACCAATAATTGCCACAAGGATGGTTTGTCCCTATGTGATTGTGTTTGTCTTCAATTCATCATTCATGTTTTTATACAAATAGTCACCATCAAGCAAGTGGACATCAGGGGGCAAAGGAAAAGTTGCTAGATTCTACCTTGCTCAACCTGTCCCCAGCTATATGTTTATATGTATTTGAATTTGGTTTGAACTTTTGAGGTGGATATTATAAGCTTTCACTTTTAATTTCAATTTCAATTTCAATTTCAATTTCAATTTCGTACATGTGAAATGAAATATTTTCATTATTGGCCTGGTACTAGAAGACACACACTGACGAGTGCAATGAAAATTCGCAGGCAATTTTTCTAGATCACGTCGTTCACTGTAATTCCCACTTTGTTTTTATGGCCGAAATTCTTAGTTGAATATTCAATACTGTCATTGTGTACTAAGCATGATGTGGATGTTGACTGACCTTTCATGCGTGTCAAGGACAACAAACTTGCATCAATTGTCAATTGTAATTAGTAAATTGAAGTTCAAACTTTTTTTCTCCATAATATGCCCACCTTCACATAAAAGATTAAGGTAGTAGTTCATGCTTCCGTGCAAAGTCCATGACCAATAAAATATCATATTAATTTTATTAGACGTATGATAAAATCTGAATTGTGGATATAGTGCCCGGTTGTTTTGAATATTTCTCACCACAAATGTCCGTTAGCACACATTCGGATGCATGCTTGTTCACAATTTATTGAATGTTATATTTGCTAAACACGCGTTTACGTTCGGTTAAAGTTAAAAAAACATACTTTTAAATAGATAGATTTTCTTGTCTAAACAAATATGTTGAAACTTGGAAAACCTTTGGAGTACTAATACGTAAAAATAATAATACATTTGGACGTAATAAATTTAAAATATATTTATTTTGTATTTGTATTTTTTACCAAAATTTTATTATCTGTTTAAAAATATTTTTAATTTTTTTAACCTACACGCACAGCTTAAATATGATATCACTTTCATCTATAATTTACATGTCGATCTTTGTCATTAAAGTTTTACTTTCCTCACCATAATTTCCACACAAATTCTCAGATATATAATAATTATCTTCCCAAGTTTGCTCTTCCTGAGATAAAGAAGACACGTGGCTTTCTTTGCTCTGAGCTTCTGATAATGGCCATCTTATCCAAAAGCAAAAATTGAGAGAAAGGATACACACAACCATTTATAAAGATTAGAGACAGTAATATAACTCAATTCAAGTTCTAGAATTCACTATTGCAGGGACAAATACAGAAAGGCAAACAAAAACGTGGAGAGAAAGCAGGAGAAAACTCATGACATATATATAATATTATTGCGCACTAACACTTACAAATATAAGTTTCCCACCACAACGATCCATTCCATGATATGATAGCTTTGTTGTCCTACCAAAACCACATCCTCCTCAGCGACAACTGTTACAACTTTACATTTGCCACTTTCTTGGGGCATTTAGCCACGCTTTTAGACACAATATTGCGCAGTGGAATTCTCCTAAAAGAGAAATCTTGCTGCATTTATGTGACAACGCTGACATAAAAAGGCATGTTTCATTATATTTCTCATTCTAAAGGTATATTAATAACTGAATTTTGCAATACACGAACAGTGCATGAGAAAAAATGCACATATTATCACACACACACACACATATACACGGTTTTTCTGTTTGTTTTTCTTTTCCAACTTTTTTTAGATAATTTTTCCTAACATTATTGATACTTTCTAACGAATATTCTATTAAAGTATAGTAATTTAATGTTCTTCTTATTTTTTCATAAAGTTTGTGTTAATAAATATTTATAAAAAACAATGTTTATAAAATAATATAATGGTCTTATCAATACATTTATAATTATTAAAAGAAAAAAATGTAATGTTTAAAATCCTAATTAATTAATTGTATTTTTTTTAATTTTTTATAATGAAGGTCAAAATACCTAATAAGAGGACTGTGTAAAAATGCGAGTTAAAACATACGGCTTTTTACAAATTATCCAAACTCATCACTATTAATCCCTTTATATGAAATAAATGATATGAGTGTCATAACCGTCTTTAAGGACGCCGCAATAGGATAAGACAATTAAATTTTAAGAAAAATGTTTGGGATTTGCCACACTAACCGGTTCTTCCATTAAAATGGAATGGTGTGATTGAACACTCAAAAAATAATATACGTTACAAAGTTTAGGTTCAGGTTTAATTACGGATAAAGAAGGTATTAGCACCTTACATCGTCCATTTCAAAAACGGTTAACTATTTAATATAATGTTATCTTGCTAAATTAATTAAATTGGTATTTTAATATTTTAAACAAATTATTTTTATTTTTATTTTTACATGTCCCATTTTGTCATGCATATTATAAAAAATGATAAATGACTAAGACAAATAATAGATGATTAAATAGTCATTATTGTATGGAACAAATATAATTGCACAACATATCGCGTGAATGTGGTAAATTTAAAAATTATATTTTTAAGAAAATATTTCTAAATAAAATATGGGATTTTAAAATGTTTTTCACAAAATGAAATTTTTAGAATGAGTGATTTGTGAAATGATTTTCAGAAAAAGAAATTTTGTAATGGGTAATCAAATGAAATTTTAATTTACTACTATCACAAAGTTAGAGTATATTAATTTGTTCACGTTTATTTATTTTTTTATGAAAATATTTTATTTATTTAATTGTGAAAATTAAACCCCGTCAGTATTTTTGACAAAATCTAATATTAATAATCTCAAAAATATTAAGAAGAGCTTAGTTAATTGGTACTCCAATTTTTATCGTCAACCAATTTTCAATTTTTTAATTAATGGGTGAATAAATCCAAAAAAGAAGGCAATTTACTATATGAAGTAAGATTTTTATTAGAAAATTTTAAAGCTCCACAAGTATTCTTGGTAAAATTATAAAAAAATTTCTTTATTTTGAGAGTATCAAAATGTCGTTGTTATTACAATTAATTATTCTTTTGTCGATATCTTAATTCATAAATATAAAATGAAGAGATATCTCACTTTCAAAATGTTAAAATGTTACCACTACGACAATTATTTTTCATTTTTTTCTCGTCTAAATCTTAATGCATCATTAATTGATAGTTACTTGTGCAAATTCAATAAGACAAAATCAGTAATGTGAAATTAAAATTATCTATAAAAAGAACTAAAAACATAAAATCAATCACACATCAAACAATTATTATTATTTTACTAATTTATTTTTCTCTTTCTTTTTTTTTTCTCCTTTCTCTCCCTTTTATTTCAAATATTTCATTTATCGCCTTCCTTATTACTTATTAGCCTATCATATTTTCCTTTTAGCTTGTCCCACCCACTCTTGCTTTTATCAACAACAAGACGACACCTAGTTGTTGGGTCATGATGCATTTAGCAACACGGTAATAAACTCATAAAAATACATGTCCAATGACTAAAATATTGAAAATAAACTCTAAATAAATGGCGCAGTCTTAACACGTTGTGCTGGGGTTCTTACACGGATAGGACCATGGCTTTAAGGGGCAGTGGCGTGGTGGTGCGGTAAATGTGCAGTGGGATTTGATGGGTTCGTGGGCCATGAGAACAAAAAGGGAACCATTGCTTAAAGCTTAAAACCATGAAAGAAAATTAACATTGGAAAATAAGATGAATAAGGAGGAACGAAGTCATTACCTAGATGGTTAAAGGTGAGACCGCAGGGTGCTGAACCTCTCTTTTCTCTTTACGCTTCCGCCTCTTTCTCTAACTCCTGTGCGTGTGTATTTTCTCTCTCTGAGTGGTATGGCTCTATTTTTCTTAGGGCTTCCTTCTTCTTAGCTGTTAAATCTCTTCTATCAATAAAATTTAATTTGTGTAATAAGAATGAATTAGTATCCATTTAGATAATCAAAATCAATCAATCAATCAATTATTCATACCTCAATTACCATTAATAAAGCATAAATATATTTTTGAATTCAAATTTATTTCTTGAAATATTTTTTGATTTTTTCTTACTCTTTAATTTTATGATTGATCATAATTTTTTCTTATTCTAAATTTTTATTGTATCAGTAGAGATTATTTTCTTTTTTCATGCAAGATCAAAATTATTTTTCTTTTCTTATTTATCATTTTAAAGCATTGAATTGGACTTATAAATTAATAGCTAACTCCAAAGTTATTGATATAAGGCTCTTAAGAAAGAAAAATTCTTGTACAAATTCTGGTAGTAATCCCATTACAATATAACTCAAATTCCAAAGAAAAGTTAAGGGAAAAAAAGGACTTTTCAATTTATTTAAATTCTTTATACATATATAGCTGTATAGTAACCTAATCCTCCTTTTAGGCTTTGTGTGAACCTAGCTCCACATCATTAGGCTTATCTTGGAGGTCCACACTCCCCTTGTACTGATATCTTCGAGCAACATAGATAAAATAAATCAAGTTGAGGACCCCTGTCCCAGCTATGAGGTAGTAAAAGTAATCTATCCTGCCAGCATTTATATCATTGGTCAACCAATCTGGATGACCATGTGTTCTAGTGGTATGGTGAACTATGTTGACCATTATGCTGCTCACATAGTTAGCCCCAGCAAAGGAACACGAGAACATGGAATTACCAATGCTTCTCATATGCTCAGGAAATTGCCTGTTAAAGAACTCAATTTGTCCTATTATATTGAAGGCCTCGCAGAGACCCATTAGGATCAACTGTGGGGCTAGCCACATGACTGACATGGGAGCAATTCCCAGTGGACTTGGGTTCGAATTTGCTGAATCCCTTCTCACTTTTTCAACCAAGCCAGCCACAACCATGGAAAGAATAGAGAACACCATGCCAATTCCAATTCTTAGAAGGAGAGTGATGCCCCCTTCATGCTTAGTCATTTTTCTTAGTACTGGAACTACGAATCGATCGTAGAATGGAACCCACAAACCTATGGTAATTAATGATATGACTCCAAGTGAACCAGCTGGGATTTGGAATTTGGGTCCAAGGTGTCTGTCCATTTTCATGGCTTGTGAAACAGTAAATGTTCCCTGTTGTGCCATGGAAGTGAGACTAAGGATGCCTGCAGCCCAGACTGGGAAAATTCTCGCCAAACATTTAACCTCTTCTACTTGCTGGAGGCTAGCAAGTCTCCACTGGTTTACTCTGCTCCCATCTGGGTTTATCTCACCCTCCATTATTAGAGCAGCTTTGTTTAATGCACTACATATAAAAGATAATTCAGCTTAGGTACTTGGAACATAGTAAGCTTTTAATTTTTACAAGTTAGTATTAATCCATCAAAATTACTTGCAAAAAGAATACAAATTCCCCAAGTTCAAACTTGGGTATAGTAAAATAATCCTAGTTCTAGAAGCAATTTTTATATATCTTTCATGATTCTCTTGGTACCAACTCTAATTATTGGTCAATGATATAGTAGAATGAAAAGTACCCACATCAAGAAAACTCTTGCTGTCTTGGATACCCCGTAGAAAATTTAGAATAAATCGTCAATGATAGAGATATCTTACCTGAATTGATTGGTTAAAGGGAGCTTTGACAAGACAGCAGTCCCAGTCAGTGGGGGATCATAGAAAACCCCATCTAACTTCTCCCCACTTGGAAGCTTGACTTTTCTCTTTCTGTAGGCAGCCACTAGAACTTGTGCAATACCAGAAAAAATGCTTCCTTCTGCCTTCACATGCACGTATACCCTTGTTCCCACGAAGAACATGATTATGGAGCAGAACATGCACACAGTAGGTATACCAAAACCTAACTTCCAGCTCACAGAGTCTTGGATATAGACCACCAGAGTTTGAGTAACCAACAACACCAATGTAAATGTGGTGTAGTACCAATTAAAGAAGCTATTGACCCCTTTCTTTCCTTCATCTGTAGTTGGATCAAATTGGTCAACACCAAATGGTATACTGCATGGCCTTACACCAGCAGAGCCTATGGTTAAAAAGCAAAGTCCCATAAGCAGAACACCCAATTGAGAATTGCTAGCTCTAACACATTGACCCAATATTTGTTGCTGAGGAGTACAAGGTGGAGGGTGTAACTCTGGTAACCAGGCTGTTAAAGTCACCACGATCATCCCCTGTTTTCCAATGTCCAATAGAAAACCCAATTAAAAAGAATATATATTAATACCCAAGAATATAGTAAAGATACTGATACCATGTTAGAAATTAATTCGAGATGCGAAATTACTATTAATTTATGTGCAACCAAAAAAAAAAAGTTAGTTGCAGGGGTCAAACTTAGCCAAGTAGAACTGTGAATATTCTTGTTACCAAAAAAACAAAAAAATAAAAAAAACTGTGAATATTCCACTATAGGAGTTTGATATTTTTTCTTTGAACAAAATATTTATTTAGTATAAAAAGATACATTACCACACTAACTCAATGGAGAGATTCTTATATACAAGAAATTCTTTAAGTATATTTTGTGTAAGACATTTTTCTTACACTGCATCATAAAATGTGGACGGCCATTGCTTTTCACTTTAATAACCTAATCTAAAAATAATATTAATCATTATTAGTGTGCATATACTAACAGACAAAGATGGCCCACATAATTAACTGGCATATATTCAATAATATATTTCAAGAAAAATGTCTTATATTGAATGTTCCTAAACTTGTGTAATATTTAATGTTGTTAAAATAGGATTAAATAGTAAATTAGTAAAATTTTTAATTCAAGTTCAACTTTTTAAATTGATTAGTTGAACTAAATAATGTTATAAAAGTAATTCATATATAATAATATAATATATATAAAATATAAAAAAATACTGATTTTTTTTAAAAAATAAATGGTCAATGAATTTAACTAAATGAACCGGATAGTTCAATTAAATTTTGACGAGTTTTAACTAGTATAAAATGGTTTGACCATAAATATAGTTATAAGACTAAACTATAACTGTGTAAATATTTGATTCACATTGAGACCTATCTGATTATCTTATAGTCATGTATTTAAGAATCTCCCTACCTAAAGGTGGTTTCTCCATGGCAGAAAATTGGCAACCATCTTCTCCTCTAGAGTCTCACATAGTGTTTGGTTGGAGGGAAATAGAGGGGAGGGGAGGGGAGCAAAATCCCTCCTAAGTCAATTTTAGCTCCCCTCCAAAAGTGGGGAAATTTGGAAGGGAGAGAATATATGTTAAAAAATGGACTAAAATATCCCTAAATTAAATGCTACATTAAATGTTATAATTGGGTAAAAAGGTAAATTTATACTTTCCCTCCATTAAAATCCCTTCTCTCCCCTCTTCTAACTAAACATACACAAAATTAAACTTCATTCTCTCTCATCCCCTCCCCTCCCCTTCATTAAAATCCCTCCCCTCCCCTCCCCTCCTTTGAATCAAACAGACCATTAGAGTGCGTTTGGATGTATATATATTTTTTAAATAAAGCATTTTTTTAAAATTTTTTTTTTCATAAGCTTTTATGTATATTTAGATGAAATTTTTAAAAAAGTAGAAGTTAAAAAAAATTCAATTATTACTCTTTTTAGAAGTTAGTGATTTTTGACTTTTGGAAAAAGATAAAGAGAAATTATTTTTAATATAATTTATTGACAAAAATACCCTTTATATTTATAAAAAAATTCTTCTCTTGTCCTCTCTTTTTTTCTCTTTGTAAACCTTGTTTCCTTTATTCTGAATACCTTACATTTAAATAATTTTGCTATAAAAAAACTTATTTTTTTTATCTAAACAAATTTACAAATCTTTTTATTACTTAAAAGTATTTTACAAACATTACATCTAGATGTAAAATAATTTTTTCTTAAAAAAAAAACTCTGTTAAAAAAAGCCTAGAAAAAAATTCTTTTTTCATAAACTTGCCAAAATGAACTCTGGAGAATAATCAACTAGTTCTCACAGATTGTTCTACTAAAAATCTAACCATAAAGAATTGAGTGAGCGGAAGAAAGAAATAATTCCGTACCAGAAGTGAAGCAAAGGAAGCAAAAGCTATAGTCCGGAAGCGACCCACATAGGCATCAGAAATGAAGGCACCGACTAAGGGGGCAAAGTTGGTAATCCCAAACCATATGTTGAGAATGTTTGAAGCATAAACTTGGTCCAAATGAAGCTCTCTTGTCAAATACACCATAAAGTTGGCAAACAAACCAAATACTGCCAACCTCTCAAACGTTTCATTCCCTGTAACATTAACCCAAACGCAAGAAAAAGAAAATCAATTATTCGTAATGGAGCTTAATTTGTTTGTGAAAGAATGACATGATTCTGAAGAAAAGTAGAATTAGAACAGAGAAAGAGACCTAAAATGTAAGGCATGGCCTTCCATCCTCCAGGCTGCTTCTTGGGGGTTGTAGCAGATTCTGTAGAATTTTTACTAAGCTTTTCATGGATTGTTTCCTTTTCTGCTGGTGAACTTGTAGAAATGCAATTTCTGCAGCATAGAAACGACCAAGAAGAGGCAGAGGCAGAAGCAGAAGCAGACCCGGAGCCAGAGCCAGTGTGCTTAGTCCCCTTATCCTCTGCAGCCAACATCTTCTCACAATCACTTGTTTGTCTCCCTAGCTAAACTAAAGTGCTCTCTACACTATATAACTTGATTTGGCATCAATACCTCTATGCACTCCTCTCAAGGCATAAGGCAATATATTAGTCGTTGTTGAGTTTTTTGAGTTAAGGAACAAGGTGGCCAAAGACCCTCATTTATATGCACACCAACAGAATGATTGAATGGGATAGATTTTTGGTCACCATAGCGTGCTACTGAATTTCGAATACTTCCAAACAAAGAAAGAGACTTTGGACGTGTGTTCCATTAGCCTACCGACTCATGCACGAGCCATATGATATGTACACGGATTGCGTGCTGTGTTTGCCATGGTCAGTGGAGAAGTGGGGACCGTGCACCAATAATCTTCCATTTCCTTCGCTATGTATGATCAATCGATCATCCAATTCTGATGAACCAATTTGCTTTAACGATCATTTGGATATCGAATTAGTCTGCGTGCATGTATAATTGTACATACAGCACATTACAAGTGATCCAATATTCTTAGTTAGCACCAAGTCTCTATAAAAACTTCTGATTTTATTCTAATCAGGCTGCTTTAATAATTACATTTTAACATTAAAAAAACAATATTATATCCTCCGAATTACTTAAAATATAAAGTATTAAACAAAAAAAATAAAAATATTTAATATCTTAAAAACTTAAAAAATATTTAATATTTATTTCTTTAAGTAATTAAGATGATTATTATGCTGATTTATTAGAAAAATATAGAATTATTCAAAAAAAATATCATCACAAGTGAAATTGAAAAGAAAGAAGGAAAAAAAGTGTATTAAATCATTAATTTTAATAATCCTTCCATTTTTTGTCCCATTCAGCACTTGACAAAAAATATTAGGAAATGATTCATTGCATTACATTTCGTATTTATAACATCATTTTTACATTAAAATTTTATACTGGATTATTTTTTTGTTCAGAACTTATGCGGTCAGAAATTTGCTTAGATCTAATGCATCATCCTTATGGGTCCCTATTACTCCAAATTGCATATTTGGACCGTTCACTAACTTTTTTAATTACAATATATTAAGTTAGAATAATTCTATCTACTCCATCATTTTAATAATTCTCTTAATTATTTAAAGAATTAAGTATTAAATATTTTTTAGGTTTCCAAGATATTAAACATGTCTATTTTTTTATTTAATACTTTCTATTTTAAGTAATTAAAAAATTGTTAGTAGGATATAGCATTGCTCATTAAGTTAGGGGTAAAAATAGGATAAGTGACCTAACAAAAGCTTACAGTCTAGCTTACTTTAGACTTATTTTGGCCTAGCCTATCTATCAAATAAGTCGGCTCAGAATTTTAAAAAAGCCTATTTAGTTAAATAGGGTAAGACTTATGCATTTAAAAAAGCCTATTTAACCTAACAAGCCAGTCTATTTATTTATTATATATACATATAATTAAAAATTATAATACTTATATAATTTATTAGTTATATATTAATATAATTTATTTATTTTATACACAGTACAAGAATTTTGTTAAATACTATGTATATTTGAAACCTATAAAGTTTGAACTTGTTGACATATTTGAAGGTCATCATGTAATGTAACCTTCAAATAAGCTTTCAAGTTAGGCTAGACTTTTATATTTTCATAAAATGACTAGGCTAGACCCATAAAAAAGCCTATGATAAGTCATAGGTCAGGTTAGGTCAGACCTATTTAAGATAAAGCCCAACCTATTTTATTTTCACCCATGGACTTATCCTCAATTAAATAATTTATTAGTCAAATTAAACATTAATATATATATATATATAAAAGTAAAATTACCTTGAAAAATGATTAATAGTATCATTAAATACAATAATATTATTAAATACATGTTAACTTTAAAAAAATGAAATAATAAAATTAAAAAAGATAACAATATTAAGGGGTAAGTATTTTCAAAGCATATGATTATAATTTAAAGAATCTATATATATATATATAAAATTACCTTGAGAAGTAATTAATAGTATCATTAAATACAGTAACATCATTAAATACATGTTAACTTAAAAAAAAGAATAAAATAATAAAATAAAAAAAAGGCAACAGTATTAGGGGTTAGTGTTGTCAAAACATATAATTAAAATTTAAAGAATTGAAGAGTAAAATTAAAAAAAAAAAGACAATCTCTCCAAAATAAAAACATTTATCTACAACATTTCCTTCATTTATGTTTAAGAATTTTTATTAAAATTATTTTCTAAATTTAATATATCTAAAATAATACATATACATAAAAATATTATTTTGAAATACAATAATATCATTAAATATATGTTAAATTTTTTTAAAAAATAATTAAATAATAAAATTAAAAAGGACAACAAAATTAGGAGGAAAGTATTATCAAAAGCATATAATTAAAATTTAAAGAACTAAATAGTGAAATAAAAAAAGATAATCTCTCCAACATAAAAAATTAATTTACATCATTTCCTTCTTTAATAATTTTTATTAAAAATACTTTAAAAATTCAACATCACTGAAATAATAATTATACATAAAAATATTATTTTAAATAAAAAACAGAAAATAATATGTCCAAAGCACGGAAAAAATAAAATAAAGAAAGACATTCTTTCAAACATGAAAAATTAATTTTAAACATTTTCTTATCTATTTATAAGTTTTTTTATAAAAATAATTTCATAATATGAACATATTCAAAATAATAATTATAAATAAAAATATCATTTTGAATAAGAAGCATAAAATATAAATATAAAATAACCTACGTGTCCTACTTATAAATATAAAATACTAGAGTTCTTGATGTTCAAAGCGAGGGGATGATACCTGCAAAAGTAGTCTGACACCCAAGTAAAATTTTTGCTAGCAGAGAACTCAAAATACTAGAGAATCAGAACAAGATACTTATAAAGAGTCTTCAAGGCACTCGCACATTTATGGTGATTATAGACACTTATGGGCATTTATAGGCATCAGCTATATCCATTACTAGGTGAGGTCTGTTTCATATCTTGGGCTTAGTGGCCGAAGGAGCAACACTATAAGATAACTAGTTATATTTCTATTTGTATAGATTCACATTTAATTAAGAATAATTTTAAAAATTACAACTAATATTAATTAATGAAGAGTGTAAATAAACAATTTATTGAGAGTGACAATAATATTGTTCTATGTTTTATAGTATATAAAAATAATTTTCAATAATCACACACTCTTGTAACTTTTAATAATTGATTTGTTAAACAAAAGGTTAGCTTCTGAATAAAAAAGAAATAATTTGACTTAAAATTTGATTAAAAAATGAATTCCAAAACGTTAGCTAATTAATCTTTCTTAGATACTCATATTAATTCCATAATTCGGATATGCTCTGTTGGTACCCGCCTTTTCCCTAGGGATCGGGATGAACACTCTCCAATCCTACCGTGCCCGTTGTCATCCCTAAGTATCTAAGATTATTTGTGCTTTTGAACATATTAATTAGTTAATGATATTAGTTTATGGGTAAGTATCAACTGATACCAATTTAAGAGTAAAAGTGGTACTTCAATCTTTGATTCTTAATTTTATTTTAACCTAATAATTTAAGATAATCTAATATAATGGAAAATATATATAATAGTAGAATTTAACTTAAAAGAAAGAAAATTTGATTTTACTCATTAAATTAAAAAAAAAATCATTCTACAATAAACCAACAACTTTTGTACCTTGCGTATCCCACCGTGTCTCATGCTTTTCCAAAATACTACAATTCTTAAAAAAAAATATTATATTCCCTTAACAATGTTTTTTAACATCTTTTTAATTATGTATGTGTACTTAAATGAGTGTACTTATGCAAAAGTGTAAATCATTAATTCATTACAATGATACTCGTACATACGTGAGTTTTTTTTTTTTTGGGTAAATAAGTACATACGTGAATATGGATGATAAGGAAGCATAATTATTGAAAAAATTCAATGCATTAATTAACAAGATTAATTAGAGATTATTTTGATACTCATTTTTTTCTTCTTAACTGTCAATATCAGAAATGAGTTATAAATCATTTATAATTAATTGTTGATTATATTTAATAAATTTTTAAATATTTATTATAAAATTATTAATAAATAAATACTTCAAAGCTTCTAAATATTATAGCCATAAAACAATATTAACTGCCTATATCATGGAATGATTTGACTTGAAATTTATTAACACGGAATGGTTTGACTATAAATTTGTCTTCGTTTAGAGAAATTCAAATTATATTTGTCTTCCTACATGCATGATTGGTTAGACAGAGAGAACCATACGACAAAATATCTTTCAATTGCCTTGCCTTAAAAGTTTAAATATTTAAAAAAAAACTCGCAAATATGTGTGCATTATTAGATACAGACACACACATAAAATAGCAAGTATGTCAATCTCCAGTTGGACAGCACCGAGTTTTTTTTGTTTAGTTACATAAAATGTGTTCAGAGTTTGAGAAAGTGAATGGAAATAATAGTAAACTAAAGATTGAATCGTGGAAAGATCTATTCGCACTCTTATATATTTATTGTTACTTCTATTTAATTAAATTAAATTTTATTTTTTTAAAATACATTTTTTCTTTATTCTTAATTAAAATAATTATCTATTATCACTTTTAATTTTATTTAAAATCTTTCCATATTAATTTAAAAACTTTTAACTCCTAAATACTTCTTCCGCATGAGTTTCGGTAAGAAGCCGTCGTTGTTACAAACAAAAACAAAAACAAAAACAAAAAAAAAATTAAGCAAATTAACAACTTTACAACTATAAATGATGATATTTCTCCTATCCCTAATACGTATAAGCACTCAAAAATTAAGCTCTCAAAACAGTATACGTATAATTTCTTGACATGATTAAATTAAAAGTGTTCAATAAAAGAGATTGGGATGCTGAGAAACTGTAATAATACAATTAAGAGTTAGTTAAATAAGAACCATAATAAACTTATGACACTTCTTATATTACTACACATGATTAGTTAATAGATTAATTAGTTGACTGTAATTAATTATATTTTTAAAGTTATATAAGTTACTTTTATAATTAATTTTTTATTCAGTAAATTTTATCTTTATTTTGTTTTAAAATTTTCCCCTTTGAATCTACGTTTCTCAACACGATATAATAAAAAACGATTATTATCATATGATGCGTCCAATGATTTTTAAATTGATAAGGATAGTAGGTGGAGCTTCCGGTCAGCTCCGTGTGAACTGATGGAAGAAGAAGAAAGAAGGATACAAAATCAATTAAGCATGTCAACAAGCACATGCCATACACGAAACAGCAACTGAAACAATCGTGAAAAGTCTAGATTAGCTAATAATGGTAGTGGAGCCGTTTTAGTCCGTACACTGACATATAGCGCATGACTTGTCTTTTTCACAGTCCCACTGTTGAATACAATTTTAATTTACATGTTCAAATTAAGGCCAACCATTTATTCGGCCGCAGGGGCAGGACATTGTACAAAATCATCATATCTTCACGGGCTTGAGTTGAAATTATGGTTATTATATGTATTATGATAAATTGATAATGGCATGTCCTGCAAGTGGATGTAGCTGTAGTCCTATGCCAACAACAAATCAATATGGTATTATTTGGGTGAAAGAGTTTTGGTAAAAAAAAATGTGATTTTTTATTTTAAATTTATATTTTTTTAATAATTTTTTTAAATAAGATAAATAAAATAAGAGATTATTATATAATATTTTAATCATATTTTTTTTTATTTTTATAAATATATTATAATTATTTCAATTGAAAAATAAAAGATTTTTTTTTTCTTCTTTTTCTTTTTTTTTAAACTTTTGCAATCCAAACATATTCTGAATGTGCTTAGAATAGTGACCTTTTCATTTCATATTTTAAAAAAAAATCAGTTCAAAAATATGAAAGATTGTAGATGATATTGTTCAAATTTCTTTTTTATGATTTCTATAAAAAAAATTTCTTTTTATGATGAGAGAAATTAAAAAATTAATGGAAAAGAATGGGAAGATTATGTATAAAGGTTGCTGTCAAACGGGTCAGTCCGACCTGTGAAACTTTTTTTAGTTGTAAATTTTAAAATAAATTTAAATTTAATAATCTCAAATTAAATATTACATTGCATGGACATAGTATTAAATACTTTAATCTCATTTAAAGGGTTAAGGGAGAATTCAAACAAACAAATAACATAAATTTATGGAATTTGATGAATGTGTTTGATTGTATATTGTGTCATTGTTAACCTTTACAATATGTATATTTTGTACTTTATTTGAGAAAAAATTGTTTAATTAACTTTTAAAATTTTAAATTAAAATTTTTTATACAAACAAATTGAAACTTAAAAAAAAATTATACAGGTCCGTTTAACTCCCGAGTTAAACGAGTCAATTTAAAATTATCCGCGATTATGGTCATTAATTTTGAAGCCTGAGTCACATAATTTATGTGGGTAAATGGAATGACTTGACGATTTTAGTCCGTTTTAACAACCTTAAGTTAATTATATTTTAAAAAAATAAAATGTGTATAATGGGAATCATTATATATATAAAAGTGGCTCTGCGTTCTTCACTTTTATCCAATAGCTAGCTTTTGTTGCAGTTTGGGACTTGAGTAAAAAATATGCCGGATATATTTAGCATTGCTCGTGCGGCAATCTTCTTATATAGAAGGAGCCTAATAAACATTTTTCTTTCAATGCTCACGAACTAAAGTTCCCGAATTTGAGTTAAATATTTTTCTAATTATATGCTAATATTTTCAACAAAATTTAAAAAATAATTTATACTCAATAATTTTCTTTAGAATCTTATAGCTTTAAGCAACAATATGTTTCAACACTAAAATGTCTTTTGTTTTCTGTTCAAAATTTTTTGCTCCGCATTATATTTTCATACTCCTTTCATTTATGTTCAAAATATGTTAACTTGTCTATTTAGGTTTTACAACATTGGTTTCAACACTTGTCATAACTGTTCCGAAGGGTACTAACGAGGAAGCAACTAAAATTTAAAATTAATTTGGAAATCGTTACTAATTGATTCTTTCATTAAAAAAATGAAATAATGCGATCAGACACTTAAAATAGTAGTCTGCCTTTAAAGTTTAGGTTCAGGGTTGATTATGAGTACAAAATATGTTAACACTCTACAATGTTTGTTTAAGAACGATTACTTATTTAACATAATGTTATCTTGCTAAATTAATTAAATTAATTATATTTTTTTATTCAAAAAAAATGTTTTATTATCTTTATTTACATGTCCCATTTTATCATTTATATTATCAAAAGTGATAAATGATTAAGACAGGAAATTGACAGCTAAATAATCATTATTGTGTGAAACAAATGTAAGCATGTAACATGTTGAATGAATGTGATCAATTTAAAATGTAAATTTTTAGGAAGTTATTTCCAAATAAAATAGAGAATCTTCAAATGACTTTCACAAAAGGAATTTTTTAGATTGAGTGATTTGCCCAATCATTTTCAAAAAAAGAATTTTAATATACCACCACCACAAAGTTAAGGCTATATGAATTTGTTCAATTTTTTTATGAAAGTGTTTTATTTATTTAATTGTGAGAATTAGACCCCGTCAACTTTCTCGGTAAAATTTAATATAAATAGCTTCAAGAATATTGAAAAGAGTTTAGTTGACGAGTACCCCAATCCTCTCCCAATATATCTTTCAGTTGTCGTTTAGGTTTAAATCTTTTAATTAAAGAGTGAATGCAAAGATATTTGGAATGAATTAATATATATAGGAATAACATCATAGGTCATCCAAAATAAATAATTAATATATGGAATAAGATTTTTTTTATTGGAGATTTTAAAAGCTTTGCCAGCGCCAAAATTATAAAAAAATTTCCTTACCTCAGGAATGTCAAAATATCGCCACCGTCATAGCTAATTATGATTATTCCTTCGTTTGATCTTAATCCATAGAAGAAATATGGATATGTAAAAAAATTATTTTTTTTTTGGTGAACAGGAGGGCCAAAGGCGAAGAAAGAAAAACTAAGTAGCTAACATTCGAGGCAGCGAAACCCCTATAACATCCTGATAAAGTAAGGAAACACACTCACCAGGGGGTTGACTAAATGCATGTAAGCCTAGCTCCATAGTGTGAGCCAAGTTTGCTAAGAAGTCCGCCACACGATTACCCTATCTGAAGACATGAGAAAACCGAACCTGCCAACTACGATCTCGCAGTTCATGAATTACCTCGACCATAGGCGCATACAGATGATCAGTAGTAACACCATTAACAATAAGACCAACTGCCACCGTTGAGTCGCTTTCCACCCGAACTTTAGAAAAAAATTTCTCCCAAGCAATATTAAAAGCAGTGTAAATTCCCCATATATAGCTCAGCCATTAGCACACTAGATGTACCCAACTTTCTAGCAAAACCAACTATCCAACATCCTGAGTCATTCGTGAACACCCCTTGCAAGAAGCAATTCCTCTCTCCTTTCTCAAGGAACCATCAACATTCACTAACCCAAGAAGTTTTTGGCAACTCCCAACCTACGGGGACCTTTTCCATCCACTGCCAAAAAGATGGTGGATCCATCCAATACTTTATATACACTATTGATTTTGTCTAAAAGTTAATTTATGGCTAAGTTTTTTTTTTCGTGATACTTATATTATTGGTTAACATGACAAAGTTTGACTTTGTAAAAATATTCTGAATTTATTTGAAAATAATGTGTAAGTTTTACTAAATAGCTCATGATATGATGGATTATTTAAAAGTTACTCAAAAAATATAAAAAAAAATTTATTTAAGAATTATAAAATGAAAAATTGTTATGATTTTTAAATTAGACCAAGTATTAAAAAAATTGATTTTTTTATTTATTAAATCCACTATTTTTATTTTAAAATTAAATTTTTTACTAAAATCATTTTATTTTCAGATTTTATATTCAAATATATATTTTAAGTTTTTATGTTCACTTTTTTATTCTTCTATTTTGGTTGTTTTTGTATTTTCTTTTGTTCAAAATTTTCAAATTATTATTTTTATATAAAACTTGTTGGTTTACTATAATATCAGTTTTTATTATTTTGACCAAATCACTATTTCACATTTTGTATTTGTATTTTATTTATTTATTATTTTTTAATAATTTTTCAAGTCTTTTCAAATATATTTTAATTTTAATTTTAATTTTTTTAATATAAAAAATAGAGTAATTTTATAAATAAATATTTTTTGAACTTAAAATATAATTTTAATCACTTATAATAATCAGTCACAATGTTGGTGGATTAGTACACCAACATCGTGTTGGAGCATGTTAAAAGCCTCCCCAACCCACAAGCTGCTCCTTGTAAACAGGCTGCAACAAACTAGTATCACTTTGACCAAGCTTCCACTTTCTGATATGCTCCATGGCAGTATGAACAAATATTGAAACCAATAAAAATGACAATAAGAATAAATTTTTTATTGGATACCGTCTAAGGCCCTGCCAATACCTATGACAAAACCAAAGAGATACCCTTACCTTAGAAAAATTAAAATGTTGTTAATACCATTGTTAATTTTAATTATCCATAATTGGATAATTTAAACAACAAATTAATTAGACAAACTTATGGGATGAAAAGTTTTGAGACCCTTATTTGTAAATGAGAATGAAAAACCTGTCTGTCCTTCTTAATCTCCTTTTCCTGTGTTGTTTACCTCCACTTTTCTATTTTCTTTCAGTATGTGTGTTATTTTGTGTCCTTGTTGACAATAACTTAATATTATATATTTTTCATACAAAAATAGACTTTTATTACGTCATGATATAAGTTAATTTATCATATTTTAAGATATTAATGATTATTTGTTGAGAACGACTAATTATTAAATTATTGTGATAATTACATGATTTTGGCCAGATTCTATGAAGATATCAACAACCTAACTGTAAAAGTTTCCTATTTTAAATCAATTTCTTATTCTTGGAAGACTTACCATCTTAACTCACGTTAATTAGGAAGATTTAAAGAGGGGGAAAAATCTACTTTCCTTGTTACTCAAGAGTTGCACATAAATGAATTTATACACAAATAGGAAACTCTAAAAGAAAAATCATTTTAAAGTTGTTGGTCCAATAAAATATTATAAATAAGAGGCTAATGACCTTAGGAAGAACAAATATAAGGGAGACAAAAAAGCAACACAAAGGACATATATAACAGTTGCAGGAGAGGAGAGAATGAAGCAAAAAACAGGACTAATGTTGTCACTCAAAGTCAGTATGTGTAGTTAGACTTATGTATTAAGGGGATAATGAAACCTTGATTATTTTAGCATTGTCTATGTTAGATTTTTATTACCCAAATTGTTTTAGAGATTAAATGTTTATTATTTATATTTTTCTATTAGTTAGTTTGAATAAATTTTTAGGGGAGTTCAATTATGTTTTTCTCATGCTTTAAATTTGTTTTTGCTATCTATGTGTCAGCTGTAATCGGATATCAATTGTGATTTCTAAGTAGCGATATAATTGATAATTTGACAAATTATAGTTAATTAGAAAAATAAAAAATACAATTCTTAATTTTTATTAGAGCTTAATTGATAGATCCACCGTGAATACATGCTTTGCTGTTAGAATTCATGAAATAAATTATCTGTGAATAATATATTTAACATATTTGATGTTAAAAATAATCTTGCTGGATTATGATCTTTAATCAATTTATATTTTGTTAATTAACTAGATTTATTATTTGTTTTAGTTGTTTTTAATTTTTCTTTATTTGTTTGTGCATCTTGATTATTTTTGTTTAACTCAATTAGAGAAAATTTTCAATATCTAATACTTTAACTCTAATTCTCTGTAGGATCGACCTCATACTTGTTGGATTATACTTACGTACAATTTGTACACTTGCGAATATTTTCAAAGTTTATAAAAGGTCACAACACTTGTCACTCAAGGCTTTTGACAATTTGTAACCTAAGTAGATGAACATCTCAATCTCCAATTATATCATAAATTGATTTTTCAATCAATTAGAATTGATTTCTCAATCAATTAGAATTGATTTCCATTGATTTTGTAATAAATTACATAATTAAATTGCTTATTTTTAATTTATGTCTTTCCAAATCTCCATCATTAATGAGATTTTAAATTGAATCCAATCAATATTAAATTACCCAAATATTTAACTTTCAATGCTCCATGTACAATCACAATCAATCACTGTATATGTTTAATCAAAATTAATTAAAGTCAATTTACATAGTCAGAATTAATTTATTATTTATACTCGAAATCATCATCAATAAGATATTAATTATGATATTTGAATTTAAATTTGTTTAATTTTATATATTTTTTCTTATTAAAATTTAAAGAACTAAGTTTAGAGCTTAATAATAGATATCAAACATAAAAATCTCAATGTACCGTATATTTTTAAAATTTTTAAAAATATCCCAAACAAAATTTTGCCACCAACAACTGTCTCAGGCATATCACGACTGGCATTGGTAGTTGTTTGGCTAACGCAACAAAAATGTCGCTGCTAGTCTCTGTCGCTACAATATTGATATGATCAATTATGAGAAGTTTTTAAGTGAAAAAAACTAAATATATATATATATAAAATGTAACCACTTATGAAATTGATAAAAAATTTAATATTAATATAAGCCCGAGTTACATTACAGAAGCTATATGCTAGTATCACAAAAGAATAAAAATATAGTTTAGTTCTATTATATCAATAAAATAATAAGAATATATATACATCGTGGTTTTACTATATATCTACAAGCTTAGACTACAACCAATTTCAGCCAAATATAAAAAAAGCAGTTTGGCCCAAAAAAATCTTCACTTCAAATTCCTGTATTGACACATCCAATGCTGTGTGGTTGCACATCTTGCAATCCCTGTATTGACACATATCTTCATCCTGCAAATAATAAATAAAAGCTAGACATTAATGAGAGGCCATTATACTTCTAAATTCTAATAAATGTAAAGTAAAGCATTCTGTCAGTTATAACAAATAATTTTTTAAGAAAATGACATGCATTGGTAACATTTAGAACAATGAGGATATAAGTACTCAATTAGTAGCATAATCAATAACTATTCCTCTTAATAGTATATTTTATAGCTGTGAAAAACCCCCTTAATTGCAGGTCTTGGCTTTGCATGATTATTTCCATTTGCAGATGCAAACAGGGGGGCATGTGTACGAATTTAGGAAAGAACCAGACTCACTTATATAAATAGGAAGACAACCAGCTGTAATGCTAAGGCTACCATATTATTGTTGTGCCTAAAGTTGCAAGAACAGCATCAAATATCCAAGAGCAAAGCCCTTTTAGGACTTCAGAACGCTTCATACCCACTACAATAGAAAGCATGTGGCAAAACCATTTTTGAGCAGAAAAAAAATGGCAAAACATTTACAGTTAAAGGGGATTGGAGGACTCATGAAAAGAACTGTGACAAGTTGTGTGGTATTGCATTTGTGGTTCAGACTCTTAATTAAAAATCATATTAGATCCTTTGTAAATGGTAAGAAATCGCATCCTTCTCTCGAAGTTTCTGAGGATGATGTTTCTCGTACATGTAATATTCTATAGCTTTCCCTAGAAAAATTGAATCAGAAGATTGAAACTTCTGACCAATACATGTCCACAAGCCAGCTACAAATGACTAGTGAATTCGTGACCACTATAAAACATCGTAACCAATCACTTTGATCCAATGTTTACACTTCATAGTTAATGCAAATAATCACCCATCACTTATCACTGAGAACAACATTTATCTTGGCCACTTAGCCCTACCTTATTTGACCTATATATCGATATATAGATAGCTATTATTCCACTTGCTTTGTACAAGTGCAGGTTCTGTTAGTCAATACTCATTAATTATCATCCGTGCCTTTGAGACTAGTGGCGCATTTGGAAATAATAATTTTATGATGCTATAAGGATATTTATTAAGAAATTAAAATAAAAAGTATTAAATATAAAAATAAAGTGTTTAATATCTTAGAAATCTAAAAAGTATTTAACAGTTTTTTATTAAGTAATTCAAAAAATTTATTAAATGGTATTAAATATTTCTTAAACAGTATCTTTAGAGCATTGGTTAGCAAAATTTTAATTTTATATCCTCTTATAATGAATCAGCTTAATAACTCTCTTAATTACTTAAAGAAACAAATATTAAATATTTTTAGGCTTCTTAAGACATTAAGCTTTTACCTTTTTATTTAATATTTTTTATTTTAAGTAATTAAACTGATGATAAGAGGATGTATTAGCTAGGAAGATATAATATAACGTTACTCCTTTGGAAATTGTGTGAAAATTAATCAAAAAAAAGTTTCTGACAAGCAATGAAATCGCGTACTCCGTTTGAGTATGCATTTTTCACGTTAAATTCAATTTGAAAGGATGTAAGTTTCAGCTTTTCATAAATAAGAAAAGAACAAGGATGAGATTTGGTTAAAGTGATTTGGATAAGATTTTATTTTCAATGTAGGACAACAGAAGAAAAACTAGTTGTGAGGAATCTTTATACAAGAGAGAAGATAAAAAGAAAGAAATGCCATTACTAGAAAAAACTACAAGCGCTAACGTATTGATAAAAAAAAAAACTTCGAAATAATACTCTTCTATAAACCATACAAGATAAAGTGAAATACCAAGTTCAAGTAAATTTTCCAACTCTTACAGTTTGTTACAACTAATAAAAAACCAAACCTTGCCTTTTGGCTTAAATTATTTTAGTAGCTGTGATCTTAGCTATGATGCAAATTAGGGAGTACCTATGACTTCCGCTTTCAGAATGAACTTGTAACGGTAGCGTTTAACACAGAAAAGGAGGTAGGCAAAATTGAGTGCAGCTAATCCAGCTCTGAGGAAGTAGTAGTAATCCAATCTGCCTGAGTTGATGTCATTGTTCAGCCATTCTGTTCTGGCTTGCTTTTGGATAATTGTGTGCACAATGTTCATTACCAAGGTGGCAGCATAAGTTGAGCAGGCTAGCACAAATATTGCAAAGAATTGCCAACACTTCTCGTCTGCTCTGGCGATACACTGTCTGTTGTATACATGAGAAACAGTTAAAGGAGATGCATTGTCAAATAATTTACTAATTAGAGAACAAACATTTCTCCCCTTCTAATTTCGGTTTTAGTCCACGAATTGAAGATTATGTTAATTATAAATTCTTAATTCCCAAATCAGAGATAAACCAAATTGTCAACCTGTTTGTCACTACCCAAAAAAATTGTGACAGGAGTGACCAGGGAGCGAAATTATTGATTAAAAAAATAAAATTACCTCCACTTGTTTATTGAATAGAGAAAATAATTACCAAAATCCTTGAAAATGATTTAAAATAAAATAGTTTGCAAGACCAAATATAATTCGAGAGTCAATTATGTGCATAAAAGAATAAAAACTTAATCACACAACACTCTTGATGCATTTGTCTTAAAATGGTTATTTTAAATTAGTTGTGTAAATTTAATAACATAAACGATATTTATTTTATCTCTTAAATAAAATATGAAATTATATCAAAAGTAAATAGATATTTACAAATCAATACAAATATTTACAAATTAAAAAAGAAACTAAATTACAAAAATTTACAAAAATAGATATCCCTTGATGCAATAGAGAACATAAAACTGCATAATTTTATAAAAAATGATTGTGTGTTGATTGATTTTAATTGAGAAAAAAACATTAATTTGAATTGATTAATTAAAAGAAAAATGATAAATTTGATTAAAAAGAAAAGTAATTTGATTTTAAAAGAACTTATTAATGTGTTTTAAATGAGATGGGAGGCAATATTAAACTTACTAATCAATCCCAAGAAAATTGCCTAGTAAATACTTAATCCCTAAAGATAATTAAACGCAAGTGCTATGGTATTGGACCCTTTATTTTTAAACAACGCTTGTTAATGTGTTCTAAATAAGATAAAAAGCAATACTTGACACATTAATCCATCCCAAAAAGATTGCCTAATAGGTGTTTGATCATTGAAAATTACTAAACGCAAGTGTTATAGCATTAGACCATTTATTATTATTATTATTTTATGAATAAAGTTTACAAATGAAGGAGATTACACATTTGAAATTTTTTAAAATATCCAAAAAAGAAGAAGAAGTATAGATATCCCAAAAAGAAAGGAAAACATGACAATCAAAAGACCATTATATATCTATTAAACAATTAATTTCAATTTTTCTTACTCACCAAGGCAAAGAAAAGGCAACAAACCTGTCCATGGTTTCTTATTAATTTTAAAATTTTCTTCCCACTTTTCTTTTCTTTTTTATTATTATTCTGCCCCTTCTCTTTTTTTATTATTCTAACACCACCTAAAGTCCAAAAAGTGCATGCCAACTCAAATTAAACTCAATCAAATTGCTTGCTGTTTATGAACAATTAAGATTCCCTTGTCAAACTTCCCTTCCAAATTATCCAATTTCCCTTGTTAATAGGAACACATGTAGTACCCACGGCTGGGTTAGGGAAAAAATTGTAAAGATAATGAAACCCCATTCAAAGTAGCATGTCCAAAACTTAACAAAATAAAGGTAGGCCCAAACAATGACAATATAAAGAAATTCTAATGACCTCTTGACTCCTCTAGACCTGAAAAACTGAACAATTTAAACCACAAGACGAGTAACGAAGCTGTCATTCAATCAAGCATCCAAAAATCAGGACAAGCTATAAGACTACCCTGGCCATAGCATTTCCTTGAGAAAACATTTGTGACATAGTGAGAATACCCTGATCAGATTCTTTTCAAGTTAAAAAAAAAAGGGTCATAGCAACCAAAAATCCCAAAACCCCAAAGATTAGGTAAAGCATGACCATGACCATGACTTCAAATTCAAATTCTCAAAACAGGACCATCAATCAGTACAGATAAGCAATCTAACTGGAAAATTACAGCACTCAATTCTTTAAACAAATACACATCAGACGAGGGATTCAGATTCAAGAAGTTTAAAATAAGAGCTTGAAAGCATGTCAAAGCACTATAGAATAACAAGCATATGAACACTAGTGGCCAAAGTGAAATGAACCTAAAATAAATGCAATCTGTATTGAATAAACAAGGCAAAACCAAAGGTTAAGGCTTGTGATACTAGAACACACAGTTCAAAGAACTACTTCCAGTGCTCAATGTTATACCACCACATCAAACCTCAAACCCATTGTAAGACACCATTGAAATTAAGGCTCAGAACTCAATACCCAGAGTTGGTTGACAGAGTGGACTCAACATTTGGCCAAACAATTAATATGCAGGGTGTGACAAGAGGTTGTCGAGACCTATCAAATAAAATAACCGGTTCACAAACTAATTTGTAGTATAGAGAATGAACCGAATCGTCTCTCAAGGATCCAAAAACAAAGATTTAATTAGATCAAGATAATTAAAAAAGTGGGGGTTTGTTGTTGATTAACAAGATTAATAAAAGTAGGAGATTTAAAGTTGTAAACAAATCTAAAGAAACAACCAATCCAAGGAAATTTACCGATCTTGAGTTTAACTCATCATTGATCACAAGGAATTCACTTAATTGCTAACTATGTTCTTGGCCTTAGATCACATCAAGAAGCCTTAACATGATCTAAGAATTCTCTACTAGATAAGCATCTAGGATTTGATTAACCAATGTTAGATAAAGTAAGCACCATCCAACATAGATTAACTTAAGATCTAGAATTTAACCAAGCTAAACAATCTATCAAAAAGCTTTAATATATTGTTTAATCTTTGTGATCCTCTTTGAATACATGATAATAAAGCTATTACTACATCAACATCTAAATCAAATTAAGCAATTTAATCTAGATAAAAATCAAAAGAGGAAGAAGAGAAACTTGAATAACAATTAAGCAATATGAACAAGCAAAACAAGATCTCCAAATTAAACAACAAGATGGCTAATCCCTTGGATTGATTATGAGAGCCTAGCCTTCTATGGATGGGAAGGAAGAACTCAGAAATTAAAGAACAAAAATGAAATTGTAAAGAGAATGGAGAAGAAGAGAAAGAAAACTCTCACAAATACTTAAACTTTCTTGAAACTTACTTCCAAATTGAATGCCCCTAATACAAAGAGGTTGGGTCTATTTATACTAATCTTAGAAGCCAATTTGTACATGTACATAATCTGAATACAAGCTATAAGAATATGAAAATTGTCAAAAATGGAAGCTTGATGCATGGTTGGTGGGTTGGTGCATGGTAGGTGGGTTGGTGTATGGTTGGTGGCTTTTAGTCAACAACTCTTATCCGACTTCTGGCTTCAAATTCATCACCTAGACGGTGCATTTTGGCTTGGATGTCTTCATGCAAGTTGTAGCCAGTTGTCTCCTTGAAAATCTCCAATTTGAATCATGTCATTTGGACTTTTAGAACTCCAGAAATGCCAAAAACACTGCACCTACCTCAAGTTAGGTTGGAAGAACGTGTTTCCAAATTCGGACCAACTTGTAGCTTCAGAAGCATGCCTAAAACGACATCTATTGACAAAATGTTCTTCAGTGAAGTTGGAGATATGGGTCTTATCTTTCAAATGACCAAGTTTCAGCCCAAGAGGAGGCCTATAACCCACTATATAGTCCAATATGTACATACTGCCTAGATGGTTCCGTGACAGCAAACTCACTCTGTATTGCAAGGCTATTTTGGGCCCTTAGAAGTCCGATCCAGCTCTTGAGTTCTTCATGAAACTTGTAGATCCTTGTCTTAGCTTTCCAAAGACACCAAGATCACCTCAATTGGATCACCGAGTCCCAAGTTATGGCCTAACCAAGGAAGAAATGTCAAAATGCATCAAAATCCGAAAATTATCCAATATTTACATTAAAACCCAATGAAGCCCAACAACATTAAACTCATCTAAAATACTAATATTGGGCACAATAAACATCTAATGAAGCCTAATACAAAGCTAACATAAGTGTCTCAAATTGATTGATTAGGGTGTCATAGCAATTAAATCCCCAAGAAACCCAAAACAGGACCACACACAGCAGATTGTAAAAGTGAACTTCTCAATATCCATGGGTAAAAGTGATAAAACAGAACTTCAAACAACTCAACTAGTCACCATGCAGCAATAGTAATAGATAAGCACACATATCCACAAGTAGTCAATTATTGTTAAAGATTCAAATTGAAAACATTAGGTCATTTGCAT
The DNA here is from genome assembly GCA_023212625.1 of Styphnolobium japonicum. Taxonomy (NCBI): domain Eukaryota; kingdom Viridiplantae; phylum Streptophyta; class Magnoliopsida; order Fabales; family Fabaceae; genus Styphnolobium; species Styphnolobium japonicum. Next base: position 28,206,501 of record JALBWW010000011.1, read on the forward strand.
ACCAACTGTAAACACACCCATGATTTCTCGCTAAACAAGGCTTATTCTTTCATTTAACTGGTCGCAGACATATCAAGTTCAAAACTGACTAGACTTAGCAATTTAAACAGATTCCACACCACCATATTAGAATCAAAGAGAGAGAGAAGTGGAGATATAAGCAACAAGTTGCTAAGAAAGTGAAAGCACAACTGAACATACTTTAAGATCGAAACATTATCTTTTATTTTCCTTTTGGTAATCAGTGAATACAACCAAATATCAAACAAAATCCAGCAGGGACATGATACTATTATTTCACAACTCCAAACAAATATCTGCAGGTAATCAGACAAGTAAACAAATCAAGCCATCAAGCTCTAAGGCGACCCACATTTCAAGCAAGCTACAAATTTTTCTCCAGCAATTATTAACACCAATCTGCTCAACCCAAGGATTCACAAACCCAGGCAGAAAGCAAGCTAATGATAAAATCTCACAGCCACAATATCATATGATAATTCACCAAGCAATTAGTGACTATAGCAATTAAGTCCCCCTACCCTTGTATAACAGTAAAATAGATCCCAAGCATAAGCATTAAATACTGCATAGGCACAGAGTAGATATACGTGTGAAATTTGCAACCCGTACTAATAACCAGATCAAACTTATTTCAAATTGACAACTTTGGGTGCCTACAATATGATTCTGATCTGGATCCTCAATATTCACTTAAGAACAGAAATGGCATTTGGAACTCGAAGCAACAATGCATGCTGTCAAACATCTTGTCATGGCAATTTTATCAAACAGCACATATGCGATTCAAATTACTTGCCAAAAGCTATTACAACTGTCAAGATTATAGAAAAATGTATGGAACGAAACCACAAGACCATCAGAGACAAAATATTATGAATATGTGGAAGACTCACTTACTTGGTATTCATAGAACCCATTTTTGTAAAAAAAAAAAAAAAGAGGAACCCCATGTTCCCAAATTTCCTTGTCATGCCTTTACTAGGATTATGTCTACCAATGCACATAACAGGCTAAAACAGATTCAAATGCAACACCGAGATCCCATACTTTTTTAACATAACAAGACCATTACCTTAACTTCAAGGTGGATATTACCAATAAAATCCAGTGGGCAAATCTGAGTTCATGAACAAAAGGGATAAAACATGCATCATCATCAAAAAGTCAAGATTGGAATTAAGCACATCAAATTCAGGAGCAGTGTTTTAAATTGCGGTTGCGGTCGCGGTTGCGATTGGGTTGCAGTTACTGCGATTGCGGGTGTTACGGCTACTGCGATGCTGGTTGCGGCCGCTGCGGCGTGAATTTTTAAAAATTTGCACAAAATGCAAAATAAAATTTATATAATTATTATAACTCTCTCTATATCTTTATTTGTAATATTTGATAACTTTTTACTCATTTAATAACACTTTGTACCATCTAAAAGATAAGTTGACCATATCTATGACAAAAGTAACATTATTATTGTGGCAATGGTTACAAAAAGACTATTTGAAGTTCATTGCTTGGCTATATATTTTATTAGCTGATTAAAGAAATTTGATAATAAAAATTTAAACAAGTTTTAAATAAATTTAATAAAAAAATTTCTAATTTTTTTTACATTTTAACACTTTAAACTCTATGTATATTCTATTTTTATGGTGATTATCTATGCATATGCTTTAACATCACTATGTTTGAATATTGGGAATCAAAATATTACTTATCATGATTGTTTTAGCAATTGATAGTAATTAAAATGAAATTTTAAATAAATATATTTATAAAAATAACTATATATATATATTAATAGCATGTGATTGTGTATAAGAATACTTTCATAATTACATATTAAGTCAAACTTAAATTACTTAATTAATTAAAAAAAACTCAATTAAAGATTAAATTTGGCCCACTTAATTAATAACTTACTCAATTAATTTTTTTTTAAAAAAAAAGGTTCAGCCCACCACTTAAGCCCAAAACCCATTTACTTTCTCACTCTCCAACCCTAAAACTAAGAAAGAGAAATAGGCTCTGAGATGCAGAGCCGCAAGATTGAGATGAGATGCAGAGCAGCAGAGATTGAGATGCAGGGAGCTAGGGAGGTAGCCGCATTTGCAACCAAAATTTTTAGAGCCATACCCAAACTCCACCACAGCCCCAAATGACTAGAGCCAGAGACAAAGAGGGGTTGGGTTGCGAAGCTTGCCGGAAAGAAGTTGATGAGCGAAAGTTGCAGGCTTGTGGTTTTGTGTTGGTGCCCCTGCCCCTGCTCTAGTGGATCTCATTCGGCCGGAAAAGATTGCAGCAGTGGAGGCTTACCGGAAGATATGGAGGCTGTTAGCATGGCAGTAGAGATGGAAAAATGGAAGAATTTTTCGTTTTTAAATATTAACCGCAACGCAACGTTGTTGCGGCCTCAGTTGCGGTATTCTTTTGTGATCTGAAATCACCCCGCAATTGCGGGGTGATGTGGTTGCGGCGCTGTCCGCAACAGCAATATTGCGGCCACATTACTGGATGCGGTCCGCAATTTGAATCCCTGTTCAGGAGAAATTTAAGCATTCAACACTCTCATCATGACATATTAGACCTTTAGCCATAATATCACAATGAACATACAACAATTTGCCAATAAATCCCACCTAAGACTTTACCTGTTCACACAACCAGCCGTACCCATAAGATTTCTAGCTAATTATCTTTTCACTTAACAAGCAACAGATACACATTCATACATGAAATTCAAACATAAGCATGCTAAAAGGTGTATTGTGAGCAAAACATGGTGAAACTGAAATCAAGAAACACTTAGCAATTTTCACAAAAAATAGAGCACAAAGTTACTATACAATAAACCAGCCTGAAACTGAGGAAAACCGTGCTCCCTGTGCCCTCTACATGAATTTTACCAAGGTGAGTGCTTTGTGTGGGAAGAGTGAATGTGAGAATAGAGGCAGCGCGTGGGTGCAGTGACTGTGAGCCAAGGTTCGTGAGGTGAAGTGAAGGGAATAGAGAGCGTGTGCGTGCTGTGAGGTATGCTGCCATGATAACAAGGCAAGGGTTTGGGCTGGGATGTGGGTTTTGGGATAACTGAGGCAATGAGTTTGAGCTTGATTCTAGATCCCCAGGGTAGTGGGTCTTAAGTGAAATGGGTCATAACGGGTCTAGGTTGTGGAAGGAATTGGTCAGGATCAGGGTCTTGATTTGGATCAAGAATTCAAATTCGTCATGGGCTAAATGAATTCTAGATTTGGGTTAAAAATTTGGGCCTGAAATATTTTTTTTTTAATTTGTTTTCAATTTTTTTGTATTATTAGATGAGCAAATAAATGATTTAGAGATTTTTGAATTTTTTGGATATCTAATTTTTAATATTTTTTTAATAACCCAAACAAAATGGAATGTTCACACTATTGTAATATTAAACTTTGAATTTTAGTGGTGGTATTCTTATACTCGTTTGTATAAAGTCTTTAAAGGAATGCCAATAATAGAGCACTAAGTAGTTCAATTAAAAGGTTTAATGCTAAAATTTCATTATAGGAAGTACTTTGGCATATTGTAGACAAAAATGGGGTAACATGTTCTATAACCCAATTTCGATTAACTAGAGAAAGAGAAAGCAAAAATAAGTTCTTGAATGCGGTTAACTCAATTGGTTGAAGGGAAATCCCATGACTTTAGGGGCTAGTGGTGCCTTGACGACAGGTAGAAAGAAGTAACATATCCATATTGTTATATTTGGACCAAAAGAAAATAGAAAGAAGAATCCTTGAGTTTTGAGCATAGGACAACTATACTTCATAAATAAACCAATTCAGAAACATTTTCTACCATTTAGATATACTAAGCTATGGACAAAATTTTTATTACACAACTTACGACTATCTATGTATGATAGAAAATAGAAAGTTTACATCTAATACTCCAAGACATTATCAAAGAGTCTTTTGTTATTACAATTTTTCTTTTCAACTATATGTCTAATCAACATGCTAAGGGAAAGTACTTACTCATGCTGAAACATTATTGAATGTTGATGTTCTTAGCTTTCATAGTGGCCTTGTAACTATAGTGACGAGCACAAAATATGAAATAGCTCATATTTAGCACTCCCAATCCGGCTATGATGAAATAGAAGTACTCCAATCTACCCTTATTAATATCATCGTCTAGCCAGTCAGGTTGGCCATGCCTTCCTGTAAAATCGTGCACAATGTTCACTATAAAGCTACCGAGGTTACTAGCAGCTGATACGTTGAGGCAGACCAAAGAATTGCCTATACTTCTCATGTTATCAGGGGACTCTTTGTTGAAAAACTCTGTGTGTCCAACAGTTGAGAACAACTGAGAAAAGGCAATAAATATGAACTGAGGAGCTAGCCACATTACGGACATGGGTACAACCCCATCAGATGATCCTAGTGAAATGGCCAAATCCCTTCTCTTGCGCTCCACCAACCCCGCAACCACCATTGTTAGAATTCCAAAACCATGTCCAAGTCCAATCCTTTGAAGGGTTGTGAGCCCTCCTTCTTGGTTGGTGATTTTCTCAAGTGCAGGAGAAAGGACTTGATCATAGAATGGGAGGAATACACCTATTGTCAGCAGTGTTATTACACTTATTGAGCCTGCATGTATCTCAAAGTTGGGTCCCAGGTGCCTCTCCATTTTTAGGGCTTGTGATATTGGAAATATTGCTAGTTGTGCAACAGGAAGGTAGACAATGACACTGGTTATCCATATTGGCATGATTTTAAGCAAGCATTTGAACTCTTCAACTTGTTGGACACTGCAAAGTCTCCAAGGATCTCTGCTTGACCCATCAGAGTTTAATTCATTATCCATCATAAGAGCAGCTTTATTTAAGCACCTAAGGAAACAAAAACAATCATAAAACACGAAGAAATGTAGATTGACCAAGATTTCTTTTTTATCCTAATAGGGATATTATTTACCTAAACTCATTTGTAAGAGGAAGCTTTAGCTCTGCATCTTTCTCGAGTGGAGGGTCATAAAAAGCTCCTTGTGTGTCTTCAATAGCAGGCAGATGAAGGTGGCGTTTGTGTTTAATTGCAACTAGAACTTGAGCTATGCTAGAAAATATGCTTCCTTCAGGCTTAACATAGGCATAAACTTTAATTCCAGCAAAGAAAAAGATAATTGCAACAAACATAAACATACTGGGCAACCCAAAACCAAGAGTCCAACTAACAGAGTCTTGGATATAAACTAGTAGAGTTTGGTTGATCAACATGATCACTGTCTGTGTGGTGTAGTACATATTGTAGAAGCTGCTGGTTCCATGCCTTCCTTCAACAGTGGTCAAATCAAATTGGTCAACGGCGAAAGGGATGCTACATGGCCTAATTCCACCAGTGCCAATGGCTAACCAGAACAGACCAAAAATTAAGACACCCACTTGGAAATTAGTGTGGCCTGTGCACACTCCAAGTTGCTGTTGCTCAAATGGGCACGGCGGAGGATGAAATTTTGGCACCCAAGCTGTTAGCATTACTATCACCATACCCTAATTAATCAATTTCAAGAATAAAGGTTATATTCCAAATTAGCAAATATTCAACAATAATTATAAATCCTAAACGAAATTAAAAAGTACCAGAAGACTAGCGAAGGATGCTATGGCAATTGTTAGAAATTTTCCCAAATAGGCATCAGCAACAAAAGCACCAATGAGCGGCACAACATTGGAGACAGCAAACCAAGTGTTCAAAATGTTTGCAGCAAGCACCTGATCCATGTTATACTCTCTCATCAAATACACCATGAAGTTTGCTTGTATTCCATACGTTGCCAACCTCTCAATTGTGTCATTTCCTGCACAGTTTTAGTTAATTATAACCCCACAGATTAATAAAACTGTCTATTGTCAACTGAAAAAATTAAAACAATAATGTTTTCAGACAAACCTAAAATATAAGGCATTGCCTTCCATCCAGGCTTCCTTACGTGTGTCTCTAGCTCTGATTCAACAAGACCTTCTTCATCTAGCAATTTCTTTTGCAGTGATGGCGTTGAACTATGTTTGGTGCTACAAAATGAATTGAGTGAGCACATCCTTTTACATACATCTCTCACCCCCATTGTTTTTATTGTTTATGATATGCTGAATAAGTTTTTTAATGCTTTGGTGGAAAACGTGAAAAGCTGTGGATCTTATCTATGTTGTTGACCTATTTTATATAGCTATTAAAGAAGGAATATAAAATTTAAAAATTTTGAACAATCAAGCTTATCTGAAAGGGGATGGCCCAGGAATGGTTGCACTTTCATGTGAAAGTTAATTTAGGAAGCTTTCATTAATTATTAGATTTTCTAATGACATTATTGCTTTAGTATATATAATATATTTTATTAATGGGGTTAAAACATTTTCCACATTAACAATGTGAGCCACTATAGTCTTTTACTTTAACTATAAAATTTTAAATTTTAAATGGTAATAACTGTTAGTATATAAATAATAAAAAATGATGATAATCCATATAAGTCACATGACATATGCTCACTAGTAATGTGAAAACAAATTAATTATCTTACATTTAGTGTATTAATAAATCTCTTCATATAAGGAAGATTTGACTTTTAAAAAGAATACTAGGCTATCTTATACATAGATTTTGCTTGTGAATATCCAATAACCTTTTGGTCTGAAAATAGTATTAGTTCGTTCAAGTGATCTTTCAAACTTGGAAAACATATATTGTTCACATATTTGTTTTGATGCACCATATACAATTCAGATAAAGAAAGCCCTAAATGTAACAGATTTATACCAATTCATGCACCCAATATGTGGTGGAACTATTAATTGAATGTGGGGAGAATGTATGACTCGTCAATTTCAGTGATATATGTTCTGTACATATTTTCGGCTTAAGGTAATTAAACCATCGTTATTTATTTTCAAAGTATCATTGCTTTTGATAAATTTATATATTATCCCAAAATTACAAAAAATATCCTTAATTATCACACGTTTATATTACAGAAAGTTGTAAAACTTTTAGAATTCATGTTATTAAAACTATTTGGATGCACACAATTCATGTGATTATTATAAAATCTGGAAATTAAGATTTTACAATTTCTATAGGGATTATATTACTTTAGTTTTAATTTTTTTTTGGTTTGATATTAAGATTCTTTGTATTGGCTCGAATAAATTAAGAATTCATGCATGTATCAAATATGGAATCAAATTTGTTGTCTTCTTTTCTTGTCTCATTTTCTGTCTCTCCAATTAAATGTTGATAATTCAACAGAAATAATGACAACTAAGAAAGAAGTTATTGCCAATTAAGAGAAATGAAGATTTTTTTTATTGAGTTGTCAACATTTAATTGGGAAAACAGGAAAAGAGATAAGAAAAGGAGAAAGCAAATTTAAATCCATCAAATATCAACCTTTTTATTTAGGTTTTAATGCAACAACTAGATTGAAGATAATTAACCAAAAAAATCCCTCCATTTTTGTCTTTACTAGATTAGGAGTTGCTTGTATACTTATAAAGAAGGTTGGCCTAAATGATAAGGAGGTGTGCTCTTTAATTTAATTTCAACTATTCAAGTTTAAATTTTAAGCCAACAAAAATGGCAAATTGTAATGAAATGAAATATTTTTTTAAAAAAATCAAACAAACAGCTAACTCAATGGGTCAACCTGTTCTAACCTATCATAACTCGTGAATTATGTGCGACGAATAAAAAATTCGAATAAAAAAACGATTACATAATGCAACCCAACCTTTTTTTTTTGTAGGTTGTTGAGGTTCTAGAGAAGAGTTAATTAGGAGAAGAGTAAAAGTAAAATTTACTAAATGAGAAAGTTTGATTACAAGAGTGACTTATATAACCTTGTAGGTGTTACTAATTACAACTAAATAATTAATCAGTAACGAAATTAGTAACTAAGTTGAATGAGCTTACACGTCAAGTTCAACCCATTTTCCCATCTCTAGCTGCTATAACAGTTCCTCGTAGTTAGCTACCATTTTTTTAACTTCATTTAGAGAAATCAGTTTGGTAATGGTGCTTATTTTATTTTTATTCCTTTTTAAGTTACGTTGAAAAGTTGGTATGGACGAAATTGACTCCTCTACGCTTAAAAAATATTTTTTGGTACATACATTCTTAATAAGGCAAATGAAAAAATATTAATATTAATATATAAAAATTAAATATTAATTATAGATATGCTATTAAATTATGTTGAGGTACTAAGATATATTATTTAAATAAATTTTTTAAATATGCAAACTTCTACAAGTTTAAGCGTATGTTTATGATGAAAGAGATTAGGGGTAATTTTTTATTTCTACATTGAGAGAATTATAAAAAATATTATAAAAATGAATAAGAGATGATTGGAATGTTACATAATAAGGTAGACAAGATTGTGTGCAACTAATACTGCTATGGGAAAGTAGTAGTAATCCAATCTACTTGAGTTGCTGTCGTTGTTCAGCCAATTTGTTTTGCCTTAATTTTGGGTAACTATGTGCACACTGTTCATGACTAAGGTGGTTGCATAAGTTGAGCAGGCCAGCACAAAATATTGCATAGAATTTCCTACACTTCTCTTTTGCTTTGGTGATTCATGTACAATTTTACATTTAAGTGTGCCTGATAATGTTGAATATCTCACAAAATCCAATATGAAATATTAGGAAAAGGGAGCTAGCTGCAGGGCAGATATTGGTGCAATCCCATCAAGTGCATTGCGTGATAGCCACACCACTCCGCCAAGGCATCACTCACCATTGTATGAATGATATGATATTGCCAAGTACTTTCTTTGAAGGCTTCTCAGCCTTTCTTCGGGTATGGTAACTTTTTCCAGAGCTGGTTTCACCAAGAGGTCATAACATGGGATCCATATGCTTATGGTGATTAGGGTTGCTACACTGATTGAATTAATATTTTAAAACACAATAACTATTAAATTAATTTATTTAAATGTTACTAATGGGCCCCGTCATGGGCCTCCCATGAGAGTGTAATAGTGGAGGGAATTCTATTACTAATGGGGGGAATTCTGTTATGCTGGATGCTAATAAATAGGACACTTGGCAGCATGAGATTAGATAGGGGTGCTAGAGTGAGAGAAATTGACTGTATATGAAGGGAATGAGGAATGGGGGAAGGGGTATCAGATTATTTGGGTTGGCTATTGATCAATCAATTTGAGACACTTATGTTAGCTTTGTATTAGGCTTTATTAGATGTTTATTGTGCCCAATATTAGTATTTTAGATGAGTTTGATGTTGTTGGGCTTCATTAGGCTTTAATGCAAATATTGAATAATTTTCGGATTTTGATGCATTTTGACCTTTCTTCCTTGGTTAGGCCATAACTTGGGACTCGGTGATCCATTTGAGGTGATCTTGGTGTCTTTGGAAAGCTAAGACAATGCTCTACAAGTTTCATGAGAACTCAAGAGCTGGATCAGACTTCTAGGGGTCCAAAATATCCCTGCAATGCAGAGTGGGTTTGCTGTCACGAAAATCTGGGCAGTGTGTACATATTGGACTACATAGTGAGTTATAGACATCCTCTAGAGCTGAAACTTGGCCATTGGAAAGATAAGACCCATATCTCCAACTTCACTGAAGACCATTTAGTCAATAGATGTCGTTTTAGGCATGATAATGAAGCTACAGGTTGGTTTGAATTTGGAAACACGTTCTACCAACCTAACATGAGGTAGGTTCAGTGTTTTTGGCATATCTGGAGTTCTAAACGTCCAAATGGCATGATTCCAATTGCAAAATTTCAAGGAGACAACTGGCTACAACTTTCATGAGACCTCCAAGCCAAAATGCACCGTCTAGGTGATGAAAATGAAGCCAGAAGTCGGATAAGAGTTGTTGACTAAAAGCCACCAACCATACACCAACCCATCTACCATGCACCAACCCACCAACCATGCATCAAGCTTCCATATTTGACAATTTTCATATTTTTATAGGTTGTATTCAGATTATGTACATGTACAAATTGGCTTCTAGGATCAGTATAAATAGAGTCAATCTCTTTGTATTATCATAATTCAATTTTAAGTAAGTTTGAAGAAAGTTTGAGTATTTGTGAGAGTTTTCTTTCCTTTTTTCTCCATTCTCTTTAAAATTTCGCTTTTGTTCTTTTATTTTTGAGTTCTTCCTTCCCATCCATGGAAGGCTAGGCTCTCATAATCAATCCAAGGGATTAGCCATCTTGATGTTTAATTTGGAGATCTTGTTTCGCTTGTTCATATTGCTTAATTGTTATTCAAGTTTCTCTTCTTCCTCTTTTAATTTTGATCTAGATTGAATTGCTTAATTTGATTTGGATGTTTATGTGATAATAGCTTTATTATCATGTATTCAAAGAGGATCACATAGAATAAACAATTTATTAAAGCTTTTTGATGGATTGTTTAGCTTGATTAAATTCTAGATCTTAAGTTAATCTATGTTGGATGGTGCTTACTTTATCTAACCTTGGTTAATCAAATCCTAGATGCTTATCTAGTAGAGGATTCTTGGATCATGTTGAGGTGTCTTGATATGATCTAACGCCAAGAACATGGTTAGCAATTAAGTGAATTCCTTGTGATCAATGATGGATTAAACTCAAGATCGGTAAAATTTCCTTGGATTGGTTAATTTGTTAATTACTTTCCTTTAATTCAATTAGTGTATTATCTTTATAAATCATCAAAACCCCCTATTTTTTATTTATCTTGATTTGATTAAATCTTTGTTTTATTGGATCCTTGAGAGACGATTCGGTTCATGCTCAATACTACAAATTATTTTGTGAACCGGTAATTTTATTTATTTGACGGGTCTCGACAACCTCTTGTCAGCTATGCCATTGGGCAGAGATAGCATCTTGCTTCTCTGATATTTTCTATCTCTTTTCATACTGTTTTCTGCGTTTTCTCTATAATAGGAGCTTACTCCTTATCAATTCTCCATTAATTTTCTATTATTAATATTGGTACCTATCAAATTGGTATCAGAGCTCTGATCTTGGAGTTGTGGTACATCAGGCTGGAGATGGAGTTTCGAGTGTTTGATGGGAAAAAGACGCCTACTGGTGGGTGCTTTTTCATTGAGGAACATTTTGAGGCAAAGGGAACATCAGGGGAATAGAAGTTAACAGAGGCTGTGAATGCAATGAGAGGTCGTGCTCTCAAATGGTGGCGCTGGTGAAGTCGACATCATCCACAGGTAAACTGGCGAACGTTCTCAGTTACGTTTCTTTAGTGTTTTAAGTCGAATACCTGATATCAAGTCAGGAAGAGGAACCAGAAATAGAGGCAGAGCGGCTTCCATGTCAAGGTTCATTCGATTTTCAGCACAAAAAAAAGACACATTCCAGTTGAGATGGCATAAGAGAAAGGAAATTGAAATGAAGGGAAAAAGAGTGAAAGGTCTATTAGCAATATCATCGGAATTGTGGCAGAACCAGAAACGCACATGGAAGGAGGGTTGAAGGCCATTAAAGAATTTTTCGAGGTAGGAGAGAAAAGAGGGACCCTCGACAAAAAGGAGGTTAGGACCGAAGAGAGAAGAAAGCAGAAAAGAGAAGACTTGAACTAGATCGGCGTCGACCCGTGTAACAGACCTGTGAGAGCGCCCCATCATCCATGACCTAGTTGCTCAGTCGTGACCCATCGTGTTCGCCCAGCTGCTGTCACACCACCGGGCTCTTCCGCCGTCGTGTTTCTCCATTTCTGTTGTTGGAGCACCAACGAACACTGTGAGGGCAGTGGTCGCGATATTGTGGTGGAGACGACTGTCGGTGGTGAATGTGTGCCGTCGCCGAAGCTCAACCTTTGGACTGCATACAAAGTGCAAATGGAGACTGTAATTGTGATCAGAAGTGACGAGAATAAAAAAAGTGACGAGAATGAGAAGAAAGAAGAAAGAGGGGCAGAATTGGAATTTTGTCAACATAACTTATTTTTTAACCAAATGGGCCAAGCCTAGGCCTCTGTGGAAAAGCATTGCAAATTTAAGATTGGCAATTACTTTTCAGACTCAATGAGTTTGGCCCAATTCAGGGAAGATAGGAAATGAGAGAAAGAAAGGGTGAGATCACAATTATGGCTGAATAATAGGGTTCATTTAGAAATCATCCAACCCATTAAAACACTTCACTTGCAACCTGAAGTTGAAAGGAGCGTTTCAACCACACCTAATGTCATGTATCTTCTGTTTGGTAAGTGCAAAACAAGACATCAAATATCATTCAACCTAGTTTGATTTCCACTGCCTGAACCACCAGACGTAGGCCACTATCAGCTTGGTTTCCACCACTCTTTGCTGACAGCATCATGCATTGGAGGAAGGACAACACTTTCATGTAGTATTAACATAGCAGTCATGACATTCTGTTTTCTGGCCAAAAATGCCATTGAAAACAAAGCATTTGACCTAGGAGGTAGTCCTTATATCTCATGCATAGTTTGGTCTTTATGCTTCAAGCTATGAGACATTGTTGGACACTTCTTTCAGCTGCTACAAGACCCTTGTCCAATCTGTCACCTTGAGAACAACGTGAAACTCATTGGGGGCGGTATTGATGGACCCCGTCATAGGCCTCCCATGAGAGTGTAACAGTGGAGGGAATTCTGTTACTAATGGGGGGAATTATGTTATGCTGGATGCTAATAAATAGGACACTTGGCAGCATGAGATTGGAGAAGGGGTATTGGAGTGAGAGAAATGGACTGTATATGAAGGGAATGAGGGATAGGTGTATCAGATAATTTAGGTTGTTTTTGGGTTAGCTATGCCATAGGGCAGAGATAGCATCTTGCTTCTCTAATATTTTCTATCTCTCTCTATAATGTTTTCTGCGTTTTCTCTATAATAGGAGCTTGCTCATTATCAATTCTCCATTAATTTTCATTATTAATAATGGTACCTATCAAATTTGGTATCAGAGCCAGGTTTCGATCCAGGGACCTGTTGATAGGGACTTGGTAGTATGTGATGCCAAAGAGTCTCACATTGGGTAGTATAGGCTGCTTAGTGGTGTATTTAAGTGGCTTGGTTCTTCCTTTTTAATAGCTAGCTTTTAAGGGAGGGTTCCCCAAGTTGCTTAGATGCTTATCAATTGGTATCAGAGCTGATTGTCGGTGGCACGGAAAGGGCTACCTGTGGAGAGGCTGACCGGCAGTGGGGCTGACTGGAAAAATGGAGTGAAGCAACGCCGAGTGAAGCGTCACAAAGTGCAGTCGCCGGGACGTCAACTGTCTAAAGTCGGTGTTGTTGATAGGGACTTGGCAGTATGAGATACCAACTGTCTAGGGTCGATGTTGTTGATAGGGACTTAGCAGTATGAGATGCCAAAAAGTCACTGATAGCTATTTGGCAAGTGTATTAAATCGCACAAGTAATAAAGTGATGAGTAAATTATCATCTCCGCAAGGAATTGTGTTGTTAAGTATCAAATTACTAATTTAGATACTATTTAAACAGTGCAAATTAATCAAGAGAATTTAGAAGAAAAAAAACTAAAATTGTAACTATGTTAAATGGGGTTGAGCAAACAAAGAGTGAGATGCTAGAGATCCGATTACACTTAATTTTCTGATTATTTGAATTCTTTCTTAATTAAATTCCAATTCAAGAATTGATGGTGGGATATCTAATTTAATTAAAACCCAATTCCTTGGTAGATTAATTCTCTTCAACTATTTAGAATTAACTAATTTCTTAGTCTAATTCCAAATAGAATAAGGCATGAATGAACAAAACCCCAAGTAATACCACACAACCAACAATATCTATTCCTAGATTATTGCTTAATCATGGTGTTTATCTCAAGAAGCAACATCACACATGAATTTTCCAATCCTATGCATGACCATCAATTCAATTTATGGTTGATCAAGTCATAAAAACATTAAGAATAGAGATAAACACTCAATCATGAAAGAAAACTTAAATTAAGAATTATAAAATCCAAATAAATCATCCATTCAAGTTACATCATCACTCTAGCTAGGAAGAGTTTAGAAAAAATCAAGAAATAGGAAAACAAAAGATAGGAAAATGTAAACTTCATTGAATCCAAGACAACAAGAATATGAAGATCTTGAATCCTTGCTCCTTGATGATCTCCTTGGCTTTCCTAGGGCTGGAAGCCCTCTTCCCCTAAAGCCTCATCTTTCTTCTAGGACAGAATAAGTCCTTTTATAAGATTTAGAAAACCATAAAGCAATTGAATGTTGCTGCCACTTTTCTTCATAAAAGGTGTTAACTTGAGTTGGACGTATCCCATCAAATCTGGTCAAATCAGTGATAGTGGTCAACATAATATTTGTAGATCTTTTTCTTAACTCTCCATAGTTATCGAAATCATGTCATTTGAACTTCTAGAGTGAAAGTTATGCCCAATTTATTACAATATGTTTGACAGCAAAAGCTTCCCTAATTTGCCTTTAATTAAGTTTTATTGTTTCCTTGAATAGTCTTTGATTGAGTCTCCTTGATTAGCATTTGATTGAGTCTCCTTGATTAGCTTTTGACTAAATCTCGTATTTTCATCCCTTGAAGATTCTCTGCACAAATTACCATAATTACAATAGATTTGTTCAAAGATCAACTTTCCTAAAATAAATAGTAAATAAACATCAATTAGGAGATAAAATCCCACAAAATCATATGATAAATATATGAAATATAAGTATTGAATAAGACTCATCAGTCACACATTGGGTAGTATGGCTTGCCTAGTGGTGTATTTGGGAATTACTCTGGTTCCCATATTTTCTTTCAAGGTACTAATACCTAAAGTGAGTTGTCAAACATTTATTAGTTGTTATTTATATTTAATAGACTTTTAAACATTTATTGTGAAATCAACAACCAATAAATATTTGACAACTTATCCTGGTTACCAAACCCATCAGGGTACCATAGCAACTCCCGGTGTATTTAAGTGGCTTGGTTCTTTCCCCTTAATAGCTAACTTTTAAGGGAGGGTTCTCCAAGTTGTTTAGATGCTTATCACTTACTCACAAGTTTTAAAGTACATGTCATAGTAAAAAACCTCAACCTTATGAGAGGCTCACTTCTCTACAAAATTATCCCAAAACAAATGCTAGATAGACAACACTTAGAGACATCATTAAGATATTTAAATTATAAACTATAAATTCCCAAATTCAGATAAACCACTCAATAAACATGTTTTTGATATTTTGATATACTAAGTTGTAGACATTTTTTTATTACACAACTTATGACTACATATGTTTGGCAGAAAAGATAAAGTTTACATCAAATTCTCTGAGACATTATCGATCAAAGTGTGTCCCGTAAGTACAATCTTTATTTTCAACTATATGTGAAACCTGCCAGCTAAGGAGAAGTACTTATGTATACTGAAACTATTGTATGCTAATGTTTTGAGCTTTCACAGTTGCCTTGTAATTATAGTGACGAGCCAAGAATATGAAATAGCTCATATTTAGCACTCCTAATCCAGCTATGACGAAATAGAAGTACTTTAATCTGCCCTTATTAATATCATTATCCAGCCAGTCAAGTTGGCCATGCTTTCTTGTAAAATCATGCACAATGTTCACTATGAAGCTGCTAAGGTTACTGGCAGCTGATATGGTGAGGCAAACCAAAGAATTTCCTATACTTCTCATGTTATCAGGGGACTCCTTGTTGAAAAACTCTGTGTGTCCAACAGTTGAGAACACCTGAGAAAAGGCATTAAATATGAACTGAGGAGCTAGCCACATTACGGACATGGGTGTAACCCCATCAGATGCTCCTAGTGAAATGGCCAATGCCCTTCTCTTGCGCTCCACCAGCCCCGCAACCACCATTGTTAGAATTCCAAAACCATGTCCAAGTCCAATCCTTTGAAGGGTTGTGAGCCCTCCTTCTTGCTTGGTGATTTTCTCAAGTGCAGGAGAAAGGACTTGATCATAGAATGGGAGGAATACACCTATTGTCAGCAATGTTATTACATTTATTGAGCCTGCATGTATCTCAAAGTTGGGTCCCAGGTGCCTCTCCATTTTCAGGGCTTGTGATATTGGAAATATTGCTAGTTGTCCAATGGGAATGTAGACTATGATACTGGCTATCCATATCGGCATGATTTTAAGCAAGCATTTGAACTCTTCAACTTGTTGGACACTACAAAGTCTCCAGGGATCTCTGCTTGACCCATCAGAGCTCAACTCATTATCCATCATAAGAGCAGCTTTATTTAAGCACCTAAGGAAACAAAAACAATCATATACACAAAGAAATGTAGATTGACAAAGATTTGTTTTTTATCCTAATAAGGATATTATTTACCTAAACTCATTTGTAAGAGGAAGCTTTAGCTCTGCTTCTTTCTTAAATGGAGGGTCATAAAAAGCTCCTTTTGTGTCCTCAGCAGCAGGGAGATGAAGATGGTGTTTGTGTTTAACTGCAACTAAAACTTGAGCTATGCTAGAAAATATGCTTTCCTCAGGCTTAACATAGGCATAAACTTTAGTTCCAGCAAAGAAAAGTATAATTGCAACAAACATAAACATACTGGGCAACCCAAAACCAAGAGTCCAGCTAACGGAGTCTTGGATATAAACTAGTAGAGTTTGGTTGATCAACATGATCACTGTCTGTGTGGTGTAGTACATATTGTAGAAGCTGCTGGTTCCATGCCTTCCTTCAACAGTGGTCAAATCAAATTGGTCAATGGCGAAGGGGATGCTGCATGGCCTAATTCCACCAGTGCCAATGGCTAACCAGAACAGACCAAAAATTAAGACACCCAGTTGGTAATTAGTGTGGCCTGTGCACACTCCAAGCTGCTGTTGTTGAAATGGGCACGGTGAAGGATGAAATTCTGGCACCCAAGCTGTTAGCATTACTATCACCATACCCTAATTAATCAATTTCAGGAATAAAGGTTATAATCCAAATTAGTAAATATTCAGCAGTGTGGTTTTTTTTTTTTTTGTATTGTATATGATGAACATAAGGTATAAATAGTATAAATCCTAAATTAAAACGTACCACAAGACTAGCGAATGATGCTATTGAAATTGTTAGAAATTTTCCCAAATAGGCGTCCGCAACAAAGGCACCAATGAGTGGCACAACATTGGAGACAGCAAACCAAGTGTTCAAAATGTTTGCAGCAAGCACCTGATCCATATTATACTCTTTTATCAAATATATCATGAAGTTTGCTTGTATTCCATACGTTGCCAACCTCTCAATTGTGTCATTTCCTGCACAATTTGAGTTAAGTATAGCCCCACAACTTAATAGAATTTTCAATTGTCAACTTAAAAAAATTAAAACAACAATGTTTTGAGACAGACCTAAAATATAAGGCATTGCCTTCCATCCAGGCTTCCTTACATGTGTCTCTAGCTCTGATTGAACAAGGCTTTCTTCATTTAGCAATTTCTTTTGCAATGATGGCATTGAACTGTGTTTGGTGCTAACAAATGAATTAAGTGAGCACATCCTTTTACAGACATCTCTCACCCCCATTGTTTTTATTGTTTGTGATATGCTCAATAAGTTTTTTAATGCTTGGGTGGAATACATGAAAAGATGTGGATCTTATCTATGTTGTTGACCCATTTTATATGGCTATTAAAGAAGGAATATGAAACCAAAAAATTCTAAACAATCAAGCTTATCTAAACAGGGATGGCCCTGGGGTGGTTGCACTTTCACATAGAAGTTAATTTAGG
Source organism: Styphnolobium japonicum (assembly GCA_023212625.1). Classification (NCBI taxonomy): domain Eukaryota; kingdom Viridiplantae; phylum Streptophyta; class Magnoliopsida; order Fabales; family Fabaceae; genus Styphnolobium; species Styphnolobium japonicum. The sequence continues at coordinate 28,224,256 of JALBWW010000011.1, forward strand.
AAGCTTTCATTATTAGATTTTCTAATGATATTATTGCTTTAGTATATAAAATATTTTATTAATGGAGTTAAAATATTTGCCTCGTTAACAATGTGAGCCACTATCATCTTTTACTTTAACTATAAAATTTTAAACGGTAATAATTGTTAGTATATAAATAATAAAAAATGATGATAATCCATCTAAGTAACATGATATATGTTCACTAATAAAGTAAAAATAGATTGATTATCTTATATTTAGTGTATCAAAGAATCTCTCCATATAAGGAAGATTTGACTTGTGAAAAGAATACTAGGCTATCTTATACATAGATTTAGCTAGTGAATATCCAATAAGCTTTTGGTCTGAAAATAGTATTAGTTGGATCATGTGATCTTTCAAACTTGGAAAATATATACTCTTCACATATTTGTTTTGATGCACCATGTACAATTCAAATAAAGAAAGCCCTAAATGTAACGGAGATTTCTACCAATTCATGCACCCTATATGTGGTGGAAATATTAATTGAATCTAGGGAGAATGTTTGACTCATCAATTTCAGTGATATTTGTTCTAAACATATTTTTGGTGGCTTAGGGTATGTTTAGATACAAGAGTTTGTAGGGAAATTGAGGGAATGGATAATTTTTCATTTTAAGTAAACATTTGATTTGTTTAAAAAAAATAAAAATGAGAGGAATAAAATAAGAAATTATTATGTAACATTCCAATCAACTCCCATTCTTTTTTATAAATTTTTTATAATTCTCTTAATTTAGAAATAAAAAATTATTCATTCCCACCCGTTTCCTTCCAAAATTTTCCATCCTAAACATACCATTATGGTAATTAAACCAGTGCTTTTTTTCTTTTCTTTTCAAAGTATCATTGCTTTTGACAAATTTACATATCATCTCAAAATTACAAAAAAAAATCTCCTTAATTATCACACGTTTATATTACAGAAAGTTGTAAAACTTTTAGAATTCATGTTATTAAAACTATTTAGATGCACATAATTCATGTTATTATTATAAAAACTGGAAATTAAGATTTTACCATTTCTTTGTGGATTATCTTACTTTAGTTTAATTTTTTTCGTTCAATATTAAGATTCTTCATATTGGCTCATATAAATTAAGATTCTATGCATTTATCAAATATGGAATCAAATTTGATGTCCTTTTTTCCTATCATCTTTTTTGTCTTTCTAATTAAATACTGACAACTCAATATAGAAAATGACAACTAAGAGAGAAGTTATTACCAATTAAGATAGAGAAAGATTTTTTTGCTGAATTGTTAACATTTAATTAGAAGAACAGGAATTTCTTTGTCTTTTAATGCAACGACTAGATTAAAGATAATTAAACAAAAAAGAATTTCTCTATTTTTTTGGTAATGTTGCTTTCTTTTGTTTTTAATTACGTTGAGAAGTTAGTATGTACTAATTCGACTCCTGTATGCCTAAAAAAATGCTTTTTGGTACATACATTCTTAATAGGGGCAAAAGAAAAAATATGAATATCAATATAAAAAATTCGAATATTGATTATGAATATGTTATTAAGTTATGTTGAAGTACCGAGATATATTATTTAAATAAATTTTAAAAGTATGTAAATTTTTACGAGTTTAAGAGTATATTTGGGATGGAGGAGGTTGGAAGGAAAATGAGGGGATGCGTAATTTTTTATTTCTAAATTGAGAGAATTAGAATTTTTTTATAAAAATGAATAAGAGATGATTGAAATGTTACATAATAATCACTCATTTTATTCATCTCATTTTATTTTATTTTCAAATAAATGAAATGTTTACTTAAAATGAAAAATTATTCCTCCTCTCGATTTCCCTACAAACACCTGTATCCAAACATACCATAAGAGTTCGATATGCATTAGTTTACTTAAACTCTTGAGTTTTACAACTTGACTATGACATCTTCTACTTTCAAAATGACCTTGGAACGATAGCGTTTAGCATAGAAAATGAGGTAGACAAGATTGTGTGCAAATAATCCTGCTATGAGGAAGTAGTAGTAATCCAATCTGCCTGAGTTGTTGTCGTTGTTCAGCCATTATGTTCTGCCTTGATTTTGGGTAACCATGTGCACAATGTTCATGACCAATGTGGTTGCTTAAGTTGAGCAGTCTAGCACAAAATATTGCATAAAATTGCCTACGCTACTCATTTGCTCTGGCGATTCACAGTTTTACATTTGAGTGTGTCTGATAATGCTGAATAGCTCGCAAAAGCCAGTAGGACATATTGGGAAAGGGGAGCTAGCCACAGGGCAGATAATTTGATGCAATCCCATCAAGTGCATCGCGTGAGATAGCCACACCTCTTCTTCGCCACTCCACCAAGGCATCACTTACCATTGTAAGAATGAGAAGATATTGCCTATTACTTTCTTTGAAGGCCTTTTAGCCCTTCTTTAGGCTAGGTAACTTTTTCCAGAACTGGTTTCACCTAGAGGTCATAGCATGGGATCCATATGCTTGTGGTGATTAGGGCTACTACACTAATTGAATTAATATTTTAAAACACAAAATAAATATTAAATTAATTTATTTATATGCTAGCTCAAGTTTTAAAGTACATGTCATAGTAAAAAACTCAACCTTATGAAAGGCTCGCCTTTCTACAAAATTATCCCAAAACAAATGTTAGAGAGATAACACTTAGAGACATCGTGAATATATTTAAATTATAAATTCTTAATTCCCAAATTCAGATAAACCACTCAATAAACATTTTCTGACATTTTGATATACTAAGCTATGGACAAATTTTTATTACACAACTTATGACTATCTATGTTTGGTAGAAAACAAAAAGTTTACATCAAATCCTCCAAGACATTATCAAAGCTTGTCCTGTAAGTACAATCTTTATTTTCAACTATATGTGTAACCTACCTACTAAGGAGAAGTCCTTATTTATGCTTAAACATTATTGTATGTTGATGTTCTAAGCTTTCACAGTGGCCTTGTAACTGTAGCGACGAGCCAAGAATATGAAATAACCAATATTTAGCACTCCGAATCCGGCTATGATGAAATAGAAGTACTCCAATCTGCCCTTATTAATATCATCGTCTAGCCAGTCAGGTTGGCATTGGTTTCCTGTAAAATTGTGCACAATGTTCACTATAAAGCTGCCGAGGTTACTAGCAACTGATACGTTGAGGCATAGCAAAGAATTTCCTATACTTCTCATGTTATCAGGGGACTCTTTGTTGAAAAACTCAGTATGCCCAACAGTTGACAATACTTGACAAACGGCACTAAATATGAACTGAGGAGCTAGCCACAATACAGACATAGGTGCAACCCCATCAGATGCTCCTCGTGAAATGGACAAAGCCCTTCTCTCGCGCTCCACCAACCCCGCAGCCACCATTGTTAGAATTCCAAAAGCATGTCCAAGTCCAATCCTTTGAAGGGTCGTGAGCCCTCCTTCTTGCTTGGTGATTTTCTCTAATGCTGGAGAAATGACTTGATCATAGAATGGGAGAAATAAACATATAGTCACCAGTGTTATTTCACTTAGTGAGCCTGCATGTATCTCAAAGTTGGGTCCCAGGTGCCTATCCATTTTCAAGGCTTGTGATATTGGAAATATCGATAGTTGTCCTACGGGAATGTAGACTATGATGCTGGATACCCATATCGGCAAGATTTTAAGCATGCATTTTAACTCTTCAACTTGTTGGACGCTACGAAGTCTCCAAGGATCTCTAATTGACCCATCAGAGTTCAATTCGTTCTCCACTACAAGAGCAGCTTTGTTTAAGCACCTAAGCAAACAAAAACAAATCATAAACATGATGAAATGTAGGTTGACCAAGATTTTTTGTTTTTCTATCCTAATAAAGATATTATTTACCTAAACTCATTTGTAAGAGGCAGTTTTTCTTCTGTATCTTTCTCGAGTGGAGGGTCATAAAATGCTCCTTGTGTGTCCTCAGCAGCAGGCAGATGAAGGTGGCGCTTGTGTTTAGCTGCAACTAGCACTTGAGCTATGCTAGAAAATATGCTTCCCCCAGGCTTAACATAGGCATAAACTTTAGTGCCAGCAAAGAAAAGGATAATTGCAAGACACATAAACATACTGGGTAACCCAAAACCAAGAGTCCAGCTAACAGAGTCTTGGATATAAACTAGTAGTGTTTGGCCGATCAACATGATCGCTGTCTGTGTAGTGTAGTACATATTGTAGAAGCTGCTGGTTCCATTCCTTCCTTCAACAGTGGTCAAATCAAATTGGTCAACGGCGAAGGGAATGCTGCATGGCCTAATTCCACCAGTGCCTATGGATAACCAGAACAGACCAAAAACTAAGACACCCAGTTGGAAATTAGTGTGGCCCGTGCACACTCCAAGTTGCTGCTGCTGAAGTGGGCATGGTAAAGGATGAAATTCTGGCACCCAGGCTGTTAGCATTAATATCACCATACCCTAATCAATTTCAAGAATAAAGGTTATAATCCAAATTAAAAAATATTCAGTAGTGATTTTATTGTACTGTATCTGATAAACATAGGGTATAAATAGTACGTATAACCAACCTAAATGAAATGAAAACATACCAAAAGACTAGCGAAGGATGCTATGGTAATTGTTAGAAATTTTCCCAAATAGGAATCAGCAACAAAGGCACCAATGAGTGGCACAACATTGGAGACAGCAAACCAAGTGTTCAAAATGTTTGAAGCAAGCACCTGATCCATGTTATACTCTCTCATCAAATACACCATGAAGTTTGCTTGTAGTCCCATCGTTACCAACCTCTCAATTGTGTCATTTCCTGCACAATTTTAAGTTAATTATAGCCCCACAACTTAATAGAACTGTCAAGTGTAAACTTCAAAAATTAAAACGATAATGTTTAGAGACAGGCCTAAAATATAAGGCATTGTTGCCTTCCATCCAGGCCTCCTTTTGTGTGTCTCTAGCTCTGATTCAACAAGGCTTTCTTCATCTAGCAATTTCTTTTGCAGTGATGGCATCGAACAATATTTGGTGCTAGAAAATGAATTGAGTGAGCACATCCTTTTACAGACATCTCTCACCCCCATTGTTTTTCTTCTTTGTGATATGCTCAATTATTTTTCAATGCTTGGGTGGAAAATGTGAAAAGTTGTGGATCTTATCTGTGCCGTTCACCTATTTATATAGGACTTAACGAAGGAATATACAACCAAAAAAATCTGAACAATCAAGCTTATTTGAAAGGGGATGTCCCTGGGATGCATTGCACTTTCACTTGAAAGTTAATTTAGGAAGCTTTCATTGACTAGATTTCCCAATGACATTGCTTTAGTATATAATATATAATTTATTATTAATGGGGATAAAACATTCTTCTTACATTTTAGCTATGTGCCACGTTATATATGTAAGCCACTATCTTCTTTTACTTTAACTGTAAAATTTAATATTTTAAATGGTAATAATTGTTAATTAGTGTATAGATAATAAAAGATAAGAGTACTACACATAGCTAATATGACACATGTTCAATAGTAAAGTGAATGAAGATTATCAGACACTTTGTGTATCAAACAATCTTTCCATACGAGGAAGATTTGGCTAGTGAAAAGAATATTAGGCTATCTCATACATAGATTTGGCTAGTGAATATCTAATAAGCTTTTGGTCTGAAAATAGTATTAGTTGGATCAAGAGATCATTCAAACTTGGAAAATATCTATTCTTCACATATTTTGATTACAATTCCAATAAAGAAAGCCCTAAATATAACGGATATTTATATCGATTCATGCACGTAATATGTGGTGGAACTATTAATTGAAAGTGGGGAGAATGTTTGACTCGTCAATTTCGGTGATATATGTTAAGTGCATATTTCTGGTGGTGTAAGGTAAACCGGTGCTTTTTATTTTTGTTGCATCATCGTTTTTTACACATTTATATATCTTCCCAAAATTACAAAAAACATCTTAACTAGCACACGTCTATATTATAGAAAGTTGTAAAACTTTTAGATTTCATGTTATTAAAACTATTTAGATGCACACAATTCATGTTATTATTATAAAATCTGGAAATTAAGATTTTACAATTTTTCTGTGGTTTAGTTTACTTTAGTTTTAATTGTTTTTGGTTCGATATTAAGATTCTTCGTATTGGCTCGTACAAAGATTCTATGCATGTATCAAATATCAACCTTTTTCTTTGGGTTTTAATGCAACCACTAGATTTAAGATAATTAACCAAAACAAAAAATTTCCTCCATTTTTGTCTTTATTAGATTAGGAGTTGCTTGTATACTTATCTAATAAGTAACTCAAGATGATTGGACTAATATATAAGGTGTTGTGCTTTTTGCATTGACTACTCAAGTTCTAATTTTAAGCCACCAAAAGATTAATATGACATCCTATAATAAATAAGACAATTTAAAAAAATAAACTGATTAAACCTATATAAGTTTTTTTAACTCTTTTATTTTAAATCAAAGTGCAAATTACATTTATCTACTTTGTGATTGGATACATGCATTAAGCTTACTTCCACTTTTAGAAATTACAATCTCTTCTATATATATATACAGTACAGTAAACTAACTAAAATGAGGGTTCTATATTTCTGAAAATTTAAAATATTTGTTTGGTAAAAACTAAAAGTATAGGTGGTTACTACAACTTCAAAAAATATAAGAAAAGTTAATGTATACTTTCATTAAATAATAACCAACTGAGCATAATTTAATTGGTATTTCTCATAATCTTTACTTGGGGTTGTAGTGGAGATTCAATCTCTCATATCCCATGACATTGCATTAAAATTTTTATGACCAAGTGGTTAGAAGTTTGATCATTGCCGCTCTTATTTTGATATAAAATCATTCAAGAGCCTTCAACTAATAGCTTAAATTTTTTAGAAAGTTGGTTCATTACATTCTCAAACATTAAATTATCTAAAAAAAATTTAAAAGTTTCAACAAAATTTTAAAAATTTTAAGAAATGTTTTGAGATTTGGACCATGTCCCCCAACAGTTCCCCTTGGCCCTGCCACTGATGACTACAAGTCCTCTTCTGCATTTTTTATCTCTTTTGGCAAACACCTTTTCATCTCCTGGAGATCCTGCAAACAAACATGCAGTTGCATGGTCTTCAACTCTGGTTGAATAGAAGGCCCTTACAATAACTGCTGTTGAGTTAGCATGGACATGGGTTCAAGCCTTCAAGAGCTTTGTATTACTCTACCCCACGCACCCACCATCTACTGTAATATATTGGTGCAACCACCCTCAGCATGGAACATATATATCTCATTTTTTCATGATAGAGTCAAACAGTGTCATCTCAGAATATCTCTTGTTTGAACTTTGAACCAAAGAGCACCTGACAGATGCCCTCTCACCAAGTAGCTGTCCAAAGAACTAAAGAACCAAAGCCAAACATAATCTTTGTGTGTTTCGCTAATTATGGGTCATTGGGTAAGACAACACTAATTATTATCTTGTAGGAACTAGGTTAGAGGACGTGACTTAGTGGGTAATTGACCAAGTGGATGTCATTTTAGAAATATTTTACTAAATTGGTATTCTTTTCAAATTATTTACTAATATGGGGTTTTTTTGTCATGTCATATTTTTTTATTTTTTTTATTTTACACATGTGGCACTTAGTTAGTTCATTTGGAGCAAGTGATGTGACACGTGGCACTTGCGTCAAATGAACTAGCGCAAGTGATAAGAAGTTGACACGTGGTGTCGTTTAGCCGCAGTTTTTACAAAAATCACGGCAAAACGACCTTTTTAAAAAAAAAAAATTCGTTTCCTCTTTCTTTTAAAAGTGAGAGGGTGATGAATTGAACCCACATACCTTTATGTGGGTGATAACTTTACCACTACACCTGATGACTTTTTGAAATTTAAATGTAAATTATCATATATATATATATATATATTAATTATCCTTAAATGATATTTGTATCAGTATTACCTTAAATAATTAGTTAAAATTTTCAAATTTCCATATAACTTGGGCCGTCAAAATGATCCAATATCGTCGAGTCGGCCTGTTTACCTGAATAGATTATGCAAGTCGGACTTTAAGATTAATGACTCGTAAAAACGGGAATAATTTTCGATCGACTTATTTAACACGTGAGTTAAACGGGCTAACTCGCAGGGCGCCCATGTAATACGCGGGTGGCCTGCGGGTTGGCTCGTTTAACTTGCGGGGTTGATCTAAAATTATTCCCGTTTTTACGGGTTATTAATTTTGAATCTCCACTCGTATAATTTATACGGGGTTAACGGGTCGACCTGACGAGGTTAGACATTTTGACGGCTCAAATTATATGTAAATTTGAAAATTTTAAGAGTAACATCAATACAAATATCATTTACTAATAATTAATATATATATATATATATTATAATTTACATTCATAGGTCAAAAAATTCAATTGGTATATTGGTAAAGTTAGCACCCACCAAAGGTAGGTGGGTGCAATTCCTCACCATGTCACTTTAAAAAGAAAGATGAATCAAAATAATTAAAAAAAAAGTTGTTTAGCTGCGGTTTTTGTAAAAACTGCGGCTAAACTACACCACGTGTCAACTTCTCATCACTTACGCTAGTCCATTTTGCGCAAGTGTCACGTGTCACATCACTTGTGCCAAATGAACTAGCGTAAGTGCCACATGTGTAAAATAAAAAAAATAAAAAAATATGACATGGCAGAAACAACCCCATATTAATAAATAATTTAAAAACAGTACCAATTTAATAAAATGTTTTCAAAATGACACCCACTTGATCAATTACCGTGACTTAGTAGGCTTCGGTTAAAAAAATACTTATTATGGTAGACCCGACTTAAGGGGCGCTGGGTCAAGATATGTATGATAATTGAGTAGTGAAGAATTTACCTTCAAGTACTTAGTAGCACAACTTCCAAGTACACGTGCGACCCTTTCACTTTTTTAAGAATTTTGTGACGCCTTATTAAGGTCGCCACTAATTACAATATGTTTTTGTGATCTCTTTTTATTTGTTGTTAATGAATTTTTGTGTCTCCTTCTAATGCATGGTGACGACTTTTTAACACTCTACAAAGGTATTCATAACCAAACCAAACCAAACATATTAAAACAAAAAAAAAATCAAACTGAAAAATAAAAAATCAAACAAAACTGGTTAATTTTGATTTTGTTTAGTTTTTTTTTATGAAAACTGATTGGTTTGATTCAGTTTTTAATTTTCATTTATCCAACCAAACCAAACTAAATTAAACTAAACTCATATAATTATTTATATATTTTTTATAATTTACATACTTATAAATGATTATATTTAAATTTCTTATTGTTTCTATAAATATTTTTAAGTTAATTTATTGTTTATAATTATGCAATGATATTTTTATTAGGATTTTTACCAAATTTTTTTTAATTGGTCTATTAAAAGAATAAAGTGAAGTTGTGTATGAATTTTTTTAAGAAAAAAATATTTAGTCAAAAATCGATTGGATCGAACTGAACTAAACCAATTGCAATTAGTTCAGTTCGGTTATATTCGGTTCTTCAATTTAAAAAAAAATCAATTGGTTCTTGATACATAAAAATTGATTAGTTTGATTCGGATAATTTTTCTCTCCAAAACCAAATCAATGCACACTGCGAACACCTTTACTCTACATTGATATTTTTTTTGTAATCATTAAAAGATAACTTTTTTGTGATGACACTTTAGGACCGTCATTGAAAAGTGATTCTTTTGTGAAAATATTTTTGTTGGTATCTAAAATTAAAATGCAACTGAAATTCTGCGACAAGTTCAAAAAGTGGCCACAAAATAGTACCTTGTAGGGACGACTTTTAAGTCAAAATTCATTTTCTTGTAGTGTAGGTTAGGTAGTCTAAGAGGAGCATACGACTTATCTTATTTTTGGCATACTTTAACCTAATTTATTTATTAAATAAGTCAGATTTAGATTTTTAAAAATGTATATTTAGTTAAATAGGACAATGCCTTAGCCTTTGAAAAGACATATTTAACCTAATAAGTTGGTCTACTTATTTATTATATATACATATAATTAAAAAATTCTAATACTTATATAATTTATTGGTTATATATTAATAGGAGTGTTCATATCTAAATAAAACTGATCTAAATCAAACAAAACTAATTAATTTTAACTTTTTTTTATGAAAATTGATCGATTAGGTTTGATTTTTAATTTTTATGTACGAAACTAAGCTAAACCAAACTGAATTTATATAATTATTTATATATTTGTTTATAATTTATATACTCATAAATGATTATATTTTAATTTATTGTTGTTACTATAAAAAAAATTAGGCCAATTTATTGTTAATAATTATTTAATGATGTTTTTATTAATATTTTTATGCCAATTTATTTTTAATTGGACCCTAGAAAAAAAAAGTGTAGCCAAAAATTGATTGTGCAAAATCAAACCAAGCCAATTGTGATTGGTTTCATTTGATTTTTTAATTAAAAATAAATCAATTAGTTCTTAATATAAAAAAGTTGATTGATTTAATTTAGATAATTTTTCCTACAAAACAGATTTGGTTGAGACTGGTAAGACATCATGACTCAATGATTGATCCAAATCAAACTCAACACTAGACATTAGTTATAATCAACTTTGATTTTATAAATGTAATGCTTTTCTCTTTCGATTGTGGTCATTTATTTATTTTTTCTAAATAGGCTTAGTTTCACCACTTGTTTTCTTGCAGATGCTAGCATATAGGTTTTTCCTCGTATTGTAAAAATGGCATTTTGGTATTCTAAGAGGAGCACCCTCCCGTAATCGAAATTTCATGGTAGGAAAATTCTTCAGCGTAGGTATTTCGGTGAGCCCATTAAAAGCCCAAGTAAGTTAAAGAGCGGAGTTGGGGTAGTTAATAGTTATTGGGCTCCGTGAGATATATCGATCCTCATTCCTCAAGCAGACAATTCTCCAGGAGATAACTGGATGGAAGTGTGAAGCAATGAAGCATGACATTTTTTTATATAAAGATGAAATTTCTACCAGTTGAACTACATATATGTGTCGATTTATATTCACTGTCACTCTCAACTTAAAGTTTTACAGACATTAATTTACATAATTAATTATAAATAAATTAATAATAAGAAACCAAAATCTTTAAAAATAAGTTATTTCTTATGAGTAAGAAATAGCTATAAAGAGGATTTTTTTTAGGGTTTGATTGATTGCATAGGTAAAAGGTGAGAAGATGAAAAAAAAAAAGATTGAGTGAAAATGATTTTTCAAACTAAAATTATGGACATAAGTGAAAATGAGTTCGTTTTGTTTTTTATATTGTCGTATTTTTGTTATATAAAAATAAGTGTAAAACGACTTTCATTGTAAACTTTTTACTTTTTCACTTTACGTGTATTCAACCAAGCATAGCCTAAAAATTGAAGGACTATTTACTAATATATACTAAGACCCAAAAGTTGAAAGAAAAACTTAAATTAATGTTTAAATTTTGATGAAACAAAATTGAATCTTTTAAAGTGAAGAGTATAGATGATAAATTACACAATTGCAATAATTGATTAGAAAATTAAGAGTTTAAAATTTTATAAAATACAACTAAATAAATAACATTTCATTAGTACATAAAAATACATTCCCTTAATTTTTTATCAACAATTATAATTTTTTATTTTATTTTCTAAAATACAACCTCAAGTACCAAATCCTAATTATATTCACTCAAATTATTTCCATAAGATGAATGCAATGTTTCTACAGTTTTCACAAGTGTTTGCAAGAATCAATCATTATTTATTTATTTATTTTTGTTTTCCACACCAAGAATGGTTTCACTGATTCACTCATCATTTAATTTTCGTCCATGTCCATTACCCTCTCCACGTCTGTCTCTGTTATATTATTATGTGGTCAGACACGACGCCAACTTCTAGGGGCAGTCGTAGTTGTCAGCGCCATTCATCCATTGGGCTCAAACCCCACAGCGCATCACAGATAATATATGCTTTTTTTTTTATCAGAGATAATATATGCTTATTTATTTTGGTATCTAAATTTTAGAATTACTTTCTTGTTTATTTATTTTTTCTGAATATTAATATTTAAATTGAAATGTAAAGAATCTTTCTTCATTATGATTTAAGTTTTTTTAAAAAAATTATGTATTTTTAAACTTACTAATACCATTCTTTAAACTTAAAAAAATAATATATAATAATTACTTTGTTAACATTTTATTTAAATTACTAATAAAAAAGTAATCACTTGATTGAATCACTTGATTATATATATTATTTTTTATTAATTTCTTATTAAATTATTAATATTTATTTTTATTTTTAAACTTATTTTTTAACACCACCACCGTATTTTTAAAAAATTTCAAAAGTGTTATAAAATTAATAAGTGCTTTAAGAAAATAGACTTAAGGACAATTTACAGAATTAATATTAATAATTTAATTTAAATTTAGTGAAAAAACTAACATGCGTAGTCATGTGACTACTTTTTTTAATAATTTGAATAAAAGATTAACATGAAGGTTATTATACACTATTTTATTAGTTTAGAGAGTTGTGTTAATAAATTTAAAAATATAAGAAATTTTTTTAAACTTTACTAATAATTAAGAGAAATTTATTTTATTTTAGCCTAATATTTAAAATAAGTTATTAAATAATTATTAATTATTAATTATTAATTATATTTAATGAACCTTATTTATTATAAAAATAAACATTTGATAATTTATTTTAAATATGATAGCAACTTCCTTAATATATTTTTCAAAATTACTGATATCTTAATTAATTGTTAAACCTTTATGATTTTTAGCCCTAACTTTTCGACGGACCTCGCCACAGGATACAAGGCATTCTAGCGTTGTGAGAAAGAGTGGGTCCAATAATAATATTGAATGGAAAGCTCAAGGTTGAGATTAGAGGTGTCAGTTACATCATTCTATTTAATATGTGATAATGTATGTTATCAGATTAAAAATTAAAATTTTTTTATTAAAATTTAAATCAAATTTAATGATTAAAAAATTAGTGAGAGTAATACTCTCTGAGTATATTAAAAAATTTTGTCAAAATGAGTCGAATCTGATGGGCCAATCTAAATAATTCAATGAAAAATGTGAGTTAGGCTAAAAATATCTTAAGCTGAACTAATTATGAGAAGGCCCAACGAGCCCAAAAATAGGGCGGCCCAATGCGGTCCAACTTGGCTAGTCACGTTGCAGGGCAACCCTGCAACCTACTAGCATGGCAATGTTAAATTTCTTTCGTGTATTATATATTTAATTTTATTATTATTTATTTATATATTTGTTTGACTAGCTTCTTTTGTTTATCTTAATCTTTCTTTTTTCTCTATTTGTTTATGATATTCATTTGTTATAGTTACTTGAATTGACTAATTTATAATTCAAGAGTTGCTTTATAGATATATCTTAAATTATTAGTGCAAAAAATAATATAATAATATTGACTGCTTATGTTGATAGCACATAATATAATTTGTTACACTTGTATTTAATTTGCATACATAACTTTTGTGAGTTTTGATTAATATAGAAGTTTTTATTTATCGTTAGCTTATTATTATAAATATGGAAAAAAAGTCAATCCATATTTATATAAGACCTAACGCACAGCTTACATAAGACTGACCTGGCCCACAACTTACATAAGATTGAGTTGGGCTAGCTATTTACTAGCTTGTATATGCTGTGGGCCGACCTAGCCTAGCACAAATTTAGCTTGGTCCTACACAGGTTGGCCCAAATGGGTCAAGCCGGTTCAAATTGACACATCTAGTTAAGAGACTTGCGTTTTCACTAGCAAAGTCCAACATTTGTTCGTTGTTTTTTAAATTTAGTGAAATTCAAACATTTATTATGAAAATTAACAAATAATAAATATTTAATAACTCATCATAACTTTCAGGTGTTTGGTTTATTTTTATTTTTTTCAATTAATATATTTTTATTATAATTACAAAAATATTATTTTAATTTAATTTTGTTTTGTCTTTAAAATTTTGTAAAGAAAATGATGAAAACTTCAAAATGTTATTTTCGTCATTCTTTGTGTGGAATTTTGAAAACAAAAAATGAAATGAAAATAATGTAACATTTTTATAATTAGAATGAAAATATATCAACTAAAAATAAAAAGAAAAAATGAACCAAGCTCCTCCTTATTTTTGTGTTTTCTTGTTTACGTTTTCAAAAATCAAAAACAAAAAACAAGCCTGAAAACATATTTGTTAGAATTTTAGTGAAAATGTTTTTAAGAAATATTTCTTAAAATATGATCAAAACTGAAAACAATAAATAATCATTTTCATTATTTATGAAAATAATAAGTTAAAAGCATAGTGATTATAATAAAAATTATATGTCAACGAGGGTTGATTTAAATGATAGAATCTAACAGCCTAAATGAATATGTATTGGGTTCAATTTATGTTAATAATCATTAATTGATAAATCACTTATAATTATCATCTTTATTGAAACTTGTAATATGTCTTCTCCTTGAAATGAGGTAACATTTCTTTCTCATAAACTTTTAGTTAACACAAAAAATATGAATTTAATTTTGATTTATTGTTAGTTTAAAAAATTTTATAATGTCACTTAATCATGTATTGTCAACTCATTAAAAGAATTTGACTATTATAATAACTACATCAAAATTTTAATACTTTTAATGATGTGTCAATACATGATTAAATGACAGTGTAAAGAAATTTTATTTTAATAATAAATTTAAATTAAATCCAAAAAATATATCAATCAAATATGTTTTCTTAAATTTAAATTTTGAAAATAAAAATTAATAATCTCAAAAGTAAAAATTTAAAATGAAGACATAAAAATATTTTATCAAACCAAACACAAAACTTTGAGTTCAACTCGTATTAATAATTTTTTTATTAATATATCATCTATCACCGTAAACTATTCCGTCGAGCAATTCTCAATTTCTCATTATGCTTATAACTTACCCACCACATCTATGCGATTGCAACTTCGAGCATCAACACGTGCTACGCACGTGGCCCATGGGCCCAAGAAAACGACCCTACTCCGCTGACATCATCCACAAAAGTAGATGGACACCTGTGTCCTGTCAAAGAAAAGCCCATGGCCCATGTCCCCTTACACTACACTTGTCCACCGGGCCCGCCTTTCATCTTTAAACCAGCACCACTTGTTTTCCGCCACGTACCCCCACAATAGTCTCCAACTTGCTGGGGCCCGCCACGTCATGATCCGTGAACCAGTTACATCCGACACGTGGATGGCTCCGATGCCTTGGACACGTGGCGATTGAATAGGGTGGGTTTCAGGAATGAGATTGGTGGTGGTGGGCCAGAGAAACATCTTTTGGAAAAGTGTGGGGTTTGGGTAATATTGGTAAGGGAAGCGACACGAATGGCTCTTTCAGCCTTTCAGGTTTCTTTCAAGTCTTTTCTGCTCTGCTACACACATTTTTTCTTCCTTTTTCTTCTTTTGGTTTGCAAAAATACCAAACCAGCTACTTTCTTTGTTATAGTAACAATGAATACCAAGATTTCTTGTTTAGCAATTATCATGATGAACTTCACTGTTGGATCTTATGGAATGGAATGATGGATGATATTGATTTTTGAAATAGCTTTGTTTGATTTCTTTTATTAGGTTAGGTGCAAAATGAATTATACATTCTACTATTGGGATTATTTAACATTTTTTAAGATAAATTTTATGTTATATTTTTTTTAGCTTATTTTGAAGAGAGAGAGTAATTAATTGTGTGAATAATATTATTTTTAAAATTTATAATTATGATCTAATTGCTTTTCTCGATGAAATCATATATACATGATTAAAGTAAAATAGTATGAAATACTCAGTGAAATTAGTAGTGGTGATTTCTTTAAAAATTTGATGAAACACTTTGTCTTCCACTACTTTTAGATTTATTTTAAAAAATTTTATTAATTTTGATTGGATTGTTAAGGGCAAGAAAGTGACAATAAAGAGTGTGAAACGTTAGAGCAGAAACAAAAGTGGTTCATGTTAATTCATATGGATTTTGAAAAAAACCTTAGTACACACGCATATTCTAGTTTGTTCACTATATTTATAAAAATAATAATTATTTTAATATTATAAATACAAATTTTGTTAAACTGCAAATGCTTATTAGTCTAATGATCTCTGATCCATCTTATGAACTATCTGTACTGAAAAATATTTAAAAAGATCTTTTAACTTCTGTTATTCAGAATGTTATTTGTAACATCAACCTTAATATTCATAGGCTTCATCGTATATTAATATTATTATTATTTTTCAAATTATAGAATTGATATTTTTTGAGGTGTTAATATGATATGAAACAATTTATAATTGTTTTCAAATTTTTTTACAGTGTTATATTAAAACTTATTAGATATAATTTAATAAAAGTTAATTCCAAATTTTATAAAAATTTATATAAAAACATGATATAAATTTTGTCAATAAATATTTGTGTTTTCGATATAATATGACTAATATATTCCGTGGAGCTTCAACCACCTTTCATTATTTTTATAAACTGATTTTACCTATGATTATCTATTCACGCCGTTGTCTACTTCATGATAGGATCATTATCATTCTCTTGTACACATGGCCGCTTTCTGAAAGCAAAACATATTCCTTACTTTTCCTTCTATCAATAGGCAACCAAAAAAATCAAAGCTAAATGGGAGATGTGAGTCATCTATTGGCCTCAGCCCTCAGGTGTCAGGTGGCAAAAAAGAGCACTAATCAATCTCCATAAAAATATGATGTGAAATTGGATAGCGACTCAGATAGAAGTACCAAGAGTAAAAATGGAACAATATATAATCATTGAAACAACGTGGCGAGTTAACACATTGATGAATTACTGAATCCGTTTTCTTTCTTCTTCACTTATTTCCACTTAGCTTATTGCATTTCTACTAAACATGCAACAATAAGATTTTGGATTAACTGTAAAGGTTGACTCTCATAAAATTTGATAAAGATGAGGTGATGGGTCGTATTTGTAGCGTATATGATGGATTTTTAATATTATGTGGACAAACATACACACGTGTATTAAAACTCATATTAATTAAACATTAAATAATATAGAGCATCTACTAATTTAGTCTATTGTGATCATTTTGTTATTAGAATTAATATAAGTACTTAAGTATATCATGGGTTGTGGTAATGTGATATTGTGTATGAGTTTTTCATTATGAGTAAGTTAACTTGTATTGTAAAATACAAAAGAGGTATTTGCTCTTATCTTATGGAAGCATTTGATTCAAGTTTTTAAAAAAATTCTCAAAAATAATATGGCCAAGAATGGTATTCACATGAATGATAATTACTATATTTAATTAATCAAAAATATTCTTGGGAATGTTTTCGACTGACGACAAGTCGATCGTGGCCCAAGTCGCCAACGATTGTCATTTGCCAGCGATGGTGGTGTGTGGTCGGATTCTGGTTACCGAAAGTAGTGGCTGAAGTCGCCAGCTAGCGTCTACCAACCCCTGGGTGGCCTGTGACCGACGTAGTGGCAGAAGTCGCAGGCAGCAAGGGATGACCAAATTTCGATGATTGCGCGCGTTGATCAAAGTCGTTAGCCATCATCAACTTCTGGGGGCACGGGTGGTAGTCAGATTCTGGTGACTGACACGGTGACCAGCATGGTAGCCAAAGTCTTTGGCCACCGTCAATCGCTGGCAGTGACAGGATTCCATGACCGACGAGGTGGTTGAAGTCGTCGATCACCATAAACTATCAACAAAAACAAGGTTGGTTAGATTTCGGTCACTGGCATGATGGCTAAAGTCACTGGCGGTGGCAGAGATTGTCAGATTTTGGTGATTGGCTACCCAGAACAGTGGTCAATGGCAATTGTCAACAATGACGTGGCGGTAGTTGGTTGATAACATGATAATAGAATGGTAGATATTTTGGACATTTCACAGGACAAAAATATTTTCATGTTATGAGAATGTTAAACAAAAATCATTCCCGAGAATCATTTTTGGATGATAAAAATTTATCAAAACTTGTACCAAATATGAGAATCCAACATTCATAGGTAAAGATTATCAAGAATGAAAAAACAATCCACGAATTAAATGCCCTGTATATGTATTGTGGTTGCTCCATTGAGACCATATGCATCAAGAGGCATATGTGGAATGAGAGGAATTCTCTCTCGAAGGCTTCAAGAACTTCCCAAATCAATTTTTTCAAGCATTCAACAAGTAAATCTTTAGATTTGGTATTGTAAGTCATGTAATCTTAGTTATTGTGATTTTGGTTTGGAAGTATAAAGCTAAGATAATGAGAGAGTCATGTCCAAGGTTTTAAATCACGGTTACAGTTGCGGTCGCAGTCGCATTGCGGCTAACGCAGCTGATGCGGGCTAATATCAGTCAATGCAAACCACAATTGTGGGGTATCACGGTTGCAGCGGCCACCGCAACCGATATGTCACGGCCGCATCAGGTGATGTGGTCCAAGATTTAAAACCCTGATCATGTCTATTAATTCTTGGCCACTGGTTTTTACCACAAGGGTGAGCGTCGTATTATAATTCGACTGTCTTGAGAGTTTACATATGCTTTAAGATTATGTCCCTAGAAAATGTATCCAAAGTTCCAAACAGAAAAAAAAAATGGATAAGAAGGATTTTTAGATGAGGAACAATAAGTATAAAAACATATTTGGTTTGCCTGTTTTCTTTTCCATTTTTGATGAAAATAACAAATGGATTTGAAAATATCTGTGGTTGAGTTTTAATGAAATTATTTTTTAGAAAACATTTTTTAAAATTGATCCAATCTGAAAATGAAAATCTAAATTTGAAAAGATGAAAATGAAAATCATTTTCAAAACATGAAAATAGAAAACGAAAACAGAAAATATTTTCTTAAACCAAACATGCTCTAAAAATTTAATTTTTATTCATTGACAATCAAAAAATTTATGTGGAGTCACCTATTTAAAAAATAACTTAAAATATTTACTACGTTTTAATAAGAGATAATTAAGGAAGAAAAAAGTTACACAAGCCTATGTTTAGAAGATTTTTAAGGACGGGAATGGAAGATGATGAGTTCTCTTTGCTCTTTCAAGATCTCAAAATTCTTTTTACTGAAATTAGAGGATATAAGTTAGACAAATAGTTTACTTTAAATTAAATAAAATGAAATAATTATTTTTTTTTATTATTTTAATTTTAACTTCCAAATAAGGAGAGAGAGTTCTCCTAATTCCTCTTTTAAAAATTCAAATAAGAAAAAGTAATTCTTCTTCTAACCTCTTCTCTTTTTTTTTCTCTGTTAATTTCTACTCTTTTGTTAAAAAATTTCTAAGCATATTAGAAATGAAAAACCTTATTTATTATAATGATGTCATACTTTCTTATTTATTGAAAGTATAAATAATTTTACATTGTAAGTGAAATTAATTTGAACGCAAACTATTCGTTAATGTTTCGGTAACCAAAACTAAGGTTCTTAATGCATTGAATGATTTAGTCAGATGACAGATTAAATTCTCCCAAGAAGAATATTTGTCTAAGCCCCTTTTAGTCGAGGTTTTCCAAGAATAAAGACTCCTATGTAATGTTCAGAGAGGACCTTCGCATGTTGTCAACGACAATACACCTTTTTATTTGAGCAAAAAAAGAAAAAAAAAAAGTGTGTGATGATCTACCATGAATGAAGGTTTTGTACAATATCTAATTTCTATGCAGGAAAATAGTATAAAAAACAATTATATAAGAAAATTATGTGCAACTATAACTTTCTTAACGAGTCTTCTTTACTTGTACCCTTAGAGGTTTAATTTGGCATTTTCATTAACTACTCGTGTTCGGTCCTTTCTTAGGGGCTCAAATCAATCACAAAAGTACTTATGCGCACACACACACACACACACGCACGCACTCTTGAAAGCAGTTCAATGATAGTTCATTAGTTTGTCTTTACCTTACTCACATTCGAGACTGAAAAGTCTCAAACCCATAACATTTTTTTCACCAAATGGCAGAACAGTTAGCTTTATGATTAGGCCATAACCTTCTAGTGGTCCTCCTACAAATTTAGTCTCTGTTAATGTACATCTACCTTCCAAATACTAATTCATCTCCATCAGTTTTTGTTTTTAAGCCACAACCTATCTTTTTGATGGTATCCATTAGCCAGTAAGTACCGGGTAGTGTTAATGATCCGTGAGCTTCACTTAGTTAGATCCCAAGCTACAAGAAAGGAAAAGGGAACAGACGCCAAACAGCTAAACTTAACAACCTTTCACCAAAATCAAATGCCAAATAAAAAAAAAACTTTTGACTTTAGCTGTATAAAGCTACAAAGCAATGACCTTTGACAAAATAGATGCAAGAGCATGACATTGTTGACTACTCTGTTTCAATTTCTACAGTACATGATGTCTTTGAAAGTTCTATGGCAAGTAGAATTGAAGGGTATGTAATAGAATGGAATAAATTATATGGAATAAAATTTTATAGTATTATTTGAATGTTTAATGATGGAGTAGAAAAAAAATTTATTTTTTTGTTTAAAAGTTTTAGTATAAATAAATATAATGACAAGAATTAAAAATTTATTATTCTTATATTACCTTTATTTTAAATAAAAAAAATAAGGATTAAAGACAAAAAAAAAATTTAATAACTCATTTTATCCCTTATCCTTAATGAGAAAATAAAATAACATGAAGAGGATGGAATCCTCCTATTTCATTTCTTTTCATCTTCTTTTTAAATATCCAAACAATGATACTCTTTATTATTTCATTTCATTTTATTCCTTATTACTAATCCAAACGTACAATGAGAGGAGTTTAGAGGAAAAGAGAAATGAGAAGTAATTTATTTTTTTCTAAATTAAAAAAATTATAAAATATTTATAAAAGTGAATAAGAAATTATCGAAATGTTACATGATAATCTTTTATTTTAAAAAATTCTCGAGAAAGTTTACTTAAAATAAAAAATTATCTATTTTTTTTATTTCCCTCTAAACTCCTTTATCCAAACATACACTAAGTCTCTAACTCATTATAACAACAGAATTGTCAATTAACTAACACAACTTTTACGGTTATATGTTTAATTTCTGCTCTAGCTCTTTTTTCTTATTTTCTACAAGATTTCTTATATAAGAAAATATTAACAAAAAAAAACCCTTTTTTCGGTTACACGAAAAAACCCTTTCATCACTAGATTTAAAGCACAGAATTCTTAACTACACTTGAATCTAGCACTCTATAAAAAAAGATTCACGTGAATTATGTCAAACACATAAGCCATCCCTGAAAGTTGCTTCCATTTATAATTTGACAATGAATGATGTAAATCATTGAGTAAAATATTAAAGCAGATAATATTTTAAAGGGTGAGACACTTCACATGAACTTTACTATGGGCGAAACATAGAGCAACAGCAAACATATTCAATACCGGACAAAATTTTCTTGAAGAAGCAGAAGCATGGGTTTAATACCAAGAATGAACTTGAAATATTTTAATGCTTAAATTAGACAATGCTGTCAACATCCTGAATGAGCTAGCGGGGGCTAGAATGTCCTCACCAATCCAATTTGTTCAAGTGAACCACACCAGAATCTTGACTTCTATGGCAAGGTTTAGTATTTCACCATATTTTTCATGCGTTTCTTTTTTCTTCCTTGGGTTTCAATGTTAAATTTGTTCACAAAGTCACGCTTGCTACGATAAGTTTAATATCACTCGTGAGGATGTAATTTCTTATGGGGCAAGTATCAAGCAGTTAATGTTCAAGCAACTTTCATGAGCTTCATTGAGTCTCACTTCTGTTCATCCAAGTTGCCTCAATGGCATACGGTTTATGGCATCATTTTCAATGTGAATTGTAAACCTTATCAGATGGGGAATGCTCAATTGTTTAAAAATTAAAACTTGATTAGTCCACTCTTCTGTCCCATCAAAGATAGAAATTTGATATAATTTTTTTTTTATTGTAGCCTAGGCTCAAGAAATTTTACCTAGGTAAATAGTAGGACTTGAATCTATGAATGCACCTTGTTTATGCATGTACTTAAACAACGGTAAATTAAAGGTGTCACTAAAGAGTGCGATGTGAAAGATTTTGACGCAAGTATAATGGTGGAGGAGGAAACATTAATAATGTAGCTATCAGAGACAATGTGTGGCTTGACACATTATTAATTCTTATCCTTTTTTTAAAAAATTCTTCTATTCTATTAAACACATGGGGAATAGAAATTTTGATCGTGTTAGTGTTTGGGTTCACCCTCACCCTTCTCTTGGAATAGTATTATGTCTCATTATCTAAAAAAACAACTTAATGTGATACTTAAACAATGATGCTCTCCCACCCAATAGGTTAGTCTTGTGAGATAAACTCTCCTTATAAGTATGAATCATAACAATTGATGCTTTTATTAAGAGTTAACTGACATGGAAGTGGACACCTTGAATAGGCAGTTAGGAAGTGTTATCATGATCCCTTTTTTTCAAAGATGTATATAATGTTATGTTTCACATTGTTTAAAAAGAAAGCTCAATAAGCAATGTGTTACTTAAGTTATGAGACTCTCTCATCCAATATGTTAATTTTTTAGAATGAGTTATCCTTACGAGCTTGAGTACAAATGCCTTATACATTTGCTACTGAGCTTAAAATTTTCCTTTCCGAGAGTCTAGCATGCATATTAAAACCTCTGTAATCTAGTAGGTTAAGCGGCGGAAGTTGAATTGAATAAAATGTAACTATTACCATGAATCATGATAAAAGTGTTTCCCAAATACAAGAGTAAAACAACGGTATGGTTGCGAAGAATCTAGGCAGAGAGAGAGAGTTTCCACATCCGAGAGAAAAACAACGGTTTCGTTACGGTACCCCTCCTGAAATTTTGTGATACCAACAATAGTATTAGAACTAGTTTTGAATATTAGCTAGTAACTTGCACATTTTTACTGCTAATAACACCTGTGACATTGAATTTTTAAAACCCAATTTTTAAACTTGGGTTATGGTCAAGATAAATTTTTCTTGCTTCTTAATAGAATAATGTATTACCATTTTGATTTTATTCATTAGAACAAGTAATACCATTTTATTGCTTTCAATATAGAGCTACATATGCGAACTTCAACATTGCACTAGTAGTAGTGACTCAGTAAGACCAAAAACAGAAGGTTTGATCTTCAACTGGGAACCCAAAATTAGAAGAATTTTCAGTTGGGACATCATAACAGACATCTTCAACCTTCGGTAAGAATGGCAGGGTCAAAAGGTTTTCGCTTAGGTTATCTTCTTCATCTTGTGAGAAATCTGACTGGTCTGGTTCAAAAGCATGGGAGGAATCTGCAGGCTCCACGAATGAGGAATGATTTCCATCAGTGTAATGTGGGCTGTCCGAATCAAGCACATCACTTTTAGCTGAATTGGCATCTTCCTGTTTGCAGATGACCATAACAGGAAGTGGCACTTTGGACACATTTTCAGAAGTGGCATTTGAGATTAAATCCATATGCTCTTTATGCTGTGAATTGACAGCATCAGGGGACTTATCATCTAAATTCTCTTTCTCTTCCTCTCTGGGAATCAATCTGTTCTTGAGAGAATTAACCTGCAGCATGGAAATTGTACCCATTCAATCATTAATCCATTATTGGGATAAATTCATATATTGAACTATATTAAATTAAGGAGCTCATAGTAGCAGAAAGCAAAAAAGTTTAGCAGAGAGAGAGAGAGATAGATTGTATTTATGTGTTTGTCTCTTACCTCTTCTTTTAACTTCTCGTTCTCTTGAACAAGATTGTCATAGTCACCTTGGAGTCTTTCATAGCTAGCTTTCAATGTGCCGTAGTCTTTTTCTAGCTGTTTGGTCTTGAACCGCGCCCTTCTGTTTTGGAACCATATAGCCACTTGCCTTGGCTGCAAGCCAAGCTCCTTTGCAAGTTGGACTTTCCTTTCGGGTTCAAGCTTGTTTTCTATCTCAAAGTTCCTTTCAAGGAACTGAACTTGTTCGTTAGCAAGCCTCCTTTTCTTACCGGGTTGATGGAAGCACGCCTCGTAATCTTCATCACCATTTTCTTCTTTCTCAAGCGCTTGTAAGAAGGACCTATCTGTGACTCTGCTGCAGCTAACATTCTCAAAATTAAACATGGATTTTGAACCTGAATCCAAGATACCAAATATTAACTTTGTGTTAGAATTCAAACATATGCGAGTTCAATAAACAAGAGAATTTTTCTTTTTTATTTTCTATGTTCTTCATGTGAAAGCTTTATCATCTGAAAGAAACCCACTTCTATATTTTCCAGAAAAAAGCTGAGGATTGTGTTAAAAAAAACTTTCCTCTTTCTTGTTTTCAGTTCTGTTTCTCTGTTCTGCAGAAAATTTCATGACCCAGTAAAGCATGGGGGGCAGAAACAAGTACAAATGAAAGCAGCAACTCCAGAAAGATCATGAAGTTACATAAAGAGAGTGACGAGAACCCAGAAGCTACAAACAGGATGGACAAGAGAGAAGCAAATCACCTTGAAAAGAAGGGTCAGAGCTGTGAGACCAGAGAGACTCAAGAAACTCAGAGGAGCAAGGAAGCCTTTCGTTTTGGTGCAGAATTGTCATGCTTGAACTACCATAAAGCTTCCCACCAGCCATAGCTTTATAGAAACTTGTTGGAGGTTGGTATTATATATAGGGTGTAGAGTCTTGAGAGAATTTAAACTAAAGGGTCATATTCATACCCATAAGAAGTAGCAGAGGGATGATGAGCCTATCTGGTTTGATCCAAAATTAATGACCAAAGAAGCAGGTGATGAGGAATAATGTAATGTGGGGATTGTGAGAGTGAGGAGAGATCATACCCATCACTCACACAGGAAGTGCAAGCAATTAAGACTTTGTCAGATGGGAATAAATTGCAGGGCAGAGGGTGGTGTGTTCTTCTATGTTTGGAATGAGACAGAGGGTATGGTCAGAGAGAGTGAGAGTTTCTTTCTTTCTTTGGCAAAACGAGAGAGAGAGAGAGAGAGGATGATGAGAGTTTTGAGAGTTTGCGAAGAGAAATAAAGGGAGATTCTTGTGTGTGGTGGTGGGGAACTTTGATGGGGTTATATGGAGAGCCTTGGTCTGGTGAAGAGTCGGGAAAAGCATTCAATAGGGCCCTATGTTGTCCTAACTCCTACCCCTTACATAAGTTTCTTTTCTCATTTTGTTTTTTGTTTTTTTCTCTTAAAGCAATCATATAGAAATGACTGATTATTAGATAGAAAGTGAAAAAAAAAAAGAAAAAAAAAACTATAGGGAGGAAAATTTTACACAAATATTTTTCTGGGAGTTTAAATTCATGCATGAATTAATATGTTTTAGATTCTTTTGTTTTTAATTTTAGGATTTAATTTCTATCCACTGTCAGTGTAAAGTTTTTTTACACTGTCATTCAATTATGTGTTGACACATAATTAAATAGTTAGACTTTCTAAGTAGTGATTGTGATAGTTAAACTCTTTTAATGATTTGACAACACATGATCGGATGACAGTGTAAAGAAACTTTACACTGACAGTGGATAGAAATTAAACTCTTAATTTTATGTGTTTGTTTAGTAAATTTTCATGAAGTTTAATATGGATCTTTTTTAATTGTAAAAACTAAAAAGAATCTCATCTATTTAAAAATTTATTTTACTCTTTTTTATGTGAAAACGGGTTCAAAAAAACTAAAAATAATTGATAAAAAATCATTATAAGGCATAATTTGAAAATGACATTAAAATAAAAAGTGAGATAATTATTTAGAATAATTTTTTTTAAAGCATTTAAGCATTCAATACCCCAATAAAATAGGAAAATTCAAATAAAAAATAATTTATTTTTACTGATAATGACGACAAGAAAATTTGAACATATAACCTCAGCTATATCACTCTTAGAGACTTAAATCAAAAGTAACTTGAGATATAATACTTCTTAAAAATCAATTATGTATGCTTCATTTGAGAAGTGCATGCAATAGTTGTTATACATTACATTTAACTCATTATAAAGTAGACTAAATTTAAACAAATAAATTTTGAAAATTTCAATTGGCTCTAAATAAAATTTACATTCTTAAAACTAGTTCCGTGGCTGTTGAACTGTAAGTCCTTAGTTGTTACTTGTTCATACAAAATTTGTTTCAATTCAAGCATTTGTAAGCTTTTACTTAGCAGGAAAATTAAAGTGCACAATACTGAAATGAAATAGTGATCACACGGACATATTCATTAAAAAAGAAAAAGAAAAAGGAAGAATAAAAAAATATGATGTAAACTGTTAACGACAAATGCTTTCAAAATCTTAAGCTATTAAATGTAGTCTTAAAAATAATCTTTAATTTTAAATAATACACAGACACACACACACACATATATATATATATATATATATTGGTGAGGTTGACCATGATATATTTTTGCTTATTTTGAGAAAAGAAAAGTTTTTACTTTGTAGGATCACGCTGTTTCACTTTTTTTTTTTCCGTTTGTCTTTACCAGGTCACTAAAGCATACCAATTACCAAATCAAGACAAAAGGTTTATTATAAAATCCACATATTAAAGTAGACTCCGAGACCTTTGTTTATTTTTTTCCAGAGAAAAAGATGAAAATATTTTATTGATGACCTGTAATAATCCATTAAAAATAACAACTGATGCATAACTGGATGTTATCCAACCAAGAACCATCAAGCAGCTGATGGACCAAGTCTGAATTCCAGGAGCGGTTACCTTGGTTCAACCTGCCTCTCCTTTATAGTAGCAAATGGAAGACCATGAACCCAAGGATCCTCATATATGTTATTTCCAACTGCCAATCTCACCTTATTTTCCAGAATTTGTCTTCCATATGTGCCAAGCCCAAGAGCAATTGTTTGGGGTTAAAGCATTCAAAAACGAGGTTTTAGGAAAGTATTTGCCTTTAAATAATTGATAAAGGAGAGAACCATTAGATTGGAGTAGTTGCCATCATTGCTGGATTGAAAGCCACCAAATCCTTGAAGCCTAATCCATCTCTTCCTTTGGCTTGCATAATTTCCCTCCAGCTAGCCCAATGAATTTTTTTTCCTCTACCTTTGAGGAGTCCATCAAAATCTCTACATAATTCTAGTAAATCTTCATAAACAGTATCAGATAGTTTAAAGCAAGCCATTGTGTAAATAGGAATTGCAGAAGCAAATTTTAGGAGTAACTCTTTACTAGCAGAAGAAAGCAATTTTCCTTTCAAGGTTGGTATTCTCTCATGTACCTTTTGTTTGATCCCAACAAAATTCACCCAATGTACTAGCAGACCAAAATATTTGTCCTGTGCCCCATTGTTACGTATGTTTAGCTTTGTAGCCAAAGTCTGCATGATTTGACCAGGAGCATTTATTTTATAATAAACCAGGAGCAATTTTACTAAAGAATACAACAAATTTGTCTCAATTAAATTTTTGACCACTTGATTCTTCATAAACTTGGAGATGTTGCATCAAATTATTGCATTCAGTCTCCGATGCTTGCCAAAAAATAATGGAGTCACTGTTGAAATGCATTGTTGAATCCATTTTGATGAGAAGCTAATTATCTCCACGGTCCTCTCATATGCCTTACTTACTCATCCAGCTTCATTGTCATTTCATATATGTTCCCTCTTCCTTTTTTTAGATGGTGCATCAACTCATGTCATGTGTCACTAAATCATTATCAGATATGAGCCTTCCTCTAATGAAAGCACTCTGGTTGGGGTTGGGGCTGATAATTTTGCCCATGATAAGCATTTTTTGTAAAGCACTTAACACAGGCTAATTGGCCTAAATTGGGATATCAGCTCTAGTGAGGGAATCTTGGAGATCAAAGAGAAAATTGTATGACTAAGACTAGGCAGAAGAATACCATTATAAAAAAATTCCTGGATTGCAAATACTGAAAGCTCCCGTCAGACCTTCCTCTTTAGACACCATCTACACAAATCCAAGTTCATTTCCACTACGACTTTTTCCTGTAAGCCATATATCTATCACTAATTCCATTTTGGCCTGTGTATGTGAGGTTGAACTGAACAGATTTTGGGAAAATTCAATGGCCACCTATGCAACTTTTGGTCTATCCATTTCCCTTCAGAATTAACTATTCTTTTGACACCTTTATAATGCCTCTACCAAATAACTTGAGCATGAAAGAAAGTTGTATTCCGGTCACCTTCCCAAAGCCATTTGTTCCTTGACTTCTGCTTCAAGAAAACTTCCTCTTCAACCCAATTGCCTTCTGAAGTTTTTCTTCCACTTTTTTAACTGCCATTCGATCATAGTGTGTAACTCTCTTATTCAACCTATCAAGTTCTTCTTTTAGCCTTTCAAATTATCTGAATTTTGCATTCAAGGGTTACTCTTACTACATGACCATTCAACATTAACTGTCTGCACTTTTTTAATTTGCTCCTTACTCTGATGCCTGATGTATCCCCTTACTGATTCGCACAATCTCCCTATGGCTTCATTCTTTAGTTCTTTATATTTCTGTCTTAATTATTGTTATTTTCATTTTTTTTCTTCATATTTATGTATTTCAGTCTTGTTTTATTTTGTTTTATTATGAGTTCGGTTCTTCTTTTGCTGCTTATTCTTGTTTTTGTAGTTTTGATAGTTGTAAATTCTAGTTCACATTAACAAAGTTAAGTAATTTCCAGCAAGTGTATGGTGTTAAGTCTTCTTCTTCATGCCAATGCGTACTACAAAAGTCGCATGGTTTTAGATTCAATTACTAAGTATGCAAAGAGAATAGGAAACACAAAATACCCTAAATGAAAACATGCAATTTTCAAATTTCTAAATAAAATTATACAATTTTGAATTTTTTCTATTCATATAATGTGGCTCTGATACCACTGAAATATAGGACACCAGATTTATGCAATTAAAAGCATGCATGCATTCGTCATAAAAACAGAACTAAGATGATAGAAGAAAGAAGCACAATATTTAAGCTCAGTTATTATCACTACGTTCCTCCCAACAAGGCGGATTTCAATAGGCGACTTCTAATAGGTCAATTTAGAGATGCAAATATCACACACAGTTGGAAGTAAAGAAAGGACCTAGCCTAATTTTTAACAAAATTCTAACAGGTTCTTCCATCAATAGCCTTTATTACAAATTTAGAATAAAATATCAACCGTGATCACACTAGTCATGGCATACACTAATGTAGCCT
The DNA here is from genome assembly GCA_023212625.1 of Styphnolobium japonicum. NCBI lineage: Eukaryota > Viridiplantae > Streptophyta > Magnoliopsida > Fabales > Fabaceae > Styphnolobium > Styphnolobium japonicum. The sequence continues at coordinate 28,253,580 of JALBWW010000011.1, forward strand.
AACCACACTAACTCAATATAATGTGTGCAACTCTGTCATTAACTATATTTAGCTTATCATATTTTTTAAAAACACATCATATAATCAGATTCAGCCCATAATTCCAACAAGTGCAACTCTTCTATGTATGGTTCATTCAGTATTGATTCATCATTTCCTTTACAGTACATGTCGTCTATTTTCCTTTACAGAGGCTACAGAGTAAACTAGCCGGGAAAGAGAAATATCAAGAATAAATGGACAATACAAAGCTGGAGATTTTCTTTAATTCTTTTTCTTTCTGGGAGAATAATCACAGTTGGAGTGTTTGTCTTTATGCAGGGTAGGACCCAATTTTACTAGTTTCTGGTTAGGATAGATTCCTAAGATTAGATCGCGTTGGAGTTGGCATACTTATAATCAACAAGTAGCAGACATTTTCACATGATCTGTTCCATTCGTTTCATTGAAGAAAACGCTGGCATTTTATGCTCCTTCATCATTAGTACGTAGAGCATCCATGTTGAAGCACCCAAACTAGTGAAAATAAACACATACATGGACTTGTCATTGTAAAATAAACTGCAAAGGCACAAATATACAGGGATCATTTTATACCTTGTTCACTTGGTTCTGTCTGCTAGTTCATGTTCAAAGCAGAATAAAGTATACCTACCACACAGGCGCACATGAACAAAGCAAAACCATTTCAATCTGTGGATTTGAGGAGTGGTAGGTTCATGGTGGTTGTAAAAGCTTCGTACATGCTTGTTTTATTGTGAAAATGACCCGTTAACCAGGACTCTCTTTATCGTACTTGCCTTGAAGAGGGAATTGTTAAGAGTAAATAGATTTAATCCAAAAACTTAAAACTAGCTCTATAGATGACAAATTGTTGTGAAAATGCTTATTATCTTGAACGTGTTCCTTATTTTGAAAGCTATTTGTGCTTAATTAAATTAATTTATAATATTTTTGTTAAAGGAATTTACGCTTAAAGCGTTGAGAAAGTAGCGTCGTAATAATTGAACTTGTGATGTGCGTTGATAACAATGCTAAATCAAGGACTTAAAATGGTGAAGAGATAGTTTTTGAAAAATTAAACTAAATTAAAATGTTAGATTTTAAAAGAAATGACGAAATTAAGTCATATAATTAGTTATTATTTAATTAACTACTTATTATTAATTAATTAATTTCTTTAAATTTAAAATGTTCGTGAGAGTTTAAGTACAAGGTAAAACTCAAGAATAATTATTATCTTTGACAGTTAAAATTATGGCTGGATTGAATAAAAAGATCACCATCTACCATTATGTTGGATTGAAAAGTGGAACCTTTTAATGGCTATGTATATATACATTTTATTTTACATTAGAATATGGCATGGTACTTAATTACCAAAGCAGCAGGACATGGCCTATTTGAACCTTTTTCAACTGATTCGAGGCAGTCCTTTTTGGCTTGCCTGCCACATGACTTGCTGCTAGCCAGCTAGTTGTAATTTCTTATTTTTAGGAATTCAAGTGTCATGAAAAAGTTAAACATCAAAAAGTAATAGAATAGCTAAGAATAGTACAAGGAAAAAGATTCATACCTTCAACATTCGAATTAAGATTTAGTGTGAATTTCATTATTGTAGTTCTTCACTTAGCCTATGAAAAAATATTTAAATACATGGATAAAGATTCACTCCCATTAAAAAAAGAGTCAAACCCAATTCGTGTTATAGAACATTGACAAATACATATTTCGGTGAAAAAAGTAGCTCTTGGAAATACGAACTATGTTAAAAAGGCACAGTAATATTATCAAATATTCGAAAAAGGCTATCACTATTTTGTGTGGGGGATTCAAAGCAGTCTCTTATCGAAAATAAATAAAATAAGTAAGAATTATATAAGTATAAAGATGTATAAACTTAATATTTTAATATTTTAAATCAATATGTAATGTCAAACTTATTGATATAATTTTTTACTTAACTTATAAAAAAATAGTTAAGATTATAAATAAAGATATTTCTAAACTTTGGGCTCCATTTGATGACACTCTTAACTAGAGCTTGGTAAAAGGGTTGAAACTTGTGACCTGACCTGTTTAATTTGCATTTTTACAGGGTTAAGACCAGCTTAATACTTAACCGACGACTACCACAAATTAGTAAGATCAAGTCCGTTTAACTTGCGAATTAAGCGAGTTAGATTAGGTTAGTTTATGACTCATTTTTATTGTTTTTAACTAAAAAAAAATTTTCATAAAAAAATTTTTAATTAGTAGCTCAACATAAATATTTAATTTATCTAATTTTTATACTTAAATAAAAATTTCAAAAAATAATCTAAAAAACTAAAATAATAACTTTATATTACACTTATACACACACTTTTTAAATTTAAATTATTAAAATTAAAAAAAAAATAAAATTAACCCGCAAATTTTAATAAGTCAAGAGTTTAAAAAAATTTTAACCCATTATTAAAATGCACTAACTCAATCCAACTAACATAAAAAATAAAAAATAAAAACCTGTAACGGGCTACGCCGTTACCCAGCTATACTCTTAACCCCCCAAACTTTTGCAATATCTTTTTTCTTTTATCTGGTAGCATTTTTCACTATTCACGTGTAGGATTCATAGTAGTGGGTCCTGTGTGTGTTACATCAATTAGGGAATGCAGTAGTAGCTGTCTGTCGTATCTCGTATGTGAATGAATAATTGGTCACTTGGGCTAGCGATAAATACAGCTTTGGACTGCACTAGAGAGCTCACTATACTACAAGGAACTTGGGAAATTGCTAAATGGGATCGGGTACCATGTAATGTAACTTTGTATGGGCCTAAGCCTAGCTAGCTGAGAGTGACTGTGGAATACAATATAAAGTTCCTGTTTATAGTCTGCATTCTATGAGCTGTCAAATTCTAAATTACTCTATGTTTCTTTCTCAGGTGTCAAATAGCCTTACAGAATCTTTTGGTGGTTACTAGAGGTGCAGGATAGGTAGTACAGTTTCAGAGCTGCAACTGCCAAGTTGTTCATGGGCAGTCGTACGTTAATTTAATATGAGAAAATTAAATGAGTAATTTTTCATATATTTGTTATTCAAATGTTTTTATTTTATTAAATTTTAAATTATTAATTGTTTATTAATAATTATCAATTATATACCTTCTTCTTTAGAATGCACCATTTACGTTATCGAAATCAAATTCTACAAGAAACTTATGATACTCTCTTTCACCCGTTAATACATGTGATATAAGGCCTTTAAATGGCCCATCAAATGCGGACTAAATTGGCCAATGGCCAATTTGCATGCTAACTTCTTTTTTTTTTTTTATATATTAATCATCACTCGAATGTCAATTTGGTTTGGCCACAAAATGCATGCTAACCCATTTGATCTGTAAATTTTAGTTCAGTCAATGTTTTTTAACGTATATTTATGATGTTTTGAACTTTTTATGAATTTGACTTGTTTAAAGTTTAGATATTTTTATGAACATTTGTATTTTTTATGATTTTTTAAAATCTTTCTATAAAAGTAACCTAACCATGCTGTCAAAAAAAAAAAAAGTAACCTAACCCCAATTATGCAAGTGTAGAGATTAAGACTTACCATTTTTTACTCGTAAACAACACGAAGTAACTCAACCCAATTCATCTTGTTTTCAGTCAACTTGCACTTAGGCCAAATTGGAATAGATTATTTGACAATTCTACAAACCAGGGATATCCGTGTTCTCAATTTATTATGCAGAGTTTAATAATTAAAATAGTAAATATCTATTTTAGCCTTCTACCAATATATGCATCTTTAGTTAGGTCATTTAATGACAAATATATTAAAATAGTCTTTTAATGTCAACTTTTGATATTAAATTAGTTTTTTAATATTATTTTTTGACATTAAATTAATATTTTAATGTCATTTTTTAAATATTAAATTAGTCCTCTAAAATGACTAATTTGATATCAAAAGTTATTAGAATATCAAATTAATAATATTTATATTTTTAGAAGACTAAAATGAATGTTTATTTTAATTAAAAATAGTCTTGCTCTAATTCTCATGGATTTCCTTGAAAAGAGGATTAATAATATTGTCAATTGTACAGAAATATTAATAATTATAATGTAATGGAAAATGCTTTTTTTTCAAGTACATCTTAATGATTTTATTGTGCTTTTCTCATTTCCTTTTTGGCTTAAAAGATTTCAAGGCATAAAAGATATAATAATTTTGATATTTGCACATTATTTTGTATAAATTTTACATCATTCTAATTACTTAGTCTTTGCTAGGGTTCACAAGCATATTGAATAATTTTTTTAGTTATAAAAGAGGACTAAAACCTAGTGTAAAAGAGAGGAAGATGAGTTATAATGTAAACAAAGCATGGAAATGGCGCAAGAATAATTTTTTAAGATACAATAAGTATAAAAGATGGGCCTTCCCCATCTCCAGAGTCCAGAGTCCGGAGGCCAAGGGCCAACACATGGAGTGCCTCAAACCGATTGCTGTTCGCTACACCTATACATATTTGGCTACTATCTTATGAGTCTTATGACAAAAAATAAAAAGTAAAAACAAAACCCAATTCCAAAACCACTGCCCAGTAGTAGTTTGTGAGGTAAATCAAATCAGCTAATAAATAATATGAAGCACACTTTGACAAGCATTGCAAAACACCCCATCATTTCACTGCTAAAACCAGGCACCACCCTGAGAGAGGTGAAGCAAATACACGCCCATTTGCTAGTTAAGGGCTTCCTCAACCACCCTCATTTCCATGGCCAATTCGTTGCCACCATAGCTCTTCACAACCCAACCAATATTGATTATTCCAATCATGTCCTCCTCCACCAACACCACCAATGTGACAACCCCAACATCCTCTTTACCCTCAACTCCATGATCAGGGCCTACTCCAAGAGCCCCACACCCAACAAATGTTTCCATTTTTACAACAAAATTCTACTATCCACCAACAATCTCTCCCCTGACAACTTCACATTCAACTTCTTGGTTCGCGCGTGTGCTCAGCTTCTGGTGCCCGAGACGGGTTTGTGTGTTCATGGTGCACTTGTTAAGTATGGGTTTGAGCATGACCCACATGTGCAAAGTGGGTTGATTTTCATGTATGCTGAATTGGGTTGCCTCAGTTCGTGCCATGGAGTGTTTGAAGGGATTGCTGAGCCAGATTTGGTTTGTCAGACTGCTATGGTGAATGCATGTGCGAAATGTGGTGATGTTGACTTGGCAAGGAAGATGTTTGATGGAATGCCTCAAAGGGATCCTATTGCATGGAATGCCATGATTGGAGGGTATGCTCAATGTGGAAGGTCAAGGGAGGCTTTGAACTTGTTCCATTTGATGCAAATAGAGGGTGTCAAACTTAATGAGGTGTCCATGGTTTTGGTATTGTCTGCTTGCACCCACTTGGGGGCATTGGATCAAGGAAGATGGGCTCATGCATATGTGGAGAGAAACAAGCTCGGGATGACGGTCACGCTAGGAACTGCACTCATTGACATGTATGCAAAATGTGGGAACGTTGATAAGGCCATGGAAGTTTTTTGGGGAATGAAGGAGAAGAATGTTTATACTTGGAGTAGTGCCATTGGTGGGTTGGCCATGAATGGTCTTGGCGACAAGTGTCTAGGTCTTTTTTCCCTTATGAAACGAGATGGAGTTCAGCCAAATGAAGTCACCTTCATTTCGGTCTTAAGAGGGTGCAGTGTGATTGGACTGGTGGAGCAAGGTCGAAAGCATTTTGACTCCATGAGGAATTTCTATGGGATTGACCCTCAGCTTGAGCATTATGGCTTAATGGTTGATTTATATGGTCGAGCAGGGCGTCTTGTGGAAGCGTTAAACTTCATCAATAGCATGCCAATGAAACCTCATGCTGGTGCTTGGAGCGCTTTGCTTCATGCTTGTAGAATGTATAAAAACAAGGAAATGGGTGAGCTTGCCCTAAAAAAGATAGTGGAGTTGGAGGCTAAGAATGATGGTGCTTATGTCCTTTTATCAAACATATATGCTGATCATAAGAATTGGGAAAGAGTTAGTAGTTTGAGGCAGGCCATGAAGGCAAAAGGTGTGAAGAAGCTCCCTGGTTGTAGTGTCATAGAGGTTGATGGTGAAGTTCACGAGTTCATTGTTGGGGACAAATCTCACCCAAGATATGATGAGATTGAATTAAAGCTAGAAGAGATCTCCAGGTGTCTGAGATTAGCAGGGTATGTGGCTAACACTAACCCTGTGCTTTTTGATATAGAAGAAGAGGAGAAGGAGGATGCTTTGGGTAAACATAGTGAGAAGGTAGCCATTGCCTTTGGGTTAATTAGTTTGAAAGAAGGTGTTCCCATTAGGGTTGTTAAGAACCTGAGGATTTGTTGGGATTGCCATGATGTAGCAAAAATGATATCCAAAAATTTTAACAGAGAAATTATTGTCAGAGACAGAAACAGGTTTCATCATTTTAAGGACGGTGAATGCTCTTGTAAGGGTTATTGGTAAAGGAATCAATAAAAACTGTGATTTTGTTTTTTCAAATATCCTGATTTGATTTTCACTTCTTTTGTGCATATGAACTCTATAAATTAAAATCTTACAAGAGACACTTGGGGTCCTTTTCTTATTTGATTTGGTGGGCCAATCTTATTTTAACGCGAGTTGTCCATCCACATACAAATATGTACTTGCAAATAAAGAACATGCCATTTTCCCATTGATGCATGTATAATTTGAGACTAAGCTCTTATGATTGTACTTCCCAAGTCACATCATGCCATGTTTTAGATACCAATACAACATTAGTTTCAATGAACCCGGTTAGTTCAGGTGCATCAACCATTCGAGTTGAAAAGTGAACGTCTTATAACCAAAAGAAAAGTGCTATAGCCAAGAATCTCTCAAATGCATGGCTTTGCTTCGGGAATTCTTTTTGAAAGTGACAAAAGACTATGATATTCTACTTTTCCTAGCCTTGTGTCTTTCGTTCTTTTGTTCCCATTCAGTCCTTATAGTTTCTAGAATGCAGAAGAACAAGAAACGTGAAAAGCAGTGTTTGAACTCACGGAAAAACTTTTATTATCATTTTGAATTGCGACGGTATAATGTCCGAGTTTAATAAAGAACACATCAATTCGTTAGGTGCTTGCACTGGTTCAAAAGGTTCAAGTTCTATAATTATTTGATGTGATAATAGATCAGTTAATCCACCAATAGATGTTGATTCCTATGGTGAAAGAGTTTATTAATTTCGTGGGCTTAAATCTTAGGAGGAACAAAAAAAAGTCACTCAGCTTTTCCCCCATTGATATGTAAGACAATCTTGCTAATGAAAGAAGAAAACAATGACTGTTTTTTTCTTTTCCTTGTGGGTGTAAAGTTATAGGATAAGCATTACTAGTGTAAAAATAAAAGATTTCAAGTAAAGTTGCCAATTGGGGTTACTTCAGCTGGTAATAAGCAAAATACTTGCTTGAAAAATTTAGGTTTGATTTTCGTTACCAGCAATCCTCCTTAGTAGATGATCTGTAAATGTCATTATAAGATTTGAATGAAACTTGTGACATGCACTGTCTTTAAAAAGATGTAGTCTCTCTCACCCTAAATTTTCTTCAACCTAAAAGAAAAACAATAAAACTTTTAAGTGAAATCAATTGTAATCAAATGTAGTTTAGACTATTAAAATGAATATAAATTTTTAAAATAAAGTTTATATTTATGTGTAAAATTATTGGATGTCAAACTTAGGTTGAAATTTATGGGGGGCAGAATACACCACGCATGTGTTGCACAAATGTAAGAACTGGTATTGCTGCAGCATAAATTTTTCCCAAACCTAATGTTATGAAGTAACTTTGCATTCTCCAATGATTTCTCAGTAGTAATCCGACCTAAAATATAGTTTTTTCTATAAATCGAGATGCTGATTTGATGGGGCATTAAGGTTGGGCTTAAGCCCCAAAGTAAAAAATGTCCAAGCCAGAGAGTAATATATACCTAGGTTGAGTCCAGTTTCAGATAAGCACATACATGGAGTACAATGCGTTCTAGGAACAGATAGAAACAGATGCAAAGGCTTTCAGGTTGCTCTGATTCTGAGAAACTTCACAAGATTAAGCATCTAAACTAGAAAAGAGGTAATTAATCTTGTGGTACTCATGCCTAATTTTTCTGTGTTTTCTTTTCTTTTTAAATAAATCTTTTCTTTATATCATAATTCATTCAAGTCAATTATATGATCTATTATGGGACGTGAGATTACATATTTGGCAAATTACCTATATTTCTTCTACATCATAAGGAGGATGAAGACATTCAATGAAATCTACAATCCTTGCGTTGCAGGGGTCCCATGACAATCCCTTCCCGCCAAGATAAAATGTTACTAATGAGGATAATTTGTCATATTCTAGGGATACCTGATAGAAAGCTACAAAACATAATCAATTACAAGACCATGACTCCCCACCCAAATAAATTTTTTTTTATGTGAATCAAACTGCTACTTGTTATTTTTTTTATCATAATGATTAGCTGATTATTTGGTCTCTGTACAGTTTCTGTTGAGTAATAATAGCTGGAAACCTGTATATATTTCATTATTAAAAAATTGCACCGTATTTATACATATTGTTAAATATTTAATAAATAATATAAAAGTGAGTGTAAATTTTGTATTAAACATACTTAAGAGTAAGACTACCATTACTGTTTGGCATTTGTTTAGAAGTCCACGAGTTCTTTCAAAAATATAAAATAAGTCTTTTTTGAGACATGTAAATTAGAAGTTTACTAATGGTTGAATGTATATTATAAAGCATTTCAATGAATATGTGTTTGAACTTTGAAGTTCTTTGAGACGAACAAATTAAGTAGAATTTTTAGGGTATATAGTCATTTGGCGTACAGCCTATAAATTTTAACTAAAAAAATTTAACAAAAAACTAAGCTAATTATACCTATCAAATAAAAATGAGGATGTCGTATGATGTTCAGATCCTGGAAACTCCTAGTAGAGAGCTTAGCTCCCTTATCTTTGATGATTTTACGGGCTCTTCTATGGCCCGAAGTGTTTTAGTTTAGCTTTTCCTTTTGTTGCTTTGCTTTGGGCCTGTGGCCCTCTTTGCTCACCAAAAAAAGAAAATGAGGATGTCCTTTGTGTGCAACAGTACTCTTCGTTCTTCCTAAGTTGTAAAATACGATTTTATATATGAAACAATATAAAAAGGCTAGTCTCAGATGATACCCATCAAATAATATCCGTTGGTGAATATAATATGCAATTATTTTCTGTTGAATAATAAACAAAATGGAACTATAAGCTAAACACGTTAATGATTTTATGAATGGTTGTTGTTTCATCACTGAGATATTTTCCAATATATTTCGAAAACATTGAGCTTTGACTAATAAACGATTATTTTTGGTGAAAGCTTGACAATTGGGAATGTCACTATATAATATAATAAAAATGGATTCTATACATAAATACTAATAAGTCTTACTATAATAAAATTTATGTCTTTTTTTTTATAATATGACCTTCTTACGTTACTAATATGAAACTGATGAGAGCATCCAAATTCATAAACAAAATAATGAATTTGTCAACATGATCAATAAATGCAATGACAATTAATTTTTGGTGCAAGTCAAACAATGTCGTCACTTAAAGATGAAGCCAAAATATGCCAAATGTTATCTGCAGATTCGGATTAAGCTTTGATTATATAGTATTTTTGTAAACTCGTTTGTTTATTTATTTATTCAAAATCGTAAAAATTATTATAAGATTTATTTGCTATGAATGTTTGCGAATTGGTTTGGATTGATTTTTTTAGGAAAAATTATCCGAATCAACCCAATCGATTTTATCTTATATACCACCGATCGGTTTGATTTAAATTTAGAAATTAAACCAAACTGAATTGATATTAATCAATTTAGTTTTGATCGATTTTTTATCATTTACAAAAAAAGAAAAAAAAAGATTTTATTCCTTTACTTTTTTATAACCCAGAAGATAATTCTTATTTATACAATAAATAACATATATGCTCACTTAAAACAAATAACAGCAACCTATTTAAACAAAAACTAACAATTTTTTAGTGTAATGATTAAATATAATCATGATCAAACTTCTAGTGAATATTCAAGTATAATAATACAATAAAAATATAAAATTTCAAACTAATTTTCAGTTACATAAACTAGAACTTTCAGTCATAATTATCAAAGAAAGCAATCATCAAAACATATACCTTAAATGATAAATGTCATTTTGAAATTATTGATATGAATAATTTTAACAAGAAATAAGAAAATAAAAACTGTAAGTTATTCAACAACACATACTAAATTATATATATATATATATATGATATTTTAATCGATTCGATTTTAAAAATTAAAACAAAAAATTAATTTAAACTAATCAATTTCTAAAAAAGAAACTAAACAAAGAAAATTAATTTTAATCAATTTTTAATTTTTTCAGTTCCATTGCTCCATTTGGTTTGAATTTAAACACCTCTAATTCAGAGAAAGAGGGTAAGGACACACATTCACTAGGCATTCCTTTCACACTTGAAATGCGTATATAATCTTATCAGTCTGAATATCGTCAGGCCTAAATTTTATGGTTCTAACCCATTTTAATTAAGAAACTCAATAAGTGATCCCCAGCTATAAAATAAAAAAAAAATACTTACATAAATTATGTGAGATATGTGTATAATTTTAAATTATTTTAAAAAAATGTTACAATAAAACCAAAATATTATCCAATAACTTACAAAAAAAATCGTAAAGAATATGAAAGGACAAGTTTATGTAAATATCATTATTCATAAAAAAATACTAGTTATTATTTGCGACGCTCGACACTCTAAATGCTTATAAATAGATTTTCTCAACACCTATAAATAGGACCATTTACACTGATTATTTATTTCGACAATATAAAAATGTTGACAGTTTTATTCTACAAACTAGCATTCAGACCAGCTTGCAAATTGTTGAATTAACACTCTTTTTATAAAGTACCATTTAATTCAATTAATAGTCTTTTAAATTAGGTACAAGAGCTTTACATAAAAAATTTCCTTAATTAAAAATTTCAATTCAAAAATAGATAAAATTACCTCATGTTGTACACTAAATATTGATGAAAAAAATACACTTGATCATCCTCGCTCTATTGGTACTCATAACTTGAACTGTATATGTTAAGATAATACCTAATAGACAATTTTTTAAACTCAAATATAAGCTGAGGTTCTTTTCTTTGGTGAATGCTAGCGAGACACTTCACCATTGATTTGAAATTAATAATAGAAAAGCAAGTCAAAAAGAAAACCATCAACAACTTTAAAAAAAAAATGAAATTTGAATGTAATACGGAATGAAAAAGATTCTCCATTCACTATGCTTATTTAGATAATTTAGTTGTTAACTTCTTGAAGTTCACATCGCAATAAATTTAAGTTGTCAAATAAAGATAATGCAACGAGAACTATCACATGTAAGTAGATGGTGTTTGATGCGACATAAACGCATCACTTTTATATAAGAATTAATGTAAGATACCTAGAAATGAACTCGAGACGATTATATTAACTATGATAATAATAAATCATCCAAAACAAGCATAAAATACTCATTAATTAATACCAAAATAATGAATGCTCAGGCACACTATAATTTTATGTAAGTTAAAATTTAATACATTTGGTATATAAAAAAATATTTACATCAGTGACATAAATCAAGACTATTATAAATTATTTCTATGAAATGGTTGTATAAAATTAATATTATAATATTTGTTAAGTATCAAATATTAAATATTTCAGTATTAGATATATATTACATAAAAATGTTAAAATGATGGTATACCAAAATGTTTTGATGAATAATCAGAAAAGGGAACTTCAAATAATGGCTTTAGAAATTTGAAGGAGATTAAAATGGAAAATAGCATAACAATAATTATCAAAAGAATGTCTTGCCCAGTACAGAAGGGTCAGAACAGCAAGAGTAACCCTAGCCTTTCATTTTTTCTTTTCGAGAGAGGTCCACATTTGATTTGCATGATGAAAACGCTCATCACATCTCATCAAGATCTTCAATTGCAAGCGTCAATATTGGTTTGGGGTCAATTTAACTAAATGGAAAACAGATGAATCTAACTGAACTTTCTGGATTATTTCTGTTCAGTGGAGAATAATGACCAGAGAAGAAGGGGGGAAGACGATAAATATACGGATAAATAAGTCTGCTAAAGATATGATTAGACTCCAGTCTTCAAAGATGCCATTTTCTTTGTGTGACACAGAATAAGAATTTTTGTGTGGCAGTTGCAATTTGTTGGTTGTGAACACTTTACGTATATGTGTTTTCACTCACAGCTTTGGTCGCATTTATAATTAAACTTATGGGCCGCATACTGAGAATATATGATATATTCCTTAATTGGGTTTATCTGTCTATTTATCTTTACAGCAGTAGTGTGTCAATGTTCTCTCTTTATCTTTGTTCAATAACATGAGAATGTTTCTTCCAAGTTAATTACAAGCTCTTCACTGATCTGAACCTCTGATTTGGCATCTCTTCGCCACATTTCCTATATATGGATTATGATTTTTGGCGTGGAATCTGTTATTGTCATATTATTAAGGAAACTCTAAAGTTACTTTCAGAAACCACTTTAGTAGGTGGTAGACCACTCAAAATGAATTAAAGAGTTGTCTTGGAGCCACTTATTGCTGTGCCAAAGTATGATGTCATCTGCATTGATGTAGGAGGCAGCTCAGTATGTGAGCCTTATGGGTTGATGCTGGTATAGATACTAAAGTAAATTTATTATGTTAGAACCCTGATAAAAATTAAAATTCTTTAGTAAAATAAGATTTCTTACTAAAATGCTTCTTATAGTTTTCAAGCATTATCTCAATTATTAAATATTAAGTATGAATTATGTTGAAAGTCTCGGGTTGAAATCACTGAAAAAAATGGCGTGAGATTTATAAAAGTGATATATATATATTCGTTGACATATATTTTACAAACTTCAGGTCTCACATTACTCCAAGTTTGTTTTTGACTCCATCAATTTATGTTAAAACTAATGTATAATACATTTTTCAAATAAATAAAAATATTTATCACTTGATCACATACTTGTATTTGTTTAAATATAGTACAAAATTCAATGTGCACGATGAGAAATAGGTATAATTCAATGGTAGAAACAATCAAAATTATTTCTAACAAAAGTTATTAAGTGTTATATGTATTAAGACTTACATCGGTATTCATAGATTATATATATATATATACACCAAAAAGAGATCATGCCATTTTTAAGTGTATTAAAGTGATTGCATAATCCAAATTGGATACTTGATACATACTACATACTTTAGGATTTCGTGAGGTTATATCATAGCATTTTGAAGTTATATTGATAGGTTGGGTTGATTTTATTATAGGCTTAAATTGACAAATTTATTAAATTGGTTGAGTAATAATCCACATTGCATACTTGATACTATATATATATATATATATACACACACACACATATATATTCCAGAATTTCTGAAAGTCTTTACCACATCTGGAATTCAAACTCCCACTCACTCCGAAGTCCCAATTACTTAAGCTAGATATATGCATATTTATTTGATTACAAGTTTATTACTTGCTATATTGATTCTTTAGGTTGTTTTTTGTTAACATATTATTTTGACTTTAATTAATAAAGGAAGTAAATAAATTTTTTAACATGATTTTGGGTTGAGTTATACTGGCTTCAAAGTTTTACACAACAACTAATCGAGTGTACAGTTCATTATGCATTCAATGTGTTTGAGGTGTTGACCAAACGAGTAAGTTATGATATTGTGATGGGGTTATTCACGTGGCCGGGGAGACATCACGCATAATTCAGAAAAATCTCTTAAAGCGTTATATAACCATCAATAACCATGTGAATGTGAGCCTCTGGGACTCAATTATTATCAGGCACATAACTATAACTATTAACTAATAATAATGATAAGACAAGAAGAAAGATATACTGATCATATAATAAAGAAACAAATTAGAGGAATTAGACTTGGTGTTCATAACTCGTGAGTGAGTGGGATGGGTAAGGTAAACGGTAAACCGTGTGGTCCGTGCTATGTAGTGCTACACGTGGGTATGTGATACAAATGACTTCAGAAAGCAAGAAGAATAGGAAAGGGCAAAAAAAGAAAAAAAATAAAACGTACACCTTGGCCTGGTTGGTTCAATAGTCAACTTTTTTTCTTTACAAGTTTTATATGCATTACTAAGTGTTTGAACGTTTTCTTTTATAATGTGCATAGGCACTGTGGCCTGAATGGCACGGCACCATGCTGTTCGTGCGCTTGAATTTACACCCTAAGCATCGATTATTAGCGTTGACAAACATAACAAAACAGCGCATGCTTAATTAATCAGATTCAGATCATTAGCTGCAAGAAAGAGAGATAAACATAGTTGATTGATTACATAAAAAATATCATTGGAATTTGGATTAGAAGTGCTTAAAACGAGGACTTAATTGGATCCCACAAATTAAGCTGTGGAAATGGTGTGGATCCCTCTATAGGTCAAACTCAAAGGCCCTTTCTGGCTAAACCAAGCTCTTTTTTCCTTTATTGGTTGCTTTCTTTCTGGGAATAGTTATTGCGCTGTGTTATATACTTAGCTTATCCCATGTGCTATTTTTAGAATTAATGTTCCATTTGTCTTTATCTCCTTTGGGAATCAAATCTTATTATGTCTCATTACTTTGTTTTCTTCCATTTCTTTCAATTAAATGTTGATAACTTAACAAAAAAAAATGCCAACTAAGAGATAAATTATTGTCAATTAAGAAAAATGTTTTTTTTTGTTAAGTTATCAACATTTAATTGAAGAGACAGGAAAATGAATAGGAGATTTAAATCTCCTTTGTTGGTTCTATGGAAGTAAACACGTTGTAGTCTCATCAGCTCTACCTTAATGAGTCAAGAGAGAATCAATCGTAAGGACCATTAAGAAAAATGTTTTTTTTTGTTAAGTTATCAACATTTAATTGAAGAGACAGGAAAATGAATAGGAGATTTAAATCTCCTTTGTTGGTTCTATGGAAGTAAACACGTTGTAGTCTCATCAACTCTACCTTAATGAGTCAAGAGAGAATCAATCGTAAGGACAGCTAATAAAGTATATTTAATCTTAAGGAATATAAAATTTTTAAATTATTAAGAAGTACTATTTAAATTTTAGTTAGGGAGATGAACCATTAGATTTTACTTAATGAACAAAAATACACTTGATAAAAACCCTTTTGGAAGATAGAATGTGAATGACTATTTCTTTTTATTATGTGGTTAAGTGTTCCCACAAAGTGTTTAACAATAGTAAAAAGTTCTAAAATTACAATAAATTTAGAAGACAATATATGCGAATAACTATTTCTTTTTATTAAGTAGTCAAATGTGCCCACTGAGTGACTAACAATAGTAAATAAAGTTCTCAATTAAAAAGAAGTTTGAAAGACAATAAGCAAATAATTATTTCCTTTTATTGAGTAGTCAAATATTCTCATAAAGTGGTTAACAATAATAAATAAAGTTCTAAATTTACAAGAAGTTTGGAAGACAATTTGCAAATGACTATTTCTTTTCATTGAGTACTTAAATGTTCTTACGGAGTGGCTAACAATAGTAAATAAAGTTTTAAATTTACAATAAGTTTGGAAGATAATATACGAATGATTTTCTTTTTATTGTGCGGTCAAGTGTTTTCAGAATTTGGTTTGTTCAACCAATACATCATCGAAACTTAGTTCGCATACCAAATCAACAGTTGCCAAACCATCACAATCCTTGCCGTCGACATCTCTTCCATCTCCAGAAAGTCCCAAGACACCATCAAGGCAATTATGAGCACTCACGTTATCTTTTTGGCTAATTCGATGAGAAGAAGCACATAAGCATTAATGGCAGCCACATCCAATTGAACTTCTATGTATTTTTAACATGTCAAGACAATAATATTTTTTAATACAAAATCTCATTGACAATTGAAAGAATGCTTATTGATGAAGTTGTCTCATTTAGAGAAGCTGCAGAAAAGGAAATCCAAAACAAGAGAGAAACACATAGATCTAGGGTGTTTACTTGAGGGTTTCACGCTTGCTTCTTGTTGCCACTTATAATTAAGAAATTGAAAAGAAACTGCAACTCTACAAAACCTTAATACAATAGAAGAAAACAATGAAGCAAGAAGATAGACAATTCTATGCAACTTCTCCTCTAAATTTCAATATGACTTTTCTTCTAATTTACAAGGGTATTTTTATCCATTTAGTGAAATCTAATGATTTTTCTCCCTAAATAAAATCTAAATAGTCATTCTCAATAATTTAAAATTTTAATGTCTTTTAAGATTAAATATGTCTTATTAGCGGTCTTTGAGATTAATTCTCTCATGATTCAATGCCGCTAGAGTTGGTGAGTTCGTGAAATTGACTAAATAGCTTTGGCTTAATTCGCCTGATCCAAGATAATCTCAAAAGAGAAACGAAATTGATCATTGACCCTGAAATATACCTAACCTTATTATCTAACCTTATGATCCACGAGCAATTATGTTTATTTCCCCTTTTTTATGGATATTTTTATAAATATACATGTTTTTTATTTATACATTTATTAGTGCCAAATAAACAGCGATGCATGTCAATTTCAAACTTGTTCTAGTCTTTTAAATGATCATCGATGATGGCTTCCACGTTACACTTACTGGGTTGAAAAGAAAAATAGCCATCTTCCTCTGTAACTCGTCTTTTTATATTATTATTATTGTTTTCTCTTTATTACCCTATGTTGGAAGATTTTAAGTGTTTATATATTTATTCTTCAATTATATATAGATAGAAGCACACGTATAGTAATGCAGCCATTTTAACTGTCAAAGATATCATTAATTGTGAAATAGATACATATTGTTATGTTAGGCTTCTAATGTATCACTTATCTTTTATAGTCAATGCTACCGGAAGACACGCAAAGCTAGAGAGGGACAAAGGATACATCAATAAAAACAACATATATATGCTTAACATGGATGCAAGGTATATACATAGCACTATAAATTTTATTTTATCTTTTGGTCATCTATCCTAATTAGTCATTTGAGTTGAGTGAAGCATTGTGGTATTCTCTTTGAGCATTTTATGGAATTAATCCATAATCGGCAACTTAGAATACAAAAATCTTGTTGTCTCCCAACTAGAGCGACTTTCACTAAGATTTAAATTTATATCTTGTCCTGTGGGAGCGAGCTTACTTACCTGCTCGACCAACTCTAAGTTGGTTATCATTATAAATTTATTGAAATGATAAAATGTCTTCATCAACAACTACCTAACTATATCGGTATGTAGCTTATAAAATACGTGGAATTCAAAATTTGTTGAAATTTTTTTACATAATGCTATGTCGACCTGCAACTATTTAAATTGATTTCATTATCTCGTTTCTTTATCAAGGATATATTTTAGTTGAAATATTGAGTTTGGTAGGTATATTTGTATCTTTATACAGGTGTGTAAGACGAATATATATAATCCAAAAGTTCTACATTTTTAATATATTCTGTGTGTGTGTGTATATATATTTGAGATCGTATTTATGTATTTCTTTTAGGTTTTTTATTGTCATACAAAGCATAGGAATTTTGGGTATCTAAGTATATATTTCTTTTTTTTGGTAGTTATCGAAGTATATAATATTGGTGAGGTACTTTTTTCTTTTGGTGCTAAATGAGGCAAAAGTCCAAAAGAAAATGAGATTACATAGAAGGAACTAGGCAGGGTAGAGTGGTCCAAATAGATAAGCAAAGAGAGCTAGTTTTTTAACTCAGTGGGAGGATGGAGAATCTCTTCTATCCCAAAATCCTTAGAAAGGCTCCAATTTGCTAGCTAGTTTGCACTTCTGGTAGCTTCCCTCCAATTAACAATGACATAATTGGATGTCACTAAGGAACTAATTAAGATACTAAGGGTTCGTTTGGATAAGTTTATAAAAAAAAGACTTTTTTATATATCTTTTTTTAGTAGAGTTTTTTTTAAAGAAAAAGTTATTTTGCATTTGGATGCAATGTTTGTAAAGTACTTTTAAATAATAGAATGACGTTTGGATAAGAAAGAACAAAAGAATTTTTTTATAGCAAAATTACTAAAAATGTAATGTATCAAGAATAATGGAGGTAGGGTTTACAAGAGGAAAACAATAAATGACAAGAGATGTAATTTTTAATAAAGACAAAGGGTATTTTTGTCAATAAATTATATTAAAAACCACTTCTCCTTCTCCTTTTTTCAGAAGCTGTGAATCACTAGCTTTTAAAAAAAGTGATAAATGAGCTTTTTTTTTAACTTCTACTTTTTTTTGAAGTTTCATCCAAACATACAGAAAAACTTGTGGAAGTACTTTTTAAAAAAAAAAATGCTTTACTTAAAAAAAATGCCTATTCAAACGCACTCTAATGCATGTAGGGATGCCGATGTATCAAGTGCCCTAATTAATAGCATTTAAAACAACATCAATCATAACAGAGGAGTTAATGATTTTTGTTTAAACAGCTATATGCAATATTTATGCAAATTTTTATGTAAAAAAATTACATAAAAATTACATGCAATATTTGTTGGATGGTCATGCTTGATTGCTTATTCACCCAAAGAATCGACCACGAATAAGTACTAGAAGGTAGAAAATAACAAATAAAACAATGAATTATATACTAATGGCAGTTATTCTCACAAGATTTGAATCAGACCAGCATTTGATCCTTTTAGAAGGGTTATATACCTTCCGCAAAACAAGATGTGGCAGTTTGCAATTGGCAACCAGATATAAGTTATAACACACGTGCATATATATATATATATATATATATATATATATATATATATAATCAGTAACTTTCGTAGGGTTAAGAAAACCGTGTTGTTTCTGATAATCTGTCATACTTGTTTCTATTATGGTGGAAGATTAATGGCTTGTATTGTATCTGTCCACAATGTGGCGTGCATTGGTTTGGCTAGTTGGCTTTGTCAAAAGAGATAAGGTAGGCTTAGAATATCATATTTCTGTTCATTAGAGTTAAAGACTTTCCCAAGACTTTGACATTCGGATTAGAAGGATTTTGTTCTCTCTCTTTTTTTTTTTTTTTTTTATAATAAAAGGATTTTGTTCTCTAAAACAGCACCTCTAGCATTTCATCACTACCCCTCTTGTTAATTTATATGGAATTCTGATTGGTTGACTAAAGCCCCCCACTAACTTGATCATATATATTCAAGTTCAATGTAAAGAGGAGCATCCCAGACTTTTTTAGCACCGAAAAAAAGTTCAATGTAAAGAGAGGGTGTAAGTTCTTTGAATAATATGCGTATCTGTCTTTTCAGTTGTTGCAGATAACCTATGAGAAAATTACTAAAGCATCTATGCCGGGAGCTTTTTTAAGTCATCCAATCAGATTTTTGACAAAGAAGCAAGTTACTTTGAACATAGATTATATAGTTACAAGGAGCAAAAAACAAGTCCTTGATTCATTGACAACCTATAAAAGGCAAAAGCAAAATTTTGATTAAATTGGTTAGAGTTTAAAAAAGAAAGACACATATAGGACAATTGACAAGAAAGCATAAAATAAAAATTATTTGTATACACTAAATTAAGTGACATTATATATATATATATATATATATATATATATATATATTGTTAACTCGGGTCATAAATCACTAAAATTATTTTTTGGCCTAATTTTTTTCCATTATAATATTATATTGTGCTTCATATTCTTTTCCTTCCGTTTCTGTTTTTATTGTGTATGTAAGAATTTGTCGTGACCCTCATTTTAAACTAAGTTTCATACAAAGAAAAATAAAAAATCAATATTCTTTTCCTGGTTCACTATTTTAATATCTTTCTGTTATAATGCCAACTTTATCATTGAAAAGCTTTGAGATTAATAATCTTTTCTATTTTTAGACTCATATATTCCTTTTATCATGTTACTAAGCCCTCACCAAACCTCATCATAATTAAACTATCATATTTTACTATAAAATAACCACTTTAACTGATTACATAAAATAATCACTCAAAGCATAGAAAATAGATTTTTTTTTTTTGCTAAAATAAACTTAATTAAATGGAACTCTGAAAAGAAAGACTTTTTGACGGATCTCTAATTTTCCATTTCAAGTTCAAATTGCTTCATGATCTTGCTAGACTGGACATTACAAGTGAGGATATATGATATTTTTCTCAATCTTAAAAGCAAAATAAAGGTCATGGACTGAATCAACAGAGCACTAGCAAGTATGTACACATGCATTCTTAGTTTAAGGGGATTACTTTGGCTTTTTTACACGGTTGGTATAAATGGGAAACAAAATTTTTAGTATAATATAGGTTGTAAAATAATTTTTAAAGAGATATAAAATGAACAGTGAATCGTAGGGGGTAGCTACGAGGTCGTATTCTATAGATACGACTTCAGGTAAGTCGTATATGGTATATACGACTTAGGGTTAAAAAAAATTTAATTATTTTTTTAATAGAAGTCGTAGCTACTAGCTACGACTTAGGGTTATGTTATTTTTTTAATAGAAGTCGTATCTACTAGCTAAGACTTAAGGTTATGTTATATATTTTTTTAATTTAAATGGAAGTTGTAGTTGATAACTACGACTTCTATATAACTTAGATTTTATATATATTTTTAAATAATAATCATGGTGTTATTCAAATAAATGGATTTGGATAATATAATAAGTTTGACTTAAATAATATGGACTCACTGCACCACCGTAATATACATCGTCACGTGAAATATATCGTCGCGTGTGAAACAAGTACCATTGCATGTATTCTGAGTTGTCATGTAAATAAAGGTTACATGCTTCACCGTTAATGAGTCATTCATTACGGTGGATCTACAAGGCAATTCAATTACGATGATTATTATTAAATTTTTTTTATAAAATCTAAGTCATATTAAGTGCGTATTTGGATTAGCTGTGAAAAAAAGATTATATGAAAAATCGATTATGTGTATAATCGCTTTTTAAGAAAATCGATTATGAGAAAATTAATTTATGTTTGAATATGTTAATTCATAATCGATTTTATGATAAAGAGTTTTGTTTGGATTATATAAAAAAATCGCTTTTATGTATTAAATTACTAAAAGATGTATGAAATGATTGAAAAAGTTATTTGATTGAGGGCAAATATGTATTTCTCTCTTAAAACTTTTAAAATAATCTGAAATCAAATAATTAAAAGCTTAAAATTATAGCTTTTTTAAAAAAGTTATTTTTAGTTATAGAAAAATAATCTTAACTTATAAACAATTTTACACACTTTAAACAAACAAGATAGATTTTAGATAAAACAACTTTTTATTAAAAAAAAAAGTTGTTTTGGGAAAGAATTAATCTTTCCCAAACATGCCCTAAGTAACTATGGCTTAATACGACTTAGATTTTATAATTTTTTTTTAATAATAATCATCGTGATTGGATTGCCTTGTGGATGCACCGTAATAAACGACTCATTAGCAGTGAAGCATGTAACCCTTATTTACATGACAACTCAGAATACATGCAATGATACTTACTTCACACGCGACGATATATTTCACGTGACGGTGCATATCACGATGGTGCGGTGAGTCTATATTATTTAAGTCAAACTTGTTATATTATCCAAATTCATTTCCTTGAATAATGTCATGATTATTATTTAAAAAAATTATAAAATCTAAGTTATACAGAAGTCGTAGTTGTCAACTACGACTTCCATTTAAATTTAAAAAAAAAATAACTTAACCCTAAGTCGTAGCTAGTAGATACGACTTCTATTAAAAAAAATAAAAAAAATTAACCTAACCCTAAGTCGTAGCTAGTAGCTACGACTTCTATTAAAAAAATAAAAAAAAATTGTTAACCCTAAGTCGTATGTACCAGATAGGACTTATCCTAAGTCGTATCTATAGAATACGACTTCATGGAAGTCATAGCTATCCCTTACGACTCACTGTTCATTTTATACTTTTCCGGGAATTATTTTACAACCTACACTATATTGAAAATTTTGTTTCCCATTTATACCAACTGTGTAAAAAAGCCGATTACTTTGGTACTTACTTTTTGGTAAGTATTACTATATATGATGAGTTGTTAAATATTTATCAATTATTGATTATATTTAACGGATTCAAACATTTATTATAAAGTGAGTAATTATAAATGTTTGATAATTAATCTTGAATTTCGATACCCACAAAAAAGAAAAAAAATTCATAGGAATTTCCTTATTTTAATGAATTTCAAACTCCCAAAGCATGCATAAGGATAGCGTCAAATGAATTTTAAGTTATTATTAAGGAGAAATCTTTGCCTCCTTGGAATGAATAATGACATTAATAGATCTGCTTTTGTGTCACTAGCATTGCAATTCGGAGTAGGAGATGGCAAGATGGGTAGGTATGTCCTAAAAAGGAAATTTTTGACTCACTTTGATCAGTCCTACACAAGTGCATATATCACCTTCTATTCCTAAGAATAAAAATCCACATTCTTTCTTAACAAAATCCCGAACCTCCACTGCCCCATGAAACCTAGATTCTCAAACTTAACTGTTCTATTGCCTAATCTACCTAAGATCATAATTATATCCCACATGAAATAACGAATCAATTCTCTTAATCAACTATATCCCACATTAATTGTGCATGAGCGTGCCCTGCACAGTTTTCTCTTGAAATAAAGTGTTATTTGAGGTGTCCCACTTTCGAAGGACATGGAATTAATTTCCATTTGAACGTCTAATAGCATGGTTCTCGTCTCAAGATGCATGTTTTTATTGGGATTCGAATGTAATAGAAAAAAGAGTCCAAGTTTTTGAGATTCACAAGTTGTATCATAAGCATGAAACATGTATATCGTAATATGGGGATTACTCCGATACTTATATTTTTTTAAGGGTATCGATACTCAAGATGAGTTGTTAAGTATTCATTAGTTGTTATTTATATTTAATCTTTCAAACATTTATTATGAAATCAATAGTCAATAAATGATTAACAACTCATCTTATGTATCAAACTCATCAGGGTCCCGTAGTAACTCCCTCGTAATATATATAAAGAAAGAGTTAAGCACCGAAAAAAAGAAAAGAGTTATGACAAGTGTAATTATGATAACGTAATATCTATCATTTATAATCTCTATTATTATTGTAATTATAAATTTGATACCTAAATTTTCAAATCATTTCATGTTATTTTCATTCGCAATCTTTGTCATTACTGCATCTCATAAATTGAATTCTAATCCTTTAAGCTATAATTTTTATGAGTTTAATTTTGATATACTATCTATTGTCATTCAATCATATATTGTCTTTAAAAGAGTGAGATTATCATAATAACTACTTAGAAAGTCTAACTCTTTTAATGATGTATTAGTACATAATTGGATAACTGCAGTGTAAAATTTTTTTACACTGACAGTAGATTAAAATTAAATCTAATTTTTCTTCTTATTTTAATTATTTTAATCTAATAGACAATATACAAAGAGAGTTTATTTTTGTAAAATTCTTATAATTAGGTGGAAAGGGTTATCAACATCTGTGTACATAGCATTCTTTATCATATTGTACATAGATTTGATGTCAAATTTTAATTCACAGTCTCTATCATTGTTGCGTATTATAATTTTGATGCCAAAATTTTAAATTGTTTTTTTAATATTTTAAGCTTTATCATTATTATAATCTAATATATTTAACACCAAAAAATCTAATATATCTAATATAATAATATATAAAGAAAAGTTCAGGTTTATAAATTCTGACAAGTGACATAATCAGAATGTAACATTGAGAATGTAACATTTATCATTTATAAATTATTTGTAAAATTTTAACAGAGAATGCAATATCTGTCTGATACAAACAATTATATCTCTCTTTAAAAGGGCTTAATAATAGCAATATCTGTCATTATTGTAATTTCATAAAACTTCTGTCAATATTTTAAATTATTTATTTTTATTTTAATATTTATAATTATTGTAATGTCTAATTAATGAAAACAAGGTTTACATTTTGATATAAATTTTAAAGTAAACACTCATTTTAGTTCTATAAAAATATGTGTTATCAAATTTTTGACATCAAATTAATCATTTTGAAAGATAATTTGATGTAAAATATAATATAGAGTAACCAATTTGATGTAAAAAAAAATACTAAATGACTAATTTTATATTAAAAATTAAAATTGAGGAACCATTTTAAGATATTTATTATTGAAGGACCTAAATAATAATACTTGTATCTTTGAAAATTTAAAATATTTGATTACTCTAAATTTTATAAAAATAAAATATAAATTCGTAAAATTTTGACCAGTGGTATTATGAGGACCTAACATCTGTCCTTTATAAATAATGGTGCATATCTTTAAAAAGTAATAGAAATCTATGTCATAATTGTCATTATTAAAGTCAATAAAAAAATTGTCATTATTGCAATTTCATAAAAATTAATGTTAAATTTAAAAAAAATTATTATTATTTTTAATATTTCTCATTATTGCAATGCCTTATTAATGAAAACAATATACATTTGTAATATAAATTTTATAAAGATAGAACTCATATTTGTAAAATTTTGAGAAATAATGATAAAAAAATTTGATTTGAACGCATGACCTCATGCAGACCACCAAATTCTTTCACCATTAACCCACTCTTAAGTGTCTTTAACATTGTCTTTTACACATATTTTTCTCTCTTTAAAAAGGTAATAATTAACAATCTATGTCGTAATTGTCATTATTTCATTTCAATAATTTGATGTCAATTTTTTTTTTTTAATCTTTATCATTGTGGTAATGTCTTTTTAATAGTGATATAAATTTGATACTACACTTTTAAGGAATTTTTTTTCTAAACTATACAAATAAGGCATTACCTTTTTTCATGGTTTCATCTTAAAAATTTTAATTGAAAATATTTTTTTTACATGTTAAAGAGAATATTAATTTTAATTTTTTCATATTTAGAGATATTTTATTAATTTATAATGTTAAACCATGTTGATAATATATGAACAGCACTTACAAAATTATTATAAAGATATTTTCTCGTATAATTTTCTTATAGCAATGAATTTTATTATCTATTATTTTTCGTATTTCATCTTTTTATGGATGTCAGCCTAGTTTATATAATAATAGTGGAGGAAACTAAATCTAGAAAATAAAGGATAGGGAAGAGATGGCACTATTAATTTTGTAACATTGACATTGTGTTAAAGATGGACATACTAAAAATAGGAAGGTGAATCATCAACAGCTTTACATTCTAATATTTGGGTCTATGGTCAAATCGATGCAACACTAGTATTAGTGCTAGTCTATCATATGTTGCAATCTTGCCCTCCTTTAGATTCAAGTGGGAGGATTTGATGCCCCCTTTAACTGTAACTCCTTTCTCTCTCTTTCTTTTTAAATTTTTGTTTTTTCGTTTTTGACATTTACTTGTATTTCTCATTTTAGGGAAAGGTAGACTAATTTCTTTTAACCATGAAATTATTTATATATACAAAAAAAGAAAACAAAGAAAGGGTCCACTTCTTGCTTTATAATTTTGCATAAGCACTTTTCGTTGAATACCTAAGAAAATAATGTCAGAAGTATAAATTAATTGATGTTTCTTATTTTTTTGTTAGTTTAAATAATTTTTCACACATAAAAAGCAAACCTTGATAAACTTTTGAGATACTTGTATATTTTTTTATTTTGTAGGAATATGAGAATATCATTTTTAAAAAGGAAAAGATATAAACAGTTCTTATACAGGATTTGTGAATCTTTGCATTGAAAATGGTGAATTTCCATACAAAAAAGAACTTTTGTTTTTTGTTTTCTGACAATGAAACTGTTATGCGTGATAAAAATAAAAACTTTTGTCTATATCTGTGACTCTGTTGTATGCGTAGATATATATAACTCTTTCAATATACATAGATAAATTCTGGATAACTTCAAAATTAATAGAGTTAATTAATATACATATATAGATAAATTTTTCTTGAATGATAAAACAATGAAAACTTTTAGTTATACTTTAGTTGGATTAGCTCTTCAATACCTGATTTATTTATCGTAATATCACTCAATGAACTCAGCCTCTGACATAGTTTCATTTTTAAATTCGTACTTATATCATATTTTACCAAAATGGTTACATCATAATATATGGGTTAGTTTCAACAATTACCTTGCAAATTCTAATTGTATATACTATATACCAAGAACAATTTAAAATTAGGGTCGATAGTATAGGGGGGAATACATTCATTTTTATTATTTATAAAATTGAACACTTCTCTTTTTTAAGGTCATCAAAATAAGTCAAACCCATTAAATCAGTTCATTTATTTGCATAAATTATGCTAATCAAGTTTTAAAATTATTAACTCATAAAAATGTAAATAATTTTATATCGATCTATTTAATTCGTAGACCGCTCCATAATTTTCTTTTTAGAAAGCTTTAGTATGAAACTTTGAAAGTTTATTTTTTTGGTAATTTGAAACTTTAAAAGTTGAACACTTGAAGTTAAACTCTTTTAATTGTGTATTATTTTTACATTTTGTTAGTTAACTTGGAGTCTTCGAGATTTAGATTTCTTTTCTATGATTATGTGTATTTGTCATGAGTGTATGTTATATATTTATTTGAATTCTCCTTTTGAATAAGATAAAAGTATGCAATACTATATCTATATAATGTAATATTTGATTTGAAATTATTAAGTTTTTTCTTTAATTTCCAAGTAAAAAAGAAAAATTAATTTTGTGAGCTATCTCATTTAAATTAACAAGTTAATGTGAAGTGAGTCAAACTAATTATTTTATAACTTGTTTAAATACAAACAAATTTAGTCTACCTTATTTGACCTGCAAGGACTAACCATTTTATAATCTCCTTCTTGATTCTTCCCATCGATCATAGATTACTCCCTTATTAAAGTAAATTATTTTAACATCATATATGCCAGTCACAATATGTGAATTGAGAGACGACTATTTTACTCATATTTAATTTCATGTATTAATTTTTTTAAAGTGAAAAACAACATAAACTTAATCCTCTATATATAATTTCTCATATTACATTCATGAGGTAAATGTATGAAGAACCTCACTACTCACTAGTCGGATTTGGCCCTAGATTTGCATAGACCATAGGATAATATAAGTAAATGAAGGAATGATTAATAATGTGACAAAAATGCTTATAATTATAAATGAATTCCAATTGTACTCAATGAGTAAGAAATTTTTTTATATACTGTAAGAATACTGTTAAGATTTTTTTAATTGTTAAATTTAATTATATAATATTTTAAATTTAATTCAACGATATGTATAATTATATAATATTACACGTGTTATGTTTTGTATGAAGTGTGTAATTCTTTCAAAATACATCAGAATTATAAATGAATTCCAATTGTACTCAATGAGGAGTGTGATAAATTAAAAAAAGAGAGGAAAAGAAAAGTGTGTGAAAAGAAGATTAAAGTCAATTGGTTAATGGTGTAGAGAGCCTAGACCATTCTGCCCAAGTTGGACCCTTCCTCTCGCTCCTCTTTAAATCTCCCATCCGTCATATCCTCCTTTTTCTCCCCTAACCCTCTCGCAGATCCAAGCCAGCCACTTAACCCAAAAAGAGGAGGGAGAGAGAGAGAGAGAAGCATGGTGGGTTGCTTTCCCTCTCCTTTCACAGACCCTTCTCTCTCTCTCTCTCTCGCTCTCTTTTATTGTCACAATATATTATGATGCTTGATATATAATTTCATTTACACTTTCTAATTAATCGTGCAGGAATTAGAACAACACCAGGTAACCAGATGGGAAGGCTATGTGAACTGGAGGAACAAGCTTGCTGTCAGAGGCCGCCATGGTGGCATGCTTGCAGCCTCCTTCGTTCTGGGTCTGTCCCAAATTTCTCTTTTTGACTCACTCTCTCTCTCACACACACACGCATATATATATATATATATATACACATATACACATATATATATATATACATATATATATATATATATATATATATATTGAAGTTCAATTGCAGCCAGCCCAAGTGCTTGTTTATTTATGAGAACAAGTCATACATATATTGATATATATACTACATATATATCTGGCACTGATTACGAGCCTGTGTTTGTGCAGGGGTGGAGATATTGGAGAATCTGGCGTTTTTGGCCAATGCGAGCAATTTGGTGTTGTACCTGAGGCAGTACATGCACATGTCCCCTTCGAAATCGGCCAACAATGTCACCAATTTCATGGGAACTGCCTTCCTTCTTGCCCTCCTCGGTGGTTTCTTATCTGATGCTTTTTTCACCACTTATCACATCTACCTGATAAGCGCAGTTATTGAGTTCCTGGTAAGCGCCCCACCCCACTGTTCCTCTCTCTCTCTATGATCACTTGTGTGACTTTCTCTCTCACACTAAACAATCTGCTTTTCCGTATTACAAAGTTAAGCCAGATACTGATGACTTAATTTTGCACTTATTGCTTCCCTTTCCCATGTTATTTTTCTATGATTAGGGAGAGAGAGAGAGGATTTAATTTAGTTTTAGTCTTGGGTATCTTAAAGAACTAGTGTCTTTCAAAACCATGATGTCTTAACCAGGAGAGTGTTGCAAATACAACTTGGAAGGTGGGTTGCATCAAATGGTGCAAACCGTTCAACCAAATCCCTATCATAGAATTGAAAGATGTCAATGATATGGAAAAAAACTGTCTTATCCATCCCTTTGATTCTCTTTCTTTTTGCTGCGTTCGCTCCCCCACCTAGTCCTCATGAATTGCATGAACGAACGCCCAATAAGATATACCAGTCTAAGTCAAGAATCAATTTTTTTTAGGCACAGGATGGGAAAGAGGAAAATAAAAGCATATAGATAACTTTATCTCTCTTCACATTAGTAAAATGTTAACCTTGAACTCCAAAATGTTTGAGAGCTATAACTAGCGGTGGCCAAGAAAGTCAAACAGTAATAGCCGAGAAAAAAGTGGTGTGTGATTCACAAATACCATTTCTATATCTTGTGGTCAGCGTCTAACAAAATCATTTGAATAGGAAGGCCATTACTCCTTGCACAATGGAGTAGATGAGACAAAATAATAATGTTGGTGGGGAGATTTTTTTCTTTTATATATTTATTTTGGTGTTAGAAAAAAAAAGTCAGAAAGAGAAATTAATTAAAAAATAAAAGGGCCCACCATTATATTCATGCAACGTATTTAATTTCCTCGAGTGCCGACGACCCCTTTGTTTTTGTGCCACTGCTACTGGACAAAGAGAAACTTCTTTCTGTCAATTTTTAACTTGGAAAGCAACATCTGTTTTTTTGTCGTTTCGGCCTCTCAAACCACACCCCTCCTTGTACGCCATCTCCTGCTGCTGCTATAGGTAACTTTTTTTTTTTTGGTAGGTTGCTGCTATAGGTAACTAAGATTGCTACTTTCTTTTTTTCTCGGGGCTCATACATTTTTATTTTCTCTATTAATATTATATACATAATCACATTAAATTTTTTCACAAAATCATACATAACTTATTAACAAATCATAATTATATCACCAAAAAAAAAATCATAATTATCTTTCTATAGCTATAAAAACTGTTATTCTAGCACTTTTGTTACACAATTATGCTCAACTGCATATTTATACTCATTTAAATTCGATAAACTCAACACAAAATAACAGCTAAATTAATAATTGTGAAAATATTACTTAGACAGCATAATTTCTATTTGGAATGCCACATGCCAAAGCTTAGCTTGTGGTCCCCCGATCATGATCTTGTGGTATTTGGACGCAGTAATCAGCTAAATCTCCTGGTTTAATGAACTTCTTCTGGTTTTATTCTAGAATGGTTTATGGCAAGTTCGCATACCGTTTTGGCAAGGGAGTTTCATGAACCACGTATGTGGTTGTCGTTTTTGATAGTCCACGTTGTAAGAAGCCCAATAAACTATCACCACCCTTGGACTGTATGTAGGACATGTTACCTTACTTAAAGCGCCAACATCTCACAGTGATGTTTCATGACTAGCAGATAATAGAGGAATATAAGAAGTCCTTGTCTGTGCTACGGTCCAGGGGCTGAGGTGGGGATCAACACGTGGCTTAGGGCCCACTTGCCTGAACACATTTTATCTTACAGAACTTGACCTTTTTTTATTTGGTCGCATTTTAAGAATGGTACTAGACACGTTGTTTTCTTATTATGTGATGTGATCTTTCATTGGTTTACTTTCATTTTCTGATCCAAAAACAAAGGGAAATAAGAAGGAGAAAAATATGGGTATGTGTCACTAATGCAATTAATTAAGACAATAGTAATGTCTATATATGCATTGCCATGGTACTCGGTTGATATTTTGTTGTCATTTTAGTTCTACATCAGATTGGGACCATGGCTTGGCACAAACTTGGGGAATAATTCTCTCTTTCCCATGTCCTTCCATTTCTTACGAGTTGTGAAAGTGAGATTTCATTAGAGATCTTGCACATGAGAAACTAAACAAACTGAAGCAGCTGACACATTCTTATTCTGCTTTATTATATTGCACAAATGTACATGGCTAAGGGATTTGGAATGTTGTGCAGGGACTGATTATACTCACTATACAAGCTCGGGTGCCTTCACTAAAGCCATCAGAATGTGACCGAGCCACCCCATGCCAGGAAGTTAATGGTGGAAAAGCAGCAATGCTGTTCGCTGGACTCTATCTAGTGGCTCTTGGAGTTGGAGGAATTAAGGGATCACTGCCATCACATGGTGCTGAGCAATTTGATGAGACTACCGCATCTGGACGGAAGCAGATATCAACCTTCTTCAACTACTTTGTCTTCTGCCTATCATGCGGTGCCCTTATTGCAGTTACTTTTGTAGTGTGGGTTGAAGACAACAAAGGGTGGGAATGGGGTTTTGCAATTTCTACTATTAGCATATTTGTGTCTATCCCAGTGTTCTTGGCAGGCTCTGCTATGTATAAGAACAAGATTCCTTCTGGAAGTCCACTTACAACCATTTTGAAGGTAGTAAGAGCACCTGCTCCCAGCCTGGATTATGTGCTTGATTCTAAGATAAACTTTTTTTTACCCTTTATGTTCCATAATTCTCTTATCATTCATTGACTAATTTAGTAATGTATGGGCTTCCTGTTTTTGACTGAGCAGGTTCTGGTTGCTGCTTCACTCAATAGCTGCATTTACAGAAATTCTAGCAGTGCTGTTATGAATATGGCTTCAAGCCCTTCTAATCCACAAACTGGCAGAAAAAAAGCAGAGGAAGAAACTGCTAAAGCAAGCAAGGAAACTGAAACCCCAACAGATACACTCAAGTTTCTCAATAGTGCAGTTGAAAACAAGCCAATATATTCATCAATAGAATGCACAGTACAGCAAGTAGAAGATGTCAAGATAGTATTGAAAGTACTACCCATATTTGCTTGCACCATCATGCTTAACTGCTGCCTAGCTCAGCTGTCCACATTCTCTGTTGAACAAGCTGCTACTATGAACACCAAGCTCGGTTCCTTAAAGGTGCCACCGGCCTCCTTACCAGTTTTTCCAGTGCTCTTTATCATGATCCTAGCACCAATTTATGACCACATCATCATCCCATTTGCTCGGAAAGCGACCAAAACAGAGATGGGAATCAGTCATCTACAAAGAATCGGAATTGGATTAGTCCTCTCTATAGTTGCCATGGCAGTGGCAGCTGTTGTTGAAGTGAAGAGGAAAAGGATGGCCACTCACTCAGGCCTACTAGATGATGCAACCAAACCACTACCTATCACATTCTTTTGGATTGCTTTTCAGTACTTATTCCTTGGGTCAGCTGATCTTTTCACCTTGGCTGGGTTGTTGGAATTTTTCTTTACAGAAGCACCAATAAGGATGAGATCTTTGGCCACATCACTTTCCTGGGCCTCTTTGGCTATGGGGTACTACCTAAGTTCAGTGATTGTATCAATAGTAAATAGTGTCACTGGTTACTCCTCCCACAGACCATGGCTATCTGGTGCCAACCTTAACCACTATCACCTGGAGAGGTTTTACTGGCTTATGTGTGTGCTAAGTGGGTTGAACTTCCTACATTACCTGTTTTGGGCTGTTAAGTACAAATATAGAGGGACAGGAATTAGTGAATGAAGCAAACTAAAGGGAAATTTTCAATTTTGTGCACTTAAATTTACAAGGCCATTGATCAAAATCTTGTCAAGCCATTCTTCGGCTGTAATTGTATATACTTGCACTTGCCTGCAACCGGGTGGATCAGGTCAGCATTTCCCCGCAATAGAAATAAATAGAATAGAGATATCCTATATTAGAAAACAAAGAAAGAGTGAAAAAAAGAAACAAAAAGGGTACATCAGATGTAATCAATCTTGCACCTTTTTTTTTTTTGGTTACAAATCATTGTACCTTTTATTTATATAGTTGTGGTGTTTTGGGCCATTTATTAATATGTCATACTCTGATGAGACACGATTCTATCTTTGCCATTGGACTGTGTGCACGCAAAGTGAATATAAAACAAAATAGGAAATGAGACAATGAAATGAACGAGAAGACTCCAAAGTCTAAATAATGAGAGCAAAGCTGCTGTGAAAACATAATCAAGGCAACGAAACAATAATATTTTAAATTGATTATTGGTACATATGGACCTAATGATACATGGGGATGTAGCTCAGATGGTAGAGCGCTCGCTTAGCATGCGAGAGGTACGGGGATCGATACCCCGCATCTCCAATATTTATGATCTTTAGTCTTTTGTTTTTCCTTTTAGTAGAAAGTAACATGAATTTAAACCTGTAATGTAATCGATACTTTTTTATATTAATCTTACAGTAATTCAATGAATTTTTATTTAGGTGCAAATGGAGGAGAAAACAAGAATTTTGTTTTCCTTTTATTAGAAAGTTTCATTAATATTAACCTCTAATCGATACTTTTTTTTTAATTAATCTTAATGTAATTGAGGGAGAAAACAAGAACAAAAAGAAAAGAAACTAATGAATTCAAACAACACCCGTTCTATCTGCTAGGAGATCAATAAGGATTTCAGAAGGAGTAGAATGACTTGTCTTCACGTAAGGTGTGGTGTGGTCAGTGGTGGATGGCAATGTCAACAAAATCTTGCTTTAGTCTGATATCTTCCTCAACAACATTTCCATACGGATAACACATGAACTTTAATCTCACGCGAAAGCATAGCCTCAGTAGAGTTCATAGCTATAATTAGCTTATCACCAGCAATAAAATGGAAACTCGATTACTCGAATAGCTAAAATCCCCAACTCCATATTGGTGCACCATGACCATCCCACAAAGCAAGAGATGACAACTATCTTTATTTATCATGATTATCCACTTATTTAAAGTAATTGTCAAATATCAATTTTAATGTACTATAATTCTTATTAAATAGTGATTAAAGTGGATGATAATTTGATCGAGGATATAAGTTTAAGATGAGAATTTGCTAGAAGATATAAATTAAGTCGTTGAAACAAGTCTTTAATATACTAAAAATAGATTGAATAGTCACTGGAACTATAAAGGTGAGGTAATATCTCAAAAAAAAAAAAAGATGAGGTGAATTTTGGAACAAATCTTAAATTTCATTGCTACATTAAGTAAAAAAAAACCTCACGAGTCAGTATGTGGAAACCAAAAACATTTATAGACTTTAAAGGCAGAATTTTTTTACAATTGACAATATGGATTTCACAAATCAGTTTTTCAGCTTTCTAC
Organism: Styphnolobium japonicum; assembly: GCA_023212625.1. NCBI lineage: Eukaryota > Viridiplantae > Streptophyta > Magnoliopsida > Fabales > Fabaceae > Styphnolobium > Styphnolobium japonicum. The sequence continues at coordinate 28,287,560 of JALBWW010000011.1, forward strand.
CATCTCAATAATCACCAGTAGAGATTGAGAACTTTCAGAAAATGGATCACATTCTTGTGGAATAGGGCATATTATTTGGAAAACCACATATCAACAGCAATGAAACCACCATGAGTTATCCTATGCCCTTGAAGATCCAGCAGTCATTGATAAACTCCTCACTGCAACCTTGACTGCACCAACCACGCTAAGTTGTCTCATCTCAGGGCTCAAACCCTGTCTCTCCAGGTTTTTCTTCTATTTGAACACCCACAAAGTATGCTATTTGTAACCTAGCCGACAGCAAGAGCTGTAAAACTAAAGATTAGATCTTTAGAATAAATATTGACACTTGCTAATGATTAAGTAGAATAAGTTACACTTCAACTAACAACTATAGTTGTTGATTATTGGTAGGCTTGATCCAACAAATACAAATATTTAAAAACTGCTTCACATTAATGATTAAATAACTTAAATTTTTGTAGGGTTGAAACTTTTCCACAGAATATAATTTAACTCTCTGAAGCAAGATATTTGGTCACTGTCATGTACACAAGGAAATTCAATGGTATTTCGAGATTTCTTCTAGTCTTACAAGCTATAATGGACCGCAAAGTAGATCCTACAAGCTTGATAATATGTAAGATTACGTTTATATAAGGAAACATTGTTATCCAAGAAAAGTTGAAATTAGATGGTATAATAGAATTAAGATAGAATTATCTGTTAAGAAGTCAAACTTTTATATCTTCCACATTAAGAATAAATGATCTGTGTATATTAATTGACCTTTTGTAATCCTTAGCTTATAGCTAGACAGCCTGTATTGTATAGCTAGACAGCCTGTATTGTAGTAATTAATTCCTGATTTGTAGGGATGATTGGAAACCCCTCTGTATATGTACCCGATTCAGTCTCAATAATAAACATTCCAGTAAATACATTCTCTTTTTCATCTTTTCATGGTATCAGAGCAGGATTAAGATCCTGACTCATCGCTGCACTCTAATCTCTCCTGTAGCGTCTTTCCTTTTCAGCCATCATGGCTAATGATGAAGTACCACCAACATCTCCTGTCCATGGCAAGAAAGTTGCCGATCCCGGTACACCAAAACCAGGGACTTCTACAGATCTGTCAAATCCCTATTTCACTCATCATTCAGATCATCCGGGTTTGGTTTTGATTTCCAAACCCTTGAATGGAGACAATTATTCTACCTGGAAAAGGGCTATGACTTTGGCGTTAAATTCCAAAAACAAGCTAGGTTTTGTCAATGGCTCATTCAGAGCCCCTCCAGAAGAAGCTGATCCTGAAGGTTATGCGGCTTGGTCTCGGTGTAATGATATGGTCCACTCTTGGATCGTCAACACTCTCAGTCCAGAAATTTCAGACAGTGTGATCTATTACTCTTCTGCACATGAAGTTTGGGAGGATCTTCGTGAGCGTTTCTCTCAAAGCAATGCGCCTCGTATTTTTGAGATTCAGCGAGATATAGCCTGTCTTCGACAAGAACAACTCTCTGTCTCTACCTACTACACTAAATTGAAAGGCATGTGGGATGAACTTGCTTCCTACAGCGATGCAGTACATGGGGGACAACAAGATCAACAAAAATTGATGCAGTTTTTAATGGGATTGAATGATTCTTATAGTGCTATTCGCGAACAAATCCTCCTGATGAATCCCCTTCCTTCAGTTCGTCAAGCATATTCCTCTGTCTCTCAAGAAGAAAAGCAGCGTCTCTTGAGCTCAACACACACTGCAAGTGATTACGGCTTGATCTTTGCCATGGCGATTGAAGCAACAACAAACTGCTCCATCAGCGGTTGCAAGGTCTGAGCGATCCGACCGCTCATATGGTTCACAAAATTTCCAATCGCAAGAAAATTTCAGTGGAGGACGCCGATCTAACCAAGAGAAGCGTCGTTTTGGCTCTGGAAGAGGGCGCCCTCATTGTTCCTACTGTGGAGAACTGGGCCATTGGGTCCAAACTTGTTATGAATTACATGGGTATCCAGCAGGCCATCCAAAGGCAAAGAATTATTCAGGCCTAGGACGTTTCAGCAACAATAACAACAAGCCTGGGGCAGCTAATCATGTGTCTGAGGGTTTTTCTAAAGAAGATGACAATCCAGTTGTTGGGATTTCGGAGGCTCAATTGAAGCAACTCTTATCGCTTCTTGATGACAAAAATGAAGGATCTAGCTCTCAAGCAAATGTCGTAACAAAGCCAGATTTGCCTAAAGTCGCTTCCCGCAGTTGGATCATTGATAGCGGGGCAACAGATCATATTTCTTCATCTAAATTATTTTTCAGCAATGATAAAAATTGCGCATTACCTCCTGTGTTATTGCCTAGTGGAGAAAAGGCTAATATTGTTGCAAAAGGATCATTATCTTTGAATTCTGTCTATCATTTACATGATGTGCTATTTGTACCTACATTCAAAGTTGATTTGATGTCAGTTAGCCGACTGACGAAAGGCCTGAATTGTTCAGTAACTTTTTTCCCTTATTGGTGTATTTTGCAGGATCTGGCTACGAGGAGGATGATTGGTTTGGGTAAACAACATGACGGACTATACTATTTGGTGGCACTAGCAACGAAGAAATCCATGACCAAGTCTTCACCCACAAACCAACTAGCCTGCAACCTCACCATCTCATCCACCGATCTCTGGCATAATCGCTTAGGCCATGTTTCACCTTCACGTCTCGCCATTGCCAAGAACTTTTTAAACTTTTCTGTTCAATCCAATAATGCTTGTCCTATATGTCCTTTGGCTAAGCGGGTAGTCGTTTACCTTTTAGTCCTAGTGTCATTTCTTCCATAAAACCTTTTGAGATAATTCATTGTGACATTTGGGGTCGTTATCGACACCCTTCTCTCTCGGTGCTCATTACTTTCTTACTATTGTTGATGATTATACACGTTTCACATGGATTTTCTTAATGCGACACAAAAATGAAGCACCATCACTTTTGAAACGCTTCTTCAGTTATGTTCTCACTCAATTTGAAACTCATATTAAGACTTTTCGAAGTGACAATTGTGGTGAATTTATCTCACTTAGCTTCTTTTTCAAGACAATGGCGTTGTTTTTCAACATTCTTGTGTTTACACACCTCAACAAAATGGAGTTGTGGAACGCAAACATCGTCACATCTTACAAGTAGCTCGAGCTTTGAAATTCCAAGCTCAACTCCCTATCCAATTTTGGGGGGAGTGTGCTCTTACTGCTGTTCACATCATCAATCGACTCCCTTCACCAATTCTCTCTTTCAAAACTCCTTTTGAACTTCTTTACTCAAAACTGCCTTCTTTTTCCTATTTTCGAGTCTTTGGTTGTTTAGCCTATGCTACTAATGTTCGTACTTCTCACAAATTTGACCATCGTTCTGTGCCCTCAATTTTTATCGGCTACCCCGCTGGTCAAAAGGCCTACAAATTATTCAATTTATCAACCAAAAAGGTTTTCACTAGCCGCGATGTGAGATTTCATGAAGATATTTTTCCTTATGCATCTGTTAAGCCCAATTCTACTATTTTTCCTTCCCACACAGATTCTGGCCCAATTCCTCTTATGGCCCCTGACACCATTTGTTCTTTTGATTTCAATCCAAACACTTCTCCTCTAACCACATCACCACCATATCATACAGTCACGCCTCCTTCTACTCCAAATACACAACCCGCGCCTGTCTCCTATCCTCCGTCGGAACCACCATCTCCCCATCGCCCAGCCATCCTTCGCACCTACACGCGCCGCAGCAAAACTTCTGCCCCACCTGATTGTTGCAACCCATCCACTCCCATCTTCTCTGAAAGTCCATCACCACCATCCATTTCACCCTCTCTCTCCAAATTCTCCAAAGACGAATCTTCACTGTGTTCACAAATACCCATTTTCCTATCTCGAACTCGATCCCGAACGGCTCCTTCGTCGCTCATAGCCGCCACACCGGTCCGCCGATAAAACTCAGCCGATTATGTCTCGCTCCAACGTTTGCTCCGACCAATCGGCCTCCTTACTACCAGGTCCGACCAAAGGTACACGCTATCCACTGGCCAATTATGTTTCATACCACAGATATCAGCCTGCATATCAATCTTTTGTTGCTCAAATCTTTTGCTTGCGTTGGCCGCAGCTCATGGCTGGTCCCTTCATCAAATGGACGTCAACAATGCCTTTCTTCACGGAGACTTAACTGAGGAGATATATGTCTCGCGCTGGGCTTCGCCGGCGGGGAGGAAAAACTTGGTGTGTCGCCTACATAAGTCATTGTACGGTTTGAAACAAGCATCTCGCCAGTGGTTTGCCAAGTTCTCAAGAGCTATTTGCTCTGCTGGTTATGAACAATCTCGAGCCGACTATTCTTTGTTCACCAGAAAACAAGGCAAGTCTTTTACTGCTATCTTGATATATGTTGATGATATTCTGATCACTGGAAATGATCCTGTTAGCATTGCTGCAACTAAAAAATTTCTGCATAGTCATTTTCATCTCAAAGATCTTGGTGATTTGAAATACTTTCTTGGCATTGAGATTTCTTCTAAGAACGCAGGATTTTTATTTCCCAACGTAAGTATGCCTTAGAAATCATTGAGGATGCGGGAGCTGGGTGCAAATTTCCCTATTGATACTCCTATGAAACGAGGCTTGAAACTATCAGACCAAAGTGACATGCTCAAGGATCCGGGTCGTTATAAAAGATTAGTCGGCAGATTAATTTACTTAACTGTTTTGAGACCGGATATAACATATGCTGTACATGTCTTGAGTAGATTTATGCACCAACCCCGAAAACTTCATATGGAGGCAGCTCTCTTCGGGTTGTTCGATATCTAAAAGGTGCACTGCCGAGGCCTATTCTTCTCATCGAATAGTGATCTCAAGTTGAGGGCTTATTGTGACTCAGTTGGGCGGGTTGCCCACTCACTAGGAGATCTACCACGGGTTATTGTGGTCTTTCTTGGACCTTCATTAATCTCTTGGAGGTCAAAGCGGCAGAAAAACTTGAGTTTCACTATCTTCCGCGAAGCGAATACCGTCTGCGATGACGGGGAGCTCTTTGTGAGTTGACATGGCTCGATATCTATTAAGGGACTTGGGAATTTCACATCATGAATCTGCCTTTGCTATATTGCGACAAATAAGTGCCCTACACATTACCGACCCAACCGGAGTTTTCATGAGCGAACTAGGCACATTGAGATGGATTGCCATTACATTAGAGACAAGATCCAAGATAGTTCGCGGATCGCAAGATATGTAAATTTCGCACATCAACCATAGCGTACATCTTGACTAAGCCCTTAGGGAAAGAGATCTTTGTTCCTATGGTTCGCAAGTTGGGAGTGCAGGATATCCACTCTCCAACTTGAGGGGGAGTGTTAAGAAGTCAAACTTTTATATCTTCCACATTAAGAATAAATGATCTGTGTATATTAATTGACCTTTTGTAATCCTTAGCTTATAGCTAGACAGCCTATATTGTATAGCTAGACAGCCTGTATTGTAGTAATTAATTCCTGATTTGTAGGGATGATTGGAAACCCCTCTGTATATGTACCCGATTCAGTCTCAATAATAAACATTCCAGTAAATACATTCTCTTTTTCATCTTTTCATTATCATGCATATATTCTCATTACTGAAGAAAATGGTAAAGATCTTCATCTGCTTCTTCTGTTTTCCTTGAGGTGGTAAATTAGTAGGAAAAGAAATCTGCTCACCATGCTCAAATCTTTAAAATAATGAAGTTTTCCAACATAAAAGTGGAAATCCATCCTAAGCCTTCAAGGCAGATTATAATTAAATTGGGATATCTCACAAAAAGTAGAGAAGATTGAAAAGCGGCTTATATAACTCCACATCTAATAGATTTCATTTGAGTATGACCAAAGTGATACGAACCAGCTTTAGTTATCTTTTTCACCTCGACATGTGAAGGTCAAGAAAAAATCAGAAATAGACTAGTAGGTAATACTAATTGTTCCATAGTTCAATAATTTGGCATCATGGAGCTCTATGCAAGAAATGGAGGATGTAAAAACACAAACCGAAAGAATATTTAAATAAAAAAAAATTAAAAAAAAGCGATATAACAAAACAACCACTAACAAGCATTTGTAGTGCTCCATCTTTGTCAATACTTGGTCCAGGGATGCATCTGATTATGGATTCAAACAATGGCCCAAGGTCTTATGCCAGATTTTCAGGAGACAACCCTGCCTGTCCTTTTATACCACTTGCATATATTGCTTGAAAGTCACACTGCATGCAGAAAAACTGTTGCAAAGCCATGATACTTGCAGAATCTTTTCTTTGATAATACTGAAGCATTTATAATCGCTCAAACACAAATGATATGTTTGAATTTTCCGTCAAACAGCTTTCAGAATCTGGAAGATGACATAAATTTTCTCCCGTAGTCCATCTTGAATAAAGAAATCACAGCTAGTGACAAAATTCCAACCCAATTTGTGAACAGTACAAAAAACTAATACTACGTAAGTTATATCACCAGAGTACCTGTTCTTCTGTTGCATTTAGTTCAATAAAGAGTTGAAAAGTTGAATTGATGATAAAATCTGGACGAGCAGAAGGCGTATCTATCTTATTGACAACAAGAACTGCATGACCAAACTCTAGAGCCTTCTTTAAGACAAATCTTGTCTGTGACATTGACCCTTCAACAGAGTCCACCTACAAAAACAAATAGCAGCATGAATATAAATGTCAGATAAATCCTATATATTGCAAGTAGCCACATTTCATGGAAGTAAACAAAGCAAATATATAAGTATAGCACATTTTCTAACAGAGGAAAGTAAGATTATCTTTCTTAGAGACAATAAATCCCACAAAGAATAAGGATATATTTGTACCGTGTGAGTACTTCAGAATAAAAATTGAGTAATTTACTAATTCTTTGTATCCAGAAAATTGAAACCAATATTGACAATAACCACAAGGAGTGGCTCAATTGGCAATTTGAGCTCCATGTGGGCGAACTTTACCCGCAGTGAAAGGGTTCGAATCCCACTAGAAGCACCTTGTGGCTAGGGCCATGCCATTAGATGCCCGAGCGGAGATTAATACCACACAGGGAGACAAAAAAAACCAATATTGACAATATGGCTACTTGTCAAGATAAGTAGAGAGGGAATAAAAATTTTCATTTTGAAAGAAAATTTGATGAGATTCTTCTTCAAATACAATAGTTCTTCAAAGCATGTATATTATTGCACTTGAAAGCAGTTTGTTTAATAGGCTAAATGGTTAACACCCATCCCACAGAGAGGAAGCAGATTCAGCATTTGGGAGAATGTTGAACCCAGTGACTATGAGTCCTCCCCCTGTCCCAAACCAGAAAAAAAAAGGGAAAGAAAAACACCCAAAAGTAAAGGATCTCTCCCTCTTATTTTTAACACCAAGACTGTGTCAAAGTGCAGGTGGATTTCATCAATGGAAGCCATTTGTTTTCTTAGCTAAGCAATGACAAGCAGGTAGGAATTAGTAAATGTCACTCTTATCAATCATCATGGTCAATTGTGTAAAAAGATACATGAACTTGAAGGAAACGGAAAAAGAGTACCACTAGAAGGATTCCTTCCACCATATTTAGGATGCGCCCCACTTCAACTCCAAAATCAGAGTGAGTTGGAGTATCGATTATGTTAATTTTGTGTCTTTACAGGAGACACGTATTTTTACTTAGTATCGTGATTCCTCTTTCACGCTCCAAATCATTTGAGTCGATTATCCTTTCCTGTACAAATTGATTGTCACAAAATACTGCACAAAAGTCAACAGATGAATATCAATGACAATTGTCATCCATCCTGAGATCCTCACTCCTTTTCTACAGAAAGGGGGGAATGTAAGATAGGAAGAACAAATCAATTGACTTTTCTATAGAAGCTATGGCTAAACAGTTCAACAGATGTTAAGTTTCTAACAAAACATATTTCCTTCACATTCTTGCTAATCATATAGAAATTAATCATAAAAATCACTTTTGAAACTCTATTCACTTCAACTCTAATTTAAGCAACATGTCAGAAAAATTAGACTGTAGAAGTTTGAAACCCATTGCTCCATTAATATTAAGCATTCAGTCAAGATCTTAGATTCCATGTTCAGCACTTATGTAGCATATGGTGAGCGTACATGTGTGTGCTTTTCCATAAAGATGTGGAGGATTATGCTTTAAAAGAATTTAATCTGTGTCGCTTTTTACATACTAGTATAGACGTCACTAAATGCATTTTGGATGACAATTTAATCTAGCATGGACTTTTAAATTATCAAGACACGTTTAGAAGTAATTGTGCATGTTAATTTATTAACCTAAATTGGCATGTAAGTAAAAAAGGTCTTAAGTTTGTAGGAATTGCAACTCAAATCACATATATGTATTCAAATCTATTCAAATACATGCTATCAGTTGGAACTTCACCACTCCTCTCTTTTGTTATCCCGATGTGATTTGTAGCACTCATGACTGCAGAAAGGACCCAAAAGAAGTGATAAAAGAAGAAGAAGAAGAAGAAGAAGAAGAAGTAAACCAGAATATAACAATTATAACAATAACCTTTTATTGAATTGTTGTTTCTAACATATTAGTCAACTCATATTTCTCAGTAAGATTTATTGAGTTGATATGTCTAAACAAATGAAAGAATTTTGGGAGGAGAAAAACAGCAATTCATATGAATATTTCTAGTATTACCTTTATATCAACTGAGTCCTTACCACCAAAAAGAAATCTACCATTAATCCTGCAGAAACAGAAATAAATTCAAACAACACCTGTTTTATCTGCTAGAAGATCGATATGGATTTTAGAAGGAGAATGATCCCACCAGAAGATACTAACTTACTGCTGAGGTCCTCTCTTCGCTAGTTTTGAAGCCACTGAATTGTCTTCAAGTAAGGTGTGGCGGATGGTAATGTCAACAAAATCTTCCTTTATCACGAGCAAATAGAAAGAGAAAAGGGAAAATGACCCAAAGTCAGCTTGAGAAAGATAATTATCATTTGGTTCGTTTTGAAAATTAACAAAGTATTCAACTAATTTAACTAATAATTTACATACGGTTAACTACATATCAAGTATCAAAATGAAGATAAATTATTGGTTAACCGTATGTAAATTATTGGTTAAATTAGTTGAATACTTGGTTAATTTTCAAAACGAACCAAATGGGAATGATCTTTCCCAAGCTGACCCTTTGGGTCATTTTCCCAAGGGAAAATCGAATAGCCAAAAGCTCCAACTTCATATTGGTGCACCATCCCACAAAGCAAGAGAAGACAACTCTATTTATTTCTCATGATTATCCACTTATTTAAAGTCATAGTCAAATATCAATTTTAATGTACTTAAATTCTTATTGAATACAAAGCTCTTGTGATTAAAGTGAACGAGAATTTGGTAGAGTATATAAGTTCAAGATGAGAATTTGGAAGAAGGTATAAATTTAAGTAGAAGAAACAAACTCTTAAATGTACTAAAAAAATTATAATGGGATAGTCACTCAAACTATAATGATAAAGTAAATTTTAAGAGAAAGATGAGGTGAAATTTGGAACAAATCTTATCTCACTGCAACATATCAACAGCAAAGAATCCACCGAGTTATCCTATGACTTTGAAGATCCAGCAGTCATTGATAAACTCCTCACTGCAACCTTGACTGCACCAACCATGCTAAGCTTCCTCATCTCAGGTCTCAAACCCTATCTCTCCTGGTTTTTGTACTCTTCTTCTATTTGAACACCCACAAAGTATGCTATCTGCACAAACAGAGAATTCAGCAATGGTGAGCGTAATAAGCAGAATTGGTTCTCTAACTTCTTTGTCACTACTTTTACCAATACATTTCACCATAGAAAATACTTAAAAAGGGCCAAAATGACTTGGTCTTCATTTTGCAGGGTGATTGCCAGTTTAGCTTGTACAGAAGTAGAAATAGGTAATAACTCATCAAGTTCAAGGCACATAAATGTGGAGAATTATCACATGAAATATACACTAGTAAAACCCGTATATACTGCGGAAGGCATCTCTTCCCAAGATGCATGTAAAGGATCGGAGGCTAACTTAAATCAGTAAATACACTTGGTAACATACTAGCATGAACCACATTCATATGAAAACAGATTAAGCCAATTAACATATGACAATTGGTAACTCAATCCACAAAGCCTGGGTGGCAAGTCATCCTCTTCTGAGGAGAATAGTTCAGGTGGGAGGGGTGGGATGAGGAAACACCCTAAGGAAGAGTTAGTGGAACTGTCATCCATAACCACAGAGAGGGAAGGGGAGTGGGGAAAATTCTAGGAATCAATTAGGTAAAAGACCAAAACGTTCATTTTTAAACTTGTGACCAATTATAAACTATTGCAATGGAACATGTAAATTCTCCTAAATAATTAATGAGGACAGAATTCTGATAAATATTTATTTAGCAATCATCTGCTATTTCAGATCCTTCTCTTCATAAGAAAATTCAGAACAGTTACTTCAGCAATCAAATGACATCAAATCTATTCTCTACCCTATCTGAAATGACAGATATATAAACTAGTAAAAGGCATGTATCTGGCGATACACGATAAAAAATTACACAACAATCACCTTCACACAAGTTCCACTTTGCCACAGTCTAGAATACATTCAAACTTCTTCGCAATCTGTTTACTGACTTACAAATATTAGGAGGGGGGAAGGGGGAACTAAATTACAAAAACTGGTAAACAAGCAAATAGAACCAGTTTTGTTACTGTGAACCTGTTCCCTTCAAAACAAAGGGTTATATGCCACTATGATTTCTTTAACAAAGACAAAAGGGAATATGAACAGGTGTGACCTGTCATCTATTGAACTTATATTTTTAAATTATAAAGAAAGAATGAACAACCAAACAAGGAAAACAAAATAGTTATTACCACAGTGAAATTATGTGAAAGCATACAACATCAACTATGAACTTTAGCTTCCTCAGGTCTTCTACCAGTAAATCATTTGTACCAACAAAGCTCATGTTACGCACAAAAAAGCATGAGAAACTTCAGGGTTTGTAATTTAAAAGCAGATATCTCAATTCTCAACAAACAAATGACCAATTTCCATAATTGAAAATATAGTTATATATTGGCATCTGACTGATTAAAATAATAATAATAATTTGGAACTGTCAAAGCAGCCCACAACAATAATAATAACCTAATTGCCATAAACAGAAAATCATAGCCCTTCATGTTTGATTATGTTAGTATTCTCTGTGCCCCTAATCAGACTGAAATAAAACAAATTACTGACAGAACAAGAGATACTGAGACATTTAAAACTACATTCAGCTCATTAATAGCTCATGTACAAGAATACCTTTCCAGAAGCATCACGAACCGGTGATATGTGAAGAAGATTCCAAAATGAGCTTTTATCCTTCCTGTTAACATTGCAGTAAATTAATTCATCACATCCAATGAATAAAGTTCAATTCATCACATCCAATGAATAAAGTTCACAGCTTTGGGAGCATAGGGGAAAGTTAAGGAAAATATTAACCTGTAATTCAAAATACGTACTGTGCATGATTGTTCAGTTTTAATCCTTTCCCTTATCTGTAAGCAAAAAGAAAAAGATATGACTACATTGTCCATAAAAAATCCATTCCAGTAATTCAAGTAGGCAAATTACACGACAAATGTTGTATAATTATAGCGAGAAAAGTATATTACCAGATATAAAGTGGAGGTATCTGTATCCATTCCACTTAAAAATCTACGGTTGCGCCCCAACACTTCATCCCTTGGATAACCTATCCAAGTAAGTAACAGGGTAATTAAAAACATAAACTGAAGTTTCAAGTACATCTAAGTTTTTATATCCTTATATCAGATGCCCGAATAGTTGCTGCAATGATCACAAGGCAATTAGTAATTTATTGAAGGCAAAGGTTTTAGAACCTGTCAATTTCAAGAAGGCATTACTGGCATACATAATAGGCATGTCAGGTAAGTGCGGATTAGTTCTGCAAAGGAAACATAACATCCAACAAACAATATATAAACAAATTAGGGGTCTGCAAAAAGCATAAAACTTATGGTGAATTAAGAAAACTAGACTTTCCAAATAACTCACAATACAAAACTTTGTTTGATTCTACCAAGAGAAATAATCAAGGATGAGCAAAGAAGACCCACGTCAGGCATGCTGCATCTATTTCTACACACCAATCTGCCTGTTGACTTGCCATAATGAGTTAGCACAGAAAATATGTTGTCCATAGCAGTCATAGCACTTCTCTTCTCAACATCACTTGCCTCACATAGCTCTTCACTCTCTACTTCTGCATGTCATGAAGCATAAGAACCAGTAAACACTAAATAAAACCCGAACCATGAAAAACAATGCCGTTGCGTAATCTTAGTATGCTCTGTGGTTGTGGTAGTATCTGATCTTCCACATCAGAAAAGATTTGTCCTTGAGTTATTGGTCAAGGTGCCGTTTCTAAAAAGAAGTGTAGGTACTGTGAAAGTGCATGTCTAGGAAAGGTTATGTCTAGGAAAGATTTGGTACTTAAGCATGTCCTTGTGACCCACCTCTATTTCTTGGAAACTTTCTTGTTATACTGTTTATAACTATAAACACTATTTCGGTATACAAAGGTACTATTCAAGTGAATAGTAAAATTCGTAAATAGTGAAATTTGGTTGGCATTACCAATTTGTCCACAGCGGTGTTCGAAAGCACGGTGGTTATCCCAAATTGTCAAAAACGATCCAGAAGAAATCATATTCGAGTGGGAGCGATGGTCGCAAATGAAGGAAGAGAGGTTTATATAGGCTTCAAGATGGTTAGTAGAATTTGGCAAGAATGATTGGTGCAATTTGACATCTCCAAATTTGACAATTGTAATTAGTTAGGCACCTCCTTTACCTAACAATCTCCCACTTGAAGACAATTATTAAGTAAGGGAGGTGCCTAACTAATTGCAATTGTCAAATTTGGTGGTGCCAAATTCCACCAACCATTCTTGCCAAATTCCACCAATCATCTTGAAGCCTATATAAACCCCCCTTACTTCATTTGTAATTCAGTCCAACCAAGGGAGTTCATTCCAAGAGTGAGAGAGAAGTTCTAAGCTTAAAGAGAGAAAGCTTAGTGAGAGAAAAATTTCTCTGAGTGTAATTGGATTGTGGGTTGTGAGAGGTTGTGAGTTGTGTATTTTTTTTTTAGTCAAAGATCTGCAGCAACTCGGAGACGTTAATAGAATTGGCCGAACTCTGTTATCAATTGTGTGTGTAATTATTTCGTATTTATTTCGCTCTTCCACAAATATACAAATATGATGATAAGAAAATGTTGCGTAATTTCCCAACAATTTCTCCTAAACCCACACCCGGTACGCCACCGTTTCCTCAGCACTATTGGCACCTGAACCGCCACAAAGTGAACGACCCTGTCATTGCCATCACCCAAGCTGAAAACAGGGCTCATGTGAAACAACATCCAAAAGGGTATCCCATCTTTACGATAGTTCAACAAATTGATCTGAAGGGTTCTCTCTTCCCTTATTCCCATCTGAAGGGTTTTTCAAGGGCCATGGCTCGCAAACTCGATGGGGTGGCCAGGGATACAAGGGTCTGTGATGGTGAAACTATCAGGCAATTCGTCGAGCATCTCGCGTGCGTAGTGGGAGTAACGCTCGTTGAATGATTGCTCTGTCACACCCAACTTTGACTCCAATTCCTTCGCTTTTCTCCTTGTTCCCATGTGGCATGTTATCGTGCTTCTTCCAAAGATGCAAACTTTAAAGAAGAACGCACACGGGTTTCGCCAGAAAACAGAGAATTGGATGTGAAAGGGGTGCATATGTTGCAGAAACAGAGTGAACAGCAACACTGGGGTGTTTGAGATTGGTGATGAAAATGGGAAAAAAAAAACTGGTGCAAATTGTGGTGATGAAGGAGTTGCAACGAGAGATTGATACCCATCAATCGTTTATGGTTTTTGGTTTGAGAAATATGGGAACGAAAGAGAAATGGGGAAGGAATTATGAAGATGATGATGGAACAACACAGTGTGAGAACCTCAATGAATGAATGAATGCTAAGCTAAGCGGAATCACGAAAAATTGACATATTTTTATTGCCTTTGCCTTTTTATGTTCCTTTTTGGGATCTAAACTTTGTTGCAGGTCGAACTTTTTCTGGTTACTTCGTGCAGTGTTTCTTTTTTTTTTTTTTTTAATTTGCTTGCTAAATGGAATTTTCTGTTGTTTAGATAGAAATCACTTTCACGGTGAAAGTGAAACCGAATAAAGAAGCAACCACTTCACTGGCTCTAGTGAACTTCTCGTAAAAATAATAGCAAGTTTCATTATGGTATTTGGTCCTAAACAGTCCATATAAGCACGTATCACTGTCAAAACTGTCAAAATAGACCAAAGCATGTGCCTGTTTAGCCTGTTAAAGTGAGCACGCTAAACGGGAACTAAATACAGGTATGATATGATATAGCCTTAGAAGTTGGATGTGCTATGTGGCCTCTAGGTTAGGACTACTTTTTCTCCCTTTGTGGGAATGAGGTGACATATATAGTTCTAAAGTTCAATGAGACTCAGACTGCTAACCTAAATAGATAATGTGATGTCTAATTGCCATTTTGGGTTCTTATTTAGCATGTTCTATATCTTATCTGATAAGCCCTTTGGTAACCCTTTTAATCTCTGAAGCCAACTGATCCTTTCCAATAGGAAAAAGAAAGTTGTTGAACCAGTCAAGCAACATCCATAATGCATGCGAAAATGGCTAGGCAAGCCGCAACCACATATTGGCCTAATTTTGATTTTGGATATTGTATAGGTTGGATGGCCAAGTTGGGATGTGCAAGACCTGATTTCTCATCAACTAATATCATCACCCATTAACACCAATAATTTACCGCCAGAAAAGGAAAAACGCGAGAGCATCCTAAAGCCACAAGTCCTTAACAATCACTATTATATTGACCATTAACCCAAATATCAACCTTATCAATCAAATTGGTCACCTTTAACAAAAGCCTTCACGAAAACGAACAGCACCACAATCAATTCAATCGAGTAAAACACAAGGGGATCCACCTCAGCTCACCCTTCCAAACCCCTAAAGCATCAGAAACCAACTAGCCTCAAATCAATGGCTGACACTGATCAAAGGGTGGAAAATGAATTTGAATATTGTTATATCGTCGTGGCATAAAGACAAGGAAAGAAACTAAACTAAACTAAACACACCAACGGAGGCTAGCTCAAACTCAATTCTTATCCAATCCGCGTCATCATCTATTAGTCTTGTTTTTGTGCATGACGTGTGTGTGTGTGTGTCTTTGATTAGGATAATGGACTTTTGGAGTGTGGTGGGTGGTGGGAAAGTGTTAAACAATTAGAGTTCACCAATTTGCAATTACCGATGCTTAACAAATGAAGTGAACTTGTCTGTGTATAAGGAACGTTCGCGCTTTGTAGCACTGCGCATCGCCGCATCCCCAGGTGTGCCTCACACACTTTGTTGGATCACCAACTTCAAGTTGTGGTGGGAAGTGGATAGGTAGGGTGGGGACAGTGGAGTCCTGATAATTAAATTCAAAGGTGAATTTATATTTGTCCCTCTATCAATACAATACAATGTTTAGTAACTTAACAGATTTCTCCACGGTGAAACTTAATGATATTATCAATGTACTAAATATCATTAAAGACACAAAATAATTATATTTTTTTCTTGTTTGTGACTCAAACATTGCTGTCTTCAGTGAAGCGAACAAAAAAAATTATACCATCATAGATTTTTTGGTATTACATTATATTTAACAGTTGGTGTTGGAGAGAAGGAAGTATAAATTTCCTTCGTGTAAACGTGCATCGGGGGTAGTGAAATGCACGTTTGCGTCTTTTGAAATGTAAAACAAACACGATGTAGGTGAATAATTCTCTTAAATTATAACTGACGGATTGATATATAAATGAATATGAAGTGAGTTGTTTTTTTTATCATGGTCTAGATTAAAAAAATTATGACTATCAAGAATGAACTCATTAGTGAACTACAAAAATAGAATTTTAGTCATTAATACAACTTAAAATGTCCTTGTTAGCCACATATATTGTGGATAATCAATAGGTTTAGAAGGAAATTTGGCAATTTGAAGTTTCTCCCAAAAAAAATTTAAAAAATTCATGGAATTCATCCCTTGTTGTGGATGAATTTTTGGTTGTGTTCACCTAGTTTTTTCCCTTGTTCATTCACTAGATATCACCAATAATATATACTTCTAATTTGGAGAGAAAAAAGAATGTTTCAAAGTTTTGTACGAAGAAAAAAAAATTAATAACAATAAAAAAAAGAGATACAAAAATGATAAACGAAATTAGTTGAAAGCCCAAAGAAAAATATATCACCAGACACTCACATCACTAGTAGGTCTCATTATGTGAGTTCCATCGACCCACAACACCTGTGGATAAAATTGCTTGAAAGCTCGAAAGAAAAATGTATCAAACCCACATGATATCCACCAGTGATGCAAGTATCCGATCACTTTCGGTACACTTACCTTTCAAGCACTAAATGGTAAATGTCAAAATTCATTGGATCTATCCGGTCACCAGTCTATATAATCCGAGAAATCTGATGGGCCGGGCTGTAATTTTATCAACCCAATAAAATCCGGGTCGTCCTGATCCAATCTGGAAATAAAGTGATTGGCCTGTTACTCCGAATAAAGTTTTCGGTGCTTTCCGACCCCAAAATTGTATCGCTTAGCTTGAAAACGGGTTACCCGTTTGACACCTCAATAAAACGGCGCGTTTTACTTGTTACACTGCGTTTTGCACCGCACCAGAATCAGATCGAGAATAATAGATATACAGCAACACGAGAGAGAGAGAGATCACTCTGTGATTGAAGTCGCGAAGTCGCAAGCAAGTGCAGCAACTTTGGATCTCCTCTTTCGTCTTCTTTACTCGATTCGATCCTTCTTCTTCCATCAGGTAACCTTCAAATCCAGAAGATTCTCTTCTTCTCCCATGGATCGATGATTTCTCACGCTTTTATTTTGCTTGTTATTTGCTCACTTCAAGTCAAAAACTGTTGCGGTAGCGGAATCGGCGTTCGCAGGTTGTTAGTCATGTTATGTTACAATTTGGAACCAATGGAGCAAAATAAAACTGCTTCCATTTTCACTTTCATTTTATTTTATTTAATTCATTTATTTGTTTTTGCTTCATTTTTTTTAAAATTTTTTTGTTTCTTCCCCTTCCTTGGTACATTGTCCTCATTGTAATGAGTGAAGAACAAATAATACTCATTTTCTTAAATGAATCAATTTCCTTGCATACACATAATATATATTGTGTCATGTGTTTCTATTTCAGTCTATTTAATAGTTCTCATGGTATTTATTTCTTCTCATTTTGATTTTTTTTGTTTTTGTTGCATTGTGGAATTTATCACGAAATTATATCATCGTATTATTTGTTAGTTAGTCCACAGCTTATTCATTAATCTGTTGGATTCTTGATTAGGAGAATTTTCATTTAAAACTTGCAGACAATTTTGGTGGCATAATGAATTTTTTGATGCGGTCGACAACGAGTGTATATTCGGAACGGTCCTCGATTCCGGACCAACCTCTTGCAGATGCACCTCATAGGTCTTCATCTGGATCATCTTTGGAGACTCTTATGTCTGATGATCCAAATAAACGATATTCCGCAATTGAACAGTATGATGAAGTGGTTGATGGAGTTGGTGGTGAAAATGGCAGCATAACTGGTCAGAATTCGAAAAATGACGCGCCGATTCTAGCCAAGCACTCTGATGTTTCTGATGAAGAAGGATGGATTACCATTCCATACAGTATGTCTTCAACATTAATCCAATTTATGTTTTACCCTGTGGAAGAGAGAGAAACAAACACTCGTTGTGAGTGGAACTTCTGTTGGCATAAGATGGGAGGAACAGATTCTCTTGCATGTTATTAGATGAGAGTTTATAGATAGGTATATCTTAAATTGCAATAAAGGGTTGCAAGTGCTCTAGAGGTATCTGCTTGAATTTGTGATGTGAACAAAGATTTATATATGAGGAGATTGTTGCTATTTTTTGCTGCTTATCACTGTTGAAATCGTGTTGCCTGACTCCTGCATTGGTTCTTAAATCATTGGCCTGTTCTAGATGGAGTGGGTTTTACATTTCGTCGTTGAAATATTCTTTTTCTCTTAGGGGAATCTACCATTTAGGGAAAAAAAATGTTATATTGCATTTGAGATAAAACTTTGTCCATGTTTCTTTTTATGCTTCTTCTATCCAAAGCCTCTATTCTTTAAAATTTGAAACCTTAGGTATGAATTTATTTTATTTTTTATTACTGCAAGAAGATAAATTTTATTTAATACTTGCGAAGTTAAGCATAAAGTGAAAGAAAGATTGTAGTAGGCTTTTCTCCCCTTTTGCACAGTGTAGATGGTGCCAGCACTTTAGTGGAGAGGAATTGTAGCTGGATGAGGTAGCTGTTGAGTTTTTCACTAGTAATCATTAGTGAAAGTAGGATCATGCCAGTTGTCTCTTATCCTCTAGGTCTAGAAGTAATGTGTTCGGTATGTCCCTAACATATTGAGGAAATGAGTAAAATTATAATGATAGCATGATTTTTGTTAGCATTCAGTTTATAATTGTAGAGTTAAGAGAACAGTTTCTTTTAAGAGTCTTTCCTTTTATATGTGATGTTATGGGAGAGACTGGTTGCATATGTAATGCGATACATCTAATTCTCAATTTTATATTTATAGAGGAAATTCCTGAAGACTGGAATCATGCGTCAGATATACAGTCCCTGCGCTCTCTTGATCGTTCCTTTCTTTTTCCTGGTAAGATTCTTTCCTTCTTTAAGTATATGAATCTCAGTTTTGGCAGGCATGATTTTGTCTGCTGGCTCCCATGGAAATTTGATTGGTCCTAATTTATACCTGTAATTCAGGTGAACAAGTTCATATCCTGGCATGCTTGTCTGCATGTAAGCAGGATACAGAGATTATTACTCCATTTAAAGTTGCTGCAGTGATGAGTAAGAATGGCATAGGTCACAGTCCTGAGAAAGAAAATGGAAACATTGATAGCAGAAATAATTCAGTGTCTGGAGAAGGGCAACTGAGTCCCAGTAGTCAAGATCAGAAAGGGGAAAACCTGGCAAAAGCAAAGACTAATCAACTGGCAGATGTTTCTGCTGGTGAATCCCTTCTTAGGATGGAGGTTCACAAAAGACAAACTGCGCTGTTGTTGCAAAAATTTGAGAATTCTCACTTCTTTGTGAGGATTTGTGAGTCCAATGAGTCACTTTGGTCCAAACGAGGTTCTTCAGTAGATTTTTCCAACTCTTCTGAAACAAATGGTCAAAAAGCCTCAACAATCAGAATTAAAGAGACTGAAAACAACAAGTCTTCTATTAGTGCAGTTATTGATAGAGGAAATTTTGATGCAACTATTTCTGGTGGAGTGGCGAGAAATTCTGTCAAGTGTTGTGCTCTACCTAATGGAGACATAGTGGTATGTGCCATAAAACTTCGGAAACTATGATCATGCATTTTCTTGATCTAAAATTGGTAAGGAGAGACGAGAATGTTTTGATTGTATGGATCCTAAAGTTCCACTGTCAGGTGGAGCACTCTTTTTCAGTTAAATCTGGGTCTGAGTCTTATAAGTTCTCTGCTTCTTCCCCTTCGATCACTTAAAATTCCCCATTTCCCCAACACACCCACACACACACAAGCAGCTCGGCCTTCTTTTACTTAACAATATACAGTCATTTGTAATATTTGGATACAATCCTTTCAGATATGTATTTAGTCCTTACTTCTATTCTAGGAAGCATTGATACTTCAAAATATTTGTTGTACCTGCCCGTGTCAGATACGTACCCGTATTGGATACCGGTATCTGAGACCAGATATTCCAAATACACTACTGGAGCCTATTTCCTATAATTTTTATTTTTATTTTTGAATTTTTGTGCCAATATGGGTGGGATATAATAAGAATTTGATAAATTATAGTCTTCTATTGTGTTTGTAGTGACTAATGCTGAAAATAAAAAGTATTTTCTCCACTTTTCTCCTTTAATCACGGAATGACCCAACTATTTTCTCTAGTTTTGATATATATGTTATGTTGGATGTTGCTGTACCCGTATCTTAATTTTTTAAGAAATGACGTATCCCTATGTCGTATCTGATACCCGTACCCGTATCCATGCATCATAAATAAAAAGTATTTTCTTCCTTAATCACGGAATGACCCAACTATTTTCTCTAGTTTTGATATAAATGTTATGTTGGATGTTGCCGTACCCGTATCTTAATTTTTAAGAAATGACGTATCCATGTGTCGTATCTGATACCCGTACCCGTATCCTTGCTTCATAGCTTCTATTAGACTAGGAATAGCTTTTAGAGAACCAAGACATGGAATCAATTCATTTGTTCATCCTATTTGTAAAACTCATTGAGAAACTTTTAGGAAAAATGTATGAAGTCGTACTGCATCTGGATGAGGTTGTGCAATGAGTTTATTGTATGCTCAGCTTTGATTCATCTTGTAACTGCATTATCAACATATACAATATTTATATTTCTCCGAAGTATTTGAAGCATAAGATTTCTATTTGATACTTGGGCTACTTGGGCTACTGGGGAGTATATTGACTTTTGTAATTATCATCATTATTGAGCTTTCTAGAACATATCTTTTATGATTGAGAATTTGTTGCCTCGGACCGGTCTTTCACTGGCTAGCACCTCGGTCTTTTCTTTTCATTGAACTTTAGCATTTGTTAAATTTTAAATTTCTTTTAGTGGCATCTGCCTTGCCTCTGTAATGGCACAGAAGATATTTATGAAATTTTGCTGGGAAACCCCAGTGGATCAAAAAATGTTTTTTATATAACTTAATCTTGAGGCATTTTTTGTCAATATGCAAAATCCTCCTAATTATGCCTGGGTAATCCCATTTACTCAGATTACTGATCTGATTCTATTTTCCTGTTTGGAAGGATCCAGGTTCTTTTACAGGTGAATGTTGGTGTTAATTTTCTTAGAGACCCTTGTATAGAAATTCTCCAATTTGAAAAGTATCAGGAGAAAATACTGTCTTCTGAGAACCAGGACTATTCAGTTTATACGAATCAAGATCCATGTGGAGAACTGTTGAAATGGATACTTCCATTAGATAACACTCTTCCCCCTCCTTCTCGTCCATTATCTCCTCCTCATTTAGCTTCAAATTCAGGAATTGGTAGCACCTCTCAGAGATCCAATTTTTCAGCACCGTCTGGCTCTCAGTTATTCTCCTTTGGTCATTTCAGAAGTTACTCCATGTCATCATTACCCCAAAGTAATAGTGCACCGGCTGCTCCTGTTAAAGCAGCTAGTTCTAAGCCAAGCTTTGACCTTGATGATTGGGATCAAATCTCATGTCAGAAGTTTTTAAGGAAAAAAACTGGGGTTGAAGAACTTCTATCTTTTCGAGGTGTCTCATTGGAGCGAGAAAGATTTTCTGTTTGTTGTGGATTAGAAGGCATCTATACACCCGGAAGAAAGTGGAGAAGGAAACTTGAAATAATACAACCTGTAGAGATTCATTCTTTTGCTGCCGACTGCAATTCAGAGGATCTTCTGTGTGTTCAGATAAAGGTTTGAATTATGATGTCATTGGATCAAATTATTTGGCATATTATCCTTTTTTATCTATTGTATATTATAACGTCATTTTTTTGGGGCCTTAATACTGTTAATTGTTTTCAAGTTCTGCTTTTTATTAATATTTCTTAAGTTGTTCTCCAGAATGTTGCTCCTGCACATGCTCCGGATATTGTGATATTTATAGATGCCATAACAATTGTTTTTGAAGAGGCTACAAAAAGTGGACCACCGTCATCTTTACCAATTGCATGTACTGAAGCTGGAAATGACCATTCTTTACCAAATCTAGCCCTCAGGTAGCTTAAGGATGAGCTTTCACAAATCCATCATAGGCTTTTGTTTTTGTTGTTTTTCTTTTCCTTCTGGATGAATTGATGGTTTTATATGCTTTTTGATATTTTATGAGATGATATATATAATTTTAGATGATATAACCGTATCCTAATCTTTTAGGAAATGCTGTATCCTCATGTTGTGTTGGTGTTGTATTTGATACCCGTACCCATATCCATGCATTATAGGGTCAACCAGATATTAATAACTTAGACCAAGTGTGTATAATGCTGATGGGTTTAGGCAAGAATCGATAGTTTGTTAGTGCAGCCTTTTATGTACATGATATATATATATATGTGTGTGTGTGTATAGTTTGCAGGAAGTCATTTTAAATTAATTCCAAATTATTTTTCTTGATGTTGGAGAAGTATATATCATGTTGCATTTGTGAGTTACTTGTTAATAATGAAGTGTATAATAGGGCATAAAATAGTCCAAAACATATCCCGTAGAATACCATATTTATCTTTGTTTTTGGACAAAAAAAATTATCAGCTCATAGATGGTGAAGGCAGTGTGTTTCTGCAATGCATGAGTGTGTATCGTTTTGTGTTTAAATAAATCTGATTAGCTGTCAGGAAAATTAGGGAAGAGAACTAATTATGGCCGGTGAAATTCAGAATATGGTTTATGTAGTTAGCTCTAATATTCTTCATCTTATTAGAAGGTTCTAATTACAGGAGAGGTGAAGAGCATTCTTTTATCCTTAAACCAGCAACTTCTATGTGGAAGAATCTAAAGGTTCAGTATGAAAGAAGTTCTCAATTGTCAAAGATGCAATTTGGAAACACAGCATCAAAATTAAGTCTTTCCTCCAAGAGTGATAGAAGGAAGATTGCTTTACTTGACGATCAGTATGCAATTATGGTGTCATGTCGATGTAATTATACAGGTAGTCTTTTTGCCCCCTTGGTTTGTTGTTGTGTTATCCAATGAATTTTAAGGTGTTAATTAGTTGTTTTTTCCATGGTTTTGTGCTTAACCTAGCATCAAAATTATTCTTTAAGCAACCAACCAGTTGGCAACCACGTAGCTCGAGGGATATTATGATCTCTGTTGCGTCTGAGATGTCAGGACAGTCTCCTGGACCTTATGAAAGAAATTCCCAACTTCCTGTGCAGGTCAATATATGTTTTAACTATTAAATATCTCGAGTTGGGGCTTTGCATGGGAGCTCATATTTAGTTTGCTTTGATTATTTTCCTACCGAAACTACAATGTATTAATCTAATTGCTTCAATTTTATCAGGTCTTAACTCTTCAAGCTTCAAATTTGACATCTGAAGATCTAACTTTGACAGTGCTTGCTCCAGCCTCATTTACTTCACCCCCTTCAGTGGTCTCTCTGAATTCACCCACTACTCCAATGAGTCCCTTTATTGGTTTCGCAGAGTTTTTAGGAAGGGTGAATGGTGAAAGACATATTGGTGCCACCGAGGGACAGAGCTTCACTTCTCTTGTAAAAGAAAATGGGAAACAAATTGATGATGGTGGACCTCAGGCAGTTTCTATGAGTGATGATGTCATTCCTAGTTCTGGCCTGAGTTGTACACATCTGTGGCTGCAGAGTAGAGTTCCACTTGGGTAATATATCGGGTCTCATTTTTATTTCTGTGAACTTTGTTTAAGCTAACACTGATTAATTTAAAACCATGTATGGGCAACAACAGATGTATCCCATCTCAATCCACGGCCACCATCAAGCTTGAGCTACTTCCATTGACTGATGGCATAATTACACTTGACTCTTTGCAATTTGATGTCAAAGAAAAAGGTATGGATCACCGTACTTTTTGATGATGCTTTTTCTTCTTAACTGCATGCTTGAGCTTCTATCTAAAGGAATATTTGGTCAAAATTCATTCATGGGAAGATGAACTGCTGCCTAAAGATATGTTACTTCTATGATTGTCATGGTTATTTTGAAGAATCAGTCATGGGCGTAACAACAAAGTTGCAACTTAAACACAGCAATTTTTAGTCATACATTTTATAAGGTCTTGCGTGGGCTTCCCCTAGCTGTGACATTTCTGTGCCAAGTGCTCATTTGGGTCCATTTAATATATTAGTTGTTGTGCCTGTTACTAGTCATTTATTTCCGCAATGATCACTTTGGGTCACATGTGAAAAGTATATACATATCTACCACTGACAAGTATATATATCAAGAAGTTTGGTTTATTTTGTGCATTCTGTTTCATTCCTCATCAGAAACAGTTTTTCTGCTCTGCAAATAGTTAAGTGCCAATCATGATGCAAAATGTCAATTATGATATAGCTCAGGTTCTCATGGTTTTACATTCTGGTCTAACAGGTGTTACCTATATCCCTGAGCGCTCACTAAAGATAAATGCAACTTCCAGCATTTCCAAGGGGATTATTTAGAATGGACTTATAGCTGGTTGCATTTCATTATACATTTTATCCGGTGCGGTAGAAGCAAATATGGATGATTTGTTTACCTGGATTTTAGAATTGCTCTTGCGACTTACTCTCAATGGCACAAAGGTATTCTCCGTTAGCGTTGTGATGGAGTTGGCGTGTCAATTTGTTTTAGAAATAGAGCTTCACTTTTGTATTGTAAACCACGAGCTTAAAGTAGATGATTGTTACATACCCCTTCAAGGGGAAGAGTGTAATCTTTATAGATAAATCTATTTTTTGTGAAGATGTACGTATCTGACTCTTCGGAGTGAAAGCAAGGAATCGCTTCTTGATCTATAGCAGTGAACAGCTGCAACTTAGTGCACTTTCAATTGGTCATCAGTGGAATCCTTGTATTCATGAAATGCTGCTTACATAGTTTTTTCTTTGACAAATTAATGGACAAATTGTTGATGGGACTGCATCTAACTTCAAGTTATTCTACTCAAGTTGTCAAAGTCATGCAGCCACGGAAACTGGTTTTGCATATTTTATGGAGGATAGATTATGTAAATAATATTACTCTATATTCAATTCTCCAGTCTTGTAGTCCCAAAGCTGCCTTTTATGGAAAGTAATAACTCATCCCACCATACTCAAGCTGTGCTCTTCTCACTATTACCTACATATACAAATGAAAAATAATAAATTTCCTAATTCCCCATTTGTTAGTGAGGAGAATTTTATTTCCGGGCCGTACACCATAGAAGGGTGACAAACTACCAAAAGAATAGAAAAAGGAAAGATGACTAAAGAATAATGCTTTTAGTCAAGATGAACGACATGCACAAACCAAATACCTAAATGGTATGCATATTTTTCCCATTTTTATCTGATAATCGCTCTACTATTTAAAGGACTTCATATACACAGGGTCCCATCATTCAAAATCTTACTAAACTAGTTGCAATTTTGCGGCTGAACACGATTAGGGTTTTTGAACTTGACACTACATAAACAAAACCTTCTATCATATGGAACTAACCTGTATTGATAAAAGGATTTTAAAACATAATTCTTCCTTTGCTCTATCCCTAAACCCTAAAGTTCAATTTTCTTGATCCAAATGTCATGATGTTAGTGTTTTTGGAATCTTATATATATATATATATATATATATATATATTAACAAGAATATAAATCCTAGCTTACAGGCTATTGCGTTGCCATATCAGTTATGTTGGGCTCTCGCATAATGCCACATCAGTTTGTCTTAAACTTTTTTCTTAAGTCACCTCATCATAGGCTTTCAATTTCTGCTTCAACTCCTTCACCTCTAAATAGCTACATCATCAATTCCACTTTCTTTTCTCTCCACAGCTAATAATCTTTTCGCTTACTTCGTTATAGTTTTAATTACACACGTCCTTTATTAACTCAAATAAATGAATTCTAACTCTTTGAATCCTCATTAGTTACTGCCTCCTTAATTACTTAAATAAATGAGTTCTAACCCTTTGAATCCTTATTAGTTACTAAGATAAATAAGCACTAGGCTGCTAGCGATTTAAGCCTCATTTATAGTTACTTTGCCTTGTGAACACCTCAGTTAAACAACTACAACTTCCACCACAACTCTCCCATCACATTCCAGCATTTGTATTTTTACAGTTGGTCCTCCTATTGTGTTTGGTTGGAATCTCCTATGTCTCAACATGGCCATGTCAATTTTAGAACCAAAGGTAGAAGTATAACTAGTGGCTTTCATTATCATCCCAAGCAATGGAATTGCAACACCATCTCATAACTTCCGATACCACAGGTCATAAATAGAAAAATCCTTTCACTATATTAGTTGACATTGGTCAGGTATAGTTCGGTATGGTCTGGTCAAGTCATATCTAGTCCGATATGGTCTGGTCAAGTCCTATCTAGTCCAATTTGGACCAGTCTGATCAGATCTGGTTAGGTTAGGTCTGGTCTGTTGAGGTTCGGTCTGGTTTGGCAGGAACTAGTTTAAAGAGGTTCAATTTGGTCTAGTCTAGTCTAGTCTAATTAGGTTTGGTCCAATTGGGTTGGGTCAAGTCTAATCTGGTACGGTCTGAGTAGTCTGGTATGGTCTAGTTTGATCTAGTTCGGTCAGGTCTAGTTTGGTTCAGTCAAGTCAAGTTGGGTCCAATTTGGTCAGGTCTGGTCCGATTTAGTATGGTCTGACCTGGTCTGGTTTGGTCTGGTCAAGTTAGGTCGAGTCTGATCCAATTTAGTTTGGTATGGTCTTGTCTAGTATGATTTGGTATAGTCTAGTGTGGTCTAGTCTAGTCTTGTCTGGTCTGATTAGGCCCGGTCAAGTCTAATCAAGTCAAGTCTAGTTCAATCTAGTTCGGTCTGATCAGCACCAGTAACTCTCATTTCCATCCCAAGCACTGAAATTTAACATCAACGTCGCAATTTCTCATACCACAGATGATAAGTAGAAAAAAAAACCCTCACGTTCATTGTATTAGTTGACATTTTCAGTTGAATTTTATCTATAATAGGGCTATCTTTTTCATTGGATGTGTTAAATCGATTTCTTATTTTTGTTAGTACAGGTTAGGCCATTTGGTTGATTTTTGTACTTGAAATATATTTCTTAATTATATTAATATAAAGCTTATATAATACATATGTTTATATTAGTCACTTTTTAAACAAATTAAATATATAAAAAAAGGCCTCATGTATCGACATCTAGATCTAGTTACCCTAATGTCAACAAATGATCGATAAAAAAAATGGCAGATCATCAAAAGACCTTTACTAACCTTGTGATTTTATGCTATTATGTCTTTTGAGGATACGCAATATAGCTTATGCCCCTTCTATAAATTTCAAGTAACGTGCATAAATGGAGTTTAAACATCGAGACTAGAGAGATAAAATATTCAGTACTTAATCAATAAAGAGTTTTTAAAATGGAGCTGCCTCACAAAAGTTTTTAAAATTAACTTTAATTATATAAAAACCTCCAAATATACGAGAATTCTCTAGCCGTTGAAAAACATAAATTGATTTATATGATATGCATAATAGCTCTATAAAAGTATCTATTCCAACAGCCAACAATAATTAAGTTTATTAGTCAATTAACACAATCCAATTATATCTCATGCTTGATAATTATAAAAATAATGGCAGGCGCATTAAAAAGTTAAAATATTTGCTTCTTTCTCTCTTACTTTACATTAATTTCAAACTCCTCTCTCATTTTTCCTGACCATTTCAAACTCTTTTCTCAATCTCACCAAATCCACACAAAATGTGTTTTTTTAATTTCCTTTTGTCTACAACTGTTTACTTTCATGTTTTTTTTTCTTAGTGTATTACTCATATCATTTTTTAAAAATAAATGTTTTCACTAATATTTTTAAATATTTTAAATTCTCAATATTTTTTTAGAATATATGGGATGTCCAAAAATAAAGTCCTCTTAAATTTATGTATTTTATTTTTCCTTGTTTACAAGTGATGCTCACATATACCATAGCATATAATATCGACATTTAAGATACCCAAATATATTATGTACACATTAATTAAGATGTTTATCGTTGGGTTGATATGTGAGTTCAACCCCATTTATAGATAATATAAAAGAAAATATTTTATTTTGGCCGACCAAGAAATCTGACATACATACATACATAAATATAGCACAAAATCAATTATTAACGTAATGATTAGTAACTCATTTTAAATCAAAATATCAAACTACAGCTTCCTAAATGAAGGATTAGTTTATAAGTATAATTAATGAGAAGCAGGGAAGTGAGTGTTGATGCTACATGCTGATCCTCAAAGTCAAGCGTAATCCCTTGTATCAGCAAGCAACCTCGTAATAATCAATCTTAGTTGTCAGCTGTCACGTACATTCCCATTTACTCATATTCCTATTACAATATATATGCTTGCCAGTTACCACCTACACTTGGGACAAGCTTTAGGTATTAAAATTTGAAAGCAATGACTAGCTTTGTGCTCTACTTCATTTTCTAAAATACCATGGGAGAATGGGTAAAAGCAGAAAATTAAATTGTTAATTTTCTGTTTCCAATGCTAAAATGGTTGGTGAAAGGAGGAAAAGTAAGGAAAAGAGTATGGAATTTGCCTCCTTTTTTTGCTAATCAAAAGCTATAATTTTCTTTCTTATTCTTTGTTTTTTATTTTCTCTTTCAAAGGTAAATTTTTCCCTCCCGCATCCCCAATAATAGTAATTTAAACTTTACACTTTTGTAGCAATAGTTCAAAAAAAAAAGATTAGGAGTGTTAATTTCATTTAGAAAAAAATTGTTTTATACAGCACAAGTGCCAATGATGCTCAGATTTGCATTGAGAATTTAAGTTTTCTTAATATTTTTTTTCTTATAATATAATAAATGAGTAAATTAAGAATGTGACCTAAAATATTGGTTGCAAACTAGGATCAAATAAGTTAAAAAACACACATGATCCAATATCTTTTTATTTAGTAAGTAAAAGGGTTATAAGAATAAAGATAATTTATTTAGATGAAATACATTGTAACTAGTATCTTTTGGAGTTTCTAACAATTGGATGCTAATAATATATAAGATCACCGTTGCAAAAATGGTGATTAATTAGTTTTTAAGACTAGCTTATTAGTAAGAAGCATCTCATGACTTAAGTATTACACTCAATATAAAACATAGCATATATTATTAAAAAAAAAATAGAAAGGCTTATTCTGATTCATTTTTTATTGTTGGATTTAAATGACCTTGATTTGATTTTAGTTTAATTATTTTAATTCAATTCTTACATCATATCTATTTTTAAGTAAAAGTAAAAAAATGAAATTCTTAAAATAAAATGAATTTCATTCGCCTTTTAAGTATTCCAAGTATAAAAATTTGATTTATAAATCAAGTTCAATTTTTTTATAATAATTTTTAATCATTATAATTTATTTATAAATCAAATTAATTTCATATTTTAATTATTCTAAAAATAATATTATAAAGTGATAATAGGCTAAAATCAAATAATTTCTAAAAAACTACTAATGCTACGTGAACTACAGCAGTACAACAAGAGCAATCTCTCCTCCAACTATAGTGGAGAAAAGTAATATTTTGAAATGTGAGAGGGAGTCTAAGCAAATAGTGATGTGAAAATAATAATAATAATAATGATAAATAGTAATTATAAAAACAAATATTCTTTTATATTTAGAAAAATATTGTTATTTTTAATAATTAATATTTAAATACATATTTTACTTTATTAATATATATATATATTAAAATATAATATTTATATTTCAATTAAAATAAATATATAACTAAATATTAATCACTTATTATAAATAATACCCTTAAAAAAAGGTTACTGCAAAATCCTCCTTATAAAACAAAGAATCATACACAATAATACATTACATTCAGCCATTCATAATCATAATTTTCAAATCATATGGGCATATGCCATAACATATGATATGCAAATGCCAAGAATGAGATCAACCTGACGCCCGCCAAAGGCAGACACGTCACCATCCTAGGTGGGTCCCTCCCTCTCTCTTTCTCTCTCCTGCCCCAACTTTCCACTTCTCCTCCTGCTGCCCGAACTGCCCGCCCCCTCTCTCACCTTTTCTCACGGGCACCTCAAACTCCTACCCCCTCTTCTTTGGGCACCTACAATACCCTTTTTCTGGTCTTTCCCATTCCATTAAATAAATAAACAACACAATTTTTTCCTTTTTTAAAAAAAAAGAATGAGAGAGAAATGATAATTTGATGAGTTTATTTATATATATATAATATCTGATTTTTATTTTCCCACAATTTTATCTTTGTTTCCATTTCAGCATTGTGTGTTTTGTACTGGTCAGCTTGCTTGCATAGCATAGGAGGACAACCCCATCTCTCAGATTTCTGTGTCTTTGAGCATAGCTTTCTGTGTTGAGTTCTGTTCCTGTGTTCTTTCTGGGTAAAGGGTTGGCATTATTTTCTTCAGTTTGCCACAAGCTGATCAATCTAGGGTTCTAGGGGACTTTTTTTGTTTTGGTTTTTTGATCTACTTCATGTGATCTGCTCTTTTATTTTTTTCAGTTTTAATTGTTGGGTTTTATGGGTTTCTTGGTTTTGAGGGGTCTTGAGTAGTAAAGTTGTGATTTTTAGGTTTTGTTTGGGAATTTGGCTTCTGGGTCTGGGGTTTAGCTGATTTGCTGGTTGTGGTTGTGGTTGTGGTGGTGGGAGGAGGTTGGGCATTAGGGGTGGGTGGTTTTGATGATATCTGGGTTTGATTCTTTAGGGCTTGCCAGATATGGGGTTGGGTGCTGAGAATGGTAAAGTGGTGGAGTCTTGGGATGTGTGTAAATCAAAGGGGAGGAAGAAGAAGAAGAAAGAGGATGGGGTAGTGGAAGAGGAAGAGACTGGGTGTTGGATTAAGCTGAGGTTTATTGGGAGCTGCATTTCTTCAAGATCCAAGGTTGATAGCTCAGTTAGCGGCACCAGCACTAATTATGGTAACCTCTTATTTCCTTTGAAGAATTATTGTTTCGTATGATGTGCTTCGAGATTCCATCTTTACACATGTTTTTTTGTGATATGTTTTTATTGCACATATATGGTAGTCAGGGTGGCCTGATTTTTGGTTTTTAATAGTGTGTTTTATGGTCCGCATGAAAATTCTTCCTTGAGCACCTAGTGCAAATTTGCTTGTTTGTCTACAATCCAAGGAAAAATTACCATGCTAAATGTCAAATGATCAGCAAATGATATGTACAAAACAAGGCTGTCTGATTACCTGTGCTGTAGCCGCCTTTTAGGGGCTGCATCAAAACAAAGTTGAACATGTAGAGATTTACTTACTGAAAAGTAAAAAGTTTTAGTCTCTCATAGTTCCTGCTTATTCAAAACTATTTATAAACATATTCCTAACACAGGGTTACTTAATCCCAAAGATATGCTAATCCATATGTAAGCTTCGTCACTAGAATGTTGCTTTTATCCACATGTGGTCTTCCAAGACACACAGAGAGAAGCCAGTAAAACTTTGGATTTTAGACAGGGGAAGAAATAAATTAAGTGTCACACTTGAGACTGTACTTAAATTCATTAATGTCGGACAAACAAAGTTGAGTAAATATTGGAAAGGAAATAAGTCCCCATTTTAGCTGAGGACGGTAGTTATATACTTAACTTGCACAAGTGACTATGATAAAATTCTGAATAATTAAGGTGACAGTGGTGGTATGATGTTCATTTCATAGCTCATGGGTCTTAAAATAGAAAATACAGTGTTTAAAATTTTGCAAGTACTTTGAAGGGGCAATTAGGGTCCATTCTCTTGCGGCATCCCCTTCCCCAAAGCATCATTGGCTGGGAGTTCTTTCACCTCATTGAGTGGGGGATGAGTTCATAAATTAGACAATTGCATTTAATGCTTATGCTATCAAGTTTTATCACCGTATATCCGTGCGCGCGCGCGCGTGTGTGATGCATGCCAAAAGACAATTTTTTAGTTGGATAAATTTTCATTTGTTTTCTGCATTTCCTTTTTCTTAATTTATCTAATTACTCTTGAAGTGCACCTATTTCCCCATCTTGTTTAAGCCTGATACTGCATGATGCTATTACTTGTTCTAATTATATATATTTTCTCTCTTTGCTGGTTTTGGCTTTTCATTAGCTGAAAGTAAATCAACTAATGATACAAGTAGAGACCAACCAACAGCTCCAGTAGTCTCTTCTACAACCACTAGTAATGCAGAAAGCAATTCATCCACTTCCAAACTTGAAGAGGAGCTTAAAGTTGCTTCTAGGCTGCGGAAGTTCTCTTTCAACGATCTTAAGTTGGCAACAAGAAATTTTCGGCCTGAGAGTCTTCTTGGTGAAGGCGGGTTTGGTTGTGTATTCAAGGGATGGATCGAAGAAAATGGAACTGCTCCAGTGAAACCTGGGACAGGCCTTACTGTTGCTGTGAAAACCCTCAACCATGATGGGCTCCAGGGTCATAAAGAATGGCTGGTTCGTAATTTTACTAATATATTTTTCTTCCTTATGGATTCTGTTGGAAATTTTTTTTGGTCTTTTCTTTAAATATTATCTGCTGAACTCTATCTATCTTTTTCAGTTTTAATTTCTTGTTTGGTTCATGTGACAGGCTGAAGTAAATTTTCTTGGTGATCTAGTACATCCAAACCTTGTTAAGCTTGTAGGTTACTGCATTGAAGATGATCAAAGGTTGCTAGTGTATGAGTTCATGCCTCGGGGAAGCCTGGAAAACCACTTGTTTAGGAGTAAGTTACTATTTTCTGACTAATTAGTTTCTCATTTTCTTTTCCAATAGTAGTTGGATTATAAATGCAACTTGAGATTCTGCTAACATCAAATTTTAATCCCGCTAATGCTGGATGTCTCTTGTGAAGCATGGTTCACTCCCCGTACAAAGCCAGATGAAAAGATGTTTTGGCCTTCTGATATGAAAAAATCTTTTGTTACAAAATTGAATTTGAGGGGAGGGGGAGATGTGCTTCTATTTTGTACGATGTAGTTTACTCTAGTGCCTAGTTAGAATAATGTTTAGACCTAATCTATACCCTTATTAATGTTTCCATCAATAACCATATTGTTTCTACCGAGTATCTCACTTTTTTTTTTTAGTTGGGTTTAGCAGCTTTCTCTAACATGGGTGGAGTATAGGCTGGAACTTGAAACTTTCTTTATACTTTGTGTTCGGATTATGTCCTTGTTTGATGTTCTCATGTAGAAATTATATCATATGTAGGATCCCTGCCTCTTCCGTGGTTTATTAGGATGAAAATTGCACTCGGAGCTGCAAAGGGTCTTGCTTTTCTTCACGAGGAAGCTGAAAGGCCAGTAATATATAGGGATTTTAAAACTTCCAATATACTATTAGATGCTGTAAGTGCCAAAAAATTACAATGAGATTACATTTTTCTCCCTTTAGTCAGTCTTTCTAATATCATACCAATTCAGGACTACAATGCCAAGCTCTCAGATTTTGGACTTGCCAAAGATGGTCCAGAGGGTGATAAAACTCACGTGTCTACTCGAGTGATGGGAACCTATGGTTATGCAGCACCAGAGTATGT
This sequence comes from Styphnolobium japonicum, assembly GCA_023212625.1. NCBI lineage: Eukaryota > Viridiplantae > Streptophyta > Magnoliopsida > Fabales > Fabaceae > Styphnolobium > Styphnolobium japonicum. The sequence goes on from JALBWW010000011.1 coordinate 28,321,117, forward strand.
CATGACGGGTAAGTTTAGTTGGATATGCCAAGTCCAAGTCTGCAATTTTTAGTTGTTATTTATCAGTAAAGTAATGCATGATGCTTACTCTTAGGTATTTCTATCTGACTATATTTTATTGGGCATTTTTATCTATGAAGTAATTTGTGCTGATCCTAATGATTATCACTCTCTTAAATTTCTGAACAAAAAATTTTGGAATGTAATTCCTTGTGGGGCTGTTTTTCCTCTTGGTACAATGTTCTTCATGTTTATTGGGTGATGTTAATTGTTTTCCTTTTAAGTATGATTTATGATTTAGATCATAATTTACCTAGAGTTGTCCGTAGTTTCCCTGTCTGATGAACAATTGTGTTGATGGGTTTAATAATTGCTGTTGTTGCATTCTCATAATGTTTATAACTTTCAAACCTTGCAGTTCTATTAATTCTGCTGATAATTTTCACTTACATTTGTTCCAAATCTCTTCAAATGTAATCTAACATCTGTGTTATCTAATCCCTTGTGTAATCAAATTAATATTTGTGTGACAGGACATCTTACATCAAGAAGTGACGTGTATAGTTTCGGAGTGGTACTACTTGAGATGTTGACTGGCAGAAGATCTATGGACAAAAATCGACCTAATGGTGAACATAACCTTGTGGAATGGGCTAGACCACATCTAGGAGAGAGAAGAAGGTTCTACAGGTTGATAGACCCTCGCCTAGAAGGTCATTTTTCCATAAAAGGAGCTCAGAAAGCTGCCCATCTGGCTGCCCACTGCCTTAGTAGAGATCCTAAAGCCAGACCCCTGATGAGTGAAGTTGTAGAAGCTTTAAAGCCTCTACCAAACCTTAAGGACATGGCAAGCTCATCATATTATTTCCAGACAATGCAAGCTGACCGCTTTGGTGCAAGCCCAAATACTAGAAATGGGAGGACACAAGGAGCATTGCTCACCCGGAATGGGCAGCAGCAGAGGAGCCTTTCAATACCAAATGGTACTCATGCATCTCCATATCACCATCAGTATCCCCAACAATCACCAAAACCCAATGGCAAGACAGCATAGAGTTGGTGAACTTTCTGTTTCTTTTTCGCCCTTCCTTTTCATCATTTCTAATATTCTCCTTATAGATGTACCTTCTGTCAATCCATTTGTTCTTGGAAAACTTGAGAGCAAAAGAAGCATGCTGCTTTATGATGTATGTTATGAGTGTTGACCCCCTTAGCAGGGATGAATGTAAGGGCAGGTGAAGCTTATTGAGCAACTAAGTCTTATGTCAAATGGTCAACCAATATGTTTCTTCTGGTTGTTTGGAAATATTCAAGATTATCAACTCCTCAGCCTTATTTTATTTTTTGCATTTGCCCCTGGAAATGTCACTCTTGATTTCTTTAGGCTTTGCTTGTGCTATCAAACACTGCGGCTACTTAAATTAATAAGAGGCTTTTGTTTATGGAAAGATGAGAAAGAAGCTTTATTGCATTAATTTATGTCAGTTGTTTGTTCCTACATGATCAAGCAATATATAATTATATACATATAAATTATTTATATCATCTTGTAGGAGTTAAATATTCAAATTTTAATATTTTGATCTGCACATTCTTATCAATTCTTTTTTTAGTATAAGATAATAGAGCGTATGAGGTTCAAGAGTAAGATAATATTTTTTATGTTTCATTTATAATTGAAGCTCTTTGATGAAATAATTCTTTGACGATAAACTATTGTAATCATCGAAAGTGGTTTACGTGCAATGGCTACTGTACACATTTGAATGTCGTGCAATATATAATTCCCATTTTTGTATAACAATTTAAAGCACGTGCTACTTTTCAATTTAGTTGAAATGGTATACAAGGAAGCTTGAGTTTTCCCACCTTTCAAGGTTATGGTTGAGCAATTGGAAAAGATGTTCTCTTTATTCTCTATCTTTTCACCGATCCGATTTGCAAGGAAGCCATCCAAGTGATCTAACTGAATTTGGAATATGGGGGTAAATTTCCTTCAATTTTTGTCTGCTTTAGAGATAATGGTTCCAAAAAATATACATTTACATATATCGGTGTAAGATTTGATACACATCTCAATTATGATTATCTTTTTTTTTTTTGTAGAAAATGATTTTGATTGATGTTACCTTTAAAATATAATTAACCTTGATGTAGATCTTACATATCTTTATTTCAGAAAATAGGAATAAATTTGTGATCAAATCCATTTATTTGAAAAGCATGTTAATTTAAAGACATTTTGATGGAACACAAAACGATATTGAATTAATGTGAAATTTATGAGTATGATATAAACTTTTAATTTAATATGAATTTTTTTGAGAAATTAACCTTATAGATCAATTGTGAAGTGTCAGTGGATTCTGACCCCCGCTTGATAAATATATAAGTGAGAGTGCTAATTTTATATGAGTGAGAGGAGTGAATCTTAATAATTGAATCTAATCCTAACCATCTATCTAAGATCTAATCATCAAGATGTGAAGCCTAATTCAATTGTATAGTAGAGTAGAATTGAGTTGGGAAAAAAGAAAAGAAAATTGTTGACGTGTCTAATCAAGGTTATATCTTCCTTTCTTTTTCATCTAATGATGTTGCAGGGTCCATGAAATCAGTTATTTTGGTTGTAGCATGATCCCGTGTACTTGGGAGGGTGCATTTAATTTACTTTAATACAAAAATTTTAAAATGTATCTTATGTTCATTCATTTATATAGTTTTTTTCTCCCTTGGCCATTCATTTATATGTATAATCAGAAGAGGAATCTTACCCATCTTTGGCCATATGACCTATGGAAGGCTCAATTATTCTTTACCTTCTGGCAAAAAGCTAAAGAGCAGCAAGAATTCTGCTCCTTCACTTTGCCTAGCACTCTGATTACATTCTAATTCCTTTTTATCTTTATAATCTGTTGGTTTTAACTTAAGATTTAGCCCTAGTTGGAAAATAAGAACAGAATTTGAGTAACAAAATATCTGATCTAAATAAAGCATTATTTGAGGTGAACTACTAACTACTTTGAAATTATCCAATCCTCTTTCATAGATAAATCATTATTTGAGGTAACCTGCCAACTAATTTAGAAAATTTTCAACCCACTTTTAAGATGTAGTATTTGCATAAACTGGAAGAGCAGGAACTCTGAAACTTCCAGGCTATAATCATCATGCTAAGGACTGGGATGAGCCTCTTAAGAACTTATTCTTCTTAACTGCTCCTTTGATGTGCTTTCAAAGATCTTGTCAGCACTTCCTACTTCAAAACCATCCCTCCTATGGAAATCTTTGACCTGTTCAATGAGTTTTAAAAACGACGTAGCAAGTGACTACATATAGCTAGTCATTCAAATTCTATATATAGTCCACAACTTCTGTTGGAGCCAAAGATGAATTGAGAAATTAAATTTGGAAACAACGTAGTTTAAAGAATTGAACCCCTCAAAGTTTTGAAGATAACAAAAATATTAAATTAAAATGAACAAGTAATGTTTCAATTAACTAGTTTGTAACATGAAGTATGTTAATCCAATAAGGTTTATCTTGTATAAATTATATTGATTATACTCTGATAAGGAAGCACAGCTATAACTAAATAATATTACGTGCATCCAATATGACACTTGTTATAATTGAAAAGGAAATTTTTTGTATGTGTCCAATAAGCTTTGTTATAATATATTGGAACTTCCAAAGTCTCCTTAAAAGCTCAGATTCAAACATTCGTCCAAAGCTTGGATTCAAATACAAGAATTGTTCATCATTAAATGCTGAAGAGACCTCTGAAAAAGTACGCGGCAAAAAGAAGTCAACTGTGTTGCTATAAGCTGACACATCTAACAACTACAAAGACCAGCAAATAAGGAACTTTTTCCGCGCGCAGAAAAGTCAGAACTAAGATATCATATTCTTAGTAATCTCTAATAATCAAAGTCACTTTTCAGAAGAAACTTAACACGATATCAACTTATGCATTTAATGCTGCTCAGAATGGTAATAAATATTTTTGTTGGACAAATAAGCTAATGAAGACTACTTCAAGTGCTCGTTGCCTATAAATACAAGTTTCTTCGAAGAAAGAAATAGAGAAAAGTTTTACGTGAACAAAAGAGAAACAGATTCAAAGCTCACATTCTTTCTATTCTTTACACTCTAGTATAGAGTTCACTTCTTGAGAATTATTCTTTTATCCTCACCTATTGTGAGTTAATCTCAAGTGTTGTTTACAACATCTTTTACTCAACTTGTTTGATTAGCCTGAAGAGGTTGTGTATAAAAGAATATTTGTTTGTTAGAATCTGAAGAGTTGTGAGAATACTTGTTCTAGCTTGAAAAAGCGTTGAGAAGAATACTTGTAAACTAGTGAAGTTTAGTGAAAATCCTTTTGGACGGAGGGATTGGACGTAGCTCTCGGGTTATGAGAGTGAACCAGTATAAATCTCTGCGTAAGCTTTTCTTCCCTCTCTGTGTTATTTGTTTTATTCACCAACAATTGGGGATTGATATTGCTTTTCATAACTAAGCTTTTTCAAAAGAACTAAGTTGTTAAACCTTCATCCAACATCTTTTGAAAAACTTTATTTGCATCCAACAGACTGTAAAAAGTATACATTTCGTCCATTATCACTTGTTTCACTGCAGAGTTATCTTTTGTAAGTTTGTGTTCAAGAAAAAATTTTCCAAAAAGGTTAAGAAACTTAATTCAACCCCCTTCTTGTGTTTCACCTAGGTATTTCAACTTCATCATAAACCAAGAGCCTGGTCACTGGATCAATTGTAGCCATCGAACACCCTAACAAAAAAAGAAGAATATATATATATATATAATAATAATAATAATAATAATAATAATTTAAAACATGATATTGAAAAGAAAGAATGCTGTTTACCTCTGTGCCATGTAAATTTATATATTGAGGCAGCACTAGACGCTCAGCAAATTCAATGTATGAGCATGGAACAAATTTGATTATACCATCAGAAAATTGAAAAGAAATTGAGTCTGCTACAATTGAGGAGAAGACCACCAAGTCTCATTGATAGTGGAAGAAATATTTAAGTCATTCATATGATCCTTGATAGCAATGAGCTACAACTTTCAATGATCATCTTTATTGAGTGCTCTGATTTTCATAATGATAATTTGCCTAAAGTTTGGCTAAGTGTTGTTAAATGAGCATGTAATAATCATGTAATTCATGTTATATTTAGTTGATCATGTTACTTGCTGGCATTATATTTCTATATTAGTTGTTTGATTAATTTAAGTTTAAAGTTAAAATATGTCATTGTTAACCATAGAACCAATTCACCCTATCTTGGCTCTATCAATCTTCAAGATAATTGTACATTCTATGCTTAGTCTAGGTAATGACGGCAATATTCAGCTCATAAGTTGGAAAACATCTCCACATACTAGTGATATGCTTCTTCCAATTCAAATTTCTATGGCCTTTAATCCTAAGGAGAGCTCCACAAAGTTTGTTTACTTTACTTTAGAATTGTCAATTAGAAAGGGCTAAATAGATGAAAAGTTGGCACATGCAAGAATAAAGGGAAAATAATCATTTTAGGTAATAATTAATAAGAAGGTTGTTTTCACTCTAATCCTCTTTGTTTTACCTATGCTAAGAATGGCCTAAATTAGCAAAAAAAAAATAGCTTCAGATTGTCTTATTATGTACATTGAATGCTTTTATTTAGGTTAAAAAAAGATCAACAAAACCTTATACTCGCAGAAAAATAAATCAGTGGTAGAGACCTTTCAGAGCTCCTCCTTCAGAATTCAACCTGAATCCTTTCCCCTCAATGAACTAATTTCGATTTTTGATATGTCTCAAATGATATTTCAGCCGATGAGTGGAAATAGAAACATGGTTCAACCACGCCCATTGACTAAGGACCAGGCAGCATACTCACTTTCACTATATATCAACAAACCATAAATAAGCCAAATGCAAGGGGAGATTAAAGATTTTCATAATATATTAATACCTTAGTCAATTGTAGGATATATTAATACCTTGCCAATTGTTGGAATTCATAATATAAAAGCTTTTCCCATGTTAAACTTAAAAGTCCCAAGGAACTTGCTAGAGCTGCATACTTGTTTTCGTTATTGGATGATTTGGTGTATTCTCTAATTATTTCCTGTATGCAAATTGTAACTTGCTTTAAGAATAATCAGGCTTTTGGAAATAGAAGTTACAAATTTGAGAGATAAGTATAAACCATTGGGACCGTGAAACATGTGTATCACTTCAATTATGAAGTACGGAAACAAGATATCATGCCATATGCTATATCACATTATAGGTATACTGTATCTTATTTATCTTGAAATATATGAAGGTGCCATGCGTAAACTCCTAAATAATCAAACTACTCTTTGTTTCATAAATTACTGTAATCACACTACAAATAGCCACACACGAGACCTTATGACTATACATTGCCTTAAATTACAACCAAGGTTCGGCAGGTAGAATAGGTAACTAGTTAGGAAATGGTATCACATATCCTTATGTTAACGATTTTCACTACGCAAGTGCACGTATTGACACAAGTAATATAATGATGAAGAAGTATTGTTCGCACGAGGACTTGTAAATAGAATTGCTAGGTACCATGGTTTATATTACTTATTTTTATCCAAATAATTGTAATAAATAGTAAGCAATTAAGAAAGATAAAGCAAAAGTAAACAACAATGCAAATTGGTCTTAAATTAGTGATAGAAGAGCCTATGGTCACAACTTCCAATTTTGATTCTCTCCAGCCCTCTTGCCTATCCAACAGAAAAAATAAAGGGGGAGGATAGAGATGATGGAGAATTAATAAAGATAGAGAATGAAATTAAGAGAGAGATAAAGAGGTTGGAGGAAGGATGGGGAGAGAGCTGCAGGAGAGGATTTAAATCCCACAACTTCACCTTGCACTTTATAGAGAGGTCAAGGACCCAGGAACGAAAATCAATTGTGATTTTGTACCTGATATCGGAATGAATTGGGGTCACGGCTCCTGACCTGGAGTTGACTCGGAGTTGGCTTTTGACCGAGCTCGGGCTCGGATTCGAGCTCGGGCTCAGATTCGAGCTCGGGCTCAGATTCGAGCTCGTGCTCAAACTCGAGTTTGAATGAGAATCTAAGGATATTAACTCGTCCTCGGTTTGGTTGCTTGGGATCGGAATCTGACCGAGCACGGGATCGGACCTGAGTTGAACAAGAATCTAAAGAGGTTGACTCGTCAACGAAATTGCTTGCTCAGGATCGAAATGTGACTGAACTCGGGATCAGATCCAAGATTGAACGAGAATCTAAAGAGGTTGACTCGTCCTCAGACTTGGTTGCTCGGGATCAGAATTTGACCGAGCTCGAAATCGGACCCGAGTGTTGAACGAAAATCTAAAGAAATTGACTCGCTCTTGAACTTGGTTGCTCGGGATCGGAATCTGATCAAGCTCGGAATCGGACCCGAGTGTTGAATGAGAATCTAAAGAGATTGACTTGCCACCGTGATTGGTTGCTCAGGATCGGAATCTGACTGAGCTTGGAATCGAACCCGAGTATTGAACGAGAATCTAAAGAGATTGACTCGCGACCGGGATAGGTTGCTCGAGATCGAAATCTGATCGAGCTCGGGATTGGATCCCAGTGTTGAACAAGAATCTAAAAAGATTGACTCGTGACCGGGATTGGTTGCTCGGGATCGGAATCTGACCAAGCTCGTAATCAGACCCGAGTGTTGAACGAGAATCTAAAGAGATTGACCCGCCACTGGATTGGTTGCTCGAGATCAAAATCTAACCGATCTCAAGATCAGATCCGAATGTTGAACGAGAATATAAAGAGATTGACTAGTCACCGGGATTGGTTGCTCAAGATCAGAATCAGACCCGAGGCTTTTACTTCCTAGGATTAGAATCGACTAGGGCTTTTACTTCCCAGGATCGGAATTGACTGGGGCTTTCATCTCGGAATCGGATTTCGACCGAGGCTTGTTGGCTTTTTCCCTTGCTCGGGTGATGATCCTGAATTTGGTCTTCTACTATTTTAATGCTTCTTGTGAAAGTCCATGCAAGTAAATAGTGATTGTGCCAGAATGGAGTGTGGTCGTGCATGGCGTAGCTAATGGCATAGCTAATATCAATTAACGACAAATCAATGAAAAGAATTAAAGTTGCAAAGGAACTTCCCTGCGTATAGTGCGGGGTTATACGTGGTCAGCTATTATTGCAAAGCTGTCAAGACAGTCTGAGCTGGGCTGGCTGTTGGGCCGAGTAATGTTGGAAGGCTCCAAGGAGAAATTGGGGTGAATTTAGTGTCATAACATCTTGCGAAGTACTACGTTGTCCATCCGAGTTAGTTTCTTCGTTCATTATCAATCTTTGCTCCAATGCCAAGTCCTATGCTATTGAGTTGGGTTTGATGTCCTTTTTGAGCTGGTGCCATTGCTGGGAGTTTCTCGGAACGTTGCAGTACTAGGTCCACTTCCAGTGTTGGGCTTTACTTTGAAGTTAAAAATTTCCAAGGTGACCTGATATGTAGTGAGTCAAAGGTCACTAGTTGCCAGGCTCCACACTGGTGGTTGTTAGGTTTAAGCCAGATGTTGTCGAGATGACGAGTTCCTTTATCCTTTTCACTGCTATCTTGATCTTGCTGACTTTGGTGAGGCTCATGAACTCGACAAACTTCGTAACAGTGCAATGAACTCGTAAGTTACGGCAGCATAACACTGTGAGCTCTACACCCAGCATCGCAGCACTAAGAAACCAGCAAACCTGGCAAGGCAGTAACATGAACTCCAAGAACCCGACAAATGTTTATGCTATATAAAGTGTCAAAAACTATGTGACTTGGTAGTCGATAGCTCTACAAACTAATCTTTGATGAGTTTGCAATTCGGTCTCAAGAATTTGTCATGGATAATGATTTATGGAGTTGGGCTCATTCCCTGTAAAACATGAAGAGTAAGTCTTTGTTGCTGTGTGCTCTGGGAATGTTTGGGCTCCATTACACAAGGGTATTGCCGGAAACCAAGCCATTGCCCTCGATCGGGTAGGGCGTTGCGAAATGGAAGGTGGACTTGAGATATTAGAACCTTGAGAATGGTGAGTCAGGTCCGAGGGGCACCAAGTACTCGACTCATGACAACACATGGTATTTATTACCAATTTTTCTAACAATGGCTTTAAGATAATGCCAACTCATGCCATGCTTCCTTGCTTTTTGAACTCGGTACCCCACTAGAGGACCCAAGGTGCCAATATATTATATCGTCTTGGTTGAATTGGTGCAGGAGTATAAAATACCTCAACTCTGCATCATCTGCCCAGTTTGAAAGCTCCACGTTGCAAGATTTTGAGATTTAAGTCTTTTGAGCCGTGGGGCGTTGTGGTGGCTATTGAACCCATAGAAGGTCACGTGGGGTGGGGGAGTTTTATCTTTTCCCACAGATGGCATCAATGTTCCATTCCAAAAGTAGAAGCTGGTCCCTTCTGGCCACGAACAAGATCAAAGGGTGGGGTACCTGTAAAAGGCACTCTGATGCTTAAGTTAGTCTCTGTAAGAAATGTATCTTGTAGAGACAAGGAAAAGCCTACCTTTGAGGGAGTTTTCCCTCCTATATGTATTGCTAGTAAAGCTGAAGAAATGAGATGGATTTCTAAGACATTCACGTGGCTTTGGGCAATGTGATGACTTAACCATTGCTTAGAAAGTAGAGTATACTATTTGAGTTGGGCCAAAGACCTGTACACTATACAGTATGCCTCTTCTGATTTCCTTGCAAACATATATTTCTTAATTCAATTCCCTATATTTCTACAAGAATTCAATTAAAGAATGATTCATTAATAGCAAACCATAATCTTGATTACCTATGGCTTGAGTGTATATTCCTATAGCACGAACAAAACAACTTACCCTCTTAATTGGATAAAATTGCTCATAAGTTATTCAACTTATGGCTAAACCCTCAATTCCCTTTTTTAAGTTCAATTTAGGGTTTCCTATTTAATCTAATTGGTGATCAAGCAATTAGAAGTATTAAGATTAAGCAAGAGAGAAGAAATTTAATTCATACTACATGCAATGATCCATTATAACCCTAGAGAAATGATTTAGTTCATGATAGGAAAAGAAAACATAGTCTTAACTAGATAAATCATCCAATACATAACAAAGAACAAGGAGAAATTAAAGAAGAAGAAGATGGAAGATGAATCTATGTTGAACTCCTCTTGATCTTCAAAGTCTCCATGAACTCCAATGTTGGTGGTTTTCCTTTAGTTTTTTTGTGCCTTTCTGTTCAAAATAAGATATCTTTCAAGTCTTCAAAAGATTTCCTTTTTATATCCCCCAAAGTTTGATCTAAAATTTTGGAAATTTTAAGCTTGCAGCACGTTGCCGCGGCGGTAGAGTTTAGGCGTCCCAACACCTTCTTCTCAACCAATAGGTACTGTTCCAATTTTCTCCCATCAAACACTCGAACTAGCTTTCGATATCTCATCAAAATTATAGGATTTTCTCTTAGCTTTCTAATGCAACAAGAATCATCTCAATCTCATGTCTGTAGCAAAAGTTATGCTCGAGATTTCGAAGCAGTGTCAATAAGTGTGTGAATCTGGCTTTTACTCTATCTTTGGGCTTTCTGGTAGGTTTAGACCTTCAAAATATAAACCAATCCATAAGTGAGAATGCTAATAATCTGTAAATGAAGAAAATTAAGCTAAAGATCAAATTAGAGCTCAATCAAACCTAACAATGCATCAAATGAAAAGAACATAAACAACTTAAACCAAAAACTAAACATGTTAACACAAAACTCAAGGATTTTGCCACTTTTATGCACAAAACAATAGCTAATAACTTTACTTTCATATGGTTACCATAACCCCCCTAAACTTGAATATTTTTATACATTAGGATTATGGAACACCAACTTTTTACAACACTTGAAAACATTCAAGTCACCATCAATTCACATCCAATTTAAATAACTTCATGCTTTATGAAAGAAAGGGAAACTTCACTAATTCAATTGCTAAATAGAGCACACAAAGACAAAAAAGAAAAATATTTTCTAAGAAAACATGATATTCAAGAAAATTTAATATGACTTTAAATTTGATTTAGTCAATATAAAATTTTATTATTATACTATCACTCAATCAATTATATATTATCATATTATTAAGAGAGTTTGACTATATCAATAATTACCTAATAAGTTTTTTTTGGAACATAAATTAAACTTACTTAATAATTTATCAATACATAATTGAGTAATTTACACTAATATCAAATTAAAATTAAACTAAAAGACATCTAAAAAAAATTTCACTTGATCAAAATTAATAATATAATAATTACAGCACATATGATTTCCTCGTAATCATTTCATTTCATTTTTAATTTTCTTGTTATAATCATTTTATATATGACAATTACATTTTACAGGTGAAGCGCACCTTTCTCGCACCTGTTTTCCTTCTCTCTCTAGCTTTCAGGGTTCTTGAGGTGAGAGAAAAACTCTTTTCTTTTCTTCTATTCTTCTCTCGATTAGGTTTCGGATTTTGGTTGATAATTCAAGAGAGTCTTTTCTTAGCTGTAAGTAATCCGTTGCTAACAAAATTTCATTTCATCATGCAATTTAGCTTGAACAATTTCTTGCTTTGATTTCTTCCCTGTTGTTAAGGTTTTGATTATTATTATTATAAATGTTTTAACAGCTGCTGAAAGATTATTTATTTATTTATTTATTTATTGGTACTGGAATGGCATGAATTGAATTGAATTGAATTCTATCAGTTAGTTATACTTATGGCACACAATTAAACACACAAATTATGTTTCTTAATATAGGCTTCAATCTTGATGGTTGGTTCTTCTTCTGCCCTTTTGATAGTTTTTTTTTTTTTGTTGCTAAAGATGGGACTAGTACTGGGTTGTCTTCAAGTGGACCAGTCAACCGTAGCTATCAGAGAAGTTTTTGGCAAGTATGATGATGTGCTTGAACCCGGTTGCCACTGTGTGCCCTGGTTTTTTGGGAGCCAAGTAGCTGGTTACCTTTCTTTGCGTGTCCAACAGCTAGACGTTCGTTGCGAAACTAAGACAAAGGTTTCTTCTTAAAGGAATTTTTTTTTTGTCAAGCTTATTTATTGTTTCATTGAGATCTGTCTAACAATATGAAATAATCAATGTTTTAAATTGCGGGTTGTGGTCATGGTTGCAATTATAGAAATTCCGGACAATTGTGGGAAACTACTGTTGATGCGGCTGCAATTGCAATTTTGTTACGGTTGCGGAGACTTCCAAAACCGTAATATTGTGGCTGCAATTGCGATTGCAGATTTAAAAACCTTATATGATTATCAGTATTATAAGCATTAGTGTCTGTTCATTTACCTATGTATGCTAGGGGTTGCTATGGTATTCTTATAGGGTTGATATCAAAGGAGAGTTGTTAAACATTTATTAACTATTAGTTTCCTAATAAATGTTTGAAAATCTATTAAATAAATCAACAACTAATGAATGATTGATAATAAAGATGGGTACCGGAGTAATGCTCATGTATGCTCATTTTAGTTACCACTAAATATTGCACATATATTTTTCCTGATTTTCTCTACTTATCTGGTCTTCATGTATGACATCCCATCAGGACAATGTTTTTGTCACTGTGGTTGCATCTATTCAATATCGAGCACTGGCAGAAAAGGCAGTGGATGCTTTTTACAAACTCAGCAATACCCGAGAACAGATTCAAGCCTATGTCTTTGATGGTGTGGATTTGTGACTTTAACTCCTACAAGAAGAAGCTGGGTTCTATGGATGTGTTTTCAGGATGAAACTGATAAATTCCTTTTGATATTTCAGTTATCAGGGCAAGTGTTCCAAAGATGGAACTAGATTCCTCTTTTGAACAGAAGAATGAAATTGCAGAAGCTGTTGAGGAAGAACTTGAAAAGGTAATTCCTTTTTCCGTTTTTTTGTGTTGAGAACTAAGGAGTTGGACATCCATAATGTTTGGTTTTTACTTTCTGTACATATCAAGGCGATGTCTGCTTATGGTTATGAGATAGTTCAGACTCTTATTGTGGATATTGAACCAGATGAGCGTGTGAAGAGAGCCATGAATGAGATAAATGCTGGTATGCTTTCTACATCGGCATATATTTTTGGTTGACCTCAAACTACTCTTTTTTCCCCCTTTTTCAGACATGTAAATGGAAGAAATATTCATTTAGAGTAAATTTTGTGCCTAGAGATATTCTAGCTGAGAAGTTATATTTATAATTGGTGCAAAATGCTTTGAGGTTCCTTGTAGTGGTGATTTATAAATAACCCTGGACTCCCTTACAAATGACCCTGTACCTTTATTAACCGATTTTATGCTAAAGTTTAAATATTTTTTGCAACTGACATGTCAAATTCCTGATTAAGTGAATATCTTCCTCTAAGTTAGTGAATAATTTTAAGTGCATAATACGTTACAATGTCATTAGCCTGATTAGATTAAATAACATTTATAGTTTAGACTTGAGAAGAAAATTGTGTCAGCATTGATGTCCCCTCAAATACACATGCTTTATTGCTGTTGAGAACCATCTTTAGCTAAAGATTTATCTTGTTTTGAGCAAACACTTATTGAAGGCTTACTTTTTCTTTTATTCTCTTTTTTCTTTACCCTATGTTTTTTAACCATTGCAAATAGCTGCAAGATTGAGGTTGGCTGCCAATGAGAAAGCTGAAGCAGAGAAGATTCTGCTGATCAAGAAGGCTGAAGGAGATGCAGAATCAAAGTATCTTGCAGGGCTTGGAATAGCTCGTCAGCGCCAAGCCATAGTAGATGGGCTGAGGGACAGTGTGCTAGCCTTCGCAGAGAATGTCCCTGGGACAACATCGAAGGATGTCATGGACATGGTTTTGGTGACCCAATATTTTGACACATTGAAGGAGATTGGTGCATCCTCAAAATCCAATTCTGTTTTCATTCCACATGGACCAGGTGCTGTAAAAGATATTTCTTCACAGATTAGAGATGGTCTTCTTCAAGGAAATGCGGCATAGTCTGGAAGTCTGACATACCAACCATATCAGTAGGAGTTTAGCTTCTCAACTTTATCATATTTTTTTTGCTGTGTTTATGTCTATGACGTTTAACACGTTTGGTATGTTTATATGCCCTTCCATACCCCCCGTTAAATTTTTATTGGGTTGTGGATAGTCAAATATAGTAAGGGAAGCCAATGACGGTTGAACCAACAGGTTGGATCAAACTGTATCGATTAAAAAATCTTGGGTTCAATTCTTGCTAATGATTTTTCATTTGGTAGATTATTTGTAAGTATTACCGTTGAGGCTTGTAACATGCAGTCACTTGAAATGGGTCAACTTCATTTCTCCTTAAACTTTCTGTAACCAAAAAATATATAGTACGTGAATTTTTCTTGGAAATAGAAACAATAATGTGCGAAATTGCTTCACTTGTGACGTGTACTTTTGTTTGCATATATGCTATGATATATCATCTTATAGAGTTGTTCTCGGCTTTGTCTACTCTCAGAATTAGTGATATAAACTATAAAGTCTTGGGAGTGGAGAGTCCATTCAAAGCAGGTGAGAAATTTGCTCTACGAAAAACTCACTAAATTGGCCAGGATGTTGCCTTAGCATTAGTCTGATTGGTTAAGTGGCAATAGAACTGTTCGGCTTTTTTACACAGTTAGTATAAATAAAAAACAAAATTTTTAGTATAGCGTAGGTTGTAAAATAATACTTGAGGAGGTGTAAAATGAACAGTAAGTCGTAAGGGGTAACTACAATTTTCATGAAGTCGTATTCAACAGATACGACTTAAGGTAAGTTGTATCTAGTACATACAATTGAGGGTTAACTATTTTTTTTTTTAATAGAAGTCGTAGTTATTAGTTACGATTTAAGGTTAGATTATATTTTTATTTTTTTAATAGAAGTCATAGCTACTAGCTAAGACTTAGGGTTAGGTTATTTTTTTTTATAATTTAAATGGAAGTTGTAGTTGCCAACTATGACTTCTGTTAGGGTTTTTTTTCAACCATAATTACTTAATACAACTTAGATTTTATAATTTTTTTTAATAATAATCATCGTGATTGGATTGCCTTGTGAATGCATAATAATAAATGACTCATTAGCAGTGAAATATGTAACCCTTATTTATATGATAACTCAAAATACATGCAATGGTACCTGCTTCACACGCAACAATATATTTCACGTGAGGGTGCATATCACGATGGTCCGGTGAGTCCATATTATTTAAATCAAACTTGTTATATTATCTCCATTTCCTTGAATAATGACATGATCATTATTTTAAAAAATTTATAAAATCTAAGTCATATTAAATAACTATGGCAACTATGACTTCCATTTAAATTTTAAAAAAAAATAACTTAATCCTAAGTCGTAGCTAGTAGTTATGACTTCTATTAAAAAAAATTAACCTAACCTTAAGTCGTAGCTAATAGCTACAACTTCTATTAAAAATTTAAAAAAAAATTGTTAACCCAAAGTTGTATCTGTTGAATACGAATTCATGGAAGTCGTAGTTATCCTCCGATTCACTGTTCATTTTACACTTCCTTAAAAATTATTTTACAACCTATACTATACTAAAAATTTTATTTCTCATTTATACTAACTCTGTAAAGAAGCCGAACTGTTCGTTCAATTTCGAATCCCTGGATAATATTTGATATACCCGAGTATGCAAGCAAAATAGAACCTTCAAATAAGGATGACTTGTTTAAAAGCTTATTTCCTCATGCATGAGACCAGTGTAATTAAAATCGGACCGGACCGGCAGGTCCAGCCGGTGGACCGATAAACCGGCCAAGTGATCGGTCTAGGTAACTAGTTGGATCGGGTATGTCTCAGAACCGGTCCGACCCGGCCGGTTTTGAATGAAAACCGGTGACCCGGTTGGTTGAACCGGAACCGGCCGGGTCACTAAATTAAAAAAAAAACTTTTAAACTTTGAAAATTCATAACTTTTGACTCGTTTGTCCAATTTAGACTAATTATATGTCCATTTTATATAACTTTTCGAGATCTACACCATGGTAATCATATTTTTTTCAAAATAAATATATTTTAGTTATTTATAATGATAAATATCATCATATGTAGTATGTATTTATATATATATATATATGTATTTAAATATTTATTTAATTTTATACGGTTCGACCAGTGACCCACTGGTTGAACCAGTGACCCCGTGACCCAGTACTCTGACCGAGTCGACTACCGGTCCAATTTTTATAAGTATGCATGAGACTGTAAGCTTGAAGTTTGTACCAAGATAATTCTCACTAAACATAAGTTCCGGGTAAATTCTCATTAAAAATAAAGTTTTTAATGAAGTCTTTTGGAATGATACTTTAAAATTTTGATTCATTTAAATCTTCTGACACTTGATGAGAATAATATTAATTTAAGATTAATTCATTTATGAATCATTGTCTAATACTAATAATTTCATAATTTGTAAATCATATCATAATAGATTATATTATTAGACTACTTGAAACCGCAAGAGACACCGACCCAAGCATATCTATCTATACCATCTATACATATATACAGGAAAATTCATTCTCAGTAATGATCCTTTAATTAACTCAAAATTTTCCTCATAATTTTAAGATACATATACTGCATACTAACCCAATTTAAAATCAGTTTTAATGATCTCAATAGTCTAAATTTTCTCGCAATTTCAAAATAAAATACCAACCTAATTCAAATGAAATTACTACTCTCAAGCCTACCTTTTCTTACATATATTCTTCCTTGAAACTTTTTTAAATCACAATCATATACCCACTGAACAAACGGTTGCTTTGTTACTAGAGAAATATTCCTCTAAATAAATTAGTATTATAAAAAAAATATTACGTGTTTTAAATCTGTGCATCATACAGAAATGATAAATAATATATAATATATAAATATACGCACTAAACCCATTCAATAGAAACTGGAAATTACTGTTGAACAAAAAAAACTAAATATTACCCAAAAAAAAAAACTACATATTTACTAGGCCACTGCAACAAAAACTTCGAATTACAGCCAACAACAATCTGATTGCAGAACTATCACCTTCCATGCTCAAAATTTTACTCAAAGGTGTATTAATCAATTACGTTCTGGTGGATTTGTTGAATAAAGACAAATTTAACATTTGTTTGTGCTTATTATTTTTTACACCCCAAGCCCACCAAGATATGAAGAATCAATAGCTCCAAAATAAAGGAACAAAGGTTCATTGGGAAAGTAAAACCCTACCACTAAACTTATTTCCCTCACCACGAGAGGCACAGCCTATCACACAAAATCACCAAGTCTAAGGCTTCAGGGCCACAGCAAGACCAACCTTTGCACTCTTTTCAATGGCCCCCGTGTCCACCGCACCCACGAGAGAGAAACGAGTTCTTGGATTCCAGTCATGCTGGATGAGTGCACTTACCCTGCCATAGTTGTTCACACGAGCTTTCACCAAGGTTAAAGGGTCAAGTGCATGCTGTGTGCCGATAGTGAGAATATTTTCGTTGCTAGAAAAGCTATGTGAAAGCTCCGCACCAACAGCAGTGTTAGTCAGCGGGCTTACAGTGTGGTAATAGGAGGCGTTAAGGGTGTCACCTTTATCATTTCTACATTTATCAACAAAAAAACACAAATAAATCAGGGGAGCAATTCAACTTGTATAAGAATAATTGATAACCCTCTCTAAAATTGGTAGATATATATAACTATATAGCCTTCAAATAATTACTTACAGAGTGAGAGACGCAATCAGGTCAGAATGAGTGAGGTTCAGCCCTGCATTGTATTTGGTAAAGTTGCCAGAGGCAGTATCAAATGAAAGATCTGTCCCAACAGAGAGAACATTATTTCCAACCACACCAGAGAAGTTGACAATGGGATTTGCTGTCAATCCAATGCTAGTGCTGATTCCAGCATGCTCATGCTGGTACTGGAGTTCCACCTTTTAAACACGACGCAGAGAGAATGAATGTCATCATTCGGGATAACATGAACAAGAGTTACTATAGATATTAGACAATAAGTTAATCTACCCATAGTAATTTACAATAAAGAACAAAGGAAAATGCTTAGTACCTTGCCAGATTTCTGGTCTGGAAAAATAAAGCTAAAAATCGTCTTGAGTCCAGGTGCAGGTTCATCCACAGTAATGGTTGTAAGTAGCTGAAAGTATTCAGTCACACAAGAAACGTAGCATGAGCTCTAACTGATCATCAAATATTTTGTTGGACGAGACATGAACATATAATAGTCAATTCAATTATAAAGGATGTTCAGATTCCTAATACCAATATTATTGGAGAGGATTGTATAATAGAAATGGTTATCCACAGTCACACAAAATAATTCTCAACACAACAAATTTGCTAACATAAATAGCTCAAATTGAGGTTAATCATATGTCACAGATGGGAGACCCTAGGCAAAAACATAGCTGCTTCTACAATTAAAAATCCAAGAATTACATTAGACAAATTAAAAGAAATCATTGGAATTAAGGGTACAATCATACGAGAAGAATTAACAGCTATCCACTTCACATTCTTCTAAAAGATAATCACAAGACGATGTGATTTCAGTTCGACTCACATTTGAGTTAGTGTCCACTTTCACATCAGTTGTGATGTTCTTGTTCTTCAGTTTAGTGCTAACATCGGCCAAAAATATCTCACCCTTCTTGACTCCAGTTGAAGTGATTTCCTGAAAATAGAAACCCATTGAAAAGGTTAGAACACCGAAACCTCAGCTCTTATGACAAACCAATGAACCCTGAATTCAAGCTAACTAACTAGATTGCAATTACAGTGAAATGAAAAATCTTCAATTCGTTCATTGAATCATTTCCAAATACATGTAAATGATTCCAAAATTGCAAAACAACAAACTACTAACTAAAATTTCGGTGAACAAAACCTAAAACATCAGAAACATATAAAATTATAATCCAGGTTAGGTTTCCATCATTTTGAGGGGGAAAAAAATCGAAAAAAACATTTCCATGCAGCACAACTTAGGAAATGACGAAAATCACAAACAACGTTTTCCAATAAACAAATAACATTTCCATGACCAATTCTGAACAAAAAAATTCTACTTCAAAAGCAAAAATTCTGGATAAAATGAAAAAAAAAAAAAAAAAAACTCACCACTCCAGTGGAAGTGTAAGTGGTGATGGTGAACTTGTGGTCGTTCTGATAATCCTTGAACAGAAAATCTGGATTGCCATTTTCAGTGTGAGAAATAATCGTGGAGATAAATACATAACAAAAAATACGAAAATCAAAGGAAAACTGAATGAGCTGAGAGAGAGAGAGAGAGAAATCGGTGACCTCGAGCTTTCTTGCCGATATCGGAGTAGAGACCTGGACCTTTCACCATGATTTTTCCGAGAAAATTGAACCAGAAAATGCGAGGTAGGAGAAGGAAAATGTGTGAAAGTGTTGGGAGAAAAAAGGGTGAAGGAAAGAAACCCTAATATTTGGGGGCTTTTCACTAAGACCGAGAGGATGAACTGCAGCCGTTGGATCTCCCGTTTGATGTGAAGTTGTTTTTATGGCCGTTGATTTACAACACGAGGAAGTGTTTGCATTTGTTGCCTCGAGAATCGGGACAAGGAGTTGAGTTGCGCATATTCGCCCCCCTTCAATTTGGATTCTCTTTCATTTCATTTCATTTCATTTCATTTTAAATAAAAACCAAAATGTGTTTTGAGTGTTTTTATCTTATGACAACGTTTTGATGTACGTGTAAATTAGAGGGACATGTATATCAGCTATATCTATTAAAGAGACCTTTACTTGATAGTGACAATAATTGTGTAACTCTCGGCTCTATTTGAATGTTACGTTTCTCTTTTAATAGTTAATAGGTGGCATCTAAAGGACTTAGTAATTAAATGATTTATTGGTAGATTATTGATTATAAATTGTTAAATTTAATATAAAATAAATAAATAGTTTAAATTAAACCAAATCAGATATCATTAGTATAAATTATCTATAATAAAAAAAATTATAAATTAGATCCTAGTAAAGTTTGTTATTTTTTTTTTGAAATATTATAAGTTTGTTTCTAATAAAATATTGTTATTTTTTGTTTTTCTTTTTCATGTTAAAAGTTTTGATGTCGTAGTCATTTTTTTAAAAAAAATCAAAAATTGTCGAAATTGTAGCAATTCGCGACATTATTTTTGCTATTGTACAAAAGGAATATTATTTTACATAATTTATTAACATTTTTCAAAATCTTATCTTTGTATTCATTTAAAATTTATGCATTCTATTGAATTAAAAAAGAAAATTAATGATGTGTATAATTAATTTTAAATTATTATTTATATAACCCAAACCATATAGTAAGAAATCTAATCAAACATATTTAAAATGTTGGTTTACAAAAACATAAATATTAGGCTGCTTTCAGGATCAATGGAAGATTTACTTGATTATTTTAATAATTAGTATTTTAAAAATTTTATAATATTGATATTATAGATAAATTTAGAACATTAATTTTTTATTATTTTAAATCTCTCAAAATTCAAAATTATCTAAATATTAAAAAATATAAAATGTCTCATGAAAATGATTTTCTAAACAATTGTCGTTATATTTTTTGAGAATTATTTTATTTCATATTATTTAATAAAAAAATAAATTTATATTATGGAATAAGTTACCATGTAAGAAATAAATTTTGGTTACATATGAATAAAATATTATGGGTTGAAGCATTAATTTAGTGTGTGTTTAGTTTAGATTTTGTAAACTTGATTTTAGATGAACATGATTTTGCAAACTTAATTTTGATCAAAAATAAATTTGTCCTAATGTAATTTATGTTTGAAAACTTATATCTTAAAAGTAATTTAGGTTGTTAACTATTTAACAATTACTAACGTTTAAGGGTATAATTTACAAATACAAAAGTTTTTTTCTAAAAATATGTGAACGGATGGCAATCTACTATTACTTGTTATTTTACTGACTCATTGGTGGATCACATGTTATAGTTCTCCACGGTAAAAGCCACTTAATTAATATAGAATCTTTTAGCACATACATTCTCTTTTAGCACACTTTCTCTGTGTTAATTAGTTATTTATTTTTCCTTGTTTAAATGAATTTGAATTTTGAATTTAGATTAAAGGAATTTTTCTAATTCTAGTCATCTTTCTCTTTAGTCATCCCAATTCTGCGAAGGTAAACCCTGCGGCTATTATTCTGCTCTTTCTTTGATGTTATAAAGTTTCAATCTTAATTTTTGAAATACCACAAAGTAAACTTATACGTTGTTATGAAGCATGATACATCATTAGATTTTACATTCCTAACTTAGGATTTTTATACTTGGTCTTCCATAATTTTTTCACTTGCTTCAAACTTAACATGATGCCTTAAAAGCAAAAATAAAAAACTTCCTTGCATAAAAAAAAAATAAAAAATTCCAAGTTGGAGTGCTGTGTATTAAAACTGAAGTTATTAACTAAGTCCATTAAATTAGAATACACCTATAATTTTATTAAAACTCAAAGTTAAGCAAATTTTATGTGCACAAATACACCATAACTAAATCTCCTTCATCAACAAATTAAGAGAGTTGACTCAATTGTTAGGAATGAAAATTTGACACAAATGTTTTAGGTTTAATTTTTGGTAGGCATCCACTAATTACGGCACACTCTACCATAATTATGGAACAACCCAGTGGCAGAACTTCGTTATGGCAGGAGATGGCAGCCGCCCCCTTCCTAATTGTTGGATTCCTTTGATTAAAAGTTGATGTCCTACTAGAAATACCAGCAGAGAAATGCAAAACTAAAAGCTAGGGAGTGTACTCTAGCTTCTCCTTGTGGTGGGCTTGTTGTTCTCATGGAGAATATCAATCAAAACAACGCCTTCATTGATGATAGATAAGAACGATATTTATCTACTACCAATAGCATAACATCATTGTAGGATTATGAATAGTTTGTTTGCCATGTGGTTTTGCAGAAAGGATAAAGAAACAAGCTCATCCTCCTCCCCCAAAATTTCGGGTGAACTTTTGCCACAAACAATCTATCCACCTCCTAAATTTTTTTTCACCAAAAAAATGCCCTTCTTTGAACGCCTTCACTCTTTTATGTTTATGAACTGCCTTCTTGTATTAGTATTGGCCTTCTCCTGCTTATTTTTCATTTATAATTGAACTAGTTTTATTATCCGTGTGATGCACAGATTTGTTAAATTAGGTTTGTATAGACTTTTGAATAATAATGTATTATTTATTGTAATACTTTTTACATAAGTTTCTTAATAAGATCTATATGTAGAAAATTGTTTAATCACTTTTGAAATTAATTATATCATGAGAAAATCATAAAACTAATAAAAATAAACCTTAGCATGAAATAAATAATATATCTAGTGTATTACATGTAAATAGTTAAAAAATATTAAAGAAAAAATAAAAAAAGAGGTTCATTAAAAAAATGATATATAATAATCATATATGCTAAAAACATAAAATGTGCATAGTACCTTCATGATCAATTAAATAATCAATTTCAGTTGAATTAGATATTGAAGCAACTTGATGAGAACTTTTCTTGTTACATGTTTGGGAATTAGAAAAGACTTTTGAACCATTATGTGTCACAAACTCAATAATTTGTCCAGCTTGAATATGTCTCTCTAATCCTATTGTTTGGCTGTATTAAAATAAAATTTAGATTAAGAGACAATATAAATGAAAAATGATGAAGACATTGAATTAAGGGTGAATGGTAAAAAGATAATTGAAATTTGAATTGAATTTTCACCCTAAAAATAAGATTGAAAGAGATATTTTAGTTAAATTAGAATTATAAAATAAATAATAATAATTACATATTAATTACCCTTATTTTCATATGGGTAATTCTAAAAAAATTGTTATTTAATTAGAAGTTTTAGCATATCTAAACGGTGAAATTTAAAAAGATTAAATAATTGAAGTTATCAACCTTAATTTAAATTTAATTCAAATTCTTATATTAAAAAAGCATTCGAGCATTGAAAATATGTAATTATTAGTATTTATTTTAGAATTTTAAAAAAAATTGTTAGTTAATTAGAAGTTCTAGCATATCTAAATTGTTAGTTAATTAGATAGATTAATTTGTGCATGTTAAAAGAAAATGATAGTTATTTTGATATTTTTAAATTTAAATTTTGGTTTATATAGATTATTAAATGAATCTATCTAGAAGAGTTGAAAATGTATATTTAAATCAATGCACAATATATATATATATATATATTGTCTACTTAAAGATATCTCTTTAATTGTACATTTAAATATATGTGAGTTTAGGTATATTTTTGTTAAATTTTATTCTCATCTAAATTAAATTAAATCATTTTGTAGTTGTGATTAAAAAATTGTAAATAATATTTTATGAATTTATCATCATCTTCTTGCTTGTATTTTGTTTTTTAATCCATGACTTAAAAAAAATGCTTTTAAAAATTAAAAAATTGTTTACTTTAGATGTATGTCATTTAAACCCTTTCAAATGATAGGATAATAAGAGAGTCATAATCAGATTGATTAGAATAAGGATTAATTAGTTATTATTTAAATTTTAAGAAAAAAAGTAAGATTCAAAATTGAATTTCATTACTTATCAAAGAGATAAGATAGATTATTATCTAAATAAAATCAAATTGATTATTTCTTATTTAGCATAATTGAAATTTCAAAATAAAAATAATTTAAAATTTGAGTATCAAAGGAACAAGAATTAAATGAGTAAGAATTTAGAAGGGAAAAACATTTATAAAAGTGACGTGTCATTTGTCCAAATTTCAGAAACTTTATTTTATATAATAGTGTATAGATAGATTGTTTGGATCTTATCTGCAAATTGTAGCTTGAGATATTGGGCAAAGGCACAAGGCTTGCCTTGGATTTAGAGTTCTCACATAAACAATTTCAAATTGTTGTTTTCTTGTGGATTTGTTCGCAGTATTATTGAAGTCACTTGGGGTGCAAGATAACAATATTCTCTATGGTTATGTTTAACAACGACACTGGTAATCTATTTGAAACATTTTGACATTTCTAAGAGTCTGAACAAGATACAATGTTTATACTCCTCTTGTCTGATTAAGACTAAAGAAAATGATAAATCAAAATATGCAACTTCGTCAATAACTTATACTTGGACATTTTGACTCAAAAAAATTATAAAGTTTTAAATTAATCACCAAAAATAATATATTTTGTAACTATATTCTAAAATATTATTCATTATTTGCTATGTCAATTTTTTCTTTGTTCAATGTGAATTATATCACTCTACATGATGCAATCAAGAAGGATTGTGTCAGCCATGTTGATACCAAGGTTCTGAAAATCGAACCGATGATTGAACCGATCAGGGAACTGATTCAAGATTCAATGGTTCTGGTCGAATCAAAGTATAATTAAATATATATATATATATATTAATAAAACAAATTATAAATTATAATAAATAACACAAATTATAAAAAATAGTTTACAGCTTATTTTTTGAGAGTCCAAAACATTCAGTAACATTATTATAACCTATTTTTGTTTTTAAAAAATTTCAATTTCAATTTAAAGAAATATACAATCAATTATATATTTAGTTTTCAAGCTTCTATATAATCTAATTTTAAGTATTTAATATAAAATTCTTTTTAGATTGGCTTACATTCAATTTTTATATCAAAATGATATCATTTGAATTAGTTAAAAAAGTTTTTTTTTAAAAAATAAGACCAGTTAAACCTAATTGGACCAGTTCGAACCGACTGATTCACTAATTCTTAACCGGTTTTCAAGTTAGGCAGATTTTTGGGGGTGAACCGGTTCGGTAGGGTGACCGGTTTCTGGTACAACCGATCTAATCGACCGGTCCGGTCAAGTTTTCTTAACTTTGGTTGAGACAATCCTTGCGGATTGCATTGATCCTAACAAAATGCTTGTTGATTACACAACGTGAACGCACACAACTTTTGTTATAAGTAGACTATATTTAATTTACAATCATATATAATTTATGTTTTCTAAACACACGTTAAGTATAAAAAAACAAAACACAAATCATCCTATCTATATAATTTTTTTTATAAGGAAAAATTAAAGATAAAAATAAGAAAGATAATACGTGCGGCAAGAGATATATAATCACATAAGTTTGTTTTATTTTTAAAACACATCTAAAACAAGATAATTATATAGTCACTTATGGTTCAGGAATGCCAAATGCATTCAATCACATGTGGATCAGTTAAAAAATATATTTATTACAAAACTAAGATTATCACTAGCTCAATCAATGTTGATTGCATTTGGTACGTGGAGGGTTCCACTGTTGAAGTTGATCTTCACCATTTGCTGTAACATTCACGTGTATAAATCACATCCATACCAGTCTCAATATATTGGTGAATATCTACAGGGTATATGGTGAAGGGATGATAGAAGGATTGGTGTGCCTTAAGAATGGGGTAAAAGGGTAGAACTGTGGTATGCCTAAATCCAATGTTAGTGGCTGAAAATGTGGTAGAAACGGACATATATGGTGAATATGAATATGACAAATAATGTTGATATTGATATGATGAAAATGGTAGATATGACTGTTAAATGAACTTATCGGTCCAAGGGCCTTGATCCCTAGTTAGATGAAGGTTGTAAGACTAACTATTTTGATCCCATATCCATATGCAAGTAAATGAGTGCCACGTGAAAGAAGAAACAAACTTGAGGTATGTTTTAGTCTTTTAGATGAAGGGCAAAGAGATAAGATTTATCATTTATTACGAAATTGTAATTAATGGAGTGTTTTACTTACAAAAATTTCTAATTTAATTATCTCAAATGTAAAATAAAAAAACTCACAAAAAAATAAATTTATTATGGAGCACTTAATATATTTAATGTCTAGTAAGATATACAAAAAATAAAATAATAACTATAAAAATATAAAACTTGAAGTATTTCATTAAAGTTAAAAAAATTCCAAATTAAATTTTTATTAAATTATTTGTTCATTATAATAGGTAAATAACTATAATTGATATTTAATTATTTTAAAAAATATTAACAATTTAAATATACTATGATATATGATTTTTATTAATCATACTTATTAATAGGTAAACAAGTAATTATTACTTAAATTAATATATAAATATAAAAATTAGATTAATTAAATTTATCACTTAAATCAAATCAAATCAATTTAAATATAATTAAAGTTTGAATTGAATTTAAAAATTTTTAATTAAAATTTAGATACATAAAAAGTAAAGTTATATCAAATGAGTAAAAACTTAAAGAAAAAAAAAATTATGTATGAATAATAAATGACATTAACCATGAATTATATTTTATATAATAATATATAAATAGATAGATTTTGATGTTTCACCAAATTTTACATAATTATAACATATTGCTAACTTCATGAGATTATTCATGTTTTTTAATCAAAAACAATTTCATTTTGGATCATATTCATGAAACAATTTCATTTTGGATCATATTAAAGTTCATGAAAAAAATTCAGATAAGGTTAGAGTCTAATGACAAGTTCATAGTGTCAAATGTTGTTGATTGATATTGTTATTAGTGTATATATATAAATTCGATCTCTGTTGAACATTGAAATAGGGATGACTGTGAATTGGGTATTCGACCCGATCCGCTTCAACTAAACCCGGTGGATCAGATTAATCCAGATAAAAAAATGCACATAAATCGGATCGGATTGGGTTCTTAAAAATCCAACGGGTTTCCGGGTCCCCATATGACCCGGTTATTTCATGTTTTCTTGCTAGGGCCGCGTTTTCCAATTTGTGAAGCTTCTGCAATGAAAGATGAACGCTGTACCAGATCGATTCAGAGTAGCTTCTGCGTGATTTGAGCTCCAAATTCTCCGACGTTGCCCGTTGCTTGCGAGGATCAGCCTTTGCAACTACTTGCTTGAGAGGTACCCACAACTATGATTCATCCTTGCTTTTGGATTGTTGGGTTTCCTTCAATTTGCTTGAGTATTTAATTTTTTTTTTAATTTTTAATTTAAGGCTCTGAATTTTGCTTGCTTGAATTTTCTGGTCTTAATCAATTGCTAATGCATTCTACCTGTAAATCGTTGAGCATGTAATATATCAACTGTTTAGTTTGTTCAATATATCTCTGCACATGTTACCCTGTGATGAAGCCATTTTTGCATCATGAACTTTTGCTAAAATTTGTTTGGGACTATTGAAGATCCTAGTTTTCCAATTGCCATAGGCATGTGTGGAAGCTATTGTGAGGTATTACAGTTTTGAGGGCCAAAGTCCACAAATGTTGGCAGGTACTTTTAGTATCTTTTGTCTTGCTGGTTTTACTTGGGTGTTCCCCTGTTGATTTGAATTGGTTCCTGGTTGTAGGGTGAATAGATAATTGGACTAGAATAGCTCAATGGAATTTATGGGAAGTTGTTATTACCTTGCTTTTGCTAGCTTCCTAAGAGATAAGGTAACTTTTGGGTCAGCTTACTTAGCCCTTGTACTAATGCAAGAGCTCTATGGAATGTAAAATGTGCTGTCGGATCTAATGTGGACTGTCCGATGGGATTTAGTGATTCTATAGTTTTGAGTGACAACCAAGTGATTGCCATTTATCATGATGGGTGGCAGAAATCCTCTAATAGCTGTTGGATTATCATTTCCAGTTCTAATTATAATAATTTGTTTCTCATCTCTTTTTTTTTTTTTTGGTTAAATTAAATGCACTGTACCAGCTTTGGTCAATTACAGTTTTTTCACAAGTAAGGTGGAGTTTCCAGTCCCTAGAATGCCATTGAGATATTGTTATATTCATGCCACAGGTTTTGAATCAAACGAGAACCACCCATGTCTATTTATCATCCCTCATCAGTGTTTGTTTATATTCCAGATTTTGATTTACTTTCCTTTTTATGCTTTGTGTTGTTCCAGCAATTTCTTCTTCTGTTGAATGAGACTATTATCAAATTCTTGGTGATTGCCATTTATCATGATGGGTGGCAGAAATCCTCTAATTGTAGGCTGGATTATATCTGAAAATTGCGTTTACATTTTATTTCCAAGCCTCAATATTAATTTGCTATTTTTGAATGCTTGGTACTTGTGTCTGGTTTCATTTTGCTGCTGTAAAGGTAGACAGACTTACTGAGTCAGCTGTTTAGGCCTCTCGTGTAAGTAGTTTCCATATTTTTTACTTTGTTACCCCAAGGAATCTTAATGGTAGCAAAACTTCTGTGTTATGTTCCCTTCTTGGTTTGCTAGATTCTGCTCAGGTTTCTTTCGATGTATATTGAAAGTTTTGGGCTTGGGAATCCTTCCAGTGTTCATTCTTACAAATCTCTCTTCTACTTCCTTACTTGCTTTCTGAATTGGAATAGATTCCTTCTTTCTGATCCTATTTGGAAAGCTCAGGCTTTTTAAGGTTTAATATATAATTTGGACCATTTTACTTAATTGGATTACATGCTGCTGTTTGTTCACTGAACTAGTTGTAACTTAAAGAGAACACTTGTGTGAGATAGGAACTGAAGAAAGATTTGCAAGAGAAAACACCAGAAGACTCCAAGGTCTAAACACTCTTGTCTAATTTGGCTGAAGAGGCCAATATGTGTCCTATGCTAGATATAAGAAATAGAACTGCTGATACAGAGACACAACACATCTCTTTTGGTTTCCCTTATTTTCAGCTCTTATTGTTTTCCACTTTGCCTTTTTACTTCAATTAATGTATCATGTTTTTCCTCATTGACAATGCTTTCTAGGAAGTTACGGGGTCTTCAATTTTAAAAGCTCTGACAACTTATTCGAAAACAAGGATTTTCTTCTCTTCCGCAGTATTATCTGAGGGCTGTTGCTGCCCTTTTGGTAAGTAACAATATGGTCTGACTTACCAATTATTTTTTCTTGTTAAATTTTTGTTAAATATATATCTTTGATTTATTAATGCAATATATCTGAGCTCTTATTGTGGGAGCTTCTTTGGCCTTCGCTTGTTTCTCAGGAGCAGCTTTGGTTGCAACGCGTAGGGAGTACCTATACCTTAGTGGCTTGATTTCTTCTGGGTTGTCCATTCTTCTGTGGTTGCACTGTTCTTCTTTCATCTTTGGGGTTCAACAGCTCTCTTTAAGTTTGAGGTAAGTGGCTGCCATTATTCTTGTTTTTTGGACATCTGAATAGCTGCAGTGCAAATCTCAATAGCTTTGCACATTTTTTATGGTTTCTATTATATCTAAGTTACTTTTTCTTCCCATCAGAATCCTTATCTTTATGTCTAAGACAACAGCACTCACTTCTCCATTCCAATTATTACTGATTCTGTTTTTTATGCATCATCTCACTTGTTAAAGTTGTAGAGTTACTATTATGGTGTATATTAATATCTGATTATCTAAATTATTAGAGAGTATAGGCTTTTCTTAAATTTCTGGTTGATCCATAACACTGGTTGAATGGCCATCTTTCATGGATATAGATTGGTATTGTGTATTTTGGATCATCTTGTAGTATGCAAGCCTGGAATGGAATTTCTGTCTTTTGTCTTTCTGGGCTTTTTAGTTTATGAAGTACAAAAGAGAATTTAAAATTTACCACATAAACTAGAAATGGCAAATACTCAAATCTTATTTCTTGTATTTCCTTCCCTTGTATAAGTTTCGCATCATCCGTAAGGCTTTTATGTCAAAAAAACAAAAATGTGAAGTGAAGCGAAGCAAAAATATAAAAAAAGGGGGGGGGGGGGGAAGAAGAAGAAGGGGAAACAGGTTGGATCCGGGTTAACCCGACCCATGAATATTTGGGTTGGATTGGCACATGATCCGCAGGTGATGTTTTGGATCCACTAACCGGTTTTTAAAACATTGTGTCCAACAACAACATAAAACATAGCAATTGATTCAAAAGCAAAATTCGAAACCTCAGATTGATTTTGTGGAAACCCATTTGGTAACAAAACCTGGGATCTGGTGTGTTGGTTGTGTGGGAATCAGATGTACCAGTGGAGGAAGTTCGAGTTCTTTGAGGAGAAGTACGCAGCGAAATGCACGGCTCCTGAGGATGCTGCCACTGGCAAGATCGAGTGCTGCTCCAGCGGTCGTGGGAAGGTGGTGACTGGCTTCGATGATGGCACCGTTTGCTTGCTCGATCGGGGTCTCAAGTTCAATTATGGCTTTCAAGCTCACTCTTCCAATGTTCTCTTTCTTCAGCAGCTCAAGGTTTCAATCTCTTCCTTCCCATTTTTGATGCTGCACAAGATTGTGTTGTTGTTGCAAAATTGTTGTTTTGGGTTAATGGGTATGTGGCTTTTGGCATTTTTTTTCTTCTGTTGGATTAATTATTGATGCTTGTTGAGCATCTTTTGATGAAAGTTTGATTACAAAAATGAATAAAAGAAAGGAGAGATGGGGAAGTGTAAAAGTGGAAGTTAGATTATTTGATGCTTGTTGATCTTCTTTTGATGAAAATTTGATGAGAAAAATGAATTTAAGAGAGATTGGGTAGTGTAAAAAGTGGAAATTTCATAGCTTATTTGATGCTTTGTGTTTCTCTTGTTAGTGCTTTTCTTTGCTTCATTGTTAGAATTTCCATAGTCTCAGTTTGCATCGTTTGTATTGTGATTAATGAAAAAAATCAAGGGTTTATTATTATTAGTAGTATTTTGGGGTTGGTGAAAGACTTTTGAGGTTCAAATGTTTTACATTGATCCAGAAATATGCTCAGGGTCTTGAATTGAACTTAAAAGAGATCTCTTTGTCTGTTGATTAACCAGCAACGAAACATCCTGGTAACTATTGGAGAAGATGAACAGCTAACTCCCCAGCAATCAGCTTTGTGCCTGAAGGTTTTTGACCTTGATAAGATGCAACCTGAGAGTTCAAGCACGACAAGTCCTGATTGTGTTGGGATATTGCGTATATTCACTAATCAGTTTCCTGAGGCAAAGGTAATGGTACTGTTATGCATGCTTGCTATTATTCATCTTGAGAGTAATGATCTACATAAGGTTATAGTAAAGCTGGGTAATACTAATTACAATGTTTGATTATTCCAATCCCTCATTTTAATGATTTTGGAACTATGGTATACTGCAGTGCAGATTACATCTTTTTTAGTCTTAGAAGAAGTCCCGCCTATACTACTCATAGCTATTGGCTTAGACAACGGTTTCATTTACTGCATCAAAGGAGACATTGCACGGGAGCGTATCACCCGTTTCAAGCTTCAGGTGGAAAACCATTCGGACAAAACTTTTCCCTCCATAACTGGTCTTGGGTTTAGGGTGGATGGTCTATCTCTTCAGTTGTTTGCTGTAACTCCAAGTTCAGTGAGCTTGTTCACATTGCATGATCAGCCACCAAGAAGGCAAACCCTTGATCAGATTGGATGTGGTGTAAACAGCGTTGCAATGAGTGACCGCTCTGTATGCATCTTTGCTACTTGGTCTCAATAAATTTTTATATTATCCCATTATATTCTCTCTGAAAGCTAAATGTATCTATATGTTAACATGAACAGGAGTTGATAATTGGTCGACCTGAGGCAGTATATTTTTATGAAGTTGATGGGCGTGGTCCTTGTTGGGCTTTTGAGGGAGAGAAGAAATTGATAGGATGGTTTCGTGGATACCTATTGTGTGTTATTGCAGATCAAAGGACAGGAAAGCATACTTTCAACATCTATGATCTGAAGAATCATTTAATAGCCCACAGTGTGTTGGTTAAAGAAGTTTCTCACATGCTTTATGAATGGGGTAACATAATACTTATAATGACTGACAAGTCAGCTTTATGTATTGGGGAAAAAGATATGGAAAGCAAGTTAGACATGTTATTTAAGAAAAACCTATATACTGTGGCAATTAATCTTGTTCAGACTCAGCAAGCAGATGCTGCAGCTACTGCTGAAGTGCTAAGAAAATATGGGGATCATCTATATAGCAAGCAAGACTATGATGAGGCAATGGCCCAGTACATACATACTATTGGTCACCTTGAACCTTCTTATGTGATACAGAAGTTTTTGGATGCTCAAAGAATCTACAACCTCACAAATTACTTGGAAAAGCTACATGAGAAAGGTCTTGCTTCTAAAGATCATACCACACTTCTATTAAACTGTTACACCAAATTGAAAGATGTTGAAAAGTTAAATATATTTATTAAAAGCGATGACAGCATTGGGGAACATAAGTTTGATGTGGAAACAGCAATCAGGGTTTGCCGTGCTGCCAATTACCATGAGCATGCAATGTATGTTGCAAAGAAGGCAGGGAGGCATGAGTGGTACTTGAAGATATTGCTTGAAGATCTTGGCAGCTATGAAGAGGCCTTGGAATATATTTCAAGTCTTGAATCAAGCCAGGCAGGGATGACAATAAAGGAGTATGGTAAAATTCTAATAGAGCACAAGCCAGTGGAGACAATTGAGATTCTCCTAAGGCTTTGCACAGAGGATGGGGACAAAAGAGGAGACTCAAATGGTGTGTATGTATCTATGTTGCCATCTCCTGTTGATTTTCTTAGCATCTTCATTCATCATCCTCATTCCCTAATGGATTTTCTTGAAAAATATACCAATAAGGTCAAGGATTCTCCTGCTCAAGTGGAGATTCACAATACCCTCTTAGAATTGTATATAGCCAATGAATTGAACTTTCCTTCAATATCGCAAGTTAATGAGGGTGGAGATTACCGTAATGTAGCATCAGCAAAAACTATGATTTTAAGTGCTCAATCCAATGGAACCATTGTTGATCACAAAAGTACAGAAGAGGAAAAGGACTGTCTTGAAAGGCGTGAGAAGGGTCTACGCTTGCTTAAGAGTGCATGGTCTCCAGAGATGGAACATCCTCTTTATGATGTTGATTTAGCAATTATTCTATGTGAAATGAATGCCTTCAAAGACGGAATTTTATATTTGTATGAAAAGATGAAACTCTATAAAGAAGTTTTTGCTTGCTATATGCAGACACATGATCATGAGGGGTTAATTGCATGCTGCAAAAGGCTGGGGGATTCAGTTAAAGGTGGGGATCCATCTCTTTGGGCAGATCTACTTAAATATTTTGGTGAGCTTGGAGAAGATTGCTCCAAAGAAGTAAAAGAAGTTTTGACCTATATCGAGAGGGATGATATTTTGCCCCCCATAATTGTCCTTCAAACTCTTTCCAGAAATCCATGCCTCACACTTTCTGTAATCAAGGATTACATTGCTCGAAAACTTGAGCAGGAATCAAAGATGATTGAAGAGGACCGACAAGCTATTGAGAAATATCAGGTTGGGTTTTAATTTTATTTGATAGTTTATATCTTTGTCTGTCCTTGCATGTTGTGTCTATTATATATAACCAGAAGCTCTTTTAATTCCTTTCATTTCCTAATTATGTGAATAATTTAGACAACTGTAGGATGCATGCCATACAAAAGCTCCAAAAGCAGATAAGGTGATGGTTTTAAAAGTTGAAACAGTCTAAATTTAAAGGATATAGAAACATTAGGAGGATGGTTATAAGTATGCAGTTAAGCTTTTTTTCTCATTCAAAAATGGTAGTTAGAAACTGATGTCAGGAATATTTATTATTTAACCTTTATCCTGAGTGAAGAAGTCCAGTGGGAGCAATACTGGAAATGGCGCTCCATAAAAAAGCACTAATATTGAGTTCAGTAGAAGCGGAGTTATAACCCAGAGGAATTACTGAATAGCTTATTAGAATTGATGTTACTGATATGAATGGTCCAACATTATATGGCTAGTAGTAGTACCTTAAACATTTCTCAGTGTAGGGTTTCAAAATTGTCTGTCACTTCTCTCTTCCTTTTGTCTCTTCTGTACTTTAGTTTCAATTACTGCTGGATCACTCCCTCCCCACTCGTTAAATTACAAATCCTGATCATATAAAATAATTAGATATGAACAGGAATTTGGATAATAGAACAGAGAATGGAGATATCGGAATTTATGATCCATGAACACCTGAGTGGCTGTTGAACTAAGGAAATATGAAAAACATTTTTTTGAAATTTTGATCACTAACATTTGGGTGATTTGATTATTCAATATGAAGCAGACATCTGTTGTCTGTTATAAGCAAGGTTCTGAAAACCGAACTGGTCAGGGAACTGATTCAAGGTTCAACGGTTGAACCGTGGTTTAAGTAGAGTATAATTAAATAATTTAAATATATTTATATATATATATATATATTATATACTAGTTAAACAAATAAAAAATTATAAAAAATAACACAAATGATAAAAAATAGTTTACAACTTATTTTTTGAGAGTCCAAAGCATTCAGTAATAATATTATAGCCTATTTTTGTTTAAACAAATTCCAATTTCAGTTAAAAGAGATATACAATCAATTATACATTCAGTTTCCAAGCTTCTATACAATCTAAGTTTAAGTATTTCATAAAAAAAAAAATTTAGATTGGTTTACATTTAGTATTTAGATAAAAATGACATCATTTGAACTAGCAAGAACTTTTTTTAAAAAAAATGACTGGTTGAACCTAATTGAACCAGTCCGGGTTAACTGGTTCACCGGTTCTTGACCGATTTTCATGCTGAACGGGTTTTTGGGGTGGATCGGACAGGAGGGGTGCCATTTCCCGATTCAACCGGTTGAACAGGCCGGTCCGGTTTTCTTATCCTTGGTTATAAGTTATAATATCTGTGCTTCACTGTAATTATTCATTTAAAGTCAGCATCTCCATGTTATAAAACATGCCACAACGTGTTTTTTGAATACTGTGAAAGTGTGAATTGAATTTTGATCACCTAAAACTCTTTTAGTTCCTGCTGAAGATGCAGACTAGTGTATTTTGATGATAAAACTGGTAAATACAAATAATTATTCGGATAAGAAGAAATAATTTCTATTAATTAATTTAGGCTCAAGTTTTTGTTCCCTTTATTTTTACTGTGTTCATTCTAGTCCCTACTTTTTCAATTTTTTGTTTTAGTCCCTCAATTTACCAATTACATTCAATTTGTCCTTTTAGTGATCCTCCGTCCAAATTATTTTGTTAAATGATTATGTGTCAAACGGTTATTGATGTAGTAATCTTATACAGAAAAAAATTCGGACATGACACATTACCATTTAACAGAATTTGGATGGAGGATCACCAAAAAGGACAACATTGAATATAATTAATAAATTGAGGGACTAAAATGAACTTAGAGTAAAAATATAAGGACCCAAAATTAAGTCTTTAATTTACTAAAAGTATTTTTCAAACGAACATATGTAGATAAAAAATCTCTTTCCCCCGTGATTCTACAGTGATGTTCTTAGTTAATTGTTATTCTTTCTGTATTCAGCATGGAAGGATTTCTATAAAGTATTTCTGTGCAGGAAGATACAATGGCAATGAGAAAAGAGATTCAAGATCTTAGGACAAATGCCAGAATTTTTCAGCTTAGCAAGTGCACTGCATGCACTTTCACCCTTGATCTCCCTGCTGTCCACTTCATGTGCATGCACTCGTTCCATTTGCGCTGTCTTGGTGATAATGAAAAAGAATGCCCTGAGTGTGCTCCTGAATATAGGTCTGTCTTAGAAATGAAAAGAAATTTGGAGCAAAATTCTAAGGATCAGGACAGGTTTTTTCAGCAGGTTAAGAACTCTAAAGATGGGTTTTCTGTCATTGCTGAATATTTTGGGAAAGGGATCATCAGTAAAACAAGTAATGGATCCACTTCTGGTCTCAGATCTGGTAGTGCATCATCCAGTAGTGGCTTCTGAGGTTTACAATTTATGCCGCTTCCTTTTAACAGTTTTCTCCATTCTACACTAAACAAGTTAGGGTTCTGGATATTGGATGAAATTGATTATTCTTGGGTTCTCAACTTTCTCCATCACTGCTTGTTGTCTAGCCTCCATATTCTGGAGACCAAGGTTCATATTTTCCCAAATGTGCTGGCTTTTAAGGTTTATATTTACCCAGGAGTGGCTCATTCATCAATGAAAGTCCTTGAATGGTCTTGCCGTTATGCCAAAGTTTTGACCTTTTTGGGACTATTTGAAGCTTGCTGGTTTTATGGATCTGAACAGAATAATCTCTTGACAGCCTCTCCTTGGTGGAATGTTCGACAAATATTTAGGGCAATGTGAGGTTTACTAAATGTGGATTCAAGTGATACTTTCCTTTTTCTTGTTTTTCAGTGTGTAAAATTGTGACGGATTGAGTAAGACTTCTGTGTCTGTTTTTAGCCAACGGCCATTGTGTTTTGTGAATTTGATATCCAATTTGTCCTTCTCTATTGTCTTAAATATATATTCCATGATTTTACTTTCCATGTAAAGATAAAGTGGCCATTACTCTCAGCTCCACATAATCCATAATCAAAAATTGGGAAATTAAACTTGATTTATTAGCTGGTATTAGGACTGGTTGTTTTGGTAAGTTTCGAGTCACTCGTAATCAATGAGCTTTTGCTTTAGTAGTTATTTAACTTATTTTTATTTCTATGCAGATGTCGATCCTTGGCACCACTGAGTATTTTATGTAAATTTCTTGTCTAGAATGAGGTCATGATGATAATTGGCACAAACAATTAACAGTTTGGCACTAACATTGTTAGCAATCAAGCTGCTAGGTGATGATGAGCCAATAATCAGTTTTATAGGCCCAACCCAACTCCTACAACTTCAAGATATTTATATTGTTAATGGTAAGATGATATTGGCAAAATGTAAAAAACACACAAAAAAACACATGGGGAAAGATAATAATAATAATAATGTTATTATTATGGAGAGGGATCAATTTACACCAGTGTAAGACTTTATCATTTTTACACCATTTAATAATTTTATATTGGATAACTTTTTTATAAAATTCATCGTTAAATGGAAAGGTTTTATAATGTAAATTATACTTATAAAATTTCATATTAATCCGAAATTGTTGTGACTCATTGAAATATGTCAAAATTAACATAATATAAACTATTGAAATATATGAAAATATGAATTATTTGATTATATTCTTATTGATATTTAATATTTTTAAAATTTGACTCAAATGATTAAAATGATAGATAATTATAATTTAAAAGTTGTATCAGTAAAAAATATACTCAATAAAAAGTTACTAAGTGATGTAAGTAGATTAAATCTTACACTAATATAAGTTGATCTCTTCTGTTATTATTATTTGGTAATGATTCATTTGTTTCGTAAAAAAGAATCTTATCTTGTAAATTTCAAAAGACATGGGTTTCTTTCAAAGCCAACCCTGGACAAAAGAAGTCTATTTTGTCTCATTTGTTCTTTTTCCAAAATTTTCAAAACTTACTCCATATACCAAAAAGAAAGTCTTATTAATTTTAGTTCTCTCTTAAAAATCTGCTTGTGACAATTGATTCAACCCACAGTTAAACAAAGTATTTTTGCTTTTGGAATTTTTTGAGCGAGTCAAGCAAGCAATTATTATCAGCTTTATAATATAATAATAGCATGATATATTTTACTTGAAACAGTCGGTTTATTAAACGGGTTACATGTTTTGAAACAATATTTATAGTCCTAAATTTATATTAAATTTTTTTTTGTTTAATTACTGAAACAAATTACATAGGATCAACTTAAGTGAAGAGGGTTGACTCAAACATAACACATTAAACTGTGTGTCAAGTGAATTTACCCTTTACAACCTGAACTCATATAGGCTCAACCATAATCTACACATGTAATAACTTGTATTGTGTTTATGTCGTGTTTTCAATTTCATCGCGTGATGTAAAAAACTACCAACCCTCTATCCATGCCTTTGCAAAATTAGCGAAATTAATTTCTCATATTTTAATTGTCAAAATTTTATTAAAGGATTTGAACAAGTACAAAGGTTCTTAATTGAGTTGGTAGGTGGTACCACACTAATTAAACCTATATATTGAGAAAGTATCATAAAAGGGGGAAATGTCAAATGTTTTGACTAGTGAAAAAAAGGCACTCCCTCAATATAACGACTCAAAATGATTCAACATTCGTACTATAATTCTCTGAGAGAGTATTTAAATTTAGATAAAAAATTTAAATTTAAATCTATATTGTTAGAAGTTGGCGAAATAAAAATTTATAAGAGGGATAAACTATCTTGCATTGTGTAGTCCGAATAATATATGCTCAACTTAAATAAAGAAGACACTTATTTAACATCATAATAAACTTACAAGAAAATTGCGTGTGTAAAAATAAGTACTTATGAAAACTTTTATGTGCTCATGGATAAACATATATTTATATGAGTAATGCCTTATTAACAATTTGAATGTCATATATATGAGTGAAATGAGAATGAAGAGAAAATTTAAAATTTACATATTTATTCATAGCTAAAATTTGTTGAGATGGTACTTTAAAAAAGACAAAATTGTAGTATATAAATACTATTGCCTTATAGTCTACTTTTTTTCTTTACTTTCACAATCGTAAACATTAATTGTGGGCGAATTGAAGTTAACTATTCTCATTTTCATTTATATATCTTATTCTTTTCTGTTTCCCAAATAAAGTAATGTAATTTTTATCTGTAACTGTTATTCCCTAAAACTATTTTCTCGTATTTTACCTTTAATTTGTATTCCCTAAAATTGTTTCCTTTACTTTCACACCTAACAAAGTAAAGGAAGTTTGATTTAGAACTTTGGCATTTCCTTTACACACAAGTCGCTTGCAAAGTTGCAATTGAGCTTTCAAATTCCATTTGATTTCTGAGCACTTTTTCTTTATCCCATTCTGGTTTTTGAATCTGGAAACATAAAAGCCTTTCTGTTGAGTATTATATATATGGTTCGTGATGCGGCGATTTAAAATGAGATAAATATATTTTAGTTTGTTTTGGTAGAAAAGTGTTTCAATTTAGTTCATGTATAAATGAATCAAATATCAAATTATTTTAACTACTAATTTACTTACAATTAATCAAATATTATGATTCAAAATGAAAATAAATTATTTGTTAATTGTAAGTAAATTATTAGTTAAATTAATTTAATATTTAATTAATTCAATGATGAAACTAAAATAATTTTTTTACAAGGAGTTGAACAAAATTATCATTTTTCTATTTAAAATTTTGACACATTGTTTTTGTCCACTTCCCAACACATAAAAGGTCTCTTTTACCAAACAAAATACTCTTAACACCTAATAAGTAATAACATCTACGGAAGCAAGGCACCAATCCATTGGAAACATGAAGCTATGTGAACCTAATTTTTGTAAGAAAATATAAGTACTGTTTTTATGAAATTTAAGGAAACAAATATTTTTATTAGAAATTAAGTAATTTTTTTCTTCTTGTAATCATGAGATTAAGGAAAAGGGGGTGTAACAAAGTGACAAAATGGTATAGCTTCATCAACAACATGCATCCAGTCAAAACGAATAAAAAGGTCATGAACTGTTTCTTTTCCCAAAATGGTAAAGAATAACACGTTTCATTATTTTTTCTGTATGAAAAAAGAAAAAGAAAGAACACGAAGCATGTGCTGAGTCCTGTATTTGCAAAGCTAAAATCCCATTCCAAATCAAGTTCTCCACGATGTGACTCTTCATCTTCAAATGTAATGGGCCAGAATAGAAACGCCGGTAATTGCCCTCTTGATGAGGAGTAGACAGCAGGAGAAGACAGCGGGTCAGGTAGATTTATGTGTAATTACTTTTTATTAGAGCTTCCAGATTCTTATATTAGTTTAATCATTAATGTTTGTTAATGTTTCATGATTCTTTTATGTGTTAAATATATCTATAGTCAGAGATGAAGTTATAGATCGTAATAATTGATCATTTAAAATGTTTTTCATTTAACTGGTTATTTTTTAGTTCTTTTTAACTTATTATTTTATTATTAGTTTCAATTTTTCTTTATTTTGACAATTGTGTTGATTATAATTAAAGTTATAATGTTATTGATTTGCAAGAAATCAAAGAAGAGATGAGATGTTGATTACAATGTCATTGGTTAATTGTGTTACATGTTTTTTTATTATTTGTTTGTGTTCATCGTAATTATAGATATGTACTTTGAAATTTATGTTTTATGTTATGTTATTTGGAAACTTATGTTATAATATTCAAAATAGATTTTAATTTTAATTTTAGTATGTTAAATTTTTTTTATTCAAGTTCAACCCACGGGTTAAACCCAATCTAACCCACATATGAGCGGGTTGAGTTGGTTTAAGTCAGAGAAAAAAAACTTCCAAATCCAATATAACCCAACCCACTACTTCTATGAGTAGGTTGAATCTAAAATTATCCCAAATCTAACTCAACCCATGTCCATAATTACTTTTTCACAAATTCTAGCCTACTTTGGTAATGCTACTGAATTGTGTAAAAATCAATATTGTTAAAGCCGGATCGAATATTAACCGGAAAAGTTCCTGCTTTAGGTTTAATTGGTTTAACCGTTTGGTTGAATTGGATGATGTCATAATTATATATTAAATAATCAAATATATATATATGTAATTAAATAATCAAATATATATATATATATATATATACATGACTCA
Source organism: Styphnolobium japonicum (assembly GCA_023212625.1). NCBI lineage: Eukaryota > Viridiplantae > Streptophyta > Magnoliopsida > Fabales > Fabaceae > Styphnolobium > Styphnolobium japonicum. The sequence continues at coordinate 28,361,798 of JALBWW010000011.1, forward strand.
TAACATACATTACCAATAATAAAATGCATAATAAGGTTTTGATGTCTCAATTATCAAACTTCATATTACTCTCAGTTGAGTAGTTAAGTGATTGAGAAATTAAAAAAATTAAAAAAAAGATGGTCGGTTCACATCAAAACTAGCAAGTTCACCGGTTTTGATCTGCTCAACCTAGTCAAAACCATGAATATAGTTATGGCATTGAACCATAATTACGATCCGACCGGTCTGGACAACATTGGTAAAAATTGTTAAAGACTGATGTGACTTGCCTCAAATTCAAACATAAATTGTACCAAAAATAAAACACAAACAAATTATGCTCCATTCATGGTGGTTTTTTGTTTTATGTTTTGAAAATTTCAAAATCCAAATCTAAATTCAGTTCTAAGTTTTGAGTTTCAATTTATTTTTTAAGTCAAGTCACTCTCTTTATCTCGCCTCACTATGAATTCACTTAATATAAAAAAAATTTAACACATAAATAGCTTGTTCCATTCATCATCTGAGACAATAATTTGTCTCGTGGCTGAATTGTATACTAATTCAGTTTCCATTTTAATCAAATTAGTAAAATCTTTCCATCTTTCTCTTAACTGATTGTATTTGTTCTTGAATTGCTCCATTGTGTATTCCTTGCCAAATTTTGTTTTTAGCTTTTTCTTCATATGTTTCCATATCGCCTTTGTTAGAGTAGTTGTCTGTTTATTACCCTTTCTTAACTTCTTCCTCCAATAAACTTATGAAATGAGATTCAACATTTTGTGGCCATATATCTTTTTTAGTTACTTTAATCTCAACCATATCATCTCCAACTACTTCATTCTCATTTGCTATATAATAAAACTGTCTTTAAAATGTGAGTTATTTTTATATTTAATAAACTAATTGACATGAAAGTATTTCATGGAATGAAAATTGTAGCACAAACATCATAATTCAAGCAATAATTACGAAGCAAAAGTGTTAAACAAATCAATAATATTCTTAACTACTGTAGGATAAGCAATTTCACAATTTGCTGGAAATACAAGAGAGGTGAATGAAACCACAATTATCAGAACTGATATTATTATCTCGTTAGTCATTTTACATCAATATAATTAGGAATTAAAATTTATTGGTAAATGAAACTTAACTGTAACTATATCGTAAGTCATTAACATCACTAGAAACTAACAAAATCAAAATCATAACTATAATAATATTAACCTTGTTGAGAAGGGGAGGCAAAAATGATGAGAATGATCTGTAAAAAAATTGAAAGGATGAGAAAAAAATACAACAGAGATAAAAAAATAAAAAAAAATAGCTGGAGAAGAGAAGAAAGGGAAGAAGAAGAGAAAATACATTTACAAAAGTAAAAGAGTTAAGAGTAGAAGAGTTACTAATAGAAAAAGAATGATAAATGATCAAAGAGAGATAATAGAAAGGCACGAGAGAAACGTAAAAAGACACGAGAAAAAATATGATTTTAAGATAAAAACTGAAACAAAAATCACAAAACTTATTTTTATAATTTTATACTTTAAAAAAATTATTTTAAAATTAAGTAAAAAATAATTTTAAACCTTATTTTACACAAATACGTTTTATTATGAAATTTAACTTTTAAAATTACAAACAAAAAATTCACAACGAGGTCTTAGTTATTTCTTTCGTTTCGTCTAGGGATATCCTTTTCACACTGACGTCGGTAGGCTAAGTTGAAGACAAAACGAATTCAATCATATAATCAAGTAATTTTCAAAGAAAGTTAGTGCCAATTGAATTAGAGCACCATTATTTCTCACAAAAAGATTTCGTGAAATAAGTTACGAATGACACACATCATGCAGCCGCATAATATCATTTGGAGTGTTGCTATTCATCGTGAATTTATTTAGTGAAAAGCCTCACGAATGAGGTGGTACATTCTACACACACTCTTGCTTCTTTTTTTTTTTTTTTTTCTTTCCCGAAAATACAAAATGGTGTTGTTACACCACACACGCTTCATTAACGACCAATATGCATTCGTACATAATTTCATAGGAATATTTTTGTGCTAGTCAGCATTTTCCATACCATTTGATCCTCACTTGTCTACTTTCTTCCGCAACCAATTTACACACGGCAGTCAACTTTTTGAATTAAAAAATAAGATGTCACATCATTAGAAAAAGTTCATAGAACACTTCGTAAGGATTAATATTTTTCTTTGAACTAAGCTCTTTAGGGAAAAACATATTCATTTAATTATTGCAATTATTACTATTCTTTAATTTGTATAATAAAAATATTATTGAGTCAATTTTTATGTCAATTGAAATTAAATTTCTCTTTAAATAATTTTAAAGTGTATTCTCACATCTATTTATTTAGTACATGTAAGAGAATCCTTGCTTTAATTGGAAAACAAACAATAATAAATTATAAAAAATTTAAGAAAAAATAGTAATATAAGTAACATTGCATATTATTTATATATATATATATAATTTTTTCTAAGAAAATTTAGTCAATAATTTCATCTATTTAATCAGTGTAATTTGTATAACTCTTTCATCGTAAAAATTATTTATTACACATCACTTTTTCTTTATATGACTTTTTACATCAGTTTTTTTGCAAAGGTATGAATTCTTATATAAAATTTATTTTTTATATAGGAAAAAAATGAATCATATCAAAACTTTGTTTTACATTATATATATGATTGTCATAAAGTTGTTTAAACAGTACTTTACTCAGGAAAGAAGAAAAGAAATTCATCCATGCATAATTTTTTTTAATTAATTTAAATTTTAAAAAACTTGTGTCCACTCTTACAAGTTGCTGCAAGCTAAGCTGGAGTTTACATAATTGCTTGCAAAAGGAACTACTATCCATATTCCATTGATCACCACGCCATGTCCACCATTACCTTAGAGCCACTATTCCACCTCTGCCACTCCCATTCCCTCAGGCAAACCCCCATTCACCGTTTCAAATCAAAGTCATTCACCCCTTTCTGTCTGAGTTCATCTTCCAAGCTCTCCCTCTCCAACAATGCCTCTTGGACCCTCTGCAACTTCCTGCCACCCCATAGCCATAGCCATAGGTTTCACACTCTAAAGGTTCAACCTTCAGCAACAGACACAGATGCCCTCCAGTCCCTTCAGTCTGCTGAATCTGATGTCTTCTTCAACAACACTTTCCTTATCAACCGAACTGAAGTGGTCTCATCTTTGCCTTCCCACTGCTTTTTTTTTCTCTCCTTGTTTTGGTTTACAGAGAAAGTTTTGGAAAACCCAGATGAAAAAGTTTTGATTTTTCAGAGGAAACAGAGTGAATAAGTTGAAGGGTATCAGAATTTTGTCTTGTACTTTTTTGTTCCTGAAAATAAAGAGGGGAAAAAGTTTGGATCAGCTTAATCAATTTGATTGTTATTATTATTATTATTATTATTATTATTTTGGGGTCATCACCTTTTCTTTTGTTTTCCTCTGGTTTCTGAGGAATCAAACAGAATGGTAATACTGTAATAGTATCAATTAAGTTTGATGTTTTCACTTTTAAAAAGGAAACCAATCACCAGAACATGAAAGACAATAAAGCTATTTTCTTTACCTTTTTTTTATTGTCTTGTCAGTATACATATTTTGTTGTTGGGCATTGATGGAATTGTTGTTATGTTAATTGAAATGGAATCTGCAGGTGGAGGGAAAGATCTTCGTTAGATTAGATTTGGGGAAGGATTTGAGTAATTGGGAGCTTACGGTGGGTTGCAATCTACCCGGAAAATGGATTCTTCACTGGGGAGTTTCCCATGTGGGTGATGTTGGAAGGTACAGCATGTTAAGGGGTTTGAATTTGCTTTTTTTTTTTTTAAAAAAAAATATATTGAGATACCTGGTTATTGTACTTTATTTGACATCATTGTAAGAGCCAAATCTTAATGCTAATGACCCAAATCACCCAATAAAGTAAATTTTTGCGATTATGATGTAAGCTTGATTCTGCAGTGAATGGGATCAACCTCCTCGTGATATGATACCCCCTAGATCTATTCCTATAAAGGTAGACAATGGCTTCATGGCTTCTCATGATCTCACATATATGATATGGAACACTTTCATTATTGCCATGCAGAAAGTTTGAGTCTGCAGTGATAATTTCAGGACTATGCAATAGAGACACCTTTGAAGAAATCATCATCATCATCTGCTGAAGGAGATGTGTTTCATGAAGTCAGGATTGGTCTTAAACCCAACAGTGAAATTTCGGCAATTAATTTTGTTCTCAAGGTTTATTTTTAATAATTAGCAGTTGAGGATGTTAGTTCTTAGTATTAGATATGTGATTGATCTAAAAACCTTTTGAGTGAACATTTTTTTCCATTTCATTATTTCTTCCTGCTTCCCAATTCGAGTGGTCCTGTTGATGCAGGATGAGGAAACCGGAGCATGGTATCAACACAACCGAAGAGATTTCAAGGTTCCTCTGGTCAACCTTAAGGAGGATGCTAATGTTATTGGACCTAAAAGGGGCTTTAGTTTATGGCCAGGTTTTTGAAATCATTATGCATTGTGATTTTTTTGCTTCTTCAATAATGTCTATTTTGTCTCTCTTCTTAAATTTGTACTTTTTCATGGCTTTATGTTCTTCTAGAGTGTGTCAAATAAATCATAATCATGTGATACAGCCCATAGTTGTAACTGGTTCCTGTTTGTGTATATTACCTTGAAGTTCTATAAATGAGAAACATTTTCTTAAGATGCTTATGGGTAATGAGTGATAGAGTGAACAGGCATTAAATATTGCAGCAAAGAAAAGAGAAAGAAAAAGAAAATGTATTTCCGTTGGATATGTATCTCAATTTCGTAGTATTTCCCATTTAATATAGGGAAAAGTACCAATTATGGTTGATCACTATTTTGTCAGAAGAATGAAACTTGATTAGATCCTAACATCTCCCTGTATTTAATCCTGGTGCTGACAAAAATGTGGAATATTGAGGCAGTTACCTCCTTAATTTTGAAAAGATCATTAACCATGCTTATAATATGCATTAGAGATGCTCCTTTTTTTGTTCATTTTTTTTTTTAATCTTTTGGCTGTGTCCTCACCATTTTTTTAGTGAACTTGAACTGAGACACGTTTCATGGTATTTCCTCACTCATAGGGGCCTTGGGGCAGATATCTAACATTCTCCTCAAGTCGGATGCAACACATCACAAAGTTCAAGATAACATCAGTGAATCCAGAGATCCAAAGCAAGAAAATAGTCAGCTAGAAGGTTTCTATGTAGAACTGCCTATTACCAAGGAGTTTACTGTCAATAACTCTATCAGTGTCTCCATTAGGAAATGCTCTGAGACAGCTAAGAATCTTTTATATTTAGAAACGGATATACCTGGAGATAATGTCCTTCACTGGGGAGTTTGCAGGGATGGATCGAGAAGGTGGGAAGTTCCACCTGCTCCTCATCCACCAGAAACAGTAGCATTTAAGGACAGAGCTTTGAGAACTCAATTACAGGTACAGGTCTGACAAGTGGTACATTTTTTTTTTAATGTTTTAGCACTTAGATTTAGGTTATTAAATATATGTTCAATTCTATTCCTCCATTGATGAAGTTCTTGCCATTGACATATTCAGTGAAGATGTTTGCATACTTAAATACTTCCATAAGATTTAAAAGTTGATTTGCCATCATTTTTTAAATTGTAATAAATCACATAATTTCCTGTGAGACTCATATATAATTTTCACTTATACTGTATCTCTAATTTGTTTGATCTTATTGGACCATAAAAATTAGACCGTATGCTTGTCTCAATATCTCAATCATGGATTATCCTGTGTCTTCTTGTCCTTCCTTTAGTTGTGTGTGTGTGTGTTTTCTTAAAGTCAAATCTATGTTCTATTTTCTTTAAGGTGTCTTAACCATTCTTTTTGACAATTTAATCCTCTGAATGTGCAAAGATCTATATCTAAAGTTTGGTTTTGTTTAAATTGTAGAGAATTTATTGTATGAATATGCATGCTAGCGAGTAGCGATCCAGTGCATTTTACTGTCTCCCCCCTGTTTTATTTTAGTGCAGCTCTATTTTAAATACTAATGTAAGTTTTTATGCCATGATGAATATATCTAGATTAAGATTGAATGCATGGTATTCAAGCAACCTTTTATTCGAAAGCTTTTTTACTTGCTCTCCCTCTTTCTCTTTTTCTCTTTGAAAACTTGGTAGTTTGGTTATCTTATGTCAGTCAGGGTGTAGTATTGTAGCTAAATGCCTTTCTTATTGTTTTATGATATATTTACTTGTCCATCCTCTTCTGCAGCCAAGAGACAGTGGAGAGGGATGTTCAATACAAATCACTTTGGGAGAAGAATTTTCGGGATTTCTTTTTGTTCTTAAGCTGAATGAAAATACTTGGTTAAATGACAAGGGAAATGACTTTTACATCCCTCTCTCAAGTTCTAGCAGCTTACTTGTTGGCAACAGAGAGGATCAATCAGAAGGTGTGCAGATAGAAGTGACTGAAGAGGCAAGTCAAGAGGCTTCTAACTCTGCATTTACTGATGGAATAATAAAAGAAATAAGGAATTTGGTCACAGACATTTCCTCTGAGAAGAGTCAAAAGGCAAAATCCAAAGAAGCACAAGAAATCATTCTTCAAGAAATTGAAAGACTGGCTGCTGAGGCCTATAGTATCTTCAGAAGCTCCATTCCAACTTTCTCAGAGGAAACTATTGTGGAATCTGAGGTTGCTGTAGAATTGGAGACACTGATATCGCCGCGTCCAAAAATATCATCAGGGACAGGCACAGGCTATGAAATATTATGCCAAGGGTTTAATTGGGAATCTCATAAATCTGGTAGATGGTACCAGGAGCTTAAAGAGAAAGCTGCAGTATTAGCGTCACTTGGTTTCACTGTGATTTGGTTACCACCACCTACAGAGTCTATTTCACCTGAAGGATACTTGCCAAGGGATTTATATAATTTAAATTCTAGGTACTTGATTAAAATCCTTTTACTATTCTAATTATTTCATAGTTGCTGATGCCAATTATCTTTAAATATTTACATTGAAGGCCCTGCGCTAGGCAAATTGCTTGCATTCAAAAGCATATGCCATATGCTGGACTTTCAAATATTATCATCACTCATTCACTGGATTAGCAACCAATATTCTTTCATGTGCTGATTTATATAATACATGGGAAAAAAAAAAAAGAAAAAAAATTAATCTCAAAGGATAAAAAGATCATACATCATCATGAAAAGGAACTTGTGATATAAATTGTTACTTTTTATTTAATCAGATATGGAAACATTGATGAACTGAAGGATCTGGTGAAAAGATTTCATGAAGTTGGAATCAAAACTCTAGGAGATGCTGTTTTAAATCACCGCTGTGCCCACTATAAGAATCAGAATGGTATATGGAACATATATGGAGGTCGTCTCAACTGGGATGATCGGGCAGTTGTTGCTGATGATCCACATTTTCAGGTTTGTTTGTGAGAGTTTTGGATATGTATTTTGTTCTTTACACACTATTAATAATCATCCTAAAAATAATCAAATAGATCTTCTCTACTTTTTCTATATTCTCAGCAACAAGGCTAGTTTCTGTATTTAAAGATAAATGCCTTTCAATTATGTTTTTGTTACTGTTAGGGGAGTCAATTTTCTATCCTGAAATTGAGAACCATTGATATCACAACTCGTTACATCCTTTTAGGAAAGAAGATATATTATGTGCTTAGTTTGCTGCTTCCTAGGAAAGCGGCATGCATTTGAATACAACATATTGAATTGTAATAGTTTTTAATTTTTCTCTTATTTAACCTCTAAGGCTTTAACGTTTCATTCTATGGTTTATGTTTTTGCTCTACTTTGTGATTATTTGTAATTGTTGTAATTTGTATTTCATTGTATGATAGCAAGATAACTTTGTGTTCATTAGCCTAGATGACAAAATTAGCAGCCATCTGAAGTGCAGGGTGGACAATCTTGCTAAAATGTATGGTTTATCTTATTACATGTGTATGCAATTGGTTGCACTTGCACATTTACACTAGTTAAAATTGTTTGAAAGATGCAAATCTCTAAAAAAATTGTGAGAGAAAGAGACATTTAATGAATGGCTTATCATATGTTCATTTTTTTAATCACTTTCTTAAGTAAACATCCCAATAGGAAACTCAAATTGTTTCTAGATTATTATTGGTTTTTTGGTTCTATTTGCAACCCCAAGAACTTTTTGTTATGTAGAATAATGTCATAAAGTTAGTTCTTCGGGTTTATTGAAATTTCCAACATGTAAGAGAGCATGGAATGGATTATGATGATTTAGGTGATCCAAAGATTTTAAAGAAGTGATTACTTTTACTGTTCCCTGCACTGAGTATTATGTAATTGAAACCCTATCCTGAATACGAGCACACAGCATATATGTTTATACCTAGCATAAATAGAGCATTTTGTTTTTTTTTCTAAGAATAAATAAAATAAAATAGGTTTAATGACATAATTCTGTGAAGCAAAGGCTCATACGCATTATGTGGAGCAAATCTTCATGTACACTACAATTTTGAGTTGGAAACCCATTGAATATGCCAATTAGCTTCATGATAAACAAAATTGGACAACATGGAAGCATTTGGAAGTGCCTTTTTATTGCTAAACTAGATATGATATGCATGATTTGTTCTGTTGAACTGCTGTGCTTTTGTTATTAGTGTCAATACTACGATACTCTTATCTTTCTGGGTGAATCTGGAATACATAATATATATCCTTTCTGCCATACAGGGGAGGGGCAATAAGAGTAGCGGAGATAATTTCCATGCTGCTCCAAACATTGATCATTCACAAGAATTTGTGAGAAAGGATCTCAAAGAATGGTTGTGCTGGTTGAGGTTTATATTCCAGACCCTAATTTTCAATAGCTTACTATTAGCACAAAATGTTGTGTTATAGGGCAATATGTCCAATCAGTTTGTTAGTAGTTCATAGATTATAATCATATTGTCAAAAACCAACTCTCCCAGTAGCTTAAGCTGTTAGGTGAAGGTCCTTCAAGAATGGTTTTTATATCCCCCCTCGCACAAGAGCCCTTTGGGCTTGAGGCGTGAACAATGCCACTTTATTTAGCATACCTTGTGCTAAAATTCAACTTTATTTAGAAGAATGAGGGCGGCAATGATCAAACTCCTGACCACTTGGTCATAAAGGCTCTAATACCATGTCAAGAACCAACTCCCCAAATAGCTTAAGCTGTTAGGTGAAGGTCCAAGAATGGTTTTTATATCTCTAACACATATCGTATTAGGAGTCATGGTTTCATTGCCAACATGGCTATGCTAGAGAGCTGATAGAGTCCCACATTAGCTAAATACCAATGTGTGGAATGGTATTTAAATCCTTGGGTTCTCCTACCTTAATAGCTAGCTTTTGGGGTGTGGTTCTCCCTTGGGCTTAAGTATCCTATCATTAGTATCAAAGCAATCTGCTGACCTTTATGGAAAGGGCTACCTGTCCGGGGCTAACCGGGGGTTGCGGAGAGGGCTTGCCGGACCTGCCGGGCAGAGTGCAGCCGCCGAGGACGTCGACTCTTCTGGGGAGGCGCTATGATAGAGTCCCACATTGGCTAAATACCAATGTGTGGAATGGTATTTAAGTCCTTGGGCTCTCCCACCTTAATTGCTAGCTTTTGGGGTGTGATTCTCCCTTGGGCTTAAGTATCCTATCAAGAGCTAAGACGATCTGGCATAGAAAATGAGGTTAAGACCGTCTTTTGGATTTTAGTAAAATTTCCTGTTGGAAGCTTTATGTTTCAGACTTGATTCTGGCTGTTAATAGTATATGATGAAGCAACTACCACAATGTAAGTGGCTTAGCCAATTAGATTCTAGTTTCATGTAAGAATTCATGTGTGCTTTGACATCATGATATAACAAGAGAATTTCAACTTCTTTAACGAAAGGATGCTAGTTATAGCAGACACAGAGCTAAGTTGGTTTCTTATTATCACACTTTTGTGGGTGTCTTAATTTATCTCAGACATCTCATGGTAATACAGGATGCCAGTCCTTATTTTGTATTCTTTCTGTAGCATCAAGGCTTATTTGTATCCTAAATTCCTAATTTCTTGAGTCTGCCTAGTACTTTACCTCCTGGACTCAATAATTTTCCTTCAAGGCTCCTTAGCTGTAGCCTATAGCTGTCCTGTTCAGGAGATTGCTGACAAAACAAACTAAGTGGTTTGTGCCACACATATTTTCTCTTGGGAAAACATTTATAACAGATATGCTATTGGGGGGAGAGAGAGAGAAGAAGAGGGGGGGTTATGCTACAGTGTTTCCCTGAAAACTTGAAAGACAGGTTTGGAAATTTAAAACTTTTTGTAAGGAATTCTTGTATGCATCTTTAATATATGGTTTCATAGATAACTATGTTTATTGTTGACCACTATTTCCTCCATTTCTTCTTTTATTTTTTTCATCTGGTGGTGGTGGGGTGCACAGTGGAGTCTACTAACAGTATGACTAAATTTGTGCTGACTTGCTGCTGATCCGTTTTGGACAATCTATCCATCTTTTTTATTTATTGTTTGTTCTAATTAAACAGAATATCACTACAGATATAGATGCTTTGAAGGAGACTATTTCTTATAGCACTCTTTTAACTTCAACCTTCTCTTTGAACACTGGCTTCCCACCGCCACAATTCTTTATCTTTAGGTCCGAAGGCTCTTGATTCGCCAAGAACTACTTTTGCTACCTTCCAAATCATCCTGGCCATCTCTTTCCACATATCATTGGCACTCCCTTGTGCCTCCCAAATCTCTTCCTCTAATAGATTCCTCTGAAAACATGCCACCATTTGATCCTTGGGCTTTTGTCTTGGCAATTTCTCCTAACCCTCGTCGTAGCACGTACATCCAGAACCTAAACCCTATGCTTGTTAATAAGAGATTTATTTATTTTTCTGTCACATTGATGATTTACAAGAATTGTTATCATTTTCTAATACTCTGATTTTCAGGGAAGACATTGGGTATGATGGGTGGAGGCTTGACTTTGTCAGAGGATTTTGGGGTGGTTATGTAAAGGACTACCTGGAGGCAACTGAACCTTACTTTTGCGTAGGAGAGTACTGGGATTCCCTCAGTTATACATATGGTGAAATGGATCATAATCAAGATGCACACAGGCAGAGGATTGTTGACTGGATCAATGCTACCAATGGTACTGCTGGTGCATTTGATGTTACGACCAAAGGGATTCTTCACTCTGTAAGAACTCAATCTGATGGTTTCAAGAATATTAATTCAAATTTGCATATTCCATGTATAAAAATATTCTGGGTGTATACCACTTACATGATGAAAATATGACAAAGTCAATTGTGTTTGGAAATATTACTAGTTTTATCTGTTTGTTGGAATTTGTCGAAAATCTTTGTGTAAAGACAGCGTGTTTCTTGAGTTTTTCTGTTTTTTCTTTTTTTTTTTTCATTAATTTTATGATTAGAGTGATAAAACTTCTAGTGAAAGAATTTCGTACTCATTCCTGATAAGCTACTTGCTGCCTCGCCTGAGATTTTGATGGTTGTTCTCATGGGAGAGAATCATATTGTGACTTAATTATATGTATAATGTATTATATAGAAAATATAAAGAATTAACATACACTTTCACTAGGCTCTCTTGCTGATAACTCTACCCTTGCATAACATCAGATACCTTCTTGATATTTCAGAAATATATGCAACTGTACTTATGTAAACAACCTTACCTTAGCCTGTTACGTAAATTTGTTTTCCAACTGAAACACACTGGACCTCTTATAAGGATGCTTCCCAAAAAATGAGTTTTAACAAAAATGCATGCTGTTAACATTTGCTTTCTACCAGGTTGTCTGTTTATTCTTTAATCTTGATGGTATCACTTAATTTCTGATCCATATAGGCATTGGAAAGATGTGAATATTGGCGATTGTCAGATCAGAAAGGAAAACCCCCAGGTGTTGTTGGATGGTGGCCATCTCGTGCTGTTACTTTTATAGAAAATCATGACACTGGTTCCACCCAGGTTTGAACTTCCCCTTTCAAAAATATCTTGATACCGCTTGACATATTTTGTTGAATAAATTTGATTGAAAGAATTTATTATCATTGTCTCTGCTTCACCTATTGTTATGAATAATGCCACTAGTAAAATTGGAGATTTCCAAAGTAGGCATTTTCCTTAATTTCTCGAGATTGTTTATGTAGATTTATATATCTTCACGTAGATCTGTAGTAGACTAGTAGTGTAATTAGAAACTTCTGAAATAGTTTTACATATAGAAAAGTAATGGTTGAAAGGATTTAAGTGTTATTCATTGTCATGTTATTTATAAGTATACATCAGATAAGCTGTTAATATGATAAAGCAAAAATTAGAATTACAGACATTTGAGTATAGAGATAGCCAGATTTAACAGATAAAAGCTATGTGATATCTTTTTACTCTTTAGGCGCTCCCTCCTCTTGCAGGAATCATTTTGTTATACTGTTTTGATATGCTAGAAGTATCAATTAACATCTACCTTACATAAAAATTATGTCATATTTTCTCTTCAAGGGTCATTGGAGATTTCCTGGCGGAAAAGAAATGCAAGGATATGCTTACATTCTTTCTCACCCAGGAACACCATCGGTGTTCTTTGACCACATTTTCTCTCACTATCAAACTGAAATAGGGAAACTTATCTCTCTGAGGAAACGGAACAATATCCACTGCAGGAGTACAGTAAGTATCAGAATATTCTCTTGTATACTAAATAGTGTCGTGTAATTGGATATTTTCTGGGGTGGATGATGAGAAACTTTTTCTTAGCATGTTAAAGCAAAGTAAGTTTGGTTCTCAACTTAGTTTAAGAGAGTGAAACTAATTACTCATAATATATAATCACAATGATGTTGGACAAATAAATGAAAACCACTGCTTGCAACAGTTCTTAAGAATGCATCTATTTTTTGGCTGCAGCCCTGTCGTTAGTGATGGGAGTTAAATCATGAAACTTGTGAAAAAAAATTTCTTGCTGTTTGATATGGAAACCATATGCATTCTTTCATTTTCATGATTTTCTTAATCAAACTCTAAAGATGTTCTTTAGATGGGCATTCTTTGGCCAATTGATGTAATGTACATTGATATTATTGCAACACTCACCTTTCTCTCTTCATGCTTAAGGTTAAAATTGTGAAGGCAGAAAGGGATGTTTATGCAGCAATCACAGATGAAAAGATTGCTATGAAGATCGGACCTGGTCATTTTGAACCACCTAGTGGATCCCAAAGATGGTCCTTAGCTACGGAGGGAAGAGACTATAAGATTTGGGAGGCATCATAATATATTTATTTGTATCTTATAAGTATATATATTCCTTTGGAAAGTCTCCCCCTTGCATGTCTCATTGCCTTTCTTAAGAGGCAAGTTTAAATACTCAAGAATAGGCTGTTTTATTTGGATGGTGGTATGGCTGGCTCGTGCCACTGTTGCTAAACGTATATAGGCTGCATAGAAGCAACATTATCGAGAAGGTTGCAGAGGGTATATTTCAGCCAAATGCAGGCTTATCTGGAACTAGAAGAATGTGCATGCCTTCAAATCAGAAAATGAGTTGTATCATACATTACTATATTTACAAAGCATACGATATTTAGATATTCAACATGATACGAATATATCAAACAACTGGCATTGATAGTAAATAATTCTTTTAACTGGTTCATGGATAAAGAAGGCACTGTATTAAGTGTACAAATAAATTTCTGAATTCTAGTTCTTGATTTTTCACTTGTTCATATCTCTTCTTGGATGCTAGAAGATATCCATGACCTGATGATGGCAGATGAGTAAGTTAAGATGAAATACAAGTGGAATAATTGTATGCATGCTAGATTTACACTCTGCAGTGTTGCAGATTTTGATTTGTCAAAATATATTTGTTGGGGCTGTCTACATGCAAGTCAGAATCTGTATAAAGTATGAATGGTGGAGCGCAAAAATGATGTGACAAAAAAAAAAAAAGATGACTAATCTAGCTAGTAAGAGCATGTTTGATTTTTATTACTTTTTTGAAATAATCGTTTTTTTATTTATTAAAAGTTGTTTTATTTAATACTTATCTTGTGTGTTTAATTGTGTGTAAAATTGATTATAAGATAGATTATTTTTTCATTAACTAAAAACATCTTTTTCAAAAAAAACTTTGGAGAATGTTTAGATTTGATTACTTTTTTTTGAATAATTGTTTTTTTAATTAAAAGTTATTTTATTTAAAATTTATTTTATTTGTTTAAAGTGTGTAAAATTAATTATAAGTTAAGATTATTGCCTTGTGCGTCATTAAATTGAGTAAATATTTATTTTGGTCTTTTAAATATAAAAGTTTTATTAATTTAGTTTTTTAATAAATTTGTATATTAAATTAGTCATTTTGAAAGGCTAGTTTGATACAAAAAAATAACATTGAAGAATTAATCGAATGTCAAAAATTGACATGGAATGATAACTTTGATATATTTATTATTGAAGGACATAATTGATGGTACTTATAATCAAAATGAGTGTTTAGTTTAAATTCTAACATCCTCAACAGAAAGCAATTTTTATTCTTTTTCTTTTCTTGTTTTTTTTTTTTACAGAGTTTAAGCTAAAACTTGAAAAGCAAAATAAAATTGTCAACTTCATTAAAAATGGTTTTTGGTGCTGCCTTCAAAACGTGAACCAGAATAAGCAGAAAAACCTTAATGCATCGTTTGTGTATGGGATGGGGATCTCTCTCGTATGGCTTAGATCAGCGTCAAATGATGTAAATGCTCGTAAATTTCTTATCGTAAAATTCTTGTAAAATGTAAGGTAATAAGCAAAAACTACGTTCTCTAATTATATTATTTTAAGCTTTTAATAACCATAAATTTTATATATACTAATCTCATGTCTTTGAAGTGTATAAACCAATGTTGTCCGGACCGGACCGGACCGGCCGGTCGTACCGGTCGGACCGTGAACCGGTCCCTTATCCGGTTATGATTCAATGCCAAAACCGGATTCATGGTTGGACCAGGTTGAACCGGTCAAAATTGGTCAAAACCGGGCAAAACCGGTCAAAACCGGGTTGAACCGGGTTAAACCGGGGTAAAATCGGGTTGAACCGGCCATCTTTTTTTTTTTTTTTTTAATTTTTAAATTTTTTTAATTTTTTAAATTTTTTTTTAATTTCTTAATCATTTAATTATTCAACTGAGAGTGATATGAGACTTGATAATTAAAACTCCAAAACCTTATTATGCATTTTATTATTGGTAATGTGTATTATGAGTCATATATATATATTTGTTTATTTAATATGTAATTATGACATCATCCGGTTCGACCAAACGGTTAAACCGGTTGAACCTGAACCGGAAACTTTTCCGGTTCACTATCCGGTCCGGCTTTAACAACATTGGTATAAACCTTAACCAACCTTGCTTCTCACCAACTTTTCACACAGGTAAGGGGGGTGTTTAGTTTGTTTTTTATTTTTATTTTCAGTTAATATATTTTCATTAATTATAAAAATATCACATTTTTTTTATTTTGTTTTTAAAATTTTATGAAGGAAATGATGAAAACAACATTTTGAACTTTTCACCATTTCCTTCATAAAATTTTGAAAATAAAAAATAAAACAAAAATAATGTGACATTTTTTATAATTATAATGCAAACATATCAAATAAAAACAAAAAACAAAGCAAACACTCCTTAAGATTTCTAGCTCATGTATCTATTCTTATTAAAGAGTGTCTTATTATATTTACTCTTTATTGTGAGTTAGTTATATCAATGTGAAACTTGGAAAGTCCCATTCATTTTTTAAACTCCAAATAACACTTTCCATTATCTAAAATATAATATAATATAATATAATTAAATATTTATCATATTTTTATTTTTTTTCAAAATTTAAAATAAAGAATTATTAATAGATAGTGGATAGTTGTTATAAAACATTTTTTCCATTTCTATTATCTAAGTAAAAAGAAAATAATTAGGAATTTTAAAAACTAATTTCCTATTATCTTTTAAAATATTAAAAATACGCACGTTAAGATGCTAATATTTAATAACAAGGATTTATTTTGGAAGGAATTTAAGAAAGACATGTTTGCATGATTATATGTATGACGAAGATATAAATGTTCATCCACATATTAGTCAAAATTTTAATATTAATTGCACACTTATAAAAATAATTTGTATAAATTATTTAGAAAATATAAGAAAACATTTTTTCTCTTCTAAGTTAATCCCCCAAAGTGGATTTCTATCTAAAGTTAATGTATTTTATCTTTAATTACTTTTTTTTTTTGTCATCTTCTTCTATAATTTAATTTATTTTTCTTTTTCACTCTAAAAAAATTTATTTTTAACATTTTCTCTCTCTTAATATTGTGCATTGTAATTTTTTTGAGTCTTGAAAATTTTAAAACTTGTGATATATGGATTTTATAGTGCAGTATGCTTCTTGAAACATCTTATATCATCGTCATTTTTAATAATTACTTTAATACGAAATACCTGTAAGACTCATATATAACATGTCAAATCAATATATTAAATGCATTTATATAACTATTTTGTGAAAATTCATTAAATTTTTTAATTTAACAATAGTATGCTAGCGATTTATAGGCTTTATATAGTTTTAGCTAATGAGAGTTGGTTCATTTAAGTCTTCAATTAAAGTTTGTGACATATCTCTTAAACTTTTATAAACTTTAATTTTGATTATTCATATAAGATTTAACAATCATAATTTATTTATCTTATTTCGGAGAGTAAATCACTCTCCTCACTTGATACGCCCCTACTTCTGTGAATATTAACAATAATAGATTATTAGTTAGACTTGTCTAAGTTATATTAGTGACACGTAGTGGTATAAGGAAGGAATCCATGCATTGCATGGCAAAACCGAAAACATCTAATTCAGGTGCATTACCAACTCCACACATTGTCAGAATATCAATGTAACGTTATTTGAAAAGCTAAACTCTAACTTTAACTTGGTTGCTAGTTCCATGTTACCTTTGCTTTGCGTGGAATGAATCGATGCTTTATGTGAGCTTGGACTTCCTGCTTACAAGGAGGAGCAGGCAATTATGGCAGTACAATTTGGGTGGCCTGCATTGTTTTCTATAAATAGAATGCAAGTAAAATGAATTTCACAGCAAGTTTTGGCCTTAAAACTGGTCATTGACAGAGGTTACCCGTTTTTCCAGCCATGTGTTTCTCCAAGTTAACCCAAAATTGGGTTTTGATTCTATTTTATTTTGATGTCATGCTCCATGGCCCCCCACTATAAATATCAAGTATTCCATTCAGAGAGTACTTGGGAACCTGTTCATTTTCCCCGAGGACGGTTCTTTCATTTGGCTGGGGTTTGCTTCAGCTTGGAGTCTAAACCTTGGCCATAATCAGCAAAAAAAAAGAAAAAGAAAAAAGAAAAAAAGAACCGATATGGCTAAATTTGACGTTTTCTTTCTTTTGCTCTCTTTGGCAGTCATCATGCCTACCCTGCATGCCAATTCGTTAGAGAATGACGAGTTTTGGAAAGATCATGTCAACGAGTTTGATACATATTGGAAGGAAAGAGCAAAAATTGCTGAAAAGGCCAACCAAGAAGCTTATTCTGCTGACCCATTTGCTGTCTCTAGCAACCTGACCTCTAGTGTTAGCGAGTGAGCCTTATCATACCATACCATAACAAATGCAATTTCATAAGAGGATTTTTACATATTCATTTAATGATTATATATATATATATATATATATATATGTTTTTATCTCTCATAAGATAAGCTAAATTCCTCTTGTTTTTGACAAACAGAATCCTAGCTGCTGGCAAGAAGGCAGGCAGGAACTTGAGGGGAGTAAAAACAGCAGGTCCATGCATGGCCACCAACCCCATTGATAGGTGCTGGAGGTGTGACCCCAATTGGGCTAACAACCGCCAGAAGCTTGCAGATTGTGTGCAGGGCTTTGGCAGAAACACTGTTGGTGGAAAAGGTGGTCCAATCTACGTGGTGACCGATCCCTCAGATAATGACATGCTCAATCCCAAACCAGGAACTCTTCGCCATGCAGTTACACGAAAGGGGCCATTGTGGATCATCTTTGATCGTAGCATGGTCATTAGGCTCAATGAGGAGCTCATAATGGCTGGTGACAAGACCATTGATGGCAGAGGAGCCAATGTTCACATTGCTAATGGGGCTGGTATTACCATCCAGTTCATCAAGAATGTGATCATCCATGGGATTAAAGTTTATAACACTGTGGCTGGCAGTGGTGGAGACATTATAGATTCTGAGGATCATCATGGTTTTAGGACTAGGAGCGACGGTGATGGAATTTCCATCTTTGGTTCCAGCAATATTTGGATTGACCATGTTTCCATGAAAAACTGCCAAGATGGACTGATTGATGCCATCATGGGATCAACTGCTATTACCATCTCCAACAGCCATTTCACAGACCACAACGAGGTAATTGATTTCTTTCAACTTGGTAATGGTATTTTCCTGGCTGAGCCTGGATGGGAAGGGAGCCAAATGAAATTAACACCCGTTAAATTATCTGATTTTGGTGTTGGATTGGGATTATTTATACGTGATGCAGGTGATGCTGTTTGGTGCCAGTGACAGCTACTCTGGTGATAAGATCATGCAAATCACTCTGGCATTCAACCACTTCGGTAAGAGATTAATACAAAGGATGCCAAGGTGCAGATGGGGTTTTGTCCATGTGGTTAACAATGACTACACTCATTGGGAAATGTATGCCATTGGCGGTAGCCAACATCCTACCATTATTAGTGAGGGTAACCGATTTATAGGCCCTGACAACATCAATGCTAAAGAGGTACGCGCCTATATATATATATACACACACACATACTCATCCATAAAAATTAAAATTGGCATTGTATCAAAACATGCATCATGTCTACGTTGTTAATTTTTTTCCTTCCATTTTCACTCCTACCAAGCACATCATAAATGCGAACAGACTCAACAAAGAAATTCTTTTGTCATGTATCATCTGTTCTTGACACCTTTAGAAGTGGGTTTTTTTTTTCTTTCTAATTTCTTTAGCCTTCATGTTATATTTATGTTGTAGCAGCAGGCATATACCCTTACTACAAACCAATCGTTTTCATTGTCCAAAAGAATTACTATAATAATATTCATTTGGTTTTGCATTGAACCTAACTTTCAAACAAGTTCATATGTTAAACTCTTAAATGTCAACATGTTGTCATGTGTCATTTGATCTTGACTCTG
Organism: Styphnolobium japonicum; assembly: GCA_023212625.1. NCBI lineage: Eukaryota > Viridiplantae > Streptophyta > Magnoliopsida > Fabales > Fabaceae > Styphnolobium > Styphnolobium japonicum. The sequence continues at coordinate 28,381,164 of JALBWW010000011.1, forward strand.
TCCTTCACATATATGGAGCATCGTGTTTGATTAATTTCTGTGACCTTCATGCAATATATATGTCATAGCTACTAGCTTGCATCCTTACGGCTATGGAGCAATTTGAAAAACTCCTATAAAATATTGTTTTGGTTTCGCACTGCTTTAATTAATATGATTGAACAAACAAGGCTATAAATAAAAGTCATGAAACTGGAATGAAAGTATTTTTTTTTCGTTGGTGAAGGTGACAAAGAGGGAATACTCACCAGAGAATGTGTGGAAAAATTGGCAATGGAGATCAATCAACGATGAAGTTATGAATGGAGCATTTTTCATACAATCTGGGCCTGAGCTGACTAACAGACCATTCTCAAGGCAGGACATGATCAAAGCTAAGCCCGGGACTTATGTTGGAAGGCTTACACGCTATGCTGGCAACCTTGATTGCAGAGTTGGCAAGCCTTGTTAGCCTTGGCCATTCTTTTCTTGTGAGTCCTCATTGATGCAGCACAGTGGCTTAGCAAAGGAGAGAGAGAAGAGAGAGCAAGCAAGATGGTTTCCTACATAAACTGCCATAGTTTTTCTTGTCATACTTGTTTGCTTTTCCTTGGTTTCTATAGGAAAGGCATAATAAAGAAACATTTGTAAAGGTTGAAAGTGAATGTGACAGAAGCACTAGAAGGATGATGTTGAATTTTATTGCCAATAAGAAATTCTTTTCCTACACTTTGAAACTTGAGGTTAAGAGAAGTAATAGAATCAATTGCAGAAAGGGAAATATCCCAAGCATTTTGAAAAACAGTTAAAAGAGAAATTTCAAGTTTAATTGAAAGGAATACCGAATAAAAGCAAGGCAGATAGAGTCAGAGAAACAGGGAACCAAAGAGATAATGGTTCGGCTTTGGACTCAAAAAGATGTTTTAGTTGAGTTTTATAAACAGGAGTATTACACACAAACGTGATTATAACATTCAAACATTGAAGTAATATTTTGTTGCTTTTGTGGTGATAAAAATTGTCTGTATGGGTATTGCAAAAATATCTTTATAATTTAATATTATATCACTATTTTAATAATATTTAAATAAATAATATTCAATAATTTGTTTTTAAATATTATTATAATTATATTTCAAAAGTAATTCTATTTTACAATCCACAAACAAACTTAAATTTTAAAAGTAATTCTTTTACCCTCAAGTTTTTATATATTTATTTATAATCTAAATTGGGAAATAATTCATATATTTTCTAGTAATTACATATGCATCTAAAAATAATTTTTATTAACAATATCTAAATAACATTTATTCTACTAAAATCTTTTTTAAACTAAAAATTTTCAAACGTAAATCATGTGGATTCAGCCTTAATCACTTTAAAAAAGAGCCTTAATCATGTTCAAGCCATACAAAAGGGGAATGGACTGAACCTCCTCAGGGGTTACTCAACCAGTTGTGCTGATTGTTCTGGTGTAATTTTCTGTAGGGCTTAGCCCTTTTTCGTTTTCTATCTTTTACACCAAAAAAAATTAAAAAAATGAGTAGCCTTTTGATCTTGCTCTTAAGTGCTAAAGTCTTTGGGAGCTTTCTCAGGCACGTTCTTTGCATAAGCAGAAAATTGTGTAAAGTGCATATGATTCTTCCATTTTTCTTGATCAGTTTGCAAAGAATAACTTTACGAGAAATTGACAACTAAGAGTCAAGTGAGTCAAATAACTGAAGTAAGAACATGGTTTGTTAATCGTCAAAATTATGAGAACATATATAGAGGAAAGAGAGCTTTGGAGCTTACAAATCACAACATTGGTTCACTCCATATATTCTCTTCTTACTCCGAAAGAATAAGTTAGAAGAAAATATGAAAGAAGGCAAGAATACCTAATGTTGTTATTGCTCGGTGCTAAATGTAAAGTACGTGAAAAATTATGTGTGAAAAAATTGTGATTTGTGGGAACTGTCCCTTACTGCAAACAGATCACATTTATTTTGGCCCCCTTTGGTTTGATGTGGGGTTGCTGTTCGTAGAGGTACAGATAATCATTATTTTTCAACAATTTTAGTGGTATTTATTTTTAGATTTAACATAGACAACTTTTTTATTTTATTTTATTACAAAAGAAGTTTAAAACTTAATGTGAAAAGGGTAATGGCAGGATAAAGTGTCAGGCAAAGCGGCTTGAGTGGATTCGACCTCAAGATCGTTTCAAGAGGACTTGGTGCCAATTGAGTTATAGCTCTTAAGCAACATTGACAATTTTGAACTCGCTAGCTAGGGAATTGCTCAGGCAGTGGAATGAAACTAGCCTTTTAACAATTTTGCATAGATATACCTGTTTCCGTAGGAATTACAGTTTTTAAGGGTATGTTTATGATAGAAAAGTTTGGATAAAAAAAGAGGGGAGAGGTAATTTGTTAATTTTAAATTGAGAAAATTATAAAATGTTTATAAAAACGAATAATGGACGATTAGAAAGTTACATGATAATTTCTCATTTTATTCGTCGTATTTTAAAAATTCTTAAATAAAGAGAATGTTTATTTAAAAGGAAAAATTATCTCTCATCTCCATTTCCCTCTATACCCCTTCCTTTCAAAGTATTGTCAAAATCAAACTGAATCGAATGGTCTGATTGGTCTAATCGTAAATTAGACATTTAAACGGTAATGATTCAGTTTGATAATCAAATTCACAGTCAGACCACTTTGAATCGGTTAAAACCAATCAAAATCTAATTGAGTCTACTAATCATTTTTTTTAAAAGGACTCAATTTCTCACATTTTATAAATATTTTTATATATTTAATATTATTGCATATGAATTATTTTTATAATGTTCAATCGGCCAATTTAAACGATTAAACCTAATTTGTTGAGCTCATGCTGCGAAAAAGTTAATAATTAATTTTTAGTTACAATTGAAATAATTTGCTTTTAGATAAGATTGAGTAGGGTAGGGTAGTATAAATGTATACAAGAAATTAATAGCTAAGGACTTGTTTTGTTTTACTTGTGTGAGACAAACACAAACGCGTGTTTGTCTATAGGTAAACGTACATTGGCATTGAGAAAAAGCCAAAACAAACATATTATAATAAAATTAAAAAATGCAGAACTGTATGGAATTTTGACTAGATTTGAAATAGTATGAGGAGTTTGGGAGGTTGGCTTCCCTAAATGATAAGTTAAATGTGATTCAAAAGTTTTGATTGATGCCTTTTTAGTGTAAACTAAGATATGTCATCGCCGGGAAGGCAAGAGACTAATCTTTTGGAATACGGTTGGGCGCGTAAAGCGAGAATTCCTCCTAACTGTATTTTTTTCTTACACATCGACCTAAGGATCAAACCCGAGATAAAGTGCTTAAGGTGACCAAGCTCCTTATACTCGGACCAACACAAGTTGGTTGATTGATGCCTTTTGATGTTATACTGTAACTACAAGAACTACTTATAAAGTAATTCAAGGGGTTGTTTTAATAGCTAAGAATGTATGCTTTTTATTTTGATTAATTTCGTTCGAACCTTACTAACACTTAAAAAAATTAATTTCTCTAAATGCATTAAGTCAATGTAAGAAATGTACTTTCAAAATTGTTCGAAACAGAAAATATACTTGTCAATAAAAACATAAATTACAATGCTTATTTTATTCATAGGTATAGAAAAGGTAATTGATGTTCAGATTGGTTAACTAATGCAGTTTAATTCATAGCAACAGAAAATATTATCAAATGCACATTTTAAAAATTGAATTGTGTTCATGTTAGATATGTATAAGAGTAAACACGATGTGACACTCAAATCTTAAATACAATTTTGTGTTACACCATCTATGTCTGTATTGTGTCTCTTATATCTATATCCAGACTTAATTTGCAATTCTTATTTCGTCCTGGCATTTAATAGGGCATTAGAATCCCCACTAGTTATAGTGTATAGTCAAAAAGACAAAATCAACTTGCAAGATCAATTTCTTTCAGTAAGTGTTTGCTACATCAGAGTTATGACTAATCTATAAGATACGATATTATGAATGTTAACACTTGATATGCCAACATCACAGGGAGATATAGCGATGCAAAAATGCACAATGTCTAAAACTCCTACATTTCCATCTAAGAAACTTTACATCACACCAAACATTGGAAATTTCCTTTCATCCAAGATACTTTGTGATAACATCATGACAGTGTATCAAACACCTTAAAATCATATAAATGACCTAATATTTTAAACAATACAGGCACAGCGCTAGTTACCATATAAGCGTCTGTGCTATAAGAGTTTGGTGCTGCAGATACACAAGAGTGAGCAAAATATAAAGCTTTTCCAGTTCTGATTACTGTCCTCAATAAGATTTAGCTTGAGAAGCTTGTGATCTTCACAAATAGGACTATTAATCTTAAGGATGTTCAATAACAACTCTTCTAGGACATGTCCTAATATTGTGTCCCGCTTTGTGGCATAACCCACACTTGTATGTTTTTCGAGGGGACAAGTCCCTTCTTTTATTAGTAATAACAACTTGAGGAGGGCATGTCCTGCTGTTATGACCATATTGACGACATATTTTACACCGATGGTGCTTTATAACTCTCCCATTGCTATAGCTTAACCTTAACTTTCTACATGTTCTTCTGTTGTGGCCCTTTTCCCCACAAAGCCTACATGTGAATCGCCGATCAATCAAACTATCCTTGAGTTCTGGACAGTAGTGTCTCCTATGCCCTTCACGTCCACAGTTTCGGCAGTAGAAATTCACTCCTGCATGGGAAAAAAAGAAGCCAATGAGTCTAAAGTTCAACCAAGCCTACCAGTCAATGAAGTTGCGGGTGCAGGGGGATAAAAATGACCCTTCATGGCAATGCTCCTTTTCTGACGGTTTTTTGGATCACTAAAGTAAGCTTTCATAGTTTTGGATGTATGCTTTCTTGCTGCAACAGTTCCCTTGGCTTTCTGCATCCATTAAAGGAAATATACAATGCATTATGCAGAATTTTCAGTGTGTCAAAGTTCTGATGGTTCAAATACTTGCACAATTTTCTCTCTAGCCAGCAGAAGTCTCATGCCAATACTCAGTTGTTAAGTAAACCCACGCCATTCATGAATATTTTTCTATTTCTATCTGAAGCATACATTTTACACTAACAGAACACGCAAATGCGCAGGCTTTACAAGATTTCTTAATACCTAGCTTAATTAAAATTAGTAATAGAACATAGCATTCAAAAAACATTTGAAAGTTTAATTCAGCTAGGTAATAAGAAATTTAATATTTATAAAACTCAATTCACTTTACTATATATGACACAAAAATAAACACATTGAGAAAGAATTTCTTTTGCAGTTGTGTTTTATTTTCTGGATATTCCTCACAGATCAAATAAAGTAAATCTCCTAAATGTCAATGGATCAAATACATATTAAGTTGTGAACAAAATTGCAACAAAAATAAATACGAAGGAAGCAATCCTTTTATAATACTGAGAGAAATGAACATTTTTGAAAGCACCAAGTTCCAATGAAATACAAATCTTAGCATTTTAAACCTTAATTGCAGCCACTCTCTGTGCCTGAAGCATGGGATCCTGGTGGATAATCTTCATTCGGTTGCTAAATAGACCAGTTTTGGCATTGAGACTCTGCAATCATCCAACTAAACAAAGACATTTAAATTTGCAACCTCAACTACTACATCTGTAAATCCTCTGTCAGTCTACCATATCAATACACCAGTAAACATAAAGAAAGAGAAAACAGTGCATGGAATTTAAATAATTAGTCAATTACACAAATATAACTGTCCTCTGTCCTACATATACTTTTGCATGGTCCGTCCATGCATAACATGAGAAAATAAAGACGTTAATGCTCAAGTCTCTTAGCCAAAAAATAAAATGTTAATACTCAAGTCAGCGTGATAAAAAGCATTCTGTGTGTGTGTGTGTGTGTGTGTGTGCATATGCATGTAAGTCTATATATCAATGACAGGAACGAGCTAATGGGCTCAACTGCTGTGATTCATGTAAAAAATATGCATGTTAACAATTCATATCCAATATAAGCACATTAAGTAAGGTTAAGCAGCCAACTAACTTTCAGTGAACGACTAATCTTTAATCCCACTTCAGGAGGTGGTGACTGGTAAACACGCTTTGATTTTTTCTTCACATCTAGCTTTATGTCTAAATTGTCAACCTCATCATCTTCCTTCACTTTGAGTGGGGAACTGAGCAAAAGTACAACCCATAAAAAAATTCTTATGACCAAAGAAACAAAAACCATTTTGCATAATTTAAAGATTGATGCATCTAAATTAAGAAGCAAATTAAACAACACATCAAAACCTGCGTTTATCAAGTATGTTAACAAAATAAACCATCATATAGGAATTTTTATGGCATAATAATGCTAAGAAGTTCACAGAGATTTAACTTCGAGTCAATTATACACAATGATAAGAATGAAGGCAACAAAAATAAAAACCAGAAGCGTTTTTTTTTAATACAATAACTAAAAATGATATAATTATGACCTAATAAATAAGTTGAACCAATTCCTTCTAGAAGAGCATATACATTATTGATTATAGAAAGCACGTTAAATATTTAACATTTTATATTGATGGATCATGTTCTTCCATTAACAGAAAAATGATGCACCAAATTTCAGAATCTAATATAACAAGAGTGGGGATAAAGTGTATCAATGCCATGTTGTAGCAGTTCAACAGCATATTTTGAATTTTGATACGATCCAAAACACAAGAAGAAGAAGAAGAAGAAGAAGAAGAAGAAAAGACATAGAAACACAATACATAAGGGAAAAACAAAGAAAATCATTATAAAATCTTTGTTTGAATATAGAAACAGCCAGTTGAGCAGTTCAAGTTCAAATTCAAGATATCAGGAGGAAAGAATTGATCTCTTTTGATAGATTAAGAAGGAATACTATACATTAGAATTTGGTCTATTTCTGAACAATTATTTACAGCAATATTTTAAACAAGATCGATTTAAAAGAGGACCAAAAAACTAAAGCTAAGAACCATGGACACTGACATGGAGGAGGGCATTGCGACACAGCAAATTTTAGAGTGTCATGTCATTTCAAACACGTGTCTGGTATGTGTCTGACACAAGTATCCAATGTGTCCAACACAGAAACTGCTCCTTTTTTTTAAGTTTCTGTGCTTCAGAAAACTAAAGTTAGCAAGTGTTTGCAAAAAGTGTGTTTAGGTTACTCATGTACATAACAATGTTAAAAATCTTAACAACAATGCCAAGGAGTTAAAAGCAGTAAAGAAAGAGATGAAATTTATTTCTTAAAAGTTACATCGAACGGGCTCTCTCCCATGGCTGTTCATCAATTGATTCTTCCCATATAACACAATCTCCAGAGCAGTGGTGGCAAGTCACTATACCCTGTTTACATGAAGATCAAAGGAAAAAAGGGGAAAACAAAGTAATAATCGCGCACTGATATGATGCTCTATATCTTACTGTTTCACAATTGCTAAAAATATTAGGAAAATACCAAGCAAGAATCAGTGAAGAACTTAATATATAAAGTCTAAACACATAAGATGCTAAAGAAGGACTGGTCTATTTATCTAGTAAATATTGTATCAAAATTTAAGATAATCTAAAAGGTTTTAAACTAAAACAGGATCAGTGAGTGAATAAGTGTTTCATCATCATGGCATCTAGGTACATTGAAGTATGAGGGTGTGTATGAATGCATGTCTCTGTATGACTGTATGCATATGGGTTGTTTTGCTTTGTGATAACTGCATGTAATAATAATAATATTTCATCACCCAAGGAAATCTGTTGAATTAAAAAGAAATGGTAAGGTTTTCTGACTGTTTATTCTAGCATTCTCCTATATTATGAGTCTAGGCACTGACACTCAGGAACTATGATATACTGCAACTTTCTTTTGTAAAGGAGCTATTGTTAAATATCAAACATCATGTCTATGAACTCTAAATGTTTCCCTCTCGAGTGCACAGAGGAAAGAAGTAAAAGCTCATATGCCCCATCCTCAAGTGAATTTCAAGTTCAGAAATTTTTATTCAAATCAGAAATGGCTTAATTTCAAGCTTTCTTAGTTGGATGTAGTATATGTATGACCAAGCACATTAATAGAAATTTGATGATCCTAGCTTTTCAGAGGCAATTTGGGTATCCATGACACAGATGATCTGTTTAAGTAGTTAAACCCTCCTAAGACCAAGTTAAATCAGCATCCCTCTTTATTCATAAAATACATGTAATTGCGAAAGTTTATACCTTTCCACTACATTTTGGACAGTCTGACCTTGATCTTTCTATTCCGCACTCTGTGCAAGGAGTATAACCCCTTCCCCGGCAACTAGGGCAAGGTAGCTCTTTGATATACTGTCCATTTGGACCAAACCAAGACCTTAGTTCTGGTGTATGCGAGTTAGCTTTCCTGAAATGAAAACTAAATTTATTGGAGTCACTCTACACAAAGAGAACAACCCTTCTTCATAAAATATCTAATATTGAGTAAACTTCCAACATTCAAATCTTAATATGTATCTTGTGTGATTGTATGAAGATACACAAAGAAAAAAAAAATTGATGATTTTTCCACCTGCAATTAGCTTGGGTGGTTGGGGTGAATTGGGATTTGGATAGAGGTAATAGATTGAAGTCGTGTCAACAATTTCCAGATGTACAAAAACATTGCTGATTTTATGCAATGCTTTTTTTTTGTTCTCGAAAACCCCCAGCCCCAAAGTTATACAATTTTTCTCTACACTATGAATGAACTGAACATGCAGCTAAACCTTAATAAACATCAGATTTTCATTACAATGCTGCTGCAAATGCATTTCTTCACTGAAGATTGAAGAACCAAAATCAGACAAAACAATAACCCAAAAAATTCACACTCATCTAAAACTACTACTAGTTCATACCTTGGCTTGAGTTCCACCTCCAGCCCAAACAGCTCCTCCTGAGGACTGTAACCCACCTATCACAAAAGCATAAAAACAAAAACAAAAAACACAAATTTATGGTTTTCTTTAATTTTTTTTTAAGGTTTCAAAAACAAAGGCAACAAAAAAAAGAGTGTACCTGAGTTGGTTTTGGCAAGGAAAAGCTGTCATCGCTGAGTGATGAACAAATGATGGTTGGTGGGGCGAAGCTAATCTTTCTGTTCCCATGAAGCAAAAGCAATAGCTGCATGTTTGGTGGGTTCCTGCATGGAGATGCCAGAACACGAAATGGAGTGCAGAACGTGTAAACTTCGTAGGAATTCATGAACATAGAAGAAACGTTGTTTTGTGGTGTTTGCTTGCTTATCATTCTCAAGATGATGATCGGAACTTGTTTCGGTGTTTGATGTTGTGTCACTGTACGTGTGGCTACAATGGAGACAAGGGGGCTACAAAAAACGATGGTTTACTTATCTTTTTACAAAAAGTCAAAAAATATTTCTTTTGTCAATTTCATGCAGTGTTTTTTTTTATTAGTTTTTCTGAATAGTTTTTTTTTCTTACAAATAGTCGTAAATGGAATCACGTTCTGACATACCAAACATGATTCAATAGATTAGCAAATTAAAAGTAATCACATGTCCACATTATTTTTTTTTACATTATTTTTATATTTAATTAATAATGAATAAATATTTAAATAATACAGCATATCATTTGGTTAATAAATTTTACTAACTTGTAAGTGATTAGTTCTTAAAACTCATTAATCAAATAATATACTGTATTAACTAAAAATTTATTTATTATTAATGAAGTGTAAAAATAGGTAAAACAATAATGTGTAAGAATCATTGTTGATAAATTATACTATATGCTGTGACAATAAATGACATTTCTTAGTTTGGGTATTATGTGTAGTTGATGTGCAACGCTCAAAATTGAATTAACTTTCAAGTATTATGTTTGGATGATAGACGAGGAGAGGAAAAAAAGAGGAATGAAAAAAAAAATGTCCCCATTTTTATTTGAAATATTTTTAATAAGAAGAATGAAGGGGAATGAGATTGCAGTGTTTGTTTTTGGTCTCTCCTCAAGATTCAATTTTTTTAAAAAAAATAAAAATTAAGAGAAGGAAATTATTATTTTTTAATAAATAAAGAAAAATTACTTTTTTATTCTAAAAAGAAAGAAAAATAACTTGATGCTACTTATTATTATTTTTTTTTACCACAAATATCATCGTACTCTTGTAGATATGAGATTAATCTCATTTAAATTTAAGAGTGTTGTGTTTATGAATTTTTTAAAGAATTGTGAATATAAAAAATGAACTTTTAACTCAACACCTCAAATTAGAGTCACTTAGTATTCCAATTAACCGTTTGATAGTATTTACTTCTACTTTAAACTAGATGTGCACTCCTGCGTTGCATGATAAGTGTAACTTGTGAATGCAAGATTAAAATAATAATAACCTATTTGTTGGGCAAATCTGAATATGAAAACTAAGTATAATATTTTATTACTATAGTCCAACATATTGTCAGCAGTGTATAAAGATTATGAAAGACAAAATAAGAACAACATTTTCAACAACTTCATTGAATAAAAAATAAAAAATAAGAAACATTGTAATAACCGTTTTATTTTTTTTTTGTTTCCAATGGTAAACAACACTGTTGACATTGGAGTATAATAAAGAAACCAACCTGATGATAAAAAACAATTCATCAATCATGACAAAAAAATTTATGCAGTGGACGAATACTAAAATAATGAAGCAAATGTATAATTGTCTTCATATATTTCAAATTAAAACTAATTATAACAGTTAATGGATAAATACAATAACAAATATAATATTTAGTCAATATAAACCAAAATAAATGAACGATAACATGTTATGGATATAAGTTTATAGCCAAATGGAATTCATCATAATTTTGAAAATTTTGTGACATTGTTTTTAGCTTCCATAAAGAATCCATGCTTCTTCTAAGTATTTGCAATAACATCATTGAATTCAAATATCAGACAACCCTGAGTCTTATATGCTTGTAAATAATGGTCAAGTTCATAGTTATTTCCAAAAGACTTACAATGCCTATGTATATACAAATTACATAGCAATCTTGGTTTCAGTAATAATGAACATCGCCTATGGCAATCCTGCATAAAACAACTAATCTGTTAAATTTAAATCTTTTGCAGATGCTTGACATTTGCAATATTACACAATCACAATAACTTAAGTAGCAATGACTGACTCTATGATAGTCATACTTCATATTATAAAGTATAAATAATCAATCAAATATTCTATAACTTCAATCAGAACTATAAAACTTAGATCAAATTCTGTAAAACTTCCTTATAAACTACATTCATTATAGAATTTGAAGACTGGCCATCATTGTCACAAATCAATATCTTCAACTCATTGCGGCTAGTAACTCTGGAAATTGCTACATATAATTAGCCATGAGAAAATACTAATTTTCAAAGGTAAATGCCAACATGTTGAAGGGATTGGCCCTGACTTTTATTAATTATCATAGCAAAAGATACAGTTAAAGGAAACTGTCTACGATGAAATTGAAAAGGGATTCTGCTATGAGATGGTGTTAAAGTCAGTCTTGGAATAAAGACCATGTGTCCAACATTTGTTCCCGTTATAATCTTTGCCTTCAACACATGTCTCCCTAACTGCGTAATTAAAAGCCTAGTACCATTACATGAACCTGATGATTGGTCAATATTTCTCAATAGCATAATAGGAACACCAATCTTAAGTTTTTACTAATGATTTGGTAGACCTGAAGACGAAATAGTATTAAAAAATTCAAAAGTATAAATGTCATCAGGCCTATCAATATTCTCATTCATTGATCAAGGACTATCAAAACTCAAATAGGTTTTTAATTCACTTGGAACCATTGACAACATATAATCATTAACCTGCTGTACAATTTCATTAGTAGGTGCTAGTATAGCCCTATGTTGTAGGTAATTGGGATCATTCAAACCATCCAAGAATTATGCATAAATGATGTTCACAATTGAAGCAAGCAGATCAGCAGAATCTTCAATGAGGAAATCTTTTGGAATTTCAATGTCAACTTCTCCATCATTAGAATCTCCAATTATACCACCCTCAATGCTTAACACCCATTTTGCAAATTTCTTCCTTTCATCTACATTAGATTTGGAATTTCTTGTTTCTAATCTCATATTTCTTGTTAAAGTATGCACTTCACAAAATTGCCATAAATATGAAGAATTGATGGTTGCAAGCACAATATCTTGCCTCATACTTTTGGGGATTACAGGAAGAATTTGTCTAAAATCTCCTCAAAAAACAACGATATTTCCTCCGAAAGGTTGATTAAAGCTGTTACTATTAGAGAACCTGAGAATATCCCTTAAGCTTCTGTCAACAGCTTCAAAACAATGCTTGTGAGTCATTAGAGCTTCGTTCCATATGATGAGCTTCCCTGATTATCAACTTAGCTAGAGGGCTTCTTTGTTTACTGTTGCAAGTAGAATCTTCATTAGGATTTAAGGGAATTGCGAATCTAGAATGAGCAGTCCTTCCCCCCAGAATTAGTAAGGCTACAATCTCACTTAAAGCAACTGTAATAACAATTTCCCCTTTAGATCTGACAACTCCTGATAGTGTTCTCCATAAAAACGTTTTACCCGTACCTCCATAACCGTAAACAAAAAACAATCCTCCTAGATTGGCTGCAACACTCTCCATGATCTTGTCATAGATTATCCTCTACTCATTAGTCATCTTTGACAAAGATTCAACATGTTCTGCAGCCAATAAAACCCTATCATAATTAAGTTCATGATGAATCAATCTATTTTGAGAAACTGATAGTAATGACATATCCGGGCAAGGCATCGTCGGGAAATCTTTTATACTCTTGTTGTTGCTACACAACAAAAGCTCTATCTCTAGAAGAGCATAATTTTTCAACTCCTCCTCACTTAAATGCAAATTTGTTTCAATATAAAACAAAAAAACATTTCAACATTAAGAAAAAAAATTGGATATATAATTTACTGAAGTATAGTATTGTAATAAATTATTGGAACCAAGTTTTGAAAAATAATTCCATCATATTGAAGCAATGTTCTTTGTCAATGCAGAATATCATCACTTAAGTAATGCCATGTGTTGTTCCATACAATTTCAAGCCTGGAAAGCTGATTGGATAACAACAAAGTTCTACATTTAGCTTGTCAATATGTTCTAAATCAAGACTGAAGTCAACAACGTCTCCCCTCTTCAACCTCTTGCATTGACAAAATTCTTTCCAACCACTTCCAAATCTTACTTCATTAGGCCTTCTATTGCTCCAATCTAACTTGCAGGGGAATTGTACTATGTCTTCATCTTTAAGATAATACATATTGCATTTTGGATCAATGACCGTTTCAACAATCTTTACTAGAATATGCTGCAAACATTACCAATAACAAAAACAAAATATATTAGTAGCTGTCCTAAAATTATAATCTACAGTTAGTAGAGAACTTTAGAAAGGCACACTTACCAAAATTTTCCCAAAAGCTTGGTACTTTGTCAGCTTCACATACCAACCTGAATTTAAATCATGAGTATCCATCCCAGAGTCAGAATCAGATGTGAGAACAATTACATCATCAGGTTCATCCATTTTTGGATATTTAATCTCTAGTAGATATTGATCCATTATCTTCATATCAAATAGGCACCCACTAACATAATAGAGATCCAAATATGCTTCCCCATTCAATTCATAATACGTCTTTAGTTTATTCAATCCATTAAACAGTGACACATTCTCACCATCAACAAATAATCCAATATGCATGCAATTTCTGGTTGGATCCCTCAAAGATACATACCCACCCAAATACATACCATATTCCTTATAAAATGCTTTAGGAATATATGCATAATCGTATATAAAAAGTTAAAAAAGAAATCAACAACAAATATGATAGCAAGAATTTTAAAACAACTAAGTTGTAGATCTTTTTTTTTTTTACCAATTCTGGCTTTACAACTACTTGGAACCCTTTTTTTTATCCATGTCCAGAACTACCTTCTCCACGGGCCATACCAAACCATGTATCAGATAAAACCATATATATCAACAGGTAAAAATATTAATTAAGGAAAAAACTAAATATAAAAATAGAAGTTTCAATTGCAACCAAATCAATGATTTATATTATAATAATACAACAACAAAAACAAATATACATAACATACATGACAAAACCTAATTTAGCAAAGATTAAATGAAAGAAAAAAGAAAATGATATCTAATATCCCTCACAGAGTTATAGCAAAATTACTGAAACAGGATACCAAATATGACAGAATCTAAATAACTGAAAATAAAACATTAAAAAGAGAATAAACCATATTTAGTAAGGATTAAATGCAAGAAAAAACAAAAGGATATCAAATATCCCTCACAGAGTTATAGCAAAATCACTGAAACAAGATACCATATATGACAGAATCTAAAAAACTGAAAATAAAACATAAAAAAGAGAATAAACCATAAAAAAAGGCCATACTAAACCATGTATAAGATAAAACCATAAATATCAACAGGTACAAATATTAATAATGAGAAAAAATAAATATAAAATTGGAAGGTCATATTGCAACCAAATCAATTATTTATATTATAATAATTCAACAACAAAAACACATATACATAGCATATAGGACATAACCTAATTTAGCAAGGATTAAATGCAAGAAAAAACAAAAGGATATCAAATATCCCTCACAGAGTTAAAGCAAAATCACTGAAACAGGATACCATATATGACAAAATCTAAAAAACTTAAAATAAAACATTAAAAAGAGAATAAACTATAAAAAAGGTCATACTAAACCATGTATCAGATAAAACCATATATATCAACAAGTAAAAATAATAATTAAGAAAAAAGTAAATATAGCATTCAAGACAGAACCTAATTTAGCAAATATTAAATGTAAGAAAAAACTAAAAAAACTAAAAGATATCAAATATCCCTCACAGAGTTAAAGCAAAAAATTGGGAGTTCATATTGCAACCAAATCAAGGATTTATTTATACTATAATAATACAACAACAAAAACAAAGATACATAACATACATGACAAAACCTAATTTAGCAAATATTAAATGCAAGAAAAAACTAAAAAAACTAAAGGTTATCAAATATCCCTCACAGAGTTAAAGCAAAATCACTGAAACAGGATACTACACATATGACAGAATCTAAATAATTGAAAATAAAACATAAAAAAGAGAATAAATAACTAATACACATAACAAAATAATTTTTTGAAGGTAACTCATTCAAAATTCAATCTTTAAGAAATCAAGTTTAAAAAAGGAATTCAGATACAAATGAACCACTTAAGAAGTGCAAACATAAAATACATTATGTTTAGAATTCCATCGACAAATGCAAAGTTATATATTGAATTGGTTAATAAGAAAACCATAAAGAAAGATAAACTCTTAAAAAATTAACCGAATCGATCATGAGAAAAGAGGAAAATGAATAAGAATGAAGCACCAATAAACTAAATTAATTTGAACTAATTGATAAAAAAATGATAAATTAAAAAATCATGAATAATAAATTATGAAGACAGCACCTGAAATTCGAGAAGGCTCTGACAACAATGCTTCACAGAGAAACAAAAGTACAAAAAAATAAAATGAACAAAAATAAGAAATGATTAGTAAAGATGATTCTAAACAGGATCAATAAAAAAGAAGAAGAGATATATTATGAATATTGAGCAACGAAAATCCATACCTTTGAAAACGCTTTGCCCTTGGGCAAAGATCGAACAAATAATGCTTGCAGAAGACTGTGATAGAATAGAGAAAAATAGGAATTATGAGTTAGGAATGAAACGCTATAAATAAAGATGAGGAATATTAGATGGGAATGAAATGATGAAACAGTGTGATTAAAAGAATGAGAATAATGTAACCCTTCGAATGGATTTTGAAAGTTTTGAACCCTAAAAAGACGTAAAGAGAGAAATGACATTCTGTAAGTAAAAAGAAGTCCCCATTCACTTTTAAAAATTAATGGACAATAAAAACCAATAACCTGTGATTGGGTATAGAATGCAGCATCATCAATAAGTCATAAATGCTATTAATGATTTACATAATTTAATTAATAATTAAATTATAAAATATAACATAGTTGCCATGTTAGATATATGTCTAATATACCTTTTATATAGGCAGGAAAAACTACCTCTTAATTTTGCATTAGCTACTCTTCTTTTATAGATAAAGGATCTCAAATAAAAAGAAGAGTTTTTCACATTTTATTAAATATCCAACTAATGAAAAGTAACTTTTCTTCCATATCTTTCCTTACATTCATTTCTCTTATCTTTTTTAAAACTTTCAAATGTAAAACAGGGTGAGGAGAAGAAAAATGACATTTTTTATATTGTATTTAAAGTAATTAAAATATAAAATTAATTTAATTTATTATTAAAATCAATTCTCACAGTTGAAACTGATTATAAAAAACAGAGGTTGAATTAATTTGCAAATTAATTTTCATATTTAAAATACCTTAAAAATAAATGGAATTTATTTTATTTAATTATTTTATTTTATTACCTTATTTAATTAATCCCAAAAATGATAGAAGTTAACCCTTTTATTAGACCTTATTTGACTCACTGAGACCAAAAATCAAAGAGAACATAAACCGGGAAAGGCAGAAGGAAGACAGAAAGGGGAAGACACAAGAATCAGGGATTAGATCCTAAGACTAGATAGGGTGGTGAAGATGTTGCAGTTGCAGCTACACTCACCACCATCACCATCATCATCTTCTTCCATTAAGCTCTTCCCAAATCACTCTTTCTCTCCAAAGTTCTTTCCTTTCACCCCTAATCCTCCTCCTAAACCCCTCACCTCCACCTTCTCCATCAAATGCCGCCACTCCAACCACAAACCCATCACTTGTGCAGCACAAGCTGGAACCACAACTGCTCCAGGTCCATTTTTCTTACCCTTTTTTTTACCTTTTTTTTTTCTCTCTCAACCACTCAAACCCATTTTTGTTGGGTTTCTGAAAGAAAGATTTGAGACAATTAGGGGCCAAAATCTGTTTGGTTGCTGAGAAAATAAGCCTATTTCTGTTTTTCAATGTGACACCGAGAAAAAGCAACACTTGGGTTTCTCAGCAACCAAGCCAAGGCTTAATTTTCCCATTTCAGAATTTTCTTTTAGTTGTTGAAAGAAAAGAAAAAAACAGAGCTTTTGCTTTATCTTTTGTCAATTACCACTAAAGAATGGTGGGTAAGTTTAGAAATTTGCAAAAGGTTGGTTTTTTATAATGCACTCATTTGCTTTCTGGTTTCATGTGTATCTGTTTATGTGTTTAGTTGGAGCTTTGCCGCCTAGGGTTTATGTGGGTCACTCAATTTACAAAGGGAAGGCTGCGCTTACAGTGACTCCTAGACCTCCAGAATTTGCACCACTGGATGTATGTTTATTTTGGCTTTTTGTTCTGTGAATTGATGGAACTTGGAAGTTATGATTGGATATGTCCTAATCTTTCTGGACTAGCTTCATTTCATGGAATTGTGAATAGTATGTTTAACTATGGAAGACTTTTGGTGCATTTTTGCAGTCAGGGGCATTCAAAATATCTAGGGAAGGTTATGTGCTGCTTCAGTTTGCACCCGCAGTTGGCATGCGCCAATATGATTGGAATAGAAAGCAGGTGAGTTAAGCTTCTTCTGTAATTTGGGGGTAATATCTATACTAATATTATATGACAAAACCTGAGTGAGTTTAGTGTCTTGGTCTCTCTAAATAATCCTAAAACTTTGAAAGTTTTGGTTAGTGGGTAGTTTTTTGAATTTTAAACTCTTGTGTTCTCTCTTTAATTTCGTAAAAAAAGAAGAAAAAAAAAGGGATTGACATGTATGTTAGTGTGTGTCAAGAGGATTGTCTGGTATTGATGTAATTCTCCTACTTAGTTTTGATTTTGTATAAGCCTGACTCAAGAGAGTTGAGGACTAGGACTGGCTCTATAAGTGATTTTTTTTTGCAGGTCTATGTGTTTATATGTATGTTTATCTATAATGAAAGGGGGGAACTTGTTATTTTGTGTTTTTGAATGAGGTACAGATTAGCTTGAGGCAAGACATTATTAAGTAGTTTGTGTAATAAAATTTGTAAATAGTCATTTTATTTATCCTACAGCTACAAGTAGCAACTGATATCATTGTCCACTGATATGCTTCTTTAGAAGGCTATCTTAATTAATCTGCTTTCATCAAGACTATCTTAATTAATCTGCTTTCATCAAGACTATCTTAATGATTCTAGTTTCGTGGCTTACATTGCCTTCATGCTTCTGTATGGTTGCCAACCCAACTGAGTGAAATGTTTTCCCATCCTTAATGAGAAATGAAGACATGATTTCATTGAAATTTGTGAAGTGATTGTCCAGTTTGCTTGAGTGCAGGTGTTCTCGTTATCAGTGGGTGAAATGGGAAGTCTAATTAGCCTTGGTGCAAGGGATTCTTTGGAATTTTTTCATGATCCTTTGAAGGGCAAAAGGTAGTTTCTACGCTATACCTTCTAATTATTGTAAATTTGTAATGGGATTATGTTAGGATCCAATTGCAAGGTATGGGACTTGAGTCCCACATTGGAAGTATAGGACTCAGATTTGGGGTTTATATATCTTTGGGCTCTCCTACCTTAATAGCTAGCTTTTGGGGTGTGGTTCTCCCAAGGTTCGTTTCAGATTAACATATTGAAATATCTCTGATCATTGTTTGATTTATCGTATGATAAAAATTGAATTTCCTTTTTGTGTGGAAAGTATATGTGGGTTCATATATACTTTACTAAGTAATTGCATGCTGTTCAATAGATTTTGTATTTTTCCTTATTGATATGGGGCGGGCAGGGGGGTTCAATGTCATAAGTTATTGCTTTTGTGCTTATATCATTAAATTCTCTTGTTATGCAGTGATGAGGGTAAAGTCAGAAAAGTTTTGAAGGTGGAGCCTCTTCCAGATGGTTCCGGTCACTTCTTTAACCTCAGTAATCATCTTTCTTCTTGAACTTTTGTTGCTATTATTCAATTATTTTTATTTTATTTCCTTGCCATCTTGAAGTTGTTGGGACACTATGAAATCTTGGGTTGATTCAGTCCATTACATATTGTGTGAACTGCAAAAAGTGCACACAGTGATGCAATATTTTAAAGGTCATCAGTCTTAATTTAAAAGAATAACTTATCGGACCCATTTTTATGCCAATGCCTGCAATATAAACGAAGAAAGTTAGATGTATTAACATTTGCTCCAGTTCTGACTTTGTTATGGCATTTTTTAAGGTGTTCAAAATAAGCTTGTGAACGTGGATGAAAGCGTCTATATCCCTGTTACAAAGGCAGAGTTAGCAGTTTTGAGCTCAATTTTCAATGTATAATCTCTCTCTCTATCTCTCTCTAATGCCAAAATTAGCATTGCCTTCATTCTCTGATAGTTTAATGGAAAGATGTGGTAGCAGAAATGACTGATCATCATACCAGAGAAGTAGCAATAAAATCTGACTCATGTAGTAAACTTCTTTGCAGTAACAGTAGCTTAACCTTACTCACCAAATAAAAAAATAAAAATAGTAGCTTAACCTTCTTAGTCATGAAAAATCCTTTGTCTGAACAAACTAGGAGCATGCCTTTTGCAGTATGAAGTCATGAAATCTTCAAGGTTTATAGTTTTTCTGCTTGTCTGTCAGAAAGAGAATCTAGAATTTGGAATAGCTCAACAGGTCAATGGAAAAGTGGCCTGGTTATGTTTATTCACCATAGTGATATAAAGGGTTGTTCTACAATACGTTTCTTGCTTGTGTAAATGTCTTATGTCCTTTATGCATTCAACCTGATTAATATTTAGCTCTTTCTGATTGTACTTTTGCTGCTTTGCTATGTAGTTTATCATGCCATACCTTCTGGGTTGGCATGCCTTTGCAAACACCATAAAGCCAGAGGATTCCTCTCGTGTGAATAATGCCAACCCAAGATACGGAGGAGACTATGAATGGAACAGATAGGGATCACTTCTGCCTTGTGTCTAGGAGGTTAAATCACGTTACACCACCCTGTGCGAGCTTCTCAACTTTGAAATGTGTTAAATTACTATCCTGTTGGCTGAGAATTGTTTGAGAAATTTTGAGATACTAGTATCATTACGTAGAACACTCATTTTCAGTTTATTACTCGTTTTTTTGGGGTCTTGTATTTAGTGTGTTTTGATTAGTTGTGGAAAAAAAATTATGTGTATAATCAATTTTTAAAAAAGTTAATTATAAAAAAATTAATTTATGTTTGGATATGTTATTTTATAATTGATTTTAAAATAAAAAAATTTGTTTGAATTGTATAAAAATAATTGTTTTTATGTATTAAATTATAAAAGATATATGAAATGATTAAAAAAGTTATTTAATTAAAAATAAAAAAATATTTATTTAATAAAATTTTTGAAATAATTTAAAATCACTTAATTAAAATGATTTAAAAAATTAATTTTTAGTGTATGAAAAAATGATTTTTACTTATGATTAATTTTACATAATTTAACTAAAAATGATAAACTTTATGGACATTAACTTTTACTAAAAAAAGTTATTATTTTTTTCAAATATATTCACTTAGTACGTGTTTTTTTTTTAGAAATACTTATAATTAAAACGTTCAATGGAAATATTATGGCTGAAAAGCTTTTTAATTTTTTAAACGTTAAATAATCAAAATCAAACACGAATTTACTCCCATCCTCCCTTCTTTTCCCTCCAAATTCACAATTGGGCCGTAAGTCAAAAAGTCCATAAATGCAATGCAACCAACTTCCTTTCTGCCTATCATCATAAAGTGATACTGTGACTGTGCGACAGCATTCTTTTTGCGTCTTAATATAAATAACAAAACACACCCATTATTGCACCAAAATATATTGTGGTACAAACATTTTACTGAATTAAATTAAGATATTAATATACTTCAAATGCAAAATGGAAGACTCCAGTTAATTATGACTTGTCATCTTATATACTCATAGACTAGCCATTGAGTTGATATATGCATATTAATATTTTCAGTTAATGTATTGTAAATTAAATTTTTGATTTTTATCACAATAATATGCTAGATAATGAAGTTAAGATAATATATTATAATATTTATTCTTTTAGAAAATTTATTTTTTAAATCATATTATGTATATGTTAATGTTTTATCATAATTGAGTGCCTTAAATTAGAATAATAATTTTGTTTATTTTGAATTGTAATTATAATTCGTGGCTAGATGACATAAAATTTATAAAAATATTTTAAATATTTTAAATATTAAGAATTAAAATGTCAACGGTCACAAACTATTGCATTTATAGGAGCTGAAAATGTTAGTCATGTGAAAATACGTTTGCCCCAATGATTTATAGTGTTATGTTTTCATGATGACAAATACATTACAAAAATGATTAAGAATATGCAACATAGGTGCTTGATGAACTATATTGATAATGCATAGTTATATACTATTGTTATTTTTCTTATAAGAATCATGCATTGAATATGGTAGCATAATTTATAAAATATATTCAATAATATTTTATATGTGTTGTAATGAATTGATATTGGATATGTGTCTATGTGAATCATATATGCATGAAGAATATATAGTTATATACATATGAATCATGCATATTGAAATATTGAGTTATGGATTTGGACTAACCATGATTTTCAAGTGAGTTATGCTTTGTACGATAGTCCAAGTATCAAGAGTGAGCAATGAAACAAGAATGTGAAAGACTTTAATCATGCTTAACTCAAGAATATGGAGAATGAAGAGATGTTCTAAGCATTTAGAAGATTTGAAGAGAAGAATTTTTATAAGCTTGAATTTCATCAAGAAGCCTAAAGACTGAAAATGGTATATTTTCTTTTATAGGTTATTCTCCTTTGTAAGGATAGAGGTTTTACAAGAAGATAGTTCATAGTAGTTTTTCAGTCTAAACAAATGTTTTTAAACTTGCTAAAATGCCCAACAAACAAATTTTGAAAAGTTAGTCATTGTGGTATATCAAAACTATGAAAAATAGCCAAGTTTGAGTGTTGGAAAACTGACATTTGATCACTATTTTTATAATAACTTTCAAACTACTTTGATTTTTTTATCTGAAACTTATTTCACATGAAAGTAGATTCAAAGAGCTTTCTAACACATGGTCACTTGTTTAATTTTGTTAAGACTTGTTTAATTTTGTTAAGAAACAAAGAAGTTATGACCGTTGGAAGTTTGATTTTTGTATGTTGCAATGTTGTATCTGAATACAGACATTTTGTATCTGGATATTTGACTCCAGAGAGCACTCACGAGTTGAATATCAAGATACAAGCCTTTGATATCTGGATATTTGTCTCCAGAGACAAATAATCATTGTAATATTCGGATACAGCTTTGTGATATCCAGATATCTTGCTCTAGTAGCTAAAACACATTTCAAATATTAGGATACAATTTTCTAATATCAGGATACGAGTTATGATATCAGGATATCTCAATCAGATATCAGGATATTCTGTTCTTGGAACAAGCTCAGAAATTAGGATATCCGGATACCAGGTTCAAATATCCAGATATTGCTTGCTAGAAAGTCAGAATAACGACTATAAGCGGCTAGTTTTCATAGGAAATCTTTCCTAAACACCGCCAACGGATATTTTATCACTTGGGCTATATATATGAGCTAATATTGAAGCATTAACAAGTTGATCAACACTGATTTACAAATCATTATGAGGATTTGATCATTTTTTATCAAAATCAATATTTGAGCTCTTCATTGTAAAAAATTCATCCATCCATCCATTAGTTCTTTAAGTTGTATATCTACTCTTTAAGAGAGTTTATCATTTCTATTATCTTGTAAACACTTGTAAGAGAGTGAAGAATCCCTCAAGATAGTTCAAGGGTAGATTTCCATTGAAGAAGAAAAAAAGAGGCTTAAGCACAAAGGTGGAGGATCTTAAGGTGTGAGGAGTGCTCTGTTTTTGTAAAGGTTTTTCAAGCACATGTGAAGCTTGAAGAGCTAGAGGCTATTGCACAAGGGTGGAGGATCCCAAAAGTGTGAAGAGTGATCAACTTTGTAAAGGTTTCTCAAGTACCTAAGTTACCAGCTTGAACAATAGTGGAAACCTCAAGTGGATGATCTTGGGGCTGGACGTAGATCACAAGAAGTGATTGAACCAGTAAAATATCATTTGCACTCTCTTATCCCTTAATCTCTTTACATTCTTGCAATTTACATTTGATTATTCATTTGTTGAATTCTCATAATTGGTATAATTGTTATTCTACTGCATATCTTGTAATCTTTCTATCTAGATTATTAGAACTTGATATCTGGTTAGTTTGCTTGATCTATATAATTATCCAAGTTCTATTTGAGCTATCTTGAATATTTGTATCAATAATATTGAATGATTATTAATTAATCACACTATATTTTATATTGTTCTATAGACTTATATGTGATTGATATTATATATAATATGAATTGTTAATCATATGCAAGCTTGAATTATTGTGAAATATATTTATTTCGCTGCATGTATTGATTGGGTGCATCAAAATGCACAATTGCCCTAAGTTTGTTTTAAAATTTGTGATCATCCAATTCACCCCCATCTTGTGTGATGATTGCCCTTGGCTACCAAGTCATAATTAAAATTGTTAATTAGAAAATTCCATATCCACACATTTTGCAAAATTCATATTAGTACTTGAGTAATCTACATCAGAATTGTTTGTAAAATTTCACATTAACACCTAAAAGTATATTACATTTTATGGCTTGCACAAGATTCTACTTTAACATATATGAGTTCGTTTTTGGTCCTCATCAAATTTTTCTTTATTAATTAATTCGAGCCCTAATGGTTGAGTGCTTTTAAGCTAGGTCCAAGAAACAAACCGTGTTTAGTCTGTAGAATAATCATAATCAATAAACAGATTCCTATTGATACCTATCGAAAATTTTGTGGATATAAAAAACAATTGTATACTTATTTCAAATAAATTGAGTAATTAACTATTCGCATCCAAATTTAATTTTAAATTATTAATAAAATATATATAAACATATTTAAGATCAGATAGTCAGATATATAATGTTAAATAACTTTAATATACTTATAAACATATAATAAAATTGGTAGTTATTTTTATTTGAGTAAATGAATATATATATATATATATATATTCTCTTAATGTTTAAATAAAAAGCTTAGATATATGATAGACATTTGCTAAGAATAGTCCAAAGTCTCCAATTAAGACCCTTCAAGGAAGAAATTAAAAATTGAATAAAGTCAAGATAGATCCATGTTTATTATAATTGCTGTTCTAATGGGTTGTCATGATATTATGGTTTTGAAAGATATATTAATATAAATAATGTAATTATATATTTGGGGTCTGAGTAAAGCCTACGTAGCATTCCAGCATTAGAAGGGGCACATTCCATGAAAGTTATGTACTACTTTTTTCTTAATATATTACCTATGTGCATAAGACAGAATTTTGTGGATATATAGGTTGTTACAAAGATCTAAATTTTTTTGGTTACTAATCTAAAACGTTGAGGTCAACCTAATTGAAGTTGTGCGCAAATAATCTTTAATATTATCCGTTGAAGACTGACCCAATTGGTTTTTCTTTAGTAATTAAGAATCTTCAATAATGCATCAAATAAGTTTTCTTCTTGTAACCAAAAAATCAAGCTTTTTGAGGATTAGCGGTCTTGCTCAGCTGCCTGCTTCTGAGCTGTCAACAGCACCTTGCTTTTTTGTTAATTAATCCATGATCAGTTGAGCTCTCAGCTGATTTCGCAAATTAGATTTTAAATTAATGCTAAACATTCTTCGTGAAGTACAATTACATATACAAATTCCAGCCCTTGACCTTATTAAGACACACTACTGGAACCACGAACAATTAATTATCTTTGCTAACTTTATCTAATGGCACTCATTTATGTTAATTAAAGATGTCCATGATGAGGTTGTGAATACACCTAATGACAAAGCAGGTTGGACAAAACCCAAGTTATTGATTGGTGTGTGCAATGGAATCTATGTTGAAGGAAAAGGCACCTATGATAACTTGTATTATTTGAAGCATATTTTGTACGTAGTCCTAGTTAAGAAGGCATTTGGACACACCCCAATCACATAGCTAGTGTTCTAGCATATATACCCTATTGTCTATTGACTACTGTTGAAATCAGGATCTATACCATTCCGTCCATAAACATTTTTGTATTATATATTTGATTAAAAATTGCCATATATATATATTAATCAAGTGAGAGCACTATCTTATTATAAGAAGTGAGAGGTGAGAAGAGTTAATCTTAACTATTCAATCTTATATAAATGATCAAGATTAGTAATTATTTAAAAGTCATATAACAATTTAAAAAGGTCACATAACTTTATATTTTAATTTTAATTATATATACATAAATAATTTAATAATCAAGACGTATTCCATTCCCTCGAATACTAGCTTACGGCAACCTAGAGGCTTCGCAGGATCGATATTAAAATTATGTTTGGAGGGAATGAAGGTAGGGTGGCCGGCTAGATAACTTCATATGTCCTTTGCATTTATAGCACAAGGCAATACGGCTTCATGAAGGTTCTGCAAACATGCGGCCTACTACAGTCTACTACAGTCCATAGGCATGGTTGATAATAACCATTAATTAATTAACAGCAGTGCTGACTTTGACGACCCATAATTTATTTGCAGAAATATATAGTGGAGATTTACTTGGATGCTTAGTTAATGGCACCAAGTTAAAATTATAACAATTATACCAAACAATAATTAATTCTGATTATATATATATATATATATATTCTTCTGTTTAGAATTATATATATATATATAATTATCATCAATAGTTTTATTTGCCGGCCACATAGTTTATCAAATCGATCCCTCTTAATAATCTAATTCAGAGTTCAACTTTATGTACATAAAAAGGCTAGGCTTAGACCTTGTTTTGATAGTTGTTAGATTGAAGTCTATACACCCTCTATGTCCTGAAAACGTTAACATATATAGGAGGATGAATGTTTACGGAACTGTTGATAATGGAGAATCAACTCAAACAAATTTAGGTCAATGCGCTCTTTCCATATTATCAGCTACAAGACATGGACATGTATCTGATTTATTGATTTTCGTGTCTAAGTGAGTAAATCAATAAACCAATTAAACATATAATTATTCAAATAAAGTTCAAACCCTAGTAATGCATCTCTTAAAAAAAAACAGTTTGACTACCAACATATTTATTAATTAAGTCTTTCTAGTTTTTTTTTATGATATGTTACAAAGAGCTTAAGTGTATAAACATTCGAGTTTTCAATTAGTTGTTAATAATAAAAATATAAATTTATGTTTTTAAAATATGTGAAACCTCCTTTAAAGATGAAAAATAACTAAGGAGTGTTCGAGTATTGGTGTGCTCAAATTTACTCTAACAAAATAACTTTTTTATTAATTAAAAATATTTTTATACTTTTTAAATATAAGACTAATTCTCTTTCTTTTCTCTAAACCTATCTTTTTTTTTTTTTTGTAAAGTGCGGACTTATTCAGTTGTTTCTATATCTACAATCTTTACAAAAGAATCATTATACGTACGGGTTTGACTAAAAAACACATTTAAAAAAAATGTATACATTGATACTACATAAATAAATATACATTGAAATGAGAATTGAAACACACCAAAAACTTGTGAACGGGAGAAAAAATAGTAATCTCAAATAAATTTTAAATTAAGAAGAGCCACGCCTATATATATTCCCGACAATATGGCTGTGCTTGTATATATGTACTAGCTACCATTAAAATTCCAGTGTATATATGTCAAGTATTTAACTAAACCGTTGGACTACCTTGGATCGTGGTCCATAGATGGACCTAAAATATTTACACACACAGAGCTTATATTAGACGTACAGAAGTAATAGCAATCTCAGCAATTGCCAGATATCGTCAATAATAAATGTTGTGCGTGTGAGTCTCACTACCAAAATAGCGTTGCCGGCCCCCAAAGTTCCCATAGAAGGTAGTTTTGTTGATCATTGAGAGCTGTACTGTTTTCTGCATAGCATATAGCAGCAGCCTGCAGAAATGGCTCTTCAAAGGCAGGAATGGCTTTGAAAAGAGACTTATGCTTTTTTCTAAGGCTCACTCTAGTTGGAATAAAGTATTAATGCTGATCATGCCATTAGGAGCTGGATATTCCTTGGACCCCTCAACTAGTGACAATTTTGTTTTTCACCGAACATAGGAGTCAATTACTCCAACCAGCTCTTTAATTAATGTAACATATATACACTTGAGGAACTTCTCCATATTCTGTTTTTCTTTCTTTGCTTCGAAAAGTTTGATTACGTTAAAGACAAGCTTTAATTATATAATGACAATGTTGATCATTAGTTCAAATAAGGAGACAGACAAATAATATATACACACAAGTTGATTAACGTGTGGGTTGGGTCGTTAGACCGACATATGTGGTCAGAGATCGATAGTGTAAGGAGAGTACTTTTACTTTGAAAGCACACTGATTATACAATCTATCTTCAGACACGCTTAGAACCCTAAACTATTACAGCCAAACTTATTTTAGAAAATCGTCTCACATTTACAAGGGAAAACAGGAATTACCAAACATCAAAACAATGAATGCAATAGTTTGAAGTTTTTTTTTTTTAATAAAATTAATGATTCAAGACTTACAAACATCATCATCATCTGATTAGCTCAGTAGAAATCAAAACATCAATATATAACTGCCTTATTGAGCCATGACCGGAACACCAACAACAACCAATTAGTAAAGCTACATCAGCGTAAAAAAAATTAGTAAATGTTGAAAGTTCAAGTGAGGGAGAAAGTTCTACATTGTTTAGGAATGAACTAAGTGAGAGTCATATAAGTGAGAAGATTCAAAATCTTAAAGGCATTAAGTTTATGGGTCTTCCTACTTATATGGTTTTCATTTAGTCTATTTATAACTAATGTGAGACTTCCTCACCTCTTCAACTGTGAGTTCCTACATTAGTAAGCTCTCCTTCTATAAGTTTATCAACAAAACCCAAGCCCACCAAGTGCCACTCCACCTGGGCTTTAATCATCGTATGCAACACTCGTTTGTGATTACATACCTATTGTAGATAATTTGATTATTGACTATGTACTCTAGGTATAAGACATTCCCCTCCTTGCTTATTTTGATTATTGACTATGTAGTCCAGGTATAAGACATTTCCCTCCTTGCTCCATCTCTACCACTGTGACTTAATGGAAAGCACACATAGAAAAGATACGATAAATAAGAGAATGGATATTGGCCTTACATAAAAAAATATAGTAGCCAATACATAGGTAATTTCCCAACACATTGAATCACATAATAAAAAAATAACATGGGTTCAGGGAATATTGAACCAGTTTTAGCAAACAAAGTAATCAATCCGTGGTAACCCAATTATAAAAAATTCTAACAGTAAATTCACATGTAACATTCATCTTGTTGCTTATAATATACTTTAAGGTCCTTGCATGCCTTTTCATTATTAAAAAAAATATATAAAAAATGACCGTTGCGATGGGGAATTTCTCCGAAATTTATGACCATATAGTGGTAAAAGGAAGGAAGGTCTAAAAATAAAAATGGCACCGAATTTGAGGACCCACACATAATCTCCATAGTCAAGGTTGATGAATGAATACACATGGCAGGTGAAAACTTTGACTAGGATCGGCATTTTTGTAACATTTTACACAGACGAATCTTCAACTCTACTGCAATTGAGGTCTATAATAAGATGGCTCTCCAATCTCTCTCATAAACGTTGAAACCCTGAATTAAAATCTTATATTTTTTATTCTTTATATAAGAAATCAAGTAATACATAAAAAAAAATAATTCCTGTTTCTTCTTGGAGTTTTTGGGCTGTTGACATTTCATAATTAATGACTGACCTACAAAAGCAAAGCTCTCTCTAAATTTCAGCTTATATTATTGAAGTTAAAATCTGATGGCTTCAGTATATAAGAAACCAGACTCATATGGAGATGGCAAAGAGAAAATTTGTCGCAAAAATAGTTGTATCTTCTCCAAAAAATACAGTTATGGAAGATCATAATAACGTCTTGGAGTCTAACGGTTTTGAAGAGATTGGTAGCGATAAGGTGATTTCCTTTATTCTACCTTTTGAGTGAATGAGTTTCTTTTCCAAGTAGTTTTTTCTGCTTTTTAGAAATTATCTTATGATCCCTTGCATATTCAGTTCTGGATATCTGTAATTAGCAGTTTTAAGCTTTTTCAAAGAAGTGTTACTTTGAACACAACCATACGAGGTAGGAGTCAATGATATATACTATTTTAGGAATGGTGCATGCATGTTGGCTTTTGTTCATAGGAATGGATTTGGATCTATAATTAAACTCAAAAATCAAAAGAGATATAATGATATATTTGGCAGATAATATTCCTCTTATTTTTCTTTTTTTTTAGTGAGGATTGGACTTATTTCCCATGCTTGAGTCGACTATCTCATACTTCTGTGAATGTATTAATGAAAGGCTTTCTAAGTTCTCATAATGAGTATTCTAGAATATTGAAAATAAGCTCTGTTGATATGTCCTCATTACAACGTGAATTAAAAGGCAACATAAGGAGCCAGTTTGAGTCGTAAAGTCTCTTGAATATCTCAAATATATGTTTTCTCATAAATTTCACATAAAGCTCCAAATGTCTCGCTACTGTGTGCCTGTGATGAACCTCATTAGGAAGGAAAGGAAATTTAAATGCACACACGTACAGGCATATATAAGTGGTTTGTTCAGCCAAACAATGGTTGTTCTTACGATTATGATCCATCTTATGTTTAGGGCTCCTCATTTAGAGGAAAGAACCATGTTGCGGGCCAATGCCTATAAGGAAAGCCATGTGGTTTTAGTACTTGAAAGTTGAAACCATGTTGCTGAATCAAAATGATAATTTAGTTTAGCTCTTTAGAAAAGTGTTTCAATTTGATTTGGCTATTGAATTAAACAAATTTTAAATTAAATTAATTATTAATTTATTTACAGTTAATTAATAATTTATTTTTATTTTAAATATTAATATTTAATTAATTATAAATAAATTATTAATTAAAATAATTTAATATTTAATTAATTTAATGACTGAATCAAATTGAAACATTTTTCAATAAGTCAAACTAAATTGTCTAGCTCCCTTGTACGTATATATGCATAAGGCACGAATCTTCCAGCTGAGAGATCCACAGAGTCATTAGATTTGAATTCCTATTCGACCCCACGTGAAAAATGAAAGATACCTTAGCCTTATCAATTTCAACGATTAACCATTAAATTTCAATATACTTCTATCCTCAATCATGCCCTTCGGAAAATTCAGTTCTTCCTTTCTCCTCGTTTCTTCAAAGGAATCAATATTTGAGTAGATACAAGAAAATATGCTTTAAAAGTGGCAAGTTTTAGACCTTTAAGCTGAAACGCTATCGGTTTATGCTTCCACTCCACCTTTTTTTTCTTCCTCTTTGGTTAATGTTTGAAATAAGGCCTGTACACACGAATAATTTGACCACATTTGGCTTTGCTAAGTTTGAGCTGTTAACCGTGTAAGAGTGGTGTTTCCATAGACTTGAGTTGATAATTATTAGGAAGATTTGTTCTCTCAATTAAATGTTGACAATTTAATAAAAAAAAATTAATAATTAAGAAAAAAATTATTATTAATTAAGAAATAAAAAGATTTTTTAACTGAGTTATAGATTTGAATCCACTCAAGTTACTGTTACTTACACACCATGTGTAAAAATTACTGGCGCCCACAATATATAATAATTTTCAACACAAAAGAATAACTTCATCAATTGCATTTTTCCATCATGTATTTAAGTTTCAAAGGTAGCCTAGTTCTCCTAGCAATAATATTGGCGAAGGCTCAGAAATTTTCATTTCCTTCATCTCTCTCTCCCTCTCTCTCTCTCTCACACACACACACACACAAAAAGTAGAAGATACTCGCTAATTTAGTCTTGTCTCTGATCTGTAATAACATGCAGGATCAAAAGCTTGAATCAGCTAAGGGGGAAATGGGAGAGGTTAGAGAAGAAAATGAGAGGTTGAAAGTATTATTGGCGCGTCTTGTAAAGGATTATCAATCACTGCAAATGAACTTCTTTGACATCCTTCAACAAGATAAACAAGAAGAGGCTACCAACGCTACTGGTACAGCTGCTAGCCATGAAGAAAGTGAACTTGTCTCCCTTTCCCTTGGGATGTCATCCAAAGGCCAGCCTATCATGGATGAGAAAAAGAGTAGCAACGCAACTGAAAAGAGAGAAGATGAGAATTTGGATGAAGGACTTGAACTTGGGTTGGATATCAGATTTGACCCTTCAGCTCAAACTGACGCTACAAATAATCCCAGCACCGAAAGTAGCTTTGATGAGGAAGGGAAGGAAAAGGAACCCACTGAGATATGGCGACCAAGTAAAGTTCTGAAGACAATAAGAAATGGGGATAAAAGTGAAGCTTCTCAACATACTCAGCTCAAGAAGGCTAGGGTTTCTATCAGAGCCAGATGTGATACACAAACGGTTAGTATGAACATGTTATACTGAAGATAATGCTTCTTCTTGACAATATAGGGTTGATTTTTGTGCCACTAAGTCAATAACTCTTTATATAATCCTAAATTGAGAGAAACCAAAGCCTAAGGAAAACCAATATTGGAAGAGAAAAAAAAAACGCAAATAGAACCATAAGTTATCAAGCTGCAACTTTGTCAAAAAAATTGCAATTAGATTAATATCACCCTATATATTGCACTATTGTTTTTTGGCTTCTTTCAAAGCTGAAATTAGAACTTCAATAAATTTTTTAATACAGATGAATGATGGGTGCCAATGGAGAAAATATGGACAGAAAATAGCAAAAGGAAATCCGTGCCCCAGAGCATACTATCGATGCACTGTCTCTCCATCTTGTCCTGTGAGAAAACAGGTATGAGTTATCCAGTGGATTGAAAAGAAGAGGTCATAGAAAAGGAGAAGAATCAAATGACTGCATTCATACATGCATTACCAATTTTCATTCCTTTCATTTTCTTTACCTCCTCTTTCAATTTGTTTGTCAAACAAATGATTGCATGGATTTTCATTATAAGATATACCGATATTAATTTTTATTCTCTAATATATATTTGGTTTCCTGTTTTTAAGTTATCAAACTTCAAAATCTTTAATTTTTAGCACTTGGATTTAACTCAAGTGATGGGTGAGTTTGTACGTATAGGTAGAGTTATCAAGGTTGAATAGTATTATTTGTATTAACAACTTTTTTTTTATTATTGATTTTATGACTTAAAAAGTTGAAATTGGAAACCCAAAAGATTATAACGAATACTGATATATATATATATATATAACCTTATTTGCTTCTCAATTTCAGGTTCAAAGATGTGCTGAAGACATGTCAATCTTGATTACGACCTATGAAGGAACCCATAACCACCCACTTCCTACTTCAGCCACTGCCATGGCCTCCACAACTTCTGCGGCTGCTTCCATGCTTCAATCCCCCTCACTGAGCTCACAACAAGGACTAATCAATTCAGATACAGTCCCCATTATCAATTCCGGTGTTTCTTATAACCATAATGCCCTAAACTTCGCTACCTGCCAAATTTCAAGACCACAACAATTCTACTTCCCCAACTCTTCTATTTCTACCTCTAATGCTCACCCCACAATCACTCTTGACCTTACTGCACCACCAACTTCCTCTCATTTTGGAAAGTTTACCCCAGGCTTCTCTTCCATACCAAAATTTTCATCAACAAACCTCAATTCTTCCTCAAGTTTCTCTCCTTTGCAACCTAGCATGCTACAGTCACCTTGGAGCCCTTATAGTGGTTACTTCAACTATGGGGGACTGACCCAAAGCAGAAACCAAAATGGTTCCCTGATGAACACTGGAAAACAACCATTTCAGGGGCACATCTACCAACCTAATTACATGAGCAACCATACCATTTCTCAACAACCTTTACCAGATTCCGTTGCCGCTGCAACCAAGGCAATCACAGCCAACCCGAAATTTCAATCAGCATTAGCGGCTGCTCTCACAACATATGTTGGTAATGGAGCTTCTGGTGGTGGGGTAAGAGAAAATCATGTTGGGGCCGAGAGTGCAGCTTTGAACTTAAAGCTTGGTGGAGATATGCCATACGCAAAGAACACAGTTTACACTTCTAGCCAGAATGGCATAGGATGTGCATCATCAAGGTACCTGAGTATGTCTTCTTCTGCTCTTAATGCTCAACAAGGAAACTTGATCATATTTCCACCAGCAGCAGAGTCTAAAAGTGCCTTCGGCTCGCCTTCTAATAAAAGTAACCAACTCTTAGAGCAAAGGAAGTGAAATAATTTACACATTATATTCCAAAGGATTCAAGCCTCTCTGAATGAGAGCTTGACATAGTCTACAAAGGACCAGGCATGAAAATTACATCTACAGTTTTCCAGGTTTTGTTTTAGTACGGCCAGGAATGGCATGGATGAGCAGTTTTACTCGCTTATGCAAACACCCATGGCCACCAAAATAGAACCATAATGATTATAATATTGATTGTTGTTTGAATTACAAGATTCCATAAAGATTAAGGCATAGTTTAATTCATGTTTGTTTTTTGGTGAATAGTTTAATTCATGTTTCCTTTGTATAATGAAGTTGCTATTTGCCAGTTAATTATAACATCATTATATTTTTATTTGTGTGTGTGTGTGTGTGGATTAGATTGATGAGAAGCAAAACCTTCCATAAACCTTCCCTTCTTTAGTATAAAGGGGTAATTGCTATATAGCCCAACAAGCTATACACCAGTACCACCACCACTAGAGAAATTGAAAGGCTCATGGCTAAAATCTAAATGAAAGAGAGTAAAGAGATTCTTAGGCTGACTGGGCCTACCCAGATAATGGATTCAATGGTCTAAATCTATTGTGTACGATAGATCTAGTGAATATTATGTATGGTCCATTGGGCGGAACAGATATGGATAGTCGAGACTGAGTCTATCTAAAAAATTTAAATTAGGAAGACAATGTGAAACAACAAAATCAGAACAGAAAAAACACTAAACTAGTTTTAGCGTGGAATGGTTACCACTTTACCAGGCTATATAGCCCTTAAAAGATTAACATTTGAAAACATTCTCATTTAAGTGTGAGTTATACAAAGTCAGTGTAGAGAAATATTTGTACTAGTCATCACTATTTTTTACACAATTATTTATTAAAATAATTCATAAAACCTGTAAACAACACAATTATATGCGTACACTAGATAAACTCATGCATTTCATGAGTTTCTCGAAAGATGTATTGAAATCCAATTTCTATAAATTAACTAGAATTGTAACCAATAGGATACCTTTAACATATGAATTTTGTGATTTTAATATTTTGAAAGTATGTGAATTTTAATAATATCATATATTAAAAACATTATCATGCTTGTCCTAAATATAATTTGTATATTGCTAGGGTAAACATAATTTTCTATACACTCATAATGTTTTACCATGTATTAAATATACGCTCAGTGTATAGAAATGTTTCCACTGTTGGTGTGTTGATGTCATTTGAAGAGATTCTAAGCACTGGTTGCATTGCACTGAATGCTGATCTGATCAATCGATTCAAGTGACCAACTACCAAGGCCTGGTGCCACTTAC
Source organism: Styphnolobium japonicum (assembly GCA_023212625.1). NCBI lineage: Eukaryota > Viridiplantae > Streptophyta > Magnoliopsida > Fabales > Fabaceae > Styphnolobium > Styphnolobium japonicum. Next base: position 28,416,070 of record JALBWW010000011.1, read on the forward strand.
AGACCACTTATAGTCATACATAAAATCGATTACCAACGAATTTTTTTTTACTTGTACCGAGAATTAAACTTAAGCCTTATTAGTCGTAAAGTATCACACCATTCCCATGATAAACCAATTATGAATTATGGCCGCAATCAATGCCAATTGGGTGTGACAAAAAGTATTCCTTGTGCGAACATTTACATCTTTTTATGGTTTGAGGAGAGTGAGGAGTACCTCGGGTTTGTATGTAAGTAAAATGAGTTGTCAATTATTTATTAACAGATTTTATAATAAATATTAAAAAGTTTATTAGATATAAATAATAATTAATGAATGTTAGAAAATTTACCTTGGATATCGATACCCTGAAAAAATAAAAGATGAGTATCGAACTAATTCTCTTAAAATTGGCCCAAATTTATACAAGAAAGGAAAAATAAAGAAGATTTTTTTAGTATAATAACAGAAAGGAAAATAATTCCGAACTTTATGATAAAATGCTTTTCAAGATTTCGAATATTAGTATATAATTCTTTTAATATTCTTATTGAATTATAACCTTTCCCATGATATTTGAGGGCCAAGAACCTATCCACTAGTTCATATATCCCTCTCTTCCATTCCCAATTCATAAGTTATCCTATCCCTAATAATTTTGCTGTCATGTATCTGGAGTGCTGAGAGAATTTTTATTCGCAAAAGTGTGATTGACCAAAAAGTAGATTCCCAGAGACATAAGTATCAAAGATATATATATTTTTATATGATTATTAATATATTATATTTCTATCAAAGGAAGAAAAGAAAAAACTGAAAAAAGATATATAGATTCTTGGATGTTTTTCTTATATTTTTCATTGCTGTCCAAACATAAGCCATACTATATGAACTGATTTTATTATTATTCTAATTTACATGACCCTCTCATTATAAATTTGCTAATATATGGACGATGACATTCAGGTTTCTATAATTGTGTGCAATTTTTTTTCATTCGAGTCCTTTCCTCCCTAACCTCCTTTCTTTGTAGTTATTATATTACCATGCATACATGATTAGTTAGTGATTAATTAATTAGTCAATTGTAATTATTTAATTAATTGTAATTAATTAATTATAATTAATTAATTATATAATTAATTATATTTTTATGATTATATAAGTCACTCTTGTAAATAATTTTTTATAATTTTTCATTTAATATATTTCACTTTCACTCTTCAATTTTCTCTCCTTTGAGGGCATGTTTCTCAACAGTTATCTTAGGTGGCCTTTATTGGTTAAATTACTAAAGACTTAGAGGCTTACTGTTATTTATTTGATATAAGTTATGCTAAATTATGAGCTACGGGGTTAGGAAAATAATATGTAAACAGAAATGGAATTAAATTAATGGATAATGGTCTAACTAACAAGGCCTTTGGTATGAAAAAGAAAATGAATAATCAATTCAAATTACATTTGCATCAAGTAACGTGGGCTATATACAATTAACAAGTAGTTATAAATTGCATTCCAAGACCACAAAAAAAAAAAATAATCATACAAATTTTTTTTCGAACTCGTAAAGTAAAGTATTCAAATAATGTACTTGCTTAGATGAGTTTTTTTTAATTAAAAATATATTTTTTAATAAAAAAGTATATATATAGTTTTATTTTTTAACATATTTGGATGATCTTTTTTGAAAGAAGATGAAGCACTAAAAAGAGTTTTAAAATGTCCTTTTTTTAGCTAAATTTTTGAGTTTCTGAAAAATGATTTTTTTCCCAAGATATAAAGAAGCTGTTTAGAAATATTTTTTAAATAAAAATATTCTAGACCAATTTTAATAATAACATTTTTTATTTTTCATATTTTTAAACTCTAACAATATCTTATTTCTTTATAGTATCTATTTTTTCTTTACTGCTGTAAAGCTGCACACTACACCTCATCATCTTTTCTCTTTTACTTTCATCATCTTGTAAAGGAAAAATGAGATTGTTAGAATTCTGAAATATTTTAAACAATGTGGAGGAAATACAAGCTAGAAATAGGCCTCACAAGCATTTTAACAAAAATAAATAAAAGAATCTAAACTTTAATTTTAGAGAAAGGTCAACATCTTTTCCTTTCTTCAGTTTGTAAAGACAAAATGAGATTGTTAGAATACTAAAATATTTTTAACAATATATGTGGAAAAAATACATGTTAGAAATAGGCCCCACAAGCATTTTAAAAAGATAATAAAAAAAGCTTCTTTTAAAAAATAATTCATCCGCACGAGCTTAATAATTATTTATACCTTTAGAATTTCTTGTTCCAACTTCCATTTTCTTTTTGTAAACCCCAACTTCCATCTTTATACTTCAAATATTGTTCACAATAATACTCATTTTACCTTGCTTTTTTATGTAGGTTTCGGTAAGCATTAGTCATGAAATGGAGTTTAATTTTGACATTGTGCAAAAAAAAAAAAAGTTCAATTTTGATACCTTATAAAGGTAAAGTTTTTCGACAATACTTGAACGTTCAAGCGGGTGTGTTGTCATCAATATTTGAAACCGATAATATCAGTCACAAAGCGCATGAAATTTTAATGTTTAGATTTTTTTTTTTTTTTGTGATGTGGGTAAATCTTAATTAAATGAATAAAAAAGAGTAAAATTTAGCAGTAAGACTTGAACGCTTGTGCGCTCAAGCTCTTCCTAGCTAGCACCACCTAATTATTTTTTTTACTACTATTATTAAATGATGTAATGACATAATATTAAAAAAGTTTGAAAATATTTAAGTTGTTATAATTAAATTTATTTAATTATGTGACAATATATAATTAAAAGATTAGGTAAAAAAACTTTGAATTTGGAATATCTTATGTTAATAAGTAACATGACCTTCTCATGTTACTTATTAACATAAGAAAATCTTGAATTAAAAAAAATTGTATTGAAAGTGGATCAAAATTAAATACTATGTAATATCTAATATTCTAAAAATTATTTATGTTATTTGAACATTTTCTCATTTATTATTAATGCTAATTTATATTAGAAAACTATTTATCATAATATTTATCAATGTATTTCACTCAAATTTTTTTATATTTAATATTTTTTTGAAGGGTATATTTAATTAAATTTTTTGTGCTAAAATCACACTTAAGGGTAAGTGTACCCTATCGCATAAGTAATAAAAGAGTATTTGTGACTCCAAGTATCGAACCCACAAGGATTGCTGACAATTACTAAGTTAATTAATCTCTTATGTTATTTAGACAATGAAATTCGAATGAGAAAGGAGAAATTATTAAGCAATTAGGATAAAGTAAAAAAATAAAATATTATCAAACAAATATTCAATTATAGAAAGTTTAGGGTGTCTGGATTCATTTATATCAATACTTATAATATTATTCAATTCCTCAATAATATGTGTTTTGATTGATTGCTAATCACCATGCTCTAATGCTATTAATACGCAATGATCATGTAATATTAATATTCTTTTTCTCAATTTGAAACCCCTAATAGTCACGCAAGGCAAACAGTCAAGAAAAACATAAAGAATCAACATATTTGTTAATTAAATAACTGATTTAAAACAAGGGATTGAGTTTAGTCCATACAACCCCAAATTTGATTAATCCTAAAGTTCCGTTAACTAATTGTGGTATGATCGCAAGACAATCCTTATTAGAAAACAAAGCGCTAGGAAAAATCCAATCAATTGGGGAAATACAAAATTATTCTAAAATTAAGAAAACATTATAAGAATTTGAATATAAGATCCACCATAACCCTAGTTATGGGTTTAGCTACGCATAGTCAAAGAAAACAAAACATAAAACTAAAATTAAATTCAAATCGATAAAAAAATAATAGAAAAACTAAAAACATGAAATCTCTTTGTGGTGAAACAAGTCATTTATGAACGAACAATTAGAGAGACAGTCATTCTCTTGATAGTTTCAAAAACCTCTAAAATTCTGCTACAACTCTCTATCAAGCAAAGGACTATGTTTACTTTATTTAAATTTTTTAATAAAATAATATATTCAATTTTTTCATTAATTTTGTGTGTTTGCCTTATATATATGTCAATTTTGTATTTGAAGTAATAAGAATTATGTGAAAGCATTAATTATGTTTAAAGTGAAAAACTATTTAGAATCGAATTAGGTTGCCTTATATATATATATATATATATATATATATATATATATGATTTGATAAATAACGTGTTATAATAGATGTGGGTAGTAGCTAAAAAATAGATTTTAGTACAAGATAATAATTTTTTTGAGATTGAAGTAGAAAATAATAATTATTGATTAAAATATTTGATGAAATATCTTAAATGAAAAATGGTTTTAATTTTGTATTATTTGAAAGAATAAATAAATAACAATTTTGTTGTGGGTATTTTATATCTGTTACAATTTAAAAAGACAAATATTTATGATTATTAATGAATACCAGCTGTGCAATAAATTAATCATCTATATGCAACTCTTAAAATTTAATTATTATTATTCGTTAACAAGTGCTTTGTAAAACCTCTTTCAAAAAAAAAAAAAAAGTGCTTTGTAAAACTTGCTACATATTGTTTCAACTTTCAAGGTCATTTACAAACAAATTATCAAACTAGGGTAGATTTGAAACTATTTTTTTAAATGATGTAGATTTTGTCAAGTTATAAACATATATATATATATATAATATATATATATAGAGGATGGAGATCTATTTACATTAAATATAAGTTTTGACATATTTACACAATTCAATAATTTTTTTGTAAAATGTGAATTTAATCAATTCAACTATTGAATTGAAAGTTCTCATAAGACCGATCAATTTCATAAAATTTTTTATAATTAAAAAATTATTTAATACTTCATCGCATTACTTTATTTTAATGTATAATATAGTTTTAAAATATAAGTAAATTATCTACTATTAAATTAAATAACTATATATGTCCGATTTATTTAAAATTTGATATACATGATCATTAAGATAATAATATATAATTCAATGATTGGATTGATTAAATTTATATTTTATAAAATATTATTAAATGATATAATTATGTCAAGACTTACACTTAATATAAATGAATCCCACTCATATATATATATATATATATATATTTGTTTGTGTAATCATTTGCATAAGTACAAGAGATATATTATGTTACCATATTTGGTGTTAATTAATCCTTCAAGTCAAGAAACGTTACGATGAAATCTTTCTAACAACAACAATTTTTAAAATTTAAACCTTTAACATCTTATTAAGAATCAAATATGCTTATTAACATATGGTACAAGTAGTAAATATTTAAGTTCCTTAAGCATATAGTTAAGAGTTCGATTCTTGACCTATGTGTATGAAAAAAAATCTATTAAAAGATGTCAATTTCTTAGATAGATCTCATTACTTCGAGAAATTAGTCTCTATAATTACGCGTGAGAATATCCTAAAAAAAAAAAAATCAAAGACGCTTCTGGTAATATGTGGCAATATTTACCTAATCGATCAACTTTCGTTCTGTATAGAGTCGGTTTGCATTGTCGAACTCCTACACTATTAAATTAGCGTAATTTGTAAAAAGATATTTTATTTTAATTTATAAATTAAATTAATTTAAATAATAATTTATTTATAATTAATCATATATTAAATATTAAAATAAAAATAAAATTATTAATTCAATTCACAAAATATATATTTTTTTCTAACCACTTTGAAGTGTTTTCTTCCAAATATAATATGTAGGGACTATGGCTCACCCCCTCATGGGGTGTCCCGTGTCCGTAGCAAGTTGCCAAGAAAGGCAGAGATGAGATATGAGAGAGAGAGAGAGAGAGAGGAATTGGGATTGGGACTGCTGAGCTGACCATATATTATATAAAATATAAAATATAAAATAAACAATAATAAGAGAATCTCTTTCTCTGATGAGCCGGTCGCCATGGAAGCACTTCTCTCATAATCATTAAAACAAAATTCTCTCTTTTCTTCTCTTCTCTTCTCTTCACAACCCCTTCTCTCTGCTGGGATTGCACCTACTCTCTTACACCCCTTCACTCACAAGTCAGAAATCTCTCTCTCTCTCTCAATTTTCCTTAAAACTCCGTTCTTTATGTTCTTTGAATGGTTTTTGATGAAATTAATCAATACCCAAATTTTTTACTTTGGAGTTTGATTCGAAGATGCCCTAATTTGGTTGGTTGGTTCCTGGAAAACTCGATCTGGGGTATCTACTAAGAATTGGGGCTTGTGATTGTGAAAAGAAAGTTAATGGGTGTTTGGAAACCCTTGATTTTTCTGTTTTTTTGGGCTCTTAAAGCATGAATTAGCTTACCCCCACTTTTGTTTTTTGTGTTTGTGAGTGAAATGAAACCATCTTTTAACTCACTGATGATGCATGTTTGGGTTTCAATTGTGAATTCTGGAGTTTTCTCACTAAGTATTGGCTTGCTTGATGGTTGTTAATCCTTGTGTAAAATCAATTTTAGCTCTATATTTTTCTTTTATTGTCTTTATGTTTGCATTTTTTCTCTGAACTTTTGATGTATTCTCTAATATATTGTCAAAGATTTCTTCTTTCTTCAATCCTGTTCTATCTCTTCATGGACTTGTTAATTACTGATTACTAATGTTTGGATTGTACTTGATTGAAATATAGGTGGTGAGGATGTCGACTCCTTCAAGGAAGAGACTGATGAGAGATTTTAAGAGATTGCAACAAGATCCTCCAGCCGGCATCAGTGGGGCTCCCCAAGACAATAATATTATGCTTTGGAATGCAGTTATTTTTGGGTATGTAGGAGTTTACAAATCCTGAATTTTTTTATTCTCTTAAGTGTGTGATACCCTTTATTTTGTGGTTTTGGTTTTTGGATAATTAAATATATAATAGCAATCTAATTATACTTTTCTGGTGTTTTTCCAGACCGGATGACACCCCCTGGGATGGAGGTACAGTTATATCTTTTACCTTAATTTAACTTAAAGACTTCATATCTTGTTTCAATGTTTCCACATATTATAATGATTATTTGTGACTTTCTAGTTTGTGGTTAACTACTTGGAGATAGCATCTGTCCACTAAGCATTGATATGATAATACAACTTTGATCCCTAGTGGATGATCAGATTTTCATTCACAATTAGATGAAAGCTGAACTGCACATCCAGTTATCTATTATGTGTATGTTTTGTTGCTGTAATGTTATTTAATCAAATAAATATTTTCTTCATGAATGTGGAAGTGCTAGAAATCTTCAGGAAAATTGGGGAATGTCTTTAGTGTGTCTTTCTTGTGTCTAAATTTGTCCTAGGAAGTTAGAGCTATCCAAGGTGTCTCTCGGAAGTGTCTAATATGGTGTTATTATTTTATTTGATTCATATTGACATGAATTCAACATGTAGTTGTGTGACCCAAGTGTTGGTATTAGATAATAGATATGTTTGACCCTTCATGATGGGTATTAGTGCAAAATAGATCGGGATATGATGGGTGTTGCCTGGCCTAGACTTTTAGGTGTTTAGATTTTGGGTTATTGCTCCAATTATAGACAAAGAAGGGAAAAAAGATTAAGGTTTAAATTGATCCGTGTCATGGTGACTGATTTTGTTGTGTGATGATTCTTTATGTGAGGGGATTTAATTATACGCTGGTACTGTGTCTTCTAATTTCAGGATGTTCATCTGATTGATAACTGTGTCTTTCAGGTACGTTTAAGTTGACACTTCAGTTCACAGAGGATTATCCTAATAAACCACCTACAGTGCGCTTTGTTTCTCGAATGTTTCATCCAAACAGTAAGTTTTGACACCAGAACCTCTTTTTTGTCTCTCTTTCTGAGCCAACATTTTTAGTACCTTGCAATCCCATTTGAGGTTATAATGACAATCATTTGAAATATTTGAATCCTCAGTGCCTGAGGGTTACTATAATGTTTAAACTGACGACTTTAAAAACTAATGGAAAGTCATTTTTTAAATCTACAAAATTATTTGGCTTTTGGAAGTTATTGCAGAAACAGCTTTTGAACTTCATTGGTGGTGTTTTTATCTTCCTGCAACCTCTCTTTAACAATAGTTTATCTAAAAAATAAAGCATATATTATTTTGTACTTATGTCCGGGTTTGGCACTTTGGTTCTATGGAGTGTAGAGGTCACCGGTCCATGGTCCACGGTCCAACCGGTTCAACCGGTCCGGTTAGATCGGTTTTTAAAACACTGGTGTAGACAGTGTATACTTTTTCTCCCCATAATTTAGTTAATCTGTTGGTAATGGCATCCTGTAATGCAGTTCAAATTTATTTATATTTCTTTTATCAAAAGAAAATATTTATATTTCAGATATTTTTATAAATCTTTTTGTTATTAAACGCATGCTAATATTTTATATGTAAAAAAGCATGGATGAAGTGGTCCTTTTCTCTATATCTCTATTTGTGTCCTGCACAAGCTATTTTAGGTGATTGATATGATTAAAGTAGAAATCTTGAAAGTTCTTATATATATGGTTAGGATACGTTGACACCAGAGTAAGAATTGGCATACGGTATAAGAACTTCATATAGGAAATTATTTAACAATTTGATCGTTGAATGACTTGAATCATACATAGTTGACATGTTGATCTTACACACCAAGCTTTTTAAAATTTAAACAATTACCAGAATGTGATCAAGCGGTTAATATTTTCATTTGTTTGAAAAGCATTGTTGAAAACAGAATATTATTAGCTGTGTGTAATGAGTGTGTGATGTGCTGTGTGTAATGAGTGTGTTAGGTGTAGTGTGTGTGTGATGAGTACGTTAGGTATAGTGTGTGTAATGAGTGTGTTAGATAATGAGTGTGTTTAAGATAATATATATTATCTTATGTAAATTATCTATATATACATTCTTCAGCTGAGTGAAGAAACTCAAGCATTTTATTCACAATTCTTATTCTTAAATTCTTCAACATGGTATCAAGAGCCTCCATCAACTCTTGAATTTTTTCTCCAAGGTCTCTGCTACTGGTCCAGCAGAGACCTCTGTCCAAGTCACTCACTCACTGCTTCTGGTCCGCATCACAGCAGTCACCCATTCTGGTTCAGTGTCACCACAGCCCCTCAAGCACTAAAACACCACAGCCCCTCAAGCACTAAAACACCACAGCCCCTTCACGCACTAAGTGTCAGACCATATACCCACTATACACCACCACCGGAAACCATCTCAGAAGCGTCCGACCGGCCACCCACCGGAGCCCCGTCGCCGGAAACCGCTCCACGTTCCTGCTGCACAACATCACAGCCCACTGAACCATATACCCACCATACACCGACACCAGAAATCATCCCAGAAGCCTCCGACCGGCCACCCTCCGGAACCCCGTCGCCGGAAACCACGCCACGCGCCTCCACGCGCCCTTTCTCTGTCGGCGCGTGAGATCCACGCGCCCACTGAACCATATACCCACCATACACCGACACCAGAAATCATCCCAGAAGCCTCCGACCGGCCACCCACCGGAACCCCGTCGCCGGAAACCGCGCCACGCGCCTCCACGCGCCCTTTCTCTGTCGGCGCGTGAGATCCACGCGCACCACTTTCCAGCGCGTGAAGCACACGCGCCGCCTTCTGCTGCCGGAAAATTTTTTCCGACAGCCCAGATCTGGTCCGTTCACTGTTCACTCGCCTGAAAGCCACCGCCTTCTGCTGCCGGAAAATTTTTTTCCGACAGCCCGGATCTGGTCCCCTTCACTGTTCACTCGCCTGAAGTGGCTTTCTGTCTTTTTTAAATTTCTGATCTGATTATTATCAAAAAAAAAAAAAAAGAAAATGGCCTCCAATTCTCAAAGAAATGATGGCCCTGCCTTCTCTTTCTCTGGCACACCAACAATTACTTCAGAAAAATTGAGTGCCAAAAATTATTTAGCATGGTCTGCCTCTGTAGAACTTTGGTTTCTTGGTCAAGGATTCTATGAACATCTCGAAAAAGCCTCCGATGATATTTCGGAGGAAGACAAACGCGACCAATGGAAGAAGCTTGATTATCAACTGTGTGCTCTCTTGTGGCAATCTGTTGAACCAACCATATTGACAAACTTCAGAACTTTCAAAACTTGTCACACCTTCTGGAAAAAGGCTCAAAATGTCTTTGCAAATGACATTCAACAAATGTATGATGCTGCACACAAATTAGCCACTCTCAAACAAGATGATCATAACATGGTTGCATATGTCTCGAAAGCCCAATCTGCGGTTGGAGGTTAAAATTATCTTTGGAAGCCGGAGTAAGCTCGAAGACATAAAGAAGAAACTTGATAATCTATATATGGTGTTGATTCTACGAGGAATGCATCAGTTTTGATCATGTTCGCGATCAAGTCTTAAGCTGGTCAAGAAGTTCCTTCATTAGAGAATTTAATCACTTTCGACTACTTGGTCCCTTCATCTATAGGAGGCAATTCGAGTTAACAACTATTGAAACTTACGCCATGATTTCTAGTCGAGGAGGGACGCGGAGGTCGTGGAAGCCGAGGAGCGGAGGTGGGAGAGGAGGCGAGTCCTCAATGTTCTTATTGCAAAAGAATGGGTCACACACAAGACACTTGCTATTCTATTCACGGATTTCCGGAAAATTTGTGAATATTTCCAAATGAGAAACATACGAGATGAAGTTTTCAAGCCGAATATCAAGAATATCTCCTAGGCTAAAGGCGCAAGGAACCTCAGATCTCCTCATCTATAGGTGCTCATAACTCTGCTGCTTGCATTTCCCAATCTGGTAATGATCAAAATCCATGGATAATTGATTCCGGTGCCTCTGATCACATTGCTGGTAATAGTTCTTTATTTTCATCCATCTCCTCTCCAAATATTCCTCATTTCATTACTCTAGCTGATGGCTCTCAGAGATTCTGACAAAAGGAATCGGTCATGTCTCACCCGTCTTCTTTGTCTTTATCCTCTGTTTTGTTTATCCCGATTGTCCTTTCAATTTAATTTCTATAAGCCGACTTACTCGTTCTCATAATTACTCGGTAACATTTGATGCTAACTCATTTTGTTATACGAGGAGCGTGGTGCGGGTCGGACGATTGGCGTAGGACATGAATCTAATGGTCTACGTACTATCTCAAGCTGATTCTTCTTGGATTTGTAGTGTTAGCGTCACCAAAACTCCTTCATGAGCGTTTGGGACATCCACATTTGTCCAAACTCAAAATAATGGTCAGTCTTGAAAAAATAAAATCCTTCAAGCTGTGAGTCATGTCAACTAGGAAAACATGTTCGATTCTTCTTTTAGGCATCTTTGTGATCATGTTGATTCCCTTTTGAGTTGTTCATTCGGATATATGGGGTCCTAGTCGTGTGTCTTCTTTGGGTTATAGATATTTTATCACCTTCATTGATGAATTTTCTCGATGTACTTGGGTTTTCCTAATGAAAGACCGATCTGAAGTGTGTCCATCATCACTTCTTTTGTGATAAATTAAAACTCAATTTGGAAAAACAATTAAAGTGCTTAGAAGTGATAATGCAAAAGAATACTTTTCTTAAGCAGTTTCTTCCTTCTTGTCATCACAAGGTATTACGCATCGAGTCTTCATGTCCTCATACTCCTCAAAGAGAATGGTATAGAGAAAGGAAAAATAGACATCTTGTTGAGGCTGCTCGTACATTATTACTTCATGCTAATGTGCACACATGCGTCATTGGGGAGACGCTTAATTTTGTGACTGTTTTTAATAAATCGGATGCCACTCTTCCTCCATTGAAAATAAAATACCACATTTTATTTTATTTCCCAAAGAACCATTGTTTCATATTGCTCCACGTATTTTTGGATGCACTTGTTTTGTTCATGATATGTCTCCGAGGTCTTGATAAACTTTACTGCTAGAGCCATCAAATGTGTCTTTCTTGGATATTCAGGACTACGAGAAAGGTTATCGATGTTACTCTCCTATTCTGTCGTTACTACATCTCTGCGAGATGTCACATTCTTTGAAGAAAAGTTATATTTTTCACCTTCCACGAGTTGAGTCAAAAACTCTACAAGAAGTTTTTCCTATTCCCTATCTTGGTCCATCACCTCCTTTGCAAGAATCGGGGTCAATCATAGAGTCTCTGAGATATTCACGAAAATCTTCAACTTTGGCGACCACAAAGACCACTTGTCACATACAGTGACGTCCACAAATTCCCAATATCGGGTGGAAGGCACTATAAGACGGTGAATCATGTCCTACTCGTGAGACAACGACTACGGACCTACACGAAGAAAATCTTGCACGGCCAATTGCTCTTAGGAAAGGTATTCGGTCCACACGAAATCCTCATCCTATTTATAACTTCTTAAGTTATCATCGTCTTTCTCCTTCTTTTTACTCTTTTGTGTCCTCTTTATCTTACGTCTCTATTCCTAAAAATCTTTGTGAAGCACTTGATCATCGAGGATGGCGACAAGCCATGATTGATGAAATGCGAGGCATTGGAGCATAATGGTACTTGGGAGTTAGTTCCTCTTCCTCGGAAAGAAACACATCAAATTTGTCGGTGGGTATATCTTGTTAAAGTAGCGACCAATGGACAAATTGATCGTCTCAAAGCTTGATTAGTTGCAAAAGGTTATACGGTTATGGTCTTGACTATGGAGATACTTTTTCCCCTGTGGCCAAAATTGCTTCTGTTCGCCTTTTTCTTGCCATAGCTGCCATCAACCATTGGCCATTATATCAGTTGGATATTAAAAATGCATTCCTACATGGAGAATTAGAAGAGGAGATCTATATGGAGCAACCACCTGGATTTGTTGCTCAGGGGGAGTCTGGCTTGGTTTGCAAGTACAGCGATCTCTTTATGGACTCAAACAATCTCCACGAGCTTGGTTTGGAAAATTTAGCTCACCATTGTTCGAGGCTTTTGGAATGAAACGTAGTGAAGCAGACCATTCAGTTTTTTATTGCCATACCTCTCCAGGTAGATGTGTTTACTTGGTAGTATATGTGGATGATATAGTCATTACAGGAAATGACCCAAAGAAAATTTCTCAGTTAAAGGAACATTTATTTAGTCATTTTCAGACTAAGGATATGGGAAAGCTGAAATATTTTCTTGGAATTGAAGTTGCCCAGTCAGAGAATGGGATTATCATCTCACAAAGGAAGTTGCGTTAGACATACTTAAAGAAACTAGTATGTTAGGCGTAAACCGGTGATAGTCCCATGGATCCAAATTTGAAGTACTACCCAACCGAGGGAGACTTATTCTAATCTGAAAGATATCGGAGATTGGTTGGAAAACTCATCTACCTCACTATTACAAGGCAGGGACATTTCCTTTGCGGAGTTGGAGTGGTAAGTCAATTCATGCAATCTCCTCATAATGATCATTGGGATGCGATGTCCAGAATTGAGATACATTAAAGGACCGGGACAAGGACTACTCTATGAAGACAAAAGAAGCACTCAAATAGTTGGATTTTGTGATGCAGATTGGCGAGGCTCACCCATTGATGGCGTTCCACTTCGAGGATCGCGTGTGTCTATTGGAGGAAATCTTGTCTCATGGAAAAGTAAGAAACAAAATGTTGTTGCAAGATCTAGTCACGGTGAATACTGAGCTATGCATTTGTAGCCACATGTGAGCTTATTTGGATTAAGCGATTCTTCAAGAAGCTGAAGTTTGGGAATACTCAACAAATGAAACTATGTTGTGATAACTTGGCTGACCTTGCATATAGCTTCTAATCCGGTTATTCCATGAGAGAACTAAACACATTGAAATTGATTGTCACTTTGTCGGGAGAAAGTCCTTTCTAAAGAAGTCATCACTTAGAATCGAGTTAGTTCTAATGATCAGGCTTGTGGACATCTTCACAAAATCACTAAGAGGACCAAGAATTCAGAATATCTGTTCCAAGCTTGGAGCATTTGATTTATATGCTCCATCTTGAGGGGGAGTGTTGAAAACAGAATATTATTAGCTGTGTGTAATGAGTGTGTGATGTGCTGTGTGTAATGAGTGTGTTAGGTGTAGTGTGTGTGTGATGAGTACGTTAGGTATAGTGTGTGTAATGAGTGTGTTAGATAATGAGTGTGTTTAAGATAATATATATTATCTTATGTAAATTATCTATATATACATTCTTCAGCTGAGTGAAGAAACTCAAGCATTTTATTCACAATTCTTATTCTTAAATTCTTCAACAAGCATATTATATGTTAATTTCAGAGTAGTTAATTGCGACTGTAGCAGCCGCTATCGTGCTGCCATGGAGTGGAGCAGAGTCTTCATGCACACAAACACTCATGGCAGAGTGTTTTACTATTGCGGCATGGAGTGCCACAATAGCCCCCTGTTTGCGGCTGGAGTAGCGGCTATAGCAGCCGCTGCAGCCGCTACTCTACACGGGCCAAAATTCTCTTTCTGCCCTGACTAAAACCCACCTGGCTGCACAAAATGATGGAGTTTTAGGTCTCTATATCGCACCCATGACCCATCCCACGAACTGGAACAAGTTTTAGGTTTGTTCACAGCAAATCCAGGCCTGAAACGACTTCGCCACAGCCTCTGTTTCACACCCTTGACTGTCCCACCAGTTTTGCAGTAGTCCACCTCTCGTGCACACAACCAGCCTCTGTTTTCTTGTTATTTCAGACTGTTTTGCCCAGCACCCAGCTTCTTCCTCTTTTGTGCAGCCTCTGTTTTGCACAGCGTCTGCTATAAGTGATACTGTATTATTCTGAACCTTTCTTTTTTTCTCCTCTATCTTGCAAAGAAGTGAAAAGACATCATTGTCCTTTTTTTTGTAGTTGATTTCACTGTCCTTTTTTTTGTTGTAATAACAGTCTTCTTTTTTATTTGGTTATGCTTGTTAGTTGTTAGACTTATTGTTATTTGTACTTTAAATTTTTTATAATACTTTGGCTAAGATGAATGACGAATGCCTATTGAATTTTGAGTATTGAAACTTGTTTATTATTCATTTCTTATGGTATAAAGGTTTAAAATAATTAGGATTATTAATTATGTGTTTTTTGAAGTTTTTTCATTATAATCGCTATCTTCAGTGTACCGGCCACTTTGCGTCGCATTCCACCATTAACTACTTTGGTTAATTTAAATTTAAATTGATGAAGTAGAAAACAATCTTGGATTGATGAGAAATTTGATAAGCATGATATGCATGAAACTAATTTTCAATCCAGTTCTGATCCCCTTTTTTACTTGGCTATTTTAGTTTATGCGGATGGAAGTATATGCTTGGACATTTTACAAAATCAGTGGAGCCCAATTTATGATGTAGCTGCAATACTTACCTCAATCCAGGTAATTGTGATTCACTTTTAATATTTTGGAGTTGCTTTTAAGACAATAAATGCTGAAAATGATTTGCTTGTACCCAGTCCATCAATTTGTCTATTATACAGTTTGTATCAATGTTGAGAATGATTTCCTCCGCCAAAGAAAAAGAGAGAGAGAAAATCAGTCATGCAGATGATTTGTCTTGTATATTACTTGAGTTGAGTCTTTGGTTATGCTTGTGTGTGCCTTTGCCTGCATTGGCTTATGAAATTATGATATAAGAAACATTGCTTGTCTTTAATTAGTGTCACATACTCACAGTAGGTGTCATATGTAGATGTGCAAGTGTGAGATCCATGTCTTCAATACAATTCTCTATCATTTGTTGTCTTCAAGTCATTTATCTTATCCATTTCACTTTATGCTTCAAGTAGTTAAGCATCTGGGAAACCCAAACTTTTAAGTAAATTTCACTACAAGTAATTATTATATCTTGGTTTCTCCCTGTGCTCCTTCCCCGGCTTCTTCCTTATTAGTTTCAACCACACGTCTGTAGTTGCTCTGTAACGCCTACATATATCCTGATGTCATTTCCAATATTGCATAGGTCATCTTCTACATATGCCAGTATTGCAACTTCCAACTATTGTTTCATATATTTCATGCTTCCAACTCTCATTTTTCCTCCTCGAGTCTGCTAGTCCCTTAAAACTCCTGATATGGTTGTGATTTATAGCCAATGAATAGCATTAGCAATGCCTACCGATGTTTAATCTTCATACTCTTCTTGAGTCAGCATTTCTGTTAGTAACTTTGTAAGCCAGTTAAATTACCAGCTCGTGATTTGTTTGGCAAGCGCTACAAGGTTTATATAGCAACCGCTTGGATTGTAAGCTCAGATAAAAACTCTTACAGATGGCATCTACATAAAAATCTTGCTCTACAAAAAAATCTTGCTGACCTCTTTAAGAATTTCCATTTTCTCTCTATAGTGTTTAAGAATTTGTGTCTATCTGTCTATCTATCAGATATCTATCGTTCTTTTTTTTTGTTTATTATTATTATTATTATTTGTATAAGAGTAAATTTATTAGGGAAGAAAAAGAGAGAAGTACAAGGTGACAAGGTATCCTTCTAAGTTGTATATATGTTTGATAGAATATAATGTGTTACTTGTGCTTTGCTCTGGTGTTTTCTTATTTTTCATGAAATTGGCTTTCTTGTTGCAGTCATTGCTGTGTGACCCAAACCCAAATTCTCCAGCAAATTCCGAAGCTGCTCGGATGTTTAGTGAAAACAAGCGTGAATACAACAGAAGAGTACGTGAGATTGTTGAGCAGAGTTGGACTGCTGATTAATTATCATAGGGTCTCTGTGGCAGTTAAAGGGTTGTCAAAGGATCTGATTGAATAACCACGAGACTTAAAAAGAAACAGTTATGTTTTTTAGCGCTTGACAATGTGTTTGCTCAAACTTATGAATTAATGTTCCACCTTATATTCTCCATGTTGTGCAGAATCATGGTTTTGTTGACAGCTCTCTCATTTCTTTCATAATTATATCATAGGATGATGTAGTGAACTGACGCTTTTGGTTGAACCATGCCATAAACAAAGGGGTCCTTAAAAAGGTAGAAAGGAACCAAGGAGTGTATGCAAGTAATTAGTTGCAGTTTTTATTGACTGAGCCTTCCTTGACCTCTTGGACCAGAGATCTACTCATGTTGTAACTGCTAGTTGCTAGCCTTCTATGACTTATTGGAACAATGGCAATACAAAGGGACAAGGGGTTGGTTTGGTTGGAACCTAAATAAAAATTTGATAGGAGCTTAAATAACATTAATAGTTGAAAATTTCTGGCCAGATTGTATTTTTTGGCCTTATAAAAGGAATTACATATTTACATCATCATCTATCCACTATGATTAGTGAACTTATGAACTGCGAGCAAACTTTTTTTTATTGACACGAGGTTTTACAATTTTGTGCTGAGGTTTCCACTGCTGGTCCACGACTCTTGAACTTGCATTGAGTACTGCAAATTCCAGAGAACATCCTCCATGGAAGGGCGCGTACTAGAAACCTTGGAGAGACAATTGATGGTAATCTGAACTGCAGTCCTCATTGATTCATATGCATAAGTTCCTCGCAGGGAGGGATCAGTTGCGCTTCTTAGTATTGATGCTGCTTCTGATAAGCCTCTCTCCAGCTAAACATGATAAAGAGAAAATTAAAGATACCAAAAATAAATCTGGGCTTAAATTTTTCTGGTAGCCATGGTAAGTGCTTATAATTCTTCAGTGGGGTTTAAAACATCTAATCATGTTAGATTAGCAAAAAAATTGTAAATTTTGAGCATTTTATTTAAAGATATCTGACTAAGAACAAAGTGTTATGGATACCTCATCCTTCAGCTCCTCTACTTCACTGGAAGATGCAATTTGTTTGCCAGTGATAACTTCAAGTAGAATAACACCCAATTGATAGATATCTTCCTTTTCTGCATTATTGATGCTGCATATAAGGATAACAACATATTATGCTTTGGATACATGTATCAGTGGAAGAGAAGAACAGAAGAAAGAGATAATAAGTAGAGAAATACCTGTCAATATGATTGGGGGCACTTTGTTCATTAAGCGCGCTCTGAAAATTGACAAGGGCAGATATCATTCGAGGTTAGAATTCTGAATGCAAGCATGCAAATATTAATGAGAGAATCGGACAAATTGCATGTAGTCTGTCCTAACCTTGGATGGCAATGGAATGCTGTATCCACTAACTTTTGCGCTGAGATTATCATCCAACAGAATGTTCTCAATCTTTAAATTGTTGCCAAATATGCCAGGAGCAACTCCTGTGTGTAAGAACTGGACTCCTCTTGCAATGCCTATGCTGATTGCCATTCTTTGCGGCCATTTCAGTATTTCCTTCTTTCTCCAATCTGTTGAGTGAAAATTCATGTTACATTTTTTTGGACATTCAAATCTTTGCTTTTGCAGTGAATTCTGTGTGATTGTTTACCTGTAAGATGATCCCTCAATGACACATTTGAGACGTGTTCAAATACAATGAAGACTGTGCTTGTTGTTTGGGGATGGTCCTGATCAGTAATGACAGAGTGTCCTAGAACACTCACCAAATGCCTATGCCTCAAATTGGGTAGTACTTCTATGTGCTTCATAATGCTGTGGGGCAAACCCTTTTGCTTTAGTTTTACACAATTAACCAGCACCACTGAACCATCTCTGAGCCAACCTTTATATAGCTGTGTAAATACATGAGTAAATGCCATTACAACTTTGGTCTTGTGGGTTCCATCACATTATAGAGCACACATTATGTACCCATAAACAATTTATATGAAAATCCTTTTACCTGTCCCTGTGATCCTTCTCCTATTAGATTTGATGGGTCGAAGTTGTTTGTTACATCTTCAATTTCCTCTGATGTGAAAATGCGGTATGGTGGGAGTCCAAGTGCAGCTAGCCTCATTGTCTGAGGAACTCGTCCTATTCCCACAGGAGAAACCAAATTAATGCATCGCTTAAATGAAGGAATAAAAATTTGAAGGAACATCTAAACCACCTATTGAGGAATAATAACTATTGTCTAAATCTAAGATATGTACCGTTTATCATATCATCACAAAAAAAAAAAAAAACATAATGGTGGCCTTACTTGCATCAATATTTGGTCTTGGAGATGCACGGGCAGAAAATTTTTCAGCAACAGATCTGTCTATGTTATGATTTGATCTTTCTGCTTTGGACTTCCTCAAGATGAACACAATGAGTAGAGCCAAAAGCACTGCAATTCCTACAACACCTCCAATTATACCAAGTACTAGGCCTAGTTTCATACCTGAATCCTTCTTCAGCTTTTTAGCTTGAGGGTTAACGGCTAAGGCCACCTCTTTCTCTTTCTTGCAATATGAAGATGGGTGTTGATCATTCAAGCTTCTGGTTGACAAACAATTCCCAGAATATAGTACCGTGCTATGTGAGGACATTGAACCAATGCAGGATGGCAATTTTCCTACCAGAAGGTTGTGTGAGATATCCACAAATGTCAGTGCAGAACTACAGGATGTATTCGCTGAGAGGTTACCGCTTAGTTGGTTAGCAGCCAAGTTTAGATACCTGAGGGAAGGCAGAGAGAACAGAGAGGATGGGATGTTTCCAAAAATTTCATTGGAAGAGATGTCAAATTGCTCTAGTTTATCAAAGTGCATGAGTTGGGGAGGAATCTGAGATCTCACAGAATTCTTTCTCAAGATAATACTCACAAGATTCTTGCCCGTTGAAGGGAATTCAGGACCCAGTTTGTTGCCACCCAAATTGAGCTCTTCAAGAGAAGCTAGCCTTTTGAGATCTGGAACACTTCCATTGAACAGATTATCAGCAAAAACCAGACTCCTGAGATTTTTCATAGAGGATATTGATGATGGGATTTCCCCATAGATGAAATTTGAGCTAATGTTTAGCACTTCCAGAGACCAGAACCGGTTGATCTTGGCTGGTAAAGGACCCCACAAACCCAAGGACACCAATGACAACACCTTCAAATTTGAAAGCTTTGTCAAGACAGTAAAGAAAGAACTAATGGAGAATCTTTCAGAAAGAGTTTGAACGGAATTCCAAGCTGGTTTGGAGCTGTGAGAAGATGGGGTGCTCTTGTTTCCAATGATAGTTAATTCGGTCACATGACCATTTGAGCAGACTATCTTGAGGGAAGGTGAGGGAGGGAGGAAGCAGAAGTTGGTCCAGTTTGTCCATCCTTGAAGAACTTGAGGATATTCAAGAAGTTTCTGAACTTGGAGAATAATTCTATTCTCACTTGGCGTTAGCTGTGCACTAGAAATTGGAGTAAGCAGAAGAAGAATGATTGCAGGAAGCAAGTAACAGAAAGAAACCCATAATTTCTTCATATTCTGAGGCTAAAATCTTAATAGTAAGATAGAGAATGGTTAGTCACAGCATACTATACTACAGAGTTGAAGCAAATGAATTGGCATTTAGCACTAAGAAGCAGAACTGTGAAAACAGTTAAATTGCTAAGAAGCATGAGTTTCACTGCAAGATTTCATAAAACAGAATCTTTGGGCTATGAATTTTTTTTTTTTCTTTCAGTTTTGCAGGATCTAATAATTTACAGGGAAAAGCTATTTCATTGTATAATGATTGCAAGAAAAAGATTTTGATTGATGGGAAATTATGAAGATAAAGAATTTCACTAATGTGGAGCAGGTAGGAAAATTGGGGAGAGGACCCAACTTTGTAAAGAGAATCTGAGATCTGAAAAGTTTAAGATTTCAAAATATCAGTGAAGCCACCATGAAAGTAGCAGTTAGTGGAGAAGCCTTGTAAGACACATCACATGAAAGAGTGCATAGGCAAGAAAAGGGAAATCCTGATCAGAGGTTACGCAAACCATCATATTAAATAGCCACCAGGTTTTCTATATTGCCACATTGCCCGAGAAATCCATGCTGCCAATGATGCCAAAGTCAATACAGCTCAGAAATCAAAGTTACAAGGTGCAGGAACTTAGGGGTTGACTGTTTTATGGTGGACCTGCCTGTATGTTAACACAACAAATTTTTTAAGATATTATTCCTGTAAGACCCACGCGCCATTGCACGTGATTTTAGTGAAGGTTAGCTTTATATCCATAATAATTTAACATTTCATTGTCAACAATAATACCACAACTGCACAAAAATGGTTTGGGTGGACAGAGCTTAGATTTTGGAGTTTTGTGCTTTTGAGTTTGTGTCGGCCAAGTGTTCCTCTAAAGCGAGGGCATTGTGAAGTTAGAGACCTAGGTTGCCCACACACATTCTTGGTAAATTGCGTGACACTGACACATACTTTAATTTGCAATGAATTAGTTCCACCTAATCCTGTTATTGTTTATGATCCCTGCATTAGAAAGTAAGCATTTGCTGCATAGGAGTCTATGACAACCTGTTATAAAGATTGAAATGGAGGAAAGGACAAGATCTGAAGAAGCGTTTTAGTATTGTTTTCCCTTGCATGCATTGCTGTTACTGTTCTTTAGATATAGTAATATGGAGCATTTGTATTGTCGGTTAGTGCAATTTGATCATATAATAATTTTCTTAGCAAAATAAAAAGTCTAATCACATTTTTTGTTTGAATGTATGATGATGAAGAAGTCAATTTTCGGATGGTGAATGATTGCAGATTCGTAATATCTATATTAGAAGAAGAATTTTGACTTAAGTATAGTATTCAGATTTTATTGAAAATTTGAAATAGAGAATAGAAGAGTTCGTGAAAGAAGATTAAAAAAAAAGTGATGTATAAAAGATTTTGCTGAATGGAGAATGCAAGTGTTCAGATTTTGCAGAATCATGTTATGTAGCTTTATGAAGGTTTCATAAAATAAAAAAAAATTAAAAAAAATCTTGAAATAGAGTTGGAAGTGCTCAGGTTTTACTTAATCTTGTTAATTTAGCCTCATAAAGGTTGTAGTTCATAAACGAATTTAATTTTAATTCACTGTAGTATAAAGTTTTTACATTATTATTCAATCATGTGCTGACACTGTCATTCAATCATGTGCTAACACTGTCATTAAAAGAGTTACACTTTTTAAGTGGTTATTGTGATAGTCAAATTCTTTTAATGATTTAGTAACACATGATTAAATGATTATAAATTTTTTTTACACAGTAAATCAAATTAAACTCTTCATAAAACAGATAAAAGTGCTATTTAGGCTTAACTCGTATAGTTTGGGTAATTAGAAGTTGAATTTAATTTTGATCTACTGTCAGTGTAAAGTTTTTTTACACTGTCATCTAATCATGTGTTACCAAATCATTAAAAAAGTTTGACCATCACAATAATTACTTAAAAAGTCTAATTCTTTTAATAATGTGTTAACATATAATTGAATAACGGTATAAATTTTTTTTACACTCACAGTAGATTAATTCACTTAAATTCTTAGAAGTCAAGGTAGAGATTTTATATTTAATTCATGATAGTGACTCTTAATACACTTACAAAAAATCACTCTTTGATATTTAGTGAAATAACACTATTCTTTTACTGAAACTTGCACACCATCCTAGTTGACTCGTGGACTAACCCCTTGTTAAGTGTAAAACAATTTGCTTTTCAAAAGTTACACATTAACCGAAGACATTAATATAAATCTAGCTTTACAAGTAACTTCACACGATCACGGACGGATTAGATATTACTTGGGGTTAATTATAAAAATTAAAATATTAAATAAAAATTTTATAAACTAAAAATTAAATATATCATGATTTATTAAAATTAAACACAATGTTCTTAATTTATGTATCTATTTTGATAAAAATTTATTTTATTTATTTGTTTATTAAATTAGTTGACCAAATAATTTATAAAATATACATACTTATTAACTTATAATAATAATTATTTTAATTTTTTAAGTATAACATAAGCTAATTATAAATTAATGTAGGGGTCCATACATATTTTAATATAAAAATCCTATTACATATAATAAGAAAGTAAAATTTGTAAAGTGAATTATACAAAAAAAAAAAAAACTAATTCTAGGGTGGGGAGAGAGGTCAAGCCCCTGCTCGCCCTTTGTGGATCCGTCTCTATTGGCAAGTGTACCAAATCGCAAAAGGTAATAAAGTGATAAGTGAGTATCGTTCCCTCAGAGATTGTGCTGTCAAACATTAATTCACCAACTTAGACACTATTAGAACGATCGATTTGGATTGAAGAGAGTTCTTTAGAAAGAAACCCAAAAAAAACTAACACTTTGCAATTAACAATTAAGAAATTCAAAAGCAAAAGAAATAAGGAAGTAAGATCAATGATTGAAATGTTAGGGTTCCGATTTCACTTGAATTTTCTAACTAGTGTTTGGATTCTAACTTAACTAAGCCTAATTCACGGATTGATGGTAGGAATCCTATAATTAATCAATACTCAATTCCTTGGTTTACTGATTCACTTCAACAAAATAAAACCAATTAATTCCTTAACTTGGCCATAAGTTGAAGAAGGCATGAAAGAAAAATTGATTCCCAAATAAAACCACATAATTAACATTCTCTATTCCTAGATTTTATTAATTAAGGAGTTTACCACAAGAAGCAAAATCATACATGAATTTCCCAATCCTATACATGAACAACTATTCAATTTATGAGTGGCCAATCCATAAAAGCATTAAGCATAGTGATAAACACTTCAAATCCATGAAAAGAAACTTAGATTAAGCTTAAAAGAATCCAAACAAATCTTTAATTCAAGCTACATCTTCACCCTAACTAGAAAGAGTTTAGAAACTCATAGAGAAAAAGAAAACTAAAACAGAGGAAAGAGCAAACTCCATGAATAAATCAATTGAGAATGGAGAAATCTTCAATCCCTCTTGCTTCCTTCCGGTTCTCCCTTGTCCTTTGCTTCAAAACTTCTCCCCAGCCTCTTCTCCAGCCCAAAAGTCCTTTAAAAAACCCTAACTTTTTCTATTTAAAGCGTCAAAACAGAGTTGGGTTGTGACGCTGGCGCTTAGGCGTTGCACATGGGCGCCTAGACGTTGGTATAACAGAAAAACACTTCGAATTTTGACTTCTGGGGCGCCTAGGCACTAGCGTTGGGCGCCTAGGCGCTGGTATGACAGAGAGCAACCTTTTGAGCGCCTAGGCATTGTATCCTAGCGCCTAGGCGCTGGCGTCAGCAAATAAACCTTCAAATTCAGCTCGCTTGGGCGCCTAGGCGTTAGTTTTGGCGCCTAGGCGCTAGAACTCCAGAATTGAGCCACTTTACTTCAGTCCCAAAATGGTGTTTGTCCTTTCAAAGTTTTTGAACTTAACCTAGGTTTAACATAAGAAAGCAACAAAAAATCATCAATAATAAAATAAACCCAGGTGCTAAGAAGGCAAGATGAAAATCAATTAAAAAGTAGTAAAAACACCATCTAAGGTTGAGGAATGTAAAGTTTTCTTTCAAGAAAATAAGGTATTTAGCACAAATATCACCTGCACACAACATCTGTAGTATTAGTATAGCTACCTACTTTGGGTGAGAGGAAGGCGAAGGTTGATGCTTCATTTTCTTCCAAATTCTCTCATATTTCTTTTTCAACCATTAGGCAAATTTTTTTGGTATAGTGATGGGAATCAAATCTTCTATCTTTTTTTTTGTTTTTTAATTTCTGTTTTCTTAATTAAATGTTGACAATTTAATAATAAAAATTAATAATTAACATAAAATTAGTTTCTAATTAAGAAAGATAATTTTTTTTACTGAGTTATCAACATTTATTTAGAGGAACAAATAATGAGACAAGAAATGAAAATAAAAGATTTAAATCCTTAGTGATGATTCTCTCCAAGTTTTTGCCATTCATGAGTTAAGTTCTCACAATCTCATTAAATTCTCCCCATAAGTTGCTTGATATCCAAACTCATTGATGTTCTCTATGTCCTCAAAGGTCAAACAAAGATTCTTTTTAGGGAGTTATTATAGTACTTTTATAAACATGATACTCAAAATAAATTATCAAGTATTTATTAATTATTAATTTTATAAATAAATATTTAAAAATTTATTAAATATGATTAACAACTAATAAATATTCAGAGAGTATATATAAGGGTCAAACTTTTGAAGGGGAAGGGTGGACAAAACCTCAAATTACACAGGAGCAAGTGTTGTTATTTGGTAGTGTCGATGATTTCATTATTTTCATGGATGTCCTCGGTGATTATATGTGATACCAGAGTGGTTTGAGATTGCTAGCATTAGGAATAATAGGGGTAGGTTCACTGCTGTATGTGCTGGCAGGGGTTGTCAATGGTATACGTGTGCAACACTACCCAAGTAAAATGGGTCAATCAATCCACTTAGAAATTTAGCCTTTTGAAAAAAAAATCACTCAAGTTATACAATTTTTTGTTGTTGATGAAACTCAAGTTATACGATTGAAAAGGGTATGATAGTTTTTCCGTAAATATATAATATGATTAGGACATGTGCTGTTGAGGAAGCGTTTATTTTAACCCTAAAATCATGATAGGGGTAATGAGATGTGGAGGGAAAACTTAAAATATGTTGTAAAATAACGTACATAACACATTTTGCATTTATGAAAGAAAACATTCATTAAAAATTAAGAATGTTTATAGTAAGGATTGATTGTTATAACTTAGAAATAGTGACGGACGTAGAACTTTTTATTAGTGGGCAACTTATATTAGTACAAAAATTAAAATTACATGTTTATATCAATATTATAAATTCGATCATATATAATTACTATAGTATATCTATATATTATAATTTCTCTTTCTGTTTTCATATTTTAAAAATATTATAGAAATTTTTCATTTTTTTGATACAATAAAATTTCCTTTTTTAATATTATAAAATTTTTTCTCTATAATTAAATATCCAAGCAATCATTCAATAGTTTATTCTTCATGTAATTGAAAATTCAATCTTTTATAATATTTATTGTAGATAAAATCACTTCAATTGTTCTAATTGTATTAAAAATAAATATAGCAATGAATATATCATAATATCATTTATGGGGGCAATTGTACACATAATAAGAGAAAAAATTAATAACAAGACATGTAATAAAAAAAAATTCAAGTTGCCCCCACTACTCTAAACATGAATTCGTCCGTGCTTAGAACCCTTAGTGTTGTCCTTAATAAAAAAGGCGTAACTTTTATATATTATGGCATATTTTTCTGGTGTAATATGGTATATTTTATTCAAAACAATTTAGATAATTTCCTTGTTTATATTTGGCGTTTTATATAAGCACATTAATCTCTACTGAACAACGTGTGAGTAAAATAATAAGGAATAATATGCTATTTGGGGAGCCCATATGGCCATAAGTCATAACTAGAGCATTTGCTAATACACGTCCTACTCGGTGCGCTGCTCGTGAGTAAGTTCACGTCTAGTAGTTTTATAATTAACAAATTTAAACCTCTTTTTTTACGTGAACTTGTTTAAATTTTTAATCATTCGTAAATAATGAGTTTTATTTATACTATTAGATAAAAATAATTGTCATAATCTTCTATTTTAATAAAAACAATTAAAAATATATTTATTAATTAACTATTATTAAAGTTGATCTCATTTTCACTTAACTATCATCATTATCTTTTTTACGTACTTCTGTTTTTAATTTCTTTTATAAATTAAAATTTTGAAGTTATTTTTTTGATTAAATTATTCATTTGGTCCTAATAGTTTTACACAAATTTTAATTTATTTTTTATAGTTTAAAACTATTTAAAAATGTCCTTATAATTTTTAAACAATGCCAAATAGTTCATATTAGTTGAATTTATTCTTTATTTAAAGTGAAACTATAAGGATTTAATAGGAATTAATTTACATTTTTTAAAAATTATAGGAATTATTTTACATTATTTAAAAATTATAAAGACTTTTTAAAACAATTTTAAACCGTAAAAGACTAAATTAAATTTCATATAAAAATATAAGGACTAAATAAATAATTTAACCTATTTTTTGATAACATACTTTATCACTCATATTTTCGTCACCGCTTCCTTCAATTAAAAACGAATTTTTCTGACAGATAATTTTAAAATGTGACCATAAGAACATTAACAATAATAATGTCGTGGACATTAACTACACACACATGTCCTCTTTTTTCTTCCAAATCTATTTCACTTCCATAACTGTGTCCTTTAGAATAAGAGGGCGCGTGGGTTTAAACTTAATTGTAAAAAGAAGAGAAAGAAAACTTATCAATTTTTTTTAGAGATAGTGGTATACAATACTTAGATCAAATTTGTCTTGATTTAGGTTGGTTTCAATATATTTTGATGGTGCTAATTTTTTAACTCGTTCTCAATATAAATAAAGACTTGGATTTAAATAAACTCGACCGAGCAAGTTTGGATTACCGAATCTCTGACATATATTGTGTGATTTTAATTTTCATACAAACGAAAAACTTACCTATTTATTTTATAAGGTAATGGTCATTATCTTATGTTATACCAACTTTGCCTATTAATATGGCACTAGATAAATGATATGATAATATGAAAATAAATAAATTACATTAAAGAAGAAAGCAAGCAAAAAGACGCCATGACCAGTTGATCACAAGTGGGGATATCAAAATAATTCATTTATCTACCATTCATCTAATCTATTTATGTATAAATCTAATCTAATCCATTCAATAATAATAATAATAAATTGAATAGATTGGATTAGATTAAGTAATGAATAATTAATGAATTAAGCCTAATATTCATTGGATATCTAGTTACTAATTTATACATGACCTATTTGAGACCCAATCAACTTATAACACATCTAAAATCCTAACCTATCCATTTTTTAAAGAGAGAGAAAAAAATTTCTAGAAAGAGAAATATTTTTTTAGAGAGAGAAAATTATTTATTTTTTAAAGAGAAAAAATTTAATTTTTTTAGTGAATTTTTTTAAAAGTAATTTTAAATGACTGGGTCAGATATCCATTAATCTTATCTAATAAAATGAATTAATAGATGAATTAAATATTTATCAATTAAAATGGGTCATGTATAAATTAGATGATTTTAACAATTTTTTAATAAATTTCAAATAAATTAGTAGTTAATTTTTTATTCATTCATCTTGATCTAATTTAAAATTTATTTAATCCATCCATTTGTCACCCTTAACCACGAGGAGGTCCAATAATTTTTTTTAATTATTGAAATTATCCTTTGAAATTGTGAATATGAAAATCAAAATATTTGAACAGACCCGTGGACTATTCTCATCCCATAGTCTGAAAACGTCTCTTTCTGCATATTCGCTTCTTTCATAAATTGCATATTGGAATAGTCACCTGGTTTCTGGACTTTGCTGCAACAGGGTTTATTTATTTATTTATTTTTTTGTCTCCAACTCTGCCTTTTCAATTAGATATTGATAACACACCAAAAAGAAAAAAACTTATCTAAATCAGTAAATAACACTTCTTTTTTAATTGAGATTTTATTTTTCTGAGTCGATAATATTTAATTAAAATACAAAATTGAAGATATAAAGGAAACAAAAGATTTAAGTATGCTTCAACCACCCTATGACAAGTGGAATAATATATATATATATATATATATATCTTGTATATGTAAAAAAAAAAATTATATAATATCAAGTCGAGTCGGGTCTAATTAAAATATGAGTTGGACTTGATCCGAAATCCCTTAAACCTAAATATTGGCCTAATTCTGACCCAAAACTTAAACTGAATCCATGTCCAACCCAATTCAAGTTGGATCGGGTCTTTGGACTGAGTTATTTCTGAACACTCCTAAAGATGATCAAGCTTATCACCTTCCGGTGTTGGGTCATGGGTGTTTGTGTGAAAAATCAACTAAGTCAGCATTGAAGAGTCACGAGATTGATAAATTTTGTATAATCCCAAACCACAAATAACGAACCAAGGTTTTATGAGAGTTATGCTTATCTTACTGTAGGATTACTCATTGGATGAATAATTAACATTTTCTAAAATTTCAAAACAATAATATCATGTCAACTTAATTTAATTAAGTGATTGAGTGACTATTAGTTAGATTAACATTAGAATTATAAGTTTATAATCAATGCGTATGGAAAATTTAAATGTTATAAGAACTTTTATTGGAATTTCCAACAGCATGCATGAATTATATTAAGGGGTAATATTGCACCCTTAAAATTTGGCCAATATTCATGTTTGGCGTACAAAATTTATTTTATAACTTTTTTTTTTAAGAAACTGTGAAATATTAGATAACAGAGAAACGCTAAACTCTTAAAGATAGTCCACTTAATGTTTAGTCAATTTTCATATTTAATATATAATTTTATTTTTAACATATTACTTATCTCATGTAACACTCAATTTAATAATTTTACACTTTACTAAAGTTCGAGAGAATTATTTATTACAAAACAAATATGAAAATTGATCGAAGCTTAGAAATTGTAATATATATTTTACCCTGTAATAAAAGAATATCTAGTAATAAAAAATTCAGATAAAAATTCTCATTAGATTCTTTCCAATGGCTTTTTTTAAAATATAAAAACATTTGTTTAAATCGTGTTAATTATTGCAACTGGACAAAAGAGCTGTCAATTTTAAAATGACAAATGATTAGATAGAATTGAATTATTATATGTAGTACATAAAATTAAAAATAATACATATTATTATTATTATTAAATTTAGATTAGACTTAATCCACCAGTGATCGATGAACCAATTAAGTAATTGGCTTTAATGATTATATGGATAGAATATGTATCAAAATTAATACAATTTGAATTGACTCAATTTGTTTGAGTAGAAAATTGATAACCCAATTGATTGAATTGGTGAACTTATTGACACATGATTTTTTTTTTTATAAATTTTTTTTAAAATTTTAAAAAGTCATAACTTTTTACTTGTTTGTCTGATTTAGATTAATTATATGTTCATTTTATATAATTTTTTGAGACTATGTGATCTTAATTTTTTTAAAAAAAATTTATTTTTTAAATTATGAGGATTTTAATAAAAATATTAATTTTTTTTATAAATTTAAATTTAAATTTTTTTTTAAAATTATTATTTCTCTCAAAATAAAAATATTTTAGTGGTTTATGATAATAAATATTATCATATACATTATGTATTTATATATATATATATTTAAATATTTATTTAATTTTATACAATTAAATTAGAGTTTAATTTTGATCCACCGTCAGTATAAATTTTTTTTACACTATCATCCAATCATGTGTTGCCAAATTATTAAAAGAATTTGACTATCATAACAATTACCTAAAAAATATAATTCTTTTAATAATGTATTAACACATAATTAAATGACAATATAAATTTTTTTTACACTAACAATAAATTAAAATTAAATTCATTAAATTAATAACCCACTAATTAAATGAGTAATCCATTCGACTGCCGAGTTTAATAACAATCATATCATATTAGTAATTTTTGTTTTTGTTTTTTCTTTTAAATAATAATATGTGGATCTATTTTCTTGAAACCTCGTGCGAGGTATCTTCCAGTTCCAGCCATTTAGCAACTGTGTTTCTTCATAGTTCATTCTATAGTATAGTTAGTATGCTGTCACTTCTGCCGCTTCCTCATGTTATGATTGCCACGTTTTTCTCTTTCCTCTGAAATCTCTTCTTCTTCTTCTTCTTCTTCTTCTGTTTCTTGTTTCTCTCACCATTCACTGCTAGCTTCAATCTTCATGCATTCCACCACTTCATTGCTTGCTTGTGTGTCTCTCTGTTGACATGTTCCTTGGCTTCTCTCGTTCTTCATCAATGGAGTCTTAGTCTCCTGCTGCTGCTGTTTCAGGTGGAGCTTTGCCTTTCATCTAGTTCCTCCTCTTTTCTTCTGTTGTTGGCCTGAATCTTTTGTGTTCCATTCTTGCTTCACTGGGTTTGTGCTCTTTCTTTCTTTCTTTATTATTATTATTTTTTGTTTGTTGGGTTTTGCTTATTTTATAATTCTTTTTAAGGAAAGTGTGATGTTGACTCTTGTTTGGTGCTGTGTTGAGTTGATTGTAATTCTGGGGCTTCCATTTCTGCTTCTTTTGACTTCTAGTTCTTGTCGGTATTGTGGTATTTTTCTGTGTAGAACTGCTACTGAGCTGTAAGTTGAAGGTCTTGCACTCCTGTTTCCATTATTATATATTAGACTATCTTTGAACGTAGAAATATGTTAGGCTATCTTTGAAAAGAAATGACTTAATGTCATGGTGAATATGTGATTAATAATTCTTCCATTTTCTTTTTCTTTCTTATTTATATGTTTCACTGTTTCTAGGTAGTTATCCATCAAATGAAAGATAGAACTAAGAAAATATTAAGAGAAACTATTATAAAAGACTTTGCTGAACATGATTTTACAGAAAATTTGACTTTTGATAGAGCCAGTGGCATCGATTGATCCATGAAGGGGACTCCACCTAGTGGGATAAGGCTTGGTTGATGTAGTATTTTATGTATAGCTGTTTGTTTGAGTTTAACCTTTCCTAATTAACATGTAATTGAGTTTCAGTTGTATATGATTCTTGCAGATTTTGATGCTTGGGTTCTGTGTTTTTTAAAGCATTGATCTTTTGCCGTGATGGGAAGACAAAGTCCTGGAAAATGGATCAGGAACTTAATTCTGGGGAAGAAATCGTCATCAAAGTCTAATTCATCAAAAAAGAAAGATATTTTTGTAAGTTTTTGTGATTAGCATCCGTTTGTGTTTATGATTCATTATACTCATAATCTATATTATAAAAGAAAGTATAAAGGAAAGAGTATTTCACTGTACAAAATTACCCCCAGCCCCCAGGATAAAGTGGGTATTTCTGTCGTTTAATCCAAATTATTGGTCCATATGCAAATGCCTAATTTTGGATTCGTACATGTAGTGCGACAGTTAATAGTCCAATTCCATATTGTTCTTCTTCTTTAATTGATACATGACCATCCCAAGGTTATTCTTAAACTCTTTATTTACATTTAAATTATTTAATAACTTCCTTATTGAATACTAGTGAAGAATTAAAGTCTAGTTAATGTTATGATTGATTGGAATCATTGTATGCATCATCTTGTTTTTTATTCGACTCTGTCCTCAAATTTTTTAAATTCTTTTGTAAACCTGCTTTCGTAGCACGAGTATGATTGTCATGTGCACTGGCTTTCCAAAATAGAAAGCAGTAATTATAAACTTATGCAGTGATCAGTTGCTAAATACTGCCTTACTGTCATTATTCTATACTTCTGTTATGCAGGAGAAAGGGATAGTGCAGTTTATAGTTCAAACCCACCCCTCCCTCCCACCAAAAAAAAAAGAATAACAAAAAAAACCATATCTTAAAACTTTTGTGCTTATTACTCTGTTTCCTATATTCTGTAAGTAGACTTTTGAAATATGCAATTTGTAATTGTGATTTCAATTCTTGTGTAAAGAAACCTTCAAGCATTAAGGATGTGCTGGTGGTGTCTTCTGAGGCATCCATGTCTGATCCAACTGTGGATTCTTCACTGATATCCCCTCCAATGTCTGGAGCTAATGCTACTAAAGGAGTGGTATCAGAAGAGGAAGTAGTTAGTAGAGCATCAAATGAAAGGGTTATTCTTTCTACTGGAGATGAAGAGGCCAATGCAGAAGCTGTTGTTACTTTTGGTTCTCAGGATGACCTTGAGAAAATCAGGCTTACAGAAGCAGCTATAAAAGCTCAGGCTGCTTTTAGAGGCTATCAGGTATTCACCCCTTATATTTATACAACTTCGTTTGAAACTCAAACATAATAAAACTTTCTAAATATTCTTTTTATAAATACAATTAGGGACACCCTTTTATTCCAGTAATGTGACTACTTTCAACCTGTCTGTTAATAACTTTTGTCTGTCTCTGCTGGAATTCACCACCCTATTCTCTGGTAGTTCTTGTAGCCGAACATATTCATGATATGTGAAGATGCGCTCTGCTTACTAATCTCTAGTCATCCATAGTATTTTTAATAGAATTTTGGGGTTGTGTTTGAATGCTTGTGCTTTGATTGTAGCTTCTTTTGTTTGTTGCTTTGCTTCTTACTGTATACCATCTACATGGGTTTCATCTCCTTGAAGGCATTTGATAGATTCACATGTCAAAAGCTCAAAACTATTATGTTTCATTTCTTTTGAACTTTTTTCCTTTTGATTTTTCTTCTCGATATGCTTTGTGTGTGCAGATATAGATGTGCGAAATGATTATTTGGATCATATTAGTAGTTTGATAAAGGAAAAAACTTAGATAAAGTTCCATAGGTCCTTGTGGTGTTGTTTCCCTATTAAAATATAATATGTATATTATTTTTTACACATCAGTACTAAAAGGGAGGATGATGTGGCACTAAAGTGTAAAAAATAATACACATGTTATATTTTAGTATGGAAACAACACCACTAGCCCCTATGAAACTTTAGCTAAGTTTTGTCCTTTGATAAATGCTTAACTTTTGATAGTGTGGTGCCTTTTATTTGCTATAGGCTTTGTACGATGTGGTTCCTCTTTATTAAATATGGAACATCTCCTTATGTATATACTCGCAGCTAAGCATCCTATCATCCTGTGTATTCCTTTTGGGAAATAGAATGTAGTCTCTTATTTTAAAGATTGATGGCTGAAGTTCTGTATCATACCCGTATCCAATGCTGATACATATTCAGTACTTCTGAATACATATCCTGATAGTATTCTAGTAATTTATTACTTATTAAAAATTTTATTATGGATACAGAATTATATCCTAATTCCTAATAATATATCCTGTTTGTAAGTGTTCATACTCGGATGTAGCAGAATGACATGCTTATAGTGATTAGAAAGTACAAGTGGATTTGATGCTTGTGACATGTGTGTATGCAATTGCACAATCTAACAATTTTAAATTTTTATAACTTTGTGCTAGCATATCCCAGCCACAACATCATATCCTATATTTTTGAGAATTTGCTCTATCCGCATATCTAAATCTGTATTTTACTTGTATCACGTATCATACATGTGCTTCATAGGTATCGAGACTTCGGTAGGAAAGTTTTATTCAAAATCCAAAATGAATGTAATCAATCTTTATTAGATTTTAAAAAAATGTTTTGTAATTTTAAATTTTTTAATCTTGGATCTTAAGCAAAATTTAACGTAGCCGTTTAGCTAACACTTGTTATACTAGCTGATGCTTCTCAGTTATGATTATTCTAAAGACATTGAGGGCATTCCATGCATTAGAAATGTTGACATTTTGTTGACGCAATTGCTGTATCCATTAATTCTTAATTTATACACTATCACATGCAAGTTTCCTTAGCATTGAATCTTCATCTGTAAGTTTGTATATATATGATTAATGAATGGTTAAAGTGCTTCCTGCATAACTTAATTGAAGGCTCGTCGGAAATTTCAAACACTCAAAGGTATCACACGACTGCAAGCTCTTATTCGTGGTCACTTGGTTAGAAGACAAGCTGTTTTTGCTTTATTCTGTGTGAAGGGAATAGTTAAATTTCAAGCATTGGCTCGTGGTTACAAGGTTAGGCATTCTGGTATTGGGCTTGCAGTCCAGAAAATTCGTAAGGTAAAAGTTCTTGAACTAATTCAATCAAGGCAATGATCTGTGGCTTATATTCCGTAACTTTCTGGGTGGACATATTGGAGGTTTCTCATTTAATCAATATCAAAATGTGTTTTCTATCATAAAATTAGCATGTTCTGGTGATTTATAGTTCATATTCCATACTATATATAAAAAGCTGAATGTCGGCAGTGATCAGTTACGTTCCTTTTGCCATTCTATAACTCCACTAACTGTTTCTCCAGCATATTTTTGGTCAGGATACTAAATGTTCAAATTCTATTGGAGTAGTTACATCCACACAGGCAGAGAAGCGGTCAGAAAGTGTCTTTGTTCACAAGGTAGGAACTACTTGTTTAATGTCTTATATACAGAGAGTAACTTTGTTCTTTAAGGTTTTTTTTTTTTGTTTTGTTCTGGAAGCCTTATTGGACCTAAGGGGGAATGGGAAATGGGGATGTGGGGGATCGAACCCCCACCACATAACCACAGCCCCTTGGTAAAGACCAGGGGAGATACTAGTTGAGCTACACTCCACTGGTTTCTTTTAGGTAATTTAAATATCTGAAACATAGCTTTTTTTAGTTCATTGAAACTATTATCAACTAATATTTTTGCTGTCTCATCCCTGACCTGATTAGTTGTGAGCTTGGTGCTCTTCATTTGCTGCTAATATAGAGTTGTGTCTTTAATTTGCTGTTTTAGTACATATTGACATATTGTCTTAAACAAGGATAAAATAGGCTCATTTTTTTGGGCTCTTAAAGTTGTCTCTTGTTAAATATCCTATATGATTGATGTCTAGAACTTCTTTTGGTTAAATTGCTAGGTTCATGATCTTGTTTCACACAATATTTTATATTCATTACATAATCAAGTTTTTCTCCTTCATCTTGTACTATTGATTGTATTCTCAAAGTGCCTGTCTTTTCCAAGCATTGTGAAGAATGACACTAATGTGCACGAATAGTTCCTGGTAATTGTTAATATATGTTTGACTAACAATTATTTTTGGTCACCGAACCAGTGAACCTCATGTTATACGTGTTGATTGTAAGTTGATAGCTCTTAGCATTTTATAGGTCAATTACCAAATTCATACTCTTTTACTGATATGATTTATGAATATGAATTGCATAACAAAGGTTGGGAATTAATGATGTATGTCCTTTTCTTGTTCCCTTTTTCCTCTTATTGTTTTGAAACGAAGATTTTCTCATAATATAATTTTGTTCTAGGTAAAAACTTATAGTATATGTTATCCCTTTCAGCTTCTGGCTTCATCGCCCTCTGCAGTTCCTCTATATCTCAATTATGATCCTGGAGAACATAATTTGGCTTGGGAGTGGCTTGAATGCTGGACAAGATCACACCTTTGGGCACCTCTTCCAGAATTGAAGAAACTTGACTCAGTGTCTGATGAAAAAAATGGCAGTTGTCAAACAGTTGAAACTAATGAGGGACAGGTCAAAAGAAATGCCCAGAAAACACCTGCTGTGAGAGTTGATGATGGTTCAAGTTCAGATTGTAATAAATATAAACGGCGTCCAAAAAAGGATTCAAATCACCCATTGCATTCAGCTCAGGAACATCCACAAAAGGAAATTGAGAAAAGTAATTTTAAAAAAACTCGCATGCAGAATGTTTCTGATAGATCTGATGTTGCCAATGAGAAGAGAAAACACATCACAAGAAAAATTTCAGATCATACTGTCACTGATGTTTCAGAGCAGGGCCCAAGTGCTTCTTCAGAGAAAATGAAAGATTTGGCAGTGTCAAAGTCAAAGCAGTCTGATCTCGACAAAAGTCTTGGACAGCAAGCAGAACATAAACATGATAATGAGTCACGTAATGATCCTGATGCTGTCTTGCAGTTGCAGACTAGCTTGAAGAATGGTAAAGATGGAAGAGTTAGTGAGGACTTGAATGGTGCTGACAATTGTATCAGCAATGTGAACTCTAAGAACTTCCAGAGAAGAGCTTCACTGCCTGCTAATTTTAACGATCAAGATAATGAGTTACATAACACTCCAAGACTGCCCAGTTATATGGCTCCTACTGAATCTGCAAAAGCTAAGCTAAGAGGACAAGGCTCCCCAAGGTTTGCTAGTGATTTGGTAGACAAAAGTAGTATAATTAGGCGGCATTCACTTTCATCTTCGCTTAATTGCAAGTCAGGATCATTTTCTCCACGAGCAGAAAGATTGGTTGCCATGAGCAGCAAAGGAGTGATAAGGACTGACATATCTCTGTCATCTTCAAGGGATTGGACTGGTAAGAATTTAGGATTTTGTACCTTTTTTCTTTTCTTTTTTCATTTATTGATTGGTTAAACCTCTGGTTTTAGTTTTAATTATTTTTCCTATTGATTGTGAATTTGTTATAGACATGCTTTTGGAATACAATACAATGACATGCATAGACATAGACATTGATCTACAAAAATACATGCTCAATTTATATGCTCATAGTAGGTTTTGTAGTGGGGGAAATTCTGTCCTTTGTCATGCATGCTTATTACTAGTCTGTTTCAGGATTTAGGCAAGACTGCTAAAGTTCACTGGCTTGTTTGAAAAGGATAATTTTCCAAGTTAAAAGATTGTGTTTTGTGTGATTTATAATGAATAATGTAATGTGTATATTGATTTCCCACTCGACAGTGCTTGATTTTCAGTCTCATGTATTTGAAAACATGCAAGGTTCTTTTTTTTTTTTTTGTAATCTCTGTATGGTGTGGACTCCTTACAATAGTAATGAACTCTGCTTTAAGCTTTGCTGTTTTCATTTATCACTGTTTTATATGGATATTATCAATTTCAGATAAGTTGATCCAACCTCGGTGGAGAAGGTGATTTTCAGATCAAAGATACTTCAAGGAGGTAAAAACTAATAGAGTGAAAAATATGCTGACTTACATTACAGCCTTTCTTTACTCATCATTCTTATTTGTGGTTATAGGTTACATGAGAAGGATATATCGGGTAATCAGAGTCTGGTATATCAAATTTCTTTTATTTTCGGTACTAAGAGTGTTTTGGTGGGTATATATTTATGGATCTCAGCTTATGCACTGGTTTTTCTATGCTTTGTGATGTTGTATTGCTCAAACAATTGTTTCAAGGAATGTCATCTTCAAAATTTGAGAAAACTTTTCAGATCAAATTTATATTCTGTGATGTTACAAGTATGCTAGTTCTGTGATGGATGTAATGTTCTGGTATCAGAGGTAAAATCTTACTATGGGATAAGACCAAGCTCATGGCAGCAGAGTTTGATATCATACCTGAAGAATTGTCAGGAGGGCAGTGCGTTTCTTAAGGGCATCTACAAGAATTTCAAGTGACTTTGCATTACCTATTAACTAAGCATGGCGTAGCCATGCACGTGCTCTTAAAGATTTAGCAATAATCTTAACTTTTTTCATAATTATTAAAACCTGATTGGTTTGTGAAGAGTTGAAGTTTTTGGTACAAATTTAACAGGTTCAATTGGTTAGACTAATAAAAATAATTCACACTCAACAACATAATATTCATAAAAAAAAAAAATCCATGAAATGTGATTTCTTTTTTAAAAAAATATTGATGGTCTGTGATATCATTCGCCTAGTTTTAGATATACATCGATTTTCTTTTTTATTTAAATTGAGTTATGAGACTAAATTATAACTGGTTTGCAGTTCGATTGGCTGGTTTCATCTAGACAACACTTGGTCTTGAATTAACTAATAAGGGTATATTTGGCACTATGCAGAAAGTATTGGTAAAAGTCCTGGTACGGGTAGGTTCCTAGTCAACTGGATATCTTATTCCCAAGGTAGAAAGAATTGCCTGTATCTCGCTGCTACACTCCCATAATGGGACTGTAACGTATAGAAGCTCATCAGTAACAACCTAAAGGGGGGCCACCATTGTAGGGATTAGGGAGGCACATATTCTCTGCCATGATATCAAAGCAGTTCAAGTCTATAGCTTCCCCCTGGCTGCCCCTTACAGCTGAACGGTTTTTTGCAGTCCTAGTTGTAAAATTGAAAATATATTTGGATATGATGAAGTCCAGATAAAAGATAAAATTGTACTTGTAATGACAATGTATCTGAACTTCAAATATATTCAAATGTAATATTTTCTGCCTACTGAACAAGCAGATCTTCACATTTTCCGATAATTAAGCCACTGCAATTTCATTTAGTGATCCACAATGTCCTGGGAGCGAGCAGAGAAAAAACAACTGCCATAGGAAACATGGATTGGGTGACGAGTACGTCATTTGGTGCTAAGACTTTGGGCTTCAACTTTCCTGGTTCAACTGATGAGTTAACTTCAAATAAATAAATCAAGAGTACGTAAACATTGATTGTTCAAAAATATACTCAACATCACATTGATATTTTATTTATATTTTATTTATAGTAACTAAAAGCAATAGGTGAACTTTATTTTGATGCTGGAGCTTTGTAATTTTGTGTTCGTTTCATATTTTAATGGAACTTCAGTCTTTGTGAGACTTGGTGTCTTAACTATTGCTTTCTGAAACACAAATAGCCATATATGAGGCACCGAAGTTGGAATGCCTAAAGCAGTGAGTGCTTCGAGATGGTTCAATCGCACATGCTACATATTCATGTAGTATGTGTTCGTTTCGTATTTTAATGGAACTTCAATCTTTGCAAATAACTATTACTTATTATTATTAAGTGAGAAATTATTTTTACAGAGTGGTTAATAGTTGTAAATAAAGTTCTAAATGTTAAAGAGACAAAATGTTTGAAAGAAATTTACGAATGACTATTACTTATTATTGAGTAGTTAATTATTTCCATTAAATAGCTAACAATTGTGAATATAGTTCTAAATATAAAGATACAAGAAGTTTGGACGAAATTTGTGAATGACCATTGCCTGTTATTTAGTGGCTAATTGCACACACAAAATGACTAACAGTTATAAATAAAGTTATAAATGTAAAGATACATGAAATTTGAAAGAAACTTGTAAATGAATATTGCTTGTTATTGAGTGACTAGTTGTTCCATGTAGTGACTAATAGTTATAAATAAAGTTGGAAATGTAAATATATAAGAAGTTTAGAAACAAAAAAATAGTGAATGACTATTGCTTATTATTAAGTAGCTAATTGTTCCAAGAAGTAACTAACAATTATAAATAAAGTTCTAAATGAAAAAATTCAATAAGTTTAGAGGAAATTTACGAATAGTTATTATATGTTATTGAGTAACTAATTGTTCATACATAGTACTTAACAATTGTAAATAAAGTTCTAAATATAAAAGATAATGGGTTGTGTTGGGTGCAAGGAAGAAATCAGAGATTGGTGTCGACGTTGGCAAAGTCTTTTCCAACTAGGGCTTAGTTTTCGAGGGGTATTCTCGGTGCCCTAAATTTCTGGCAAAATGTGGTTGAGCTTGAAGGTGCAGGACTCTAAAGACGGTAATGCTAGTGTTGGCGATATCATTCCAGGCTAGGGCTCGTTTCCGGTCAATTGTGTCAGTGTCCTAGATTTCTAGCGAAATGCAGTTGTGCTTAAAGGTCTGGGATACTAAAGACGATAATGGATTTGAATTCAAAGAAGATGGTCTCGGCGATAGGGCCATCAAAACATGCCAAATTAGCCAGCCTAGCTTGTTTATCCTCAAAATTATTCGAGTCGCACTTCAATATTATTTACTTATTTAAATCAATTCATTTTTTGCCTGGTTTGTTTAGCCAACAGGTAAAATAAGTCAAAACCATTAATCTGCATGCTAGCCCATTAATATTTTCTTTTTTGCAATTTTTTTAATAAGAAAGCACAAGGCCTGCCAATACAATATAAATTTTGTTACTTTGAAGCTATGCTTCAATATAATATTTGAATGTATGTACTTGTTGCTAGTATGTGTTTTGTTATTTTGTTATGTTGATGCTTTGCTATTGCTTGTGTGTTTTGTTATTTTGTTATGCTGATGCTTTGCTGTTGCTAATGTATTGTTGAGTCGTTGACGCTATTATGGAGTGTAGAGAGATATATGAATTTGTCAATTTACTATTTTAGAAATTATATAATCTTGAAGATTATTGTTATGGACCATATTTTAATTTTATTAGAAGACCTATCTAAGTCTCTATATACTTGTAACTTACTTAAAAAATATTAGATAAGTTTATTTAATTAATTAAAGTTTTAAACATTTTTTTTTGCAAAAATCAACAACCTGTTTATGTCTATGGGCTAACCTTATACGAGTCGGGTTATGATTTTTCCAACACATTTAAATTAACTCATTTTTTACCCAACCTGTGTAAGCTTGACCCATTACAGGCCAACCTTAAATGGATAGGGCCAACTCGTTAATAAATGGATTGGGCCAACCTGTTTAACAGCCCTACTCGATGGTAGAGTTATAAAACATAAATAAACATAAAAAAAAAAGAAAACCTAATGCACAATAAAAAAAATTTCATTAAGAGTATTTTTATCTATCAAGTAAAATTTATTGATCATTCTCTCTAAATAAATTGTGTCATTCTTTTTAATAATTTGAACTTTTTATTACAAGCCATACTTAAAATTAATTATCCCTAAATTATAAAACAACAATAAAAGTTGTTGACTTTGGCCAATTTTCTTGTCCTTCTCTATGTTCCATAGAGCCCACTTTCTCGTCCAGGTACAGTATCTACAACAGCTAGAACTAATTGAAGACGTCACTTGGTACATTAATATGTGAAGCTTTGGTCATAGTACCAAGCAAAAAGGGCAATATTGGCATCTGGTTTTCCCTAGAGTTCCCCTAACCACTTCATTAAGGATTCCATTTTCATCAGGCTCTTTCTCCCTATTGAAGTGTTTGGAGGAACTCCCGGAATCACTGGTGAAGAAGGTTGGGAACGGTCATATTGCAGCCCATGTAAATAGCTAGACTCATTCTTGTTTCTTTTTCTTCTGTTGATTATGTTGTGAAGCTGAGAATTAAGGTTAGTTTTAGAGCCTGCACTATAAAATGATTAATCTTAGATGAACTCATTTGCTTATGCTGTAATATATTTTTGCAAATCAAATCATAGTTTCTTTTTCTTTCCTTCTGGTTTACACTGTTTCCATGTTTTAAGAAATCTCGCTAGTTTTGACCAAGAAGAATTAGTCAGGATAGGCTCTGCATATGTGTTTCAATTTGGTTGCTTTGTTAACCAAGTAATCCACTTAATGGTTTTAAATAAATAAATAAATAAAATTAGGGTGAATAAAAATGAGAATATTGAAAGTAATTCCCCCCTCTTGTTTTATATAAATAAGGAGAATAAAAATAAAGAGAAAATTTTCCCATAACCTTTTTAAAAATGATATTTTGAGAAGGATAACTGTAATTTAATTTGGAAATGCTATTGCCTTGAGTTCTAATTTTCTCTTCATTATATCTGTTTTTGGAGGCACTTATTTTGGTGAGATAAACGCAACACTATTCTTTTCAATTGCATGCCTCTCATATATATATTTTTTTTAAATTCTTAAATTCTCAGAGAAAGTAATATCACTTTTACTCCTAAATCCGAATGTTCATTCCTCTCGCCTTCTCTGAACAAACTCTTTGACTGCTATGAAACAAATAGCAGATGAAAAGAAGCTTCACTATATTTCGGGACAGATACGCTGGGGACATAATCATTTGGTTGTCATAGGTTAAGAACTCTGTTAATAAAAGAAAAAATGATCACCATGTAAGTGTGAGAAAACACAACTTTTCTATAACATTCAATCAAAGTACATAGTTCATGAGAGGCAAGGCAAGGAAGAAAATAAGGATTTAAAAAAAATAGAGGAGTATAAATGGAGAGGGATCGGAAATGTCTTGAAGTTTACTTATTGGTGCTTGGTAGAGAGGATGAAGAATGGGATGATTGAAAATTATTGTGTTTACACTCTTGGTATTGCATTTCATCTCAAATTTGTAAGGGGAATGTTTGCAAAGGATGAAATGCAAATGGTGGCCACTTCCCTTTCATTCGTTACTCTTTATTGTGTCATATCAAACAAGCATAATGATTCACTTTTGATTTTGAACCCTCGCTTACTTTCTCTCCTTCCATTAATTTTGTCTCTACCAAGATAAGAGATAATGCAAATTCAAGGTATATATGTTGGTATGAAAGGAAGGTTTGAACAATCTTACAGCTACATGCAATATGCATATATTACAATAGCAGATTTGGTCAAGTAGAATTGTGACTACATGGATCGAAGAACAGCATCTTAATTTTTAGATAGTATTAATGAATTAACGATCATATGGTTCTTAGAATGCTATATAATGGACAGAAATGCTTCCAGTAAATACATAGGAGCATTGCAAGAGAGTGACATGTTGGAAATTCAAGTATGAATGGAGAAGTCTTATATTAGTAAGGAATGGATTAAGTGAGTATCATATAAGTTAAAAGACCCATAAACTTAATACCATAAGGCTTTGAGTTAAGATTCAAGCCTACTGTTGTGGTTTCTTGCTAAACTCATTAATGAAGATCTCTTTGGCTCCTCCTAATCTAACAACTGAGTATAGCTAAAAGGTGAAATCTAAAACTGAAAGACATGATGAGTATGACTTAGTTTTTGAGTTGTGGACAAACAAAAAGTAGATAAGTGTATATATCTCAAGGTCAGTGGGAGCAGGTTTATTATTTTAGTCCTTTATGTAGGTGATATTTTACTTGTTGCCAATTACTTGAGCCTATTGTTTGACACCAAGCAAATGTTGACTTAAGTCTTTGACACGAAAGATCTTGGAGATGGATAATTTGTCTTGGGTATTGAAATTAATAGGAATAGAGCTCATGGTTTATTAGGATTATCATAGAAATCCAATATTGAGAGAGTTTTTAAGAAGTTTAACATGAAAGATGGCAAGCCTGAGGATGTTCCTATCACTAAAGGTGACAATATTAGTAAGAGCTAGTGGCCATTGAATGAAATTGAAAGGGAGTTGATAAAGAAAATTCCTTATGCAAGTGTTGTAGGGAGTTTGATGTTTGTCTAGGTTTGCATTAGGCTTGACTTGGCCTTTTCTATCAGTGTTCTTGGGAGATATCTCTCCAATCCTAATCACTAGGTTATTGCCAAGGGAGTAGTGAGATACTTACAAAAGACAAAATACTACATGCTTGTATATATGAGAGTGAATAACCTGGAGGTGGTTGATTATATAGACTCTAATTTTGGAGGGTGCTTGGTGACATGAAATCCACTTCAGGTTACATCTTGATGTAGGCTTGTGGTGCCACATCCTTATAAGAGTGTTAAGCAGATCCATTAATTAAGGAGCTTAAATCCATAGTTTTCAAGGGGCATGTTGAAAACATAACGTGGCGTTTAGTACACGGATTATTTTTTCATTCATGAGAATCTTTACATGGGAATGTTGGATTCCCATGTTTGGTACAAGTTTTGAAAAAACATTCCTATCCAAGAATGATTCCCGGGAATGATTTTTGCTCAATATTCCCACACTTTCATTCCCATGGGGGGAGGTGAGTTTGCAACATTCCCATGGTATGGGAATATTTTTATCATGTGAAATGTCCAAAATATCTATCTTTTTATCATCATGCCATCAACCAACCATCTCCACGTCATTGTTGGCAATCGCCATCCACCCCCACTGACTACCGTCCGTGGCGGCTAGTTACCAAAATCCGGCCACCATCGTCGCCGCCGGCAATTGATAGTGTCGGCGACTTGGACCACCCTGCCGGTCACTGAAATTCGATTACCCTTGTCGCTGCTAGCAATTGACAGTGACCTCAACTGTCACGTCAGTCACTGGAATCCGACCACCTATGCTACCGCCTGCAGTTGACGACTAGTCATTGGAATCATGTTACCCTTGTCGGACGATGGCCGGCGACTTCAGCCTGTCACCAACTACCGGAATCCGGCCACCCGCCGTAGTCGGTAATTGACAGTCACTGACTTAGACCACCACTGGCCCGCCAGCAGTTGGAATCATTCTCAGGAATGTTTTTGGTTAACTAAACATAGTAATAATCATTCCTAGGAATACCATTCATGGGAATATCATTCTTGAGAATGTTATTCCTGGGAATGTTTTTTTAAAACTTGAACCAAATGCCCCGTAAGTGTTTTGATTTCTTTTGATGTGCTTAGTTAGTGAAAGTGTTTAATATTTATTTACAACACTTGTTTATTTGGTCACAGACTCCTGTCGATTTAGGGCATGGTTAGATATTATAATATATTTTGTGATCACA
Source organism: Styphnolobium japonicum (assembly GCA_023212625.1). NCBI lineage: Eukaryota > Viridiplantae > Streptophyta > Magnoliopsida > Fabales > Fabaceae > Styphnolobium > Styphnolobium japonicum. The sequence goes on from JALBWW010000011.1 coordinate 28,460,804, forward strand.
TTTTGCACACTATTGTTATATAAGTTGTACATTTGCTTGTCCTATTTGGTACACATGTTATTTAATATATGCACATATGATTTTATGGTTTGTGCAACTTTTTTTTGTGATATGCTGGCATGCATTAGATGTCATACAATGATTTATTTTGCCTAGTGAGACATGATAGAGTTTCCTTTCTCAGTTGAGCATGCAAGTTTTCTTGCTCAGTTCGACCATGCTGGTTTTCTTGATTAGTTTGAGCATGCTTGTGATTCTTACTTGTTGGAGCATGACAATATTTCTTACTTATGAGAAGCATGACAGTGATTTCTCTCGCTCGTGTAGAGCAAACTGGTAGAAGAGAAATCTCATAGGACCGACATTGAAAATAATATAATTTTGATCACAAGTTTGATTCTATTTTCACATGTAACATTAGCGATTTTTATATCTATATATTGTTAATGATGTTTGTGATCATAGAAGGTCTTACATTAATAAAGGGTGCAATTACTGCTATGATTCAACATTGTTGATTGTTGATTGTTGATTGTACTAGGCTGGGTCAAGTCCTAGGTGTTATTCCAAGAATTGATGCTTTTAAAATTGTGGCCACATTACAAAATTAGTTTTCAAGCAGAGAGTTATTTTGAAAACAAATTGATTTTTTAAAATATCTGTTTTTCAGTTAGTGTTGCCCAAGTGAGAAAATTTTTGAATATTTTTTTTATTATGGGCTACCACTAACTGATATTAGTTTATGTTTTAATAAAATGAGTAGATGGTCGATCAATATGGATGACAATATGAGGCGTTAAGTTAGTAATCAATTGTTTTAGACATCTTTCACCTTGTTGGGCCAATGTGTTAGGCATCTGTTAATTAGTGTAAGCCTATCATTTAGACTTGTAATGGGAGGGTTTGACTAGATTTGAGACTTCATGTCTTTTTATATAAGCTAGGTCTCCTTTTCTATCTAAACATAAAATTGTGTTTTTTCCATTAAGAGTCACATTAAGACTTAGAAAATAGAAGAAGAATTAGTCCCTTCCCAATTTCTTGGTAATCATCATGATTATCAAATGTATACATTCTACCTTGTTAATTAAAAAAATTCTAAATTTATATATGTCTTTTAGTTTAATCTTACATGACATTGATAAGCATTGGCTATACATGAATACATATTGAGTACACTTGGATAACTTTATTTTTTTAAAATCTGGTATTGGGTACATTTAGAGACCACTTAATTGTCGAAAAATTCTTTGAATGAGTACCTTAGAAATAATTCTTTGGGTGGACTCTGCTTGCCTTTTGAGATCTCAGACATGTATGTCACTGACGTCTTGACCGGTAGTGTGTGCACGAAAGTAAGTATTAGAGCAGTCTTATATGTTTGAGGCAAAATCGCAATCGGCATACATAATATATAAGCAAGAAAGGGCCAAGCTCTATTGTATGGATGGTCATTCCTTCTCTGAAGTCGTCTTCTAGCAACAGTCATTTTTGCACATCTGTGGAGTCTGGTTGAAGTCTAACTTGCTCTCGTTGTGTTTGCAACGGTGGTACAGATTCTTCTCGAACTATGTTTGAGAATGTGTGAATTTGAAGCTGGGAGGTGTGATAACAACAAGGTATGCATGGTGCATGGAGAATCAAGAGTTCAAGACTAAACAGAAAATCGCAGTTCATACAAAGAAAAGCAAACAAAGCTGGTGGCCGGAAATCAGTGGGCAAAGAAATATTCTATTTACAGCCAATCAACTCATTCAACACTTACTCATGAACAAAACACTTGTTTTGCCATATTATTAAACAACCCCAGTCGTTTTCATTCTTTTCATTTTCATATTCGATAAGAACACTTGACTTAAGGAAAATATTTAAACAACATAAAATATAGCCAAGAAAATTTAAAACGTAAGTTTCCTCATTCAACTTGGACTAAAAACATTAGAAATCCGTCTTCTTCGTTCAGTTTAGCTGTTCATATATATATATATATATATATATATATGCACTCGATCTTAAACAGGTCAATTAGAGATCAAGCATCTCCAATGTCCATAAGCACCTGATTCTTCCTAATCATGATGGTCAGGAAGGGAGTAAAGTATCATAAGTTTGAAAATTTGAGATTATAGGGGCTTAAAGTTTAACAATTCTGGTATTACTCTGCCTCAACCTAAAAAAGTGTGGTTCTATATTACCACCTGCAATAGTAATTGAGAAGCTCTTTTGTGTGTATATACCAGATTCTGTCAATGAGCTACGATAACGATGAGAAAGCTGCATGTGCACAGATACAAAGTCATCTTAACTAATCTTAAATATTTGGCTAAAATGAAAGAACTTTCTCCAACTATAAGTCAAGTTTAAAAAACTTGTTTTCAAATTTACCAACTCGACTCCCTAAACTAAAAAAATAGTGTATAATAACCCTTTTGTTAACTTATCATCTAAATAATTGATGAAAATGTAGTCATATGTTGATTTTTTCACTAATTTTACCTTAAATCATTAATGTTTATTTTTGAAATTATCTCTAGGCCTCTTTTTCTAGGCATTCATTAACATCATTACTATTTGAAATTTTCACGAACCGCTCAAACGGTGGTGTAGAGTTAGTGAATGCCCAAAAAAGATGCTAGAGATGATTTGAGGAATTAATATTAATGATTTAAAGAAAAATTAGTGGAAAAAATCAACACATGACTACTTTTCTATCAATTATTTAAATGATAGGTTAACAAAATGGTTATTATACATTGTTTTGTTAGTTTAGGAAGTCGAGTTGGTGAGTTTGAAAACACAGAGAGATTTTCTGAACTTGACCCATAATTGAAGGGGTTTTTTTTTGCATTTTAGCCTAAATATTTTTGTTCTAAAGACAGCCATATTAATTAATTAATTATTTCTTTTTTCAACGTCTAGATAAACTGTTATTTAATTTCTTGGGACATTGCTGATTGCACATACCTGGGGAAGATTACGATGGAAAGTAACACGATCCATTAGAAGAGAAGTGCTCAAGAGTCATACATATAAGTATATAACATATTGACGTATCTTAGTAAAAGAACATTAGAAGAGAAGTGCTCGTCTCCCGTTTGTAGAAAATGGTACACCTTTGAAGCATCATCACCTTCCAGATAAACTTTGACGTACGTAGAGACAAATGTCAGGTGGCACCCGGAGTTCCCCCAAACACTTCAGTGGTGCTTTATATATAGAATTACTCCATTTGTGAGCTCTGAAGCAAACCCAATGAAGTGATAAGAAGAACTCTAGGGGACAACTGACCTTCAACATTTGTCAACCTTTTTGTGCTTCAATGACATCCAGTGTCGCTGGAGGAAGACCACTAGAGCTGAAAGTAACGAAGTTGACATGTATTGCTGAATGTAGACAAAGTGTTGGGTAAGATGAAGGCTGAAGAATAATATACTGAGGTGAGTGGTGGAAAGCTCTCCACCCACTCTATCATCCCTGAGGCCTATGTAACAAAGTTTAGAAGGTAGTTGTTTCAAGTTTCATGCTAAATGCACTGGTTTTGAAATTTGGTTCACATATTAGAATATTGGATGCGTAATTGAAATCTGATTTGAATGATGTTCACTCCATTAGAAGAATTCTTTTATGGCAATATTTATGGAGCAAAAAGTGTATATATATATATATATATATATATATATATATATATATTGTCACAAACGAATTTATCATAAAAAGATTTATACTAAAAAATGATGCCACAAATAATTGAGTTGCCATATAAATACGAGTTTAAATTTGATTCACCATCAGTGTTAAAAAATTTATACTATCATTCAATAATGTGTTAGCACATCATTAAAGAAATTAGATTAATTAGTAGTAATTATGATAATCAAACTTCTTTAATGATTTATCATGATTAAATGACATAACAATAGATCAAAATTATATCCAATATAGAATTAGTTTTCTATAAAAATAAATGAGTTTAATTTTAATTCATTTTCAGTATAAAATATTTTATAGTATCACTCAATCATGTATTAACAAATTATTTTAAAATTTTTGACCTTTTAGATAATTATTATTATAGAGTCAAACTTTTTTAATGATGCGACAATACATGAGTAATAATGTTAAAACTTTTACAAATTAAATATAGCAGATATTAGATATCACTGTCTCATAACTAATTGGCAAATATACTTCTAGCAAGTAGCAACATAAATCTTTTGGTGCTTGCTAAAATCTAGATGGTTCTTGCTTGGCATCGATTCCGAAAGGCTAGGACCAAAAGCTCCATAGAAGATATAAAGTGAAAAAGAAAAAGAAAATCAATAGAAATAAAAAGAAAGAGGAAACAGCAGAGGTAGCATATATTGTATAGCATTTTGCGGCTTCGTAGTGAGCATTCTAAACTAAGCCCATTGTATCGTCTAGGTCCTTGCTTGAATGTGGTTCACGTTCTGAAGACTTTCTGTTTTCAAGCTATTTGTAAAGTTAGAGGCAACTTTGTTTTTGTTTTTTCTTAAAGGCTACGAGGTGTCTCTACATACAAAAATCACTAATCTTTGCTTGGGGGTTGGCTTGTCACTGGCCACAAGTTATTTCTAATTTCTAATGATATTCTAATTCCTCCATGTAAAGTCCGTCTATATATACCTATCGACTCAAAGAGGCATGCGCCACAACATTAAACAATAAATAAAACAACTCATTTATGCTCACACCAGATGTAAAGACAGATTCCCAATATTAGCTTTGTGGTTGCGGATATAGATCATAGAAAGTAATTATAACATGGCATTCACACTTCACAGTTCTGTTTATAAGTCAATGGTTAGATCATAATCATTTGTGTTCTCCTTCATCTTTATAAGAAAAGAGCAGCAAGGTTCCTGATTTCTACCGTAATGTACTTCCTTACTTTCCCAGACATGCATATGGATAGTCAATACTTGCACCTTTTTTTTTTTTTTTTAATCAAAAGTATTTGTGCCTTTTAGCTGGAAGCAGGAAACATTTTTTGAGATACTTTTGGTGTTCTTCCGCTAAGGCAAAAAGGTTTATCCTTGTCATTATATTATATAGACGAAATAATGGTCAATAATGAAATTGGCGGGAGATTTCAGTGGTATAGTGACATTGGATGGTTTATCCGTCTGAATTATATAAATTATATAACAATTACTTCATTATATTTTATCTGAAGTTCGTGAACTATATAAATAAAATAATTATTAATTATTAATTTTCATATAAAATTAGTCTGAAATAAATAAATAAAGTCGTAAATATTTCACTTTGCGAGATACCCGTTTGAAACATTTTTTTTATTCCGTTTGAATTTTGTCTCAAATAATTTTCGGACAGAATTTTTTTTACGACAAGGGGTTTTACAGACAAAAATTAATCCGTATGAAATATGTCGGAAATTAATATTTCCATCTAAAATCCGTCTGCAATCTGTTTGAAATTCGTCTAAAATTCAGTTTAAAAGCATGATTTTTCTTGTAGTGTTTAGTCTCTTATATTCTTAACATTTAATAATATAAATGAGGGTACATTCAAGAAAATAATAAGTTGCTCTTATAAGTAACCTCTGATTGGGAGAACTACTTGATTAAGAACCAACAGAGATGCAGAAAAGAAATATCACTTTGAGATATCTCATTTATTGTGTTTGGAATTATTAAAATAAGAAATTGGTTTAATTTAATTTATAAATTAATTTTTATATTTAGAATTCATTATAAAAATTAGGATTTGAATTGATTTGTAAATCAATTCTCATATTTGAAACACCTTAAAGATAAATGAAATTTATTTTGTTTTAATAATTTTACTTAATTTATTACCCTTACTTAAAATAGGTAAAATAAATAAACTAATGAGGGCAAAGTTGTTAATTAAAATAATTAACACTAAAATTAAACCAAACCCACTTAAATTCAATTAAATTTGAATGAATTTCTACATACATATAACTTAAATAAATAAAATAAAATAAAATAAAATAAATTCTTATTTTATAACTTTTCAAATAAATAATTTTATTTATAAATTAAATTAATTTCTAAAATATATTATTCCAAACATACTCGTGCTCAGACCATGGATAATCCTATCCATCATGAACAGCCCATCACATGGTCCACAAAATAAGAATCCACTTGTCAGTTTAAATGTATCACAATACAACCTTATGGCCAAGTAACAAAAATTGATCACCTTAATGGGTTTAGCACTCCATATTAATTTGAAAGTCCAATAGAAAAATTAGAGAGTGGGTCTAGTTAAAGTTTATGCGAGTCTTATGAAACTTAGATGCTGTCATATATGCCATTGTACAAGGTGATGTGTATTTGTAGGTGTGAAAATAACATAACTTCATTGCATATGTGCAATACTGTAGCTAGGATGGAATTCTCTTATTAGATAATTGTGCTCGCACCAGAAGATATATAAGGATTGATTACCAAATATAGTGACGTCAAGTGCTGTATAAGAGCATATATATTAGCTTAGTACTTCTCTTATTTTAGCTGGTAACAGAGTGTAGTCGTCAAAGTCCTAATGGGTAGGTGAATTTCTTGGAAATGTAGGTAGGTATACTAAATTACAAAGGTATAACCAGAACATTTCAGAGAAACACTCAAATTAGAGCAAGGGCCAAGGAGGGTGCAAGGAATTTGTCGTATTCTATGTAATGCCCTTCCTTTTGCAGTTTATTAACATTATTGATATTTAGGGTGGTTTTGTGCTTTTGGGGGTCGTTATGATTGATTATCCAAAACCCTCTCAAATTGCCTGGGATTATTGTCACACCCCAAATTCACCTGGACTGGTGCAATCTGAGCAAGACCAAACTACAAGCCCCAAATGAGTTGTCTTAGTGTTTATTCACTTGTTTATCGTATATTCGTTCATTAGCTTATTGTATCACAGTTATATCTAGGAAATCCGTACGTTGGGGTTGAGTTCAGCAAAGTGGTGAAGGCCAGTAGTAATTTATAATTCATGAAGGTTTTCAGAAACTTCATGAAAAACTAAAACAAGGACAGAAGCTACTTGCTCAAACCCATTTAGCTAGGACTACAATAAAAGAGTGATACATTAAAAAGTGGGGAGGTTAAAAGATATCATCTAGTTGTCAACTTGACTCTCTTCTCTACGTTAAAATTGAGGGCTAAATGACAAAATGGAAAAAATGTAATGAGAACGAAAGGGGGTCCAGATCCATTTACAAGCATGAGCGATTATATCGAGTCTCAAAGAAACAGAACATGGCACATATTAATTATGCTTCAAATGATAAATGTGTGAGCAGGAAAATATTCAATTTATGCTTTATTGTCCAGATAGAACCTCCCCACACACTCTTAGATTTTGACATATATATAAGGTCATCATTTAAAACAAATTAAGAAATAGAATTACCTGGTGATTAATATTCATTAATTTATATTAAATAACATGAGGACTATATGCCGGCAATATGGGGATGATTCCTATTATATATTCTATATTCAATTGTAACATATCCTAAGATATCTTGCTTGATTGTATGTTTATCACGTTCCAAATGAAGACAATCGTACACTTTGGAAGTACCACTCCCCCTTTCAGCTTTTGGCCTATATAATACCCATCTCTCGTTGTTGTCCAGCCCCTTCTGGCTTCGGCCACTACTTTCTCAAATTTTGAGAAACGAGCAGAAAATGATGGAGAATCACCAACAGAAGAAACAAAGGGTGGTGAAAAGTAATCAAGATCATATCAGCAAACTTCCCAATAGCATATTGAGCACCATTTTATCTTCACTCAATATCAGAGAAGCTGTCAGGACCAGCGTTATCTCGACCAGATGGAGGTACCTTTGGACTACTCCGACCAACCTCATTTTGGATGCAGACAACATACTAGTGGGAGAAGATTACTCCGTTACAAATATTTGCCACCTAAGCGACCCGCTAAGGTACATAATCAAAATGAAGAGAACTTATGCCTTCATAGATGATGTCAACCACTTCTTGTCACGTCTGAGTGAAGTCCATAAGATTGAAAAGTTAAAGGTTTGCTTCACATTTCGCCATAACAGGTATGGCTATAATGATCTTGGCAACTGGATTAGTTTCGCTATTAATAGAAATGTTGAAGAGATTGACCTTTGTTTGTTGGAAGATAATCAGCTCAGTGCTCCAAATGATGGTGCATTCTATGTTTTCCCATGTGATCTTGTTGGCAATGGGGGTGCAAGTGACTTCAAGTCATTTTTGAAGTGCCTGCGCTTAGCACATTGTGTGCTTGCCCCCCACAAGTGCTATTTCTCTGGTTTCAGTACACTCACAACTCTGGATCTCATGAAAGTAGATTTGATATCTGGGGAGCACATTCAGATTTTGTTGGCTAGTTGTCACAACCTAGAATGGTTGAGCTTCTCCGAATGTTACAATATGGATTACCTGAAAATAGAGCATCCTTTTTGCCAGCAGTTGAAGTACCTGAATGTGAATCTTTGTCGCCAACTAAAGGCAATTGAGCTCAAGAGGACCAATCTGGAGACCTTGGAATACAAGGGATGCATAATTGAATTCTTGTTTTCTGATGCCCCAAGACTTAAAACTGTCTTCAGTCATGTGAGTGATTCGACAGCTTGTAATAACAACATTTGGCCTGTTTTCAGGCTTCCCATTGATTTTCCCCAGCTAGAAACTTTGTTATTGGAGTGCAGCTGTTACATGGTATGTGGATTTCAATACTTGGTAGTACCTTATAGTTTTTACACACTTTGACTCAGTTTGGTAACCCCTTAAAATTAGGGGTGAAATTTTCAATAATGAATTTTTCTTATAAAATTGGTCCCTAAATTTTTTACCTCTATTTTAAAGGGGACCCAAACTGACCCTTTGAATATAAATTTTTACAAATGCTTTACTTATTTTTCTTTTGGGGGTTTCTGTTTTTCAGGCTGGGGTCATGACAAACAGGTTGCCCACATTTCCTAACCTTAAGCATCTAATAGTTATAAAAGTAGGCATATTTCGACAGGACCTCTCGTGGATAGCGACTGTTTTGAAGGCATGTCCAACACTCAGAATATTAGAGCTGCATGTAAGATTCTCATTTTACATTATTTTAAAACATATACTGGGTGTGAGTGTGTGTATCACGCCAATTGCTTAACTACACAACTAAATATGATCCTTGGATTTACCAATGTATAAATACTTCTTGGGCAACTTGAAGAGGCCAGTACTGTTTTGCATAAATATCCAGGAATTTTGGCATTTTCAATACACGTAGGTAACTAACTTGAACAACATCAATAGGCTATTCTGAAATACTAACTAGTTTCCACTGGCTTATATATTATATCCAAAATTGTGTAACATGCATTGAAGAACCGTCTGAATGTAATTGGCGCAATTTATTCAAGAACGCAGTTCATCTGTAATCTTATACTGGAAGTCACTTTTCTCTCAGCATATGACACACATGGTACTTTTAGAGGGATATCTTCGTGAACACCTTCAAAATCAGCTGTAGAGGTTAAAACCTTCTTCAACTGAAACAAGGAAATTGGAAAAGGTCATCTCAGAAATTTATTAATTTTAGTTTATAATTATAATAATATCACTCTTTATTGCAGCTAAGGACCTATCTTTATATTGATGAAGAGTTAAGGAAAACGCCTCCCAGATGCCCACATAATCATCTCAAGGAAGTAACAATAACCGGCATTAGTGTTCACTCAAGTGTGATTGAAATTGCAATTTATCTTCTAAAGAATGCAAGTGCACTTGAGAAGATGACAATAGACCCACGTCCAAGAATTTACCTTGGGAACGGTAAATGGGGTCTTTCAGATTCTTGTAAGAGTTGGAGCAGGGTTGGGAGGCAGAAGGTTTATAAGCATCTAATGCAAGAAGTTTGTCCACCAGTGGAATTGTTGATCTTGTAAACAAAAGTGATGCAGGAGACTTGTTTAACACATTGCAAAATCTCATCAAGCAATAGGCAGATAATGGAATCAGACAGGGCAGAATGTGGAGAGAAACTGAAGGCAGTATAGCTAGCTAATATGGAAAATAACTAATATGTAAACTTTTGTGGTTCGCTATTGTGCAATAATCACTTGTGAAATGTAAAATGACACTGCAGAACCCCGGAGTTCAGTTGAACAACGGGAGTTCCCCCAAACACTTCAATGAAATGAATATGGTTCCATCTTGGTTTTCAATTTACAAATAGCCATGTTGGGAATGAAATGAATTTTGTTTATTCTTGCTATTCAGTGTTGGTTGAAGCCCGAAGTTCCCCCAAACACTTCAGTGATAAGGACTATTCTTTCTGATGGGTATTAGACCAGCCCCATGTGTGAAGTGTTCAGAGGAACTCCAAGAAATAGCCAACAAATAATCACTAGTCATGCATGACTAGTAGTCTTGGCTGGGCAATGCACAGATAGTATTCAATTTATAGTGGAGAAACATGTTCAGAGAACAAAATAAAGGTGAATTTATGTGGGCATGGAGAAATCTAAGTAAATGAAGTTTGTATCTACCACTGAACCTGGTCAGGATGTTTGCTAAGAAGGAGACTGAAGAGAGACCCTTATTGCATTGAATGACATGCATAGAATGACATGCATAGTGGGTTTTTTTTTTTTTTGCTGGAAAAGTGATTCAAACCATCAAAAGCTAACATAATTAAGATCCGTTTTCTATCCCTTTCAGTGAGTTTTATAGGGGCATTATTTTGGTACCTATTTTTTTAGTGGTATAGTTGTCAATTATTTATTAATTATTGATTATATTTAATAAATTTTTAAACATTTATTATAAAACTAATGATTAATACCAAATTCATAAGTGTACATGACAACTCACTTTTCATTGTCATGAATTTTATAACTCAAACACAAATGTAAGAAAGAAGTCATGTGTAGCTAGAAAAAAGACAACTAATGTAAACTACACTCTTCTCCCTCTAGATATATTCCAGCTGAGACTTTTCTCTTTGGGAGAATAATAAGCAAGTACTCATAAGTTTAACTTTTTTCACGGGATGAACTAAGCCATTACAAAATGTGATTATTTGGTTTAAAAGATCAAATTTTAAACAGAATTATGATACTATATGATTATTTAATCTTTACAAGTAAAAAATTTGGGTTGTAGGTATTCAATTCCAACTCTCCTTTCACCTTTCTGATTTCAAAATGATAAATAGTAGTAGTCAACAAAGCATATTTAAATTAGTCCCAAAACAAAACATATATTTAATTGATTCAATTGCAAAAGTGAAATTGTTCCTCTAAACAAGAACATCAGAAAGAGAAAGAAAATCAGAACTGGCCATATTATTTATCTATTTGCAAATTTGTAGGATACCTGAGCAGTCTCCTTTAATATTTTTTTTTAAAAAAATCCTTCTCAAACAGAGAAAAAGGAGGTGGCTCTTAAATAAAATTGGGAGCCATTATAATTTGTCAAAAAGCTGGTAGCAATTTTATAGGGAATTAGTGCTTGTTGTCCTTTTTTTCTACTAATTATATCATATAAACCTTTCAACTAATTATATAAGTGATTTTGTAGCTTTTAGTTCAACTTTCGTATCACACATATGATATCATATCATTTTCCCGTTCATCTTGATAGGAACAACTGATCAGCAGAACAAACTAAGTTCGTCGGTACTTATTATGCTGATTAGTGAATATTTAAAGGAAATAATTTTAATATTAGAAATCATTATTACAATCTAAATTATCTTTATTTAAAATTTTACTCTTCTTAGCTACCTAAACTAAATTTAAATATCTATATTTACCAAAAAAAAAAATCACACACACACACACACACATATATATATATATATACTGAGCTGTACTAATATAAAATGTCAGAATAGAGTAAGAGCTTTTGTTGATGCCTTGTAAATTGCCGAAAACAAGAAAATAGTTAAAGGTCAGAGATAGCTGTCTAACTGGCTTCTGTTCTGCCTAGCCAAAAAGCATTCTAGCTGCATCTGCATCGCATTGAAGACCCATTTTGTGACTTCAAAGTTGAGTTCACACACTTTCACGTACTAGATTCCTTTTATCACTTGTCTGCATGTACCAGAAAAGCTGAAAAGGATAACTTTAAAAGAAGGACGGTAGGGAAAACATAGCAGAATGGCATGTGGCCACTCGATATCGGCTGTCCTTACAATATTCTTATCCTTGATCAATTCCCTTCCCTAAGGTCCAACGTTGCGTCCAGGTTCACTTGCTTGCATCTTTGCCATTCCACTCCCACGAACAAAGCGACATTTGCAGCTCAGTGCAAAGAGCAGAACCCATTATAAATAGTGGGGTTACCCACACCATCACCATGCATGACATACCACATCAGGTGTCACCTAGTGTTCCCTCGAACACTTCAACGAAGAGAGCCTTTCCAACTATCCTCTCTGAAGTGTTTGGGGGAACCCCTGGTAGCATTTGATAATAATTGATGGGCGGCATAACAAAGCATGGCTAATTTCCATTTTGTTGCAGTGATCTTCATTTTGTTCTCATCGTCTATGTACACCGTTTATGAAAGAGGGTAATTGCAGGTTTCCTCCTTCTAAGATTTGACGGCTCGTTTAGTCGCATAGACCTGTTCAAGGTATGTTTGTTTTAGATTTTTCGGATCTTAAATGCTCATTTACACGTATCACGACGAGTGTTTATTAAAAGGAAATTTTATTTCCTTCTTGCCAATGTATGTTTGCATAAATGTTGAACAAAGATGCACTAATTTTTTTGAATTCTGAGATTACACATTGCTTATCGATACGTTGAATTTAAATTTAAGTCATAATTAATACGAACGAAGAATTCAATGCCAATAACCATTGATCCTACCCCTCCCTCTTTGACACTGACACCACCACTCGTATATCTCAAAGCCTTCATTTTATGTCATTTAATGATATTTTGATTATTTTACACATATTCTTCAACTATTTTCGACACCCAAGACACATTAGTATGATTATGATCTCTCTCTCTCTCTCGCTCTCTCTCTCTCTCTCTCTCTCTCTCTCTCTCTCTCTCTCTCTCCTGTGACACCGCGGGCAACCACCACCACGGACCTTTATTTCTCAGTCAATTCTTTTTTATCCAACCATTCCCCCCCCCCCCCCCCAAGTTGAGTTCTTTCACCGTGGTTGTTGGGGAAGCTCTCCAATCACCACTTGCAGCATTACCCAAGTTTTTTTCCAGTTAATTTAAGATTTATTAATGTAGAAATTGTGTAAAATTAGTTAAAATTGTTTGACAGGTAATAAAAATTATACTTGTTGTAAGGAACATATTTAATCTAAATTGTATGACTTTACAAAATTGTTGATATAGTTATAATTAAATAAATGATAATGATTAGATATTTGAGTTAAAAATTTCAAATTTATGGATGTAAAAATTAGGAAAAAATTGATTATTTTCAAGTTATTTATTGTTCAGATAATTACTAATTAGGAATAAGTGTAATATTCAAATATTTTTACCTAAATATCTTAACATCATTTAAGTAAATGTGACACATAACATCAAGTTTATTGACATAACAAGCAAAATTGAGCCCAAAGGATTTATCATTTCTTACTAAGTATTGTGTTTACATTGGGTCTATTTGAACCATGGAAATAGAATTATAGTTTAAAATTTTAATTTTATTTATATTAAAACTAAAATTGATAAGAATTTTAATTCTTATATTAAAACAATTAAAAATTGAGGCTTTAAAATTATAATTTAAACTGAACAAAAATTTTATTATTTGAATAATTTATTAAGAATTATAAAAATATAATAAATTAAATTAAATTAAGAAGTAATAATTTAAAATTATAAAAAAAATTCTTGATTATAGTAGTCACAATTGATACCAAACCAAAAGAAGTTATTGACGACAGTGAATAAAGGATGTTAGTGGTGAATGTAATTGTAGGACGTCAATGTCAATGTTGGAAGAGGTACGGCAATTTGACCATTATATGCGCGACGACGATAGTGATCAGAGGTCGTCGATAGTTAGCAGGTGCGTTGGCGAAGTGGCCGAAGCATGCTGACAGTGATGTTGTCAGAGCACGTCGGTCGCAACATTGCCGGACCATGTTGGTGAGGATGATTGTCAGCCACAATGATTGTTAGATAGTTTTAAAATTTTACCTTTTAATATTAAAAAAAAAAATTCTTGGTGCTTGGAATTGTAATTTTTAAGGTTTAAGATAAAAATTAATAATAGTATAAACTATTTATTTTTTAATTCTATGGAATTTGACTCAAAATTAAAATTTTAATTCTAATTTAAGATAATTAAAATTAAAAGATCCAATTCTAATTATAATGCTCAATTTCAAGCCTATATCTATCAAACGAGATCATATAAAATGTAGATGATGATCAATTTCTAAGTCAAGCGAACCCATAAAAGGTCAAAATATATGACTGAAGTAGATTGCTCCTTATAAATAAAAAAAAATGACTGAAGAAGTCAACTTGGTAAAAGGTTGGATAATTTGATTCATTTTAAAAATTAATTAATTATTTAACTAATTTAACCAATAATTTACATATACAATTAATTAATAATTTATCTTCATTTTAATTCTTAATATGTGGTTAACTATATATAAATTATTTATTGAATGATTGATTAATTTTTAAAACAAATTAAATTATCTAACATTTTCACCAAACTAAAATTTTAAGTCATTTTTCCTACAAATAAATAGGCTTCTTCGAGAGCCGAGACACTTTTAATCTCTCACGAGAGGAGTGAACTATATCATCTTGTACAATATCGCCACCAACTGCATCTACTTACTAATGGGACTCAATCATTGGATCTACCTTGGAGACCTAGTTAGAGCACTATGAGAGGATATAAGTATTATGCCTCGATCGAGAGGAGGCTATGTGGGTAGGCGTGTGTGATCATATCATGGATAGACTCCCACTTTAGCATTCCTAATGATGCTTTAGAGTTGTACTTGCAACGATTTGCACATGCATACTTTTTGAGATTGCTTGGAGACAATTTATTTATAGATCACCCCACGCGCGCGATATGTATCTCGTGTACCTAATCTTGCTAAAGGATTTCCATGTTGCTCACACATATTGTTAGGGCTCCACGCTTGCTTATTATTGAGGTGTATAAGAACATATTTGTTAATACTTAATTTTTTAAAATAATTATTTTTTTAATAAAAAATTATTTTATTTAAAATTTATCTTATTTTGTTTAAATTATGTAAAATTAATTATAAGTTAAGATTATTTTTTTATAACTAAAGATATATATATTTTTTCAAAAAGCTATTATTTTATGATTTTAATAATTTGATTTTAGATTATTTTAAAAGTTTTGAGAGACAAATACTTATTTACCTTCAATCAAATAACTTTTTCAATCATTTCATATATTTTTTAATAATTTAATATATAAAAATAATTTTTTTATATAATCTAAACAAAACTCTTTATTATAAAATCAATTATAAATTAATATATCTAAATATAAATTATTTTTCTTATAATTAATTTTTCATATAATTTTTTTTTACAACTAATCTAAATACTCAATAAGTAAGTGTAAGTCATTCACTATGATCATGCATAGATCACAGGTTCATCCTTTCAAGATCCTTCAACCTCGCGTATGAGTTATGGTCAACAATCATGTCCACCGGCTCCTACTTATCAGTCCACTCAATAGCCATAGGCATCGCATTCATCGCATCTCCATCAATCTCTATCGGGTTTAAGAACGCCGCCGCCGCCATCTTTGTTTGATGCATGTCCACCCTTATAGTCTATTCTTAGGATATCAGATACACCTAACCTGCTATTAGCCCTTCATCATCATCTAAATCCTTTCCAAATTGCATGTTGAGCCTGATGATCATGATAGTGTGACTAATGCGCTTGTGGGGCCATTGCTAAGGGTGCGTATCAACATCAACGCCCAGACTCTCCATTTACCAAACTTACCAACATTGTTGTAGCCACTAGCCTGTGATCAAAATGTAATCATTGCAGGATAAACTTTCTGTAACTAATGCACATTAAGTAACCATATTTCATATAATTAATTTTTTTTATATATTTCTTATACAGACTTATCTAAAATCACAATTCATGTGATGATTTGCTTACCGTTGTTTAAGAGCATCAATCAATTCTTTTTTAATGAAAAATGGATAAAATCTTAAAGGCATGAGAATCAAACATCCATCACACAACCACATCTTTTAATAAAAATTAAGAAAGATACCATATGAGCTATACTCAGCTTTCCTAATATAGACTAAGAAAAATACCAAATAAACTATACTCGCCGGTAGTGTTGTGCTACTCTATCTAAGAAAAATTATTTGTTAAAGAAATTAAAAATAATCCCGAAAAAGCGCAACCATCAAGTTTATTGTTGAGTCGATTTGTAAACAATACTTCTTGGAGTATTTTATCGTTCCTTGTCAAAGTTTTTTTGATTTGTTATTTGATATTTTAGTATATATGCATTTAGAAAATATAATTTTTCTTAATATTATATATTGTAATATGATTAAATATGATTTGATATTTTAATATATTTAAATAAAATAAAGCAGTTTACGCCTCGTGAATTATAGTCGTATTGATGCAAACCACGTTGATAGGCTACTTGAAGAATGGGACAATCTACATCGCTCCAAGTAATTAACTATATTGGTTGTTGAAATTTTTTTATCCTTTTATTTCGTCCCAATTAGACGGTAGACAAACTTTCCTTTCACAACGAAGTTTTATTATTATGTCTTTTCTTTTTTTTTTTATCCAAAATTTCTGGAGTAAGCTACACATTAAAAAATAAGCTGTGTTTACTTTAGTTGATGGAATATAATTAAAATATATTTATTTTTAAGTTCTTACATTTTGAGATTTTTATTTTATCCTCATTATAACTATTTCATTTCTTTCAAAACAAAGTTTTAAAAGATCATTAATTCATTTTTGTTTTGAAAATGAAGATTTTACAAGATACTCATTTTTCTTATTTCTTGTCTTAATTACACTAACAGAAATGAAGTGAAAAAATTCAACAATATAGAGTCGTCCACTGGAATGATCGTCATATTAGATGTGTCAGCATATTGTAAGGTCTAAATTAACGAGCTCAAGAACATTTGAAGTGGGACTTATCATCATAAGAAGCTCATTTGTTAATAACAATGTTAACAACTTTAGTAGTGACTTCAAAATCAAATGACACGATCGGGATAAGCTGTTTTGTAATTGGTAATTGATATATATTATAACTTTGTCTTACCTTATCATTATAACTTGCGAGTTGTTATGGTTTTTTAATGGGTATGATATTCAGAGTAAGTTGTTAATTATTTATTTATTATTAATTTTATAATAAATATTTAAAAATCTATTAAATATAAATAATAATTAATGAATGATTGAGAATTCATTTTAAATATCGATAGTTTAAAAAAAAGGTAACAGAATAAACTTATAACTTGTAAATTTCATTTTGGTATCAATGAAAATGTATAACACTAATTAAATATTACAAAGCAGCTTCGAGCGGCAGCTTTAAGTTTAAGCCAACAGTATTTATTCTCGATTCAATAGCAATTGTCGAAGTATCTGTGTAGAAAGAAAAGAAAGAAGAGTGCTGCTAGGCAGCCAGAAAAATTGCTCGAGTTTTCTTTGACAGACTGATGTGGCAAGCCACGTGTTAAGTTTTTAACTAAGCTCTCTACAATTTTCATTAGGGCTTTGGCGAGGTCAACTGCAACAAAATATGCAAACTTCACATGAGGCTGTTTTTTGGTGGAGGCCTTCCAACTTGAAAGGGGTGAAACAGGCAAAGATACCTTTCTTCTCCATCGTCTACCTTAAGCTTTGGTGGCTATCTGCTATAATCCACATTGAATTAGAATGGTTTGCATATGCGAACCGATAAAAGATTGACCTCAACATCCTTAGACTTAGGAGTTTCGAGATCTCTCTGTTTTCATAGCCTAGTTTCGTAGCTTGATGGCTAGTAGCCTTCTACTTCTGATCCCGAAGAATAAAATAAAAAGAATGGCTGTTGTTGAATCAGATATGAAAGAACTCTTGCTTCAGTTGATGTTTGTGCCTTTGTGGAATAGATCCCTAAGCCCATTTTGTCTCTTGTCATATCCTTTCAAGTTTTACAGACCCATTAGCGGTCCAACTTTATAGAGCAAAAACTCGTAGTAGAATTCTTGGCATCAGAGAGGTATGGTCTAATTTGGCTACTTGTCGTATTTTATCATTCTTTCCAAACTTCTATATGAATTTTGACCAAATCTCTTTAAAAAAGAAACCAAAAAAAAAAAAAAAACAGACAGAGGTAAGAGGAAAAACCCCCCAAATTGAAAATTTTTACTAGGGGAGGAGAGAAAAATGAGATTTTTCTTTATGAAGATTCAAGTTCCATATTCCACCTTGTCGAATCTTAATAAATGTGCCAATTATAACCGAAGTCTCTTAATTTAGGCATCACCAGCTATTGCTGACAATGTCAAGATGTTTTTATCGTACTAGTCAAAACTGAGAAACATACTAGTGGTTCCAATTATCATAGTGAGTTGACTCGCGAATCTAGTTTTGAGAAAGAAAAAGTATAAGATGGAAAGAGAAAACCAAAAGCTATGATAGAGAAAAATGTGATTCCACGTAGGATGCCAAATAATTCGGGCATCAAGGATTCTGGCTAATTTTCGGCCTAAATAGTATTTTTGAAGAAAAAAAGGTTGTTTGGTCAATATTGGATCATGTAGATGGATCTAGATTTTCTAGTACGAGTCAACTTACCTCAGCATTTAATGTTTGTAATAAGATTTAAGGGAGTTGCTATGGTACCTTGATGGGTTTGATATCCAGGATGAGTTGTCAATTATCTATTAACTGTTGGTTTCACAATAAATGCTTAAAAGTCTATTAAATATAAATAACAACTAATGAATGCTTAACAATTTACCCTGGATATTGGTATCCTGAAAAAAAAGATGAGTACCGGAGTAATGTCCAAAATCTAATAGGAACCAACGCAATATTTACTTGTATGTCGTTACTAGCTAACAGCCTTCCAAAGTGTTAACTTTTTTTTTAAAAAAAGAAAAATATAAAAAGGCTGGTTGCATTCGGAGATAAAATATTGTGAAAGTTAGAAAAACAAATCCTAATAATTGAATCTATGTAAAAAGTCATGTCAAAGTTGTTATCTGACCTTTATGATAATGAGAGCAATAATCAATTTTAGTGATGAAACCTTGAGCAATAATTTAAATGTGATTTGAAAATCATTTTCTTGTTTTGTTTTGGTATATTAAAGAGTCCCACCAGTAGAATCTACCACACATATTCTGCTTTGAGGTAGCCTTCGGGTTGAGAGTTTGGCTTTTCCGATTGGTAGCCTAGGTTACAAGGTTACATTAACGGTTAGAGACTCCGAGAATCAAGCTAATTATCAAATAATGTAAGAAGGCTACTTCGAGTAAAGTAATAAGTGTGAGAGACTGAATAAGAATATCATATCTAGAGAACATAGTCCCTCTGTTTATAAGTTGGCGAGATGTCCCCTTATTGGGCTTGAACCCAATGGATCCCGGAAACCCATCCACTCATCTCAACCACTTGAGTTAATCCTAAATAATTTCATTTCCTTTTAACTGCTGGTCTAATATATTTGTTTATAAAAGATAAAATGAGAAGAAAATTATTTTTAACCTAGTGGAAACTGATTACCCTTTTCGTTTAAGTTTTGTATTGAAGATAACAAAACACTTAGTATGTTATGTACTAAGTTGAGTTCAATGATTATGTAGTTTTGATATGACAATGATATTATATGGTGTGACTTGGTGCTTACAAAGGTTATGTCATGGTTTGATCATGTAATATTATTCAGAGTTTACTTGGTTAGATCTATGTCTATGCTTATACTTGATTGGCCTTTCTTGATTATAGCTTGACAAAGAGAAAGAGTTGTGCATGGATTTGAGATATTTATTGATGTTGGTTTTTGAAAGATAATTTAGAATGAGTGTTAATTGTGTGCAAGAGTCGTGTGAAGACGGGCTAAAAGCATGGTAATAGGTTGATAATTCAGTTCTTCGGGAAGCTTGTGTTCCTAAATGAATATTTATTATTTTTAAATAAACTATGATATTTTGAAGAAGAAAAAAAGATAAAATTAGAAAATCACATAAAATTTAAACTTTAATTTAGAGGACAAGATTGAAAATAAGAAAAGGGGATAAAATTTTTGAATTCTTACAACACTCGGCCACTAACATGAACAGAGTTAGTAAGCTGGCTCTGGAAACTTAGTTAAGAAATGTGACTTGGTAAAATTGGATAGAAAGAATGCCTAACATGGTGAACCCCACTTAAAAAATAATAAGGCTAATGTATGAAAGAATGTGGAATTAGTGAGTTAAGTATCTAGAACTCACATGTTAAATACAATGTCATATTGCAACATCACCTTACTTTAGAAACTTCCAACTTTCTTGAAAATCAGGGAAGGCCTAAAGTGACCTCCAAGGTTATAGTGAAGCCTATAAACACATTGAAGGTTAGTGACCTCAATATGGAGGAGGAAATTGAAGGAATTATATATTATCCCAAATTCTGCCATTTTGAGTGTAGCTTCTTGAGTTCTTTGTGCTCTGGCTCCTTCATTTGTCTCATCTCATCTATCTAAGTTCTCTTACTTTCGTCTTTGTCTTTTCTTACCCGCATTTTTCTTCGCTAGTGTGGGGTGGCACCCTGAACTGGTCTCTTCACTTTTATACTCCTATATATAAGAACGGAACTAAAATTGAAGCTGTCAGTCTAAATGTGGACCAGAAAAAGTGCGCGTATAAAATTAGAAGTCAATCTCTTAATTGCAAAAAGTTGTGTTCCACGTGCAGAAACTTTATTTTTGCTGAGAAAAGAAGTTATGTGAGGAAGAATCACGAAAATTTGACATTATCTTAGTAAAGCTCATACAAAACATAAGTTCGTCTAGAGTTTGGCTAAATTCAGCATATGGGTTGGCCATTTTCAAAATGAGTTTGAAGACTAGTGAAGTAGTGGAAGACGAGATATTTTAAAGAATGACCTATATATACCAAATATAAGATTGAAGATTACTTACTAAACCTTAATCTTCATACAGAGTCAGATGGCACCCAGAGTTCCCCCAAACACTTCAGTAGGGTTGTATGTATACCACACCTTGAATCCCTTTCATTGCTAGAACTAAAAGAGCCCCAGTGAAGTGTTCCGGGGAACTCCAGGGGACAGCTGACCTAACTCCGTGACTCTTGCATGTTTTGCTTCAATGGTGATGAAATTCACACAGCAAAACACTATATATATATGTGTGTGTGTGTGTGTGTGTGTGGAAGTCTCCATCTTCATGAAGAATTTGGACCATTGAAAGGCCTTTTGAAAAGCCCATGTATATATACGATCTTTCCTAGTTGAATCTGGTCAGGATTGAGGGAAAGATGATGGCAAGAGAATAACATTGAAAGTGCGTGACCATGAGCTCTCCTTAGCTTTTCTGCTAATCTATATTGACCCATCCCCTTCAATCTTTTTCATATGAACCAAACCCCAATTGTTTCATGCTGGAATCAAATCTTCAAATCGAATCCATTAGCTTAAGCTAGCTCATTCCACTAAGATGGCTTTATGTGTTTAATCAGAATTACCTAATGCATAAATAGCATCTAGAGCATTAATGTCACCAAAATTCGATGAATGGAGAGGAAAATAGGGAATAGTGTGGTCCGGATACTTGTATTGTATCAGTCTTCAACTTGGCCTAATATCACAGTGACACCTTACATTACATTACAAAGGATACGTCCTCTTGGCGACCACAATATTTGCATGCAAAATTCTAGAAAAAAGGATTTTCTGATTGTGCTTATGTCAAACAGACAGATTGAGAAAAAGGGAAACTGGCATATTGCTCTGACACAGATTCTCTCTTTGGTCACCCTGTTTATCTAGGCTGTAGATACGTCTAGGTTCACTGCCAGCCAGAGCCTTCTGCTTTACGATGATACATCTCTGCTGAAATAACATTGGTTTGGTTACAAGAAGAGAACATCACTATAAATATAACAGGTTAGCACTTGTTTCCACACCAAGGAGCCAAAGAAGTAGTTGAAGCAGATGAGAAGGCGTATGTCAGGTGTCCCCTAGAGTTCCCCTAAACGCTTCACTGAGGGCTCTCTTTTCAGATCAAAATAGCTATAATCCTTAGCTAGTCCCTACTGAAGTGTTTGGGGGAGCTCCTGGTGGCACTTGATGCGTGAAAAGAAGATTACTGAGAACATAACATCAGGCTTCCTGAGATATATACTCTTAGTGATTTTCTCCCAAAAAAGTAGTTGAGTAATATTATTTTGTTGACTTCATTTTAATTTGTGACTTTTTTGTTTCATGCAATAGTTTGTTTATTTATTTATATTTATTCTTTTATAGTGGGATACCATAATAGTTTCAGTTTATATATTTTGAAAGCATTTTAAATCGGTTCACCAAATTATAGTTTTCAAAATGTCCAAATTATGATAAATTATTTTGGTATATCTTAATTATTTTCTTCTCAAAATTAGTTATATATCACATTTCAATTGTTTTATCCTTAATTTTAGTTGCTTTCTTGTTAGTTTTTTCCTTTTGATAATTAAATGCTCTTCAATAAATCTATAGATTAAAGTCTCCATTACTGTTTTACCAAAAAAGTTATAATGAAACATTAGATTTTTTTCATTTTTCATTAATCATAAGATTAAGTTGTTTAAATTTTAGAAAACTTCATCAATTATCTTGATTGTTAAAAAATGATTATTTCCCTTATAAATTGGTTAAAATCATCTTAGAGTATTGTAGATGTTATATAAATTTGTGTGTAATTAAATCAGAGAGAGAAAAGTTGTGATTAAATAGTAAAATGGATATATAAAAGGGATTAATGTTATGTCAAAATAATTGAGTATTTGTATTTATGAAAAAAATTAATCTTTATTTAAAGTATAGCAACATACTACTTTCTTATGATTTTTACTCCAAAACATAGAGATTACTTTATTCAAGATTCTTTGTGCACTAGGTCAGAAAATAGGTTCTGAAATTTGTAATATGAGCGTCTTCGAACTAGGACAAGTTGACATCCAACAATTTTGGCCAAAGCGGCAATATGCAGTCTCATCATGTTCTTGATAGAGGGTCATGATCCTTGTAGTCCCCACGATTCTTCAGTCTGCGACTACACTAATTTCTCCCACTATCGGTTCCCACTACCACCTTTTGGGCTTCAAAAAGGCAAGCAAATATTGGCAACTGGCTCTTGGGAGTGGTAGAAGACAGATGAAGGGTAGAACCGTAGAGGAAAACAGATGCATATGGCCAACATTACCCCTCTCTCACTTTTTTCTTTTCTCTTACGAAAAGTGAACGTTTTATTCCCCTACCCTGCCCGTTAGTTTCTTTATGATATACTTATAAATGATTGTATCTACGTCTCTTCTATTTGGAATGATATCCATTGTCAATATTACATTGTTATTTAATTATGTATAGTCAAATCATTAAAAAAAATTAACTATTATAACCATTACCTAAAAAGTATAACTATTTTAATAATGTGTCAACATATGATTGAATGACAGTGTAAAGAAACTTTATACCAGTGTTATAAAACCCAGACCGGACCGGCTGGTGGACCGACGAACCAGTCAGGTACTCGGTCTGGGTACTTAATTGGATCGGTTAAGCTCCAAAACTGGTCTGAACCGGTCCGACTTGGCCGGTTTTGGATGAAAATCAATGACCCAGTTGATTGAACCGGAACCGGCCAGGTCACTAAATTTAAAAAAAGAAATTTTAACTTTGAAAAATCATAACTTTTGACTCGTTTGTCCGATTTAGACTAATTATATGTTCATTTCATATAACTTTTCGAGATCTACGCCATGGTAGTCCTAATTTTTCAAAAAAAAAAAACTTATTTTCTAAATTATGAGCATTTTAATGAAAATATTTAGGCTTTTTTTTTATAAATTAAGGGTTAAACTCTTTTTTTTTTCTTATAGGTCATATTTTTTCTCAAAATAAATATATTTTAGTTATTTATAATGATAAATATTATCATATGTAGTGTGTATTTATGTATATATATGTATTTAAATATTTATTTAATTTTATGCGGTTCGACCAGTGACCCACTGGTTGAACCAGTGACCCACTGGTTGAACCAGTGACCCATTGACCCAATACCATGACCGAGTCGGCTAACGGTCTGATTTTTATAATTATATTTTACACTGACAGTGGATAGAAATTAAATCCATTTGAAATTTGTAAATGCATTCATTTTTATTTTTTTGACGTATAAGTTTAGAGAGATGAGAGGTTGTCTCGTTTCAATAAGTCAGAGGATGTCACAAACTCTAATGAGGACTTAAAGTAATACTTATAGATGATATGCCAATAAAGAATCCTAACTTAAAGTGATACTTGTAGATGATATGTCAATAAAGGATCACATTAGAAATCGAACCTAAAACCTTCTAGATGATGTAGTTCGATCAGACCAGTTGAGCTAACCCTTATTAACTAAATTCATTCATTTTATTGCATAATAATCAATCTTTCTTTCCAATACCAAGTTCATCTTTCATCAAGTAGTTCTTTGGAGTTTGGGCCCTTAAAATTTTTCAAGTAGGGGGAAGTGTAAGAAAATCCTGAAGCTGTTATAGCAGTTTTTTAATCCTCCAACCAAATATGACCGAAAGTTTATTTATTTCACTGTTTTAACTCTTCCCTAGTAAACTTGATTTTCTCAAGCACTGCTTGCATCTTGTCTTAATGACCCATTTGGGCCTAATGCCTGTGAATGATCGTTTCATAATCAGGATGAAAGATCCACATTTTCTCAAAATGAAAAGGTCACAGATCACTCATGACCAGGCTATTTAGTGTAGATGGAGGCCATTAACAATAGAACGGGAATATGATCCAAGGAGGAGGAAGTGGAAGTCTTGAGATGCTTCCCAACTCGCTAACCATGTATTAGTAAAGAATTTGTAATATATATATTTTTTTGGTTAAAATGTAAGGAACCCTTTCTAACTACAGATTAAATTTAGAAAATCAAACTCATCAACTCGACTCCCTAAACTAACAAAATAGTGTATAATAACTCTTATTATTTAACTTAAAATTTAAATAATTGATGAAAAAGTAGTCATGTGTTGATTTTTTTCACTAATTTTACCTTAAATTATTAATATTTATCTTTAAAATTATCTCTAAACCTATTTTTCTAGGCATTTATTAACTTCACACCACCGTTTGAAATCTTCACGAATCACTCAAAGAGGCCTAAAGATGGTTTGAGGGATAAATATTAATGATTTAAGGTGAGATTAGTGAAAAAAATCAACACATGACTACTTTTTCATCAATTATTTAAATAGTGAGTTAACAGGAGGGTTATTATACACTGTTTTGTTAGCTTAGGGAGTCGAGTTTGTGAGTTTGAAAGCACATGAGAGTTTTTCTAAACCTGACCCATAGTTGAAGGGGGTTCTTTACATTTTAGCTTTTTTTTTTTATTTCCACCTTATACTTTCAACTTTGAAATGTGTTACTTGATAATTATTTGGCAAGTGTACCAAATCACCCAAGTAATAAAGTGATGGGTAAATTATCGTCTCCACAGGGAATTGTGTTGTCAAGTATCAAATCACTAATTTAGATACTATTTAAACGGTGCCAATTAATCAAGAGAATTTAGAAATAAAACTAAAATTGTAACTATGTTAAATAGGGTTGAGCCAACGAGTGAGATGCTAGATATCCAATTTCACTTGATTTTCTGATTATTTGGATTCTTTCTTAATTAAATTCCAATTCAAAAATTGATGGTGGAAGATCAAATTTAATTAATACATAATTCCTTGGTAAATCATTTCTCTTCAACTATCTAGAATTAACTAATTCCTTAGTCTAATTCTAAATAGAATAAGGCATGAATGAATAAAATCCCAAGTAATACCACACAACAAACAATATCTATTCTTAGATTATTGCTTAATCATGGTGTTTATCTCAAGAAGCAATATCACACATAAATTTCTCAATCTTATGCATGACCATCAATTCAATTTATGGTTGATCAAGTCATTAAAGCATTAAGAATAGAGATGAACACTCAATCATGAAAGGAAACTTAGATTAATAAATATAAATCCAAATAAATCATCTATTCAAGTTACATCATCACTCTAGCTAGGAAGAGTTTAGAAAAACATCAAGAAATAGGGGCACAAAAGATAGGATATTGCAAACTCCATTGAATCCAAGACAACAAAAATATGAAGATCTTGAATCCTTGCTCCTTGATGATCTCCTTGGTTCTCCTAGGGCTGGAAGGCCTCTCCCTCAAAGCCCCCCTAAACCCTTCTTTTTTCTAAGACAGAATAAGTCCTTTTATAAGATTTAGAAAACCCTAAAATAATTGAATGTTGTTGCCACTTTTCTTCATAAAAGGCGTTAACTTGAGCTAGACGTATCTCATCATATTTGGTCGAATTAGTGAAAGTAGTCAACATAATATTTGTAGATCTTTATCTTAAATTTTTATAGCCACCGGAATCATATCATTTGAACTTCTGGAGTGAAAGTTATGTCCAATTTATTACAACATGTTTGACAACAAAAGTTTCCCTAATTTGTCTTTAATTAAGTTTCCCTGAATAGTCTTTGATCGAATCTTCTTGATTAGCATTTGATTAAGTTTCCTTGATTAGTCTTTGACTAAATCTCCTATTTTCATCCCTTGAAGATTCTTTGCACAAATTACCATAATTACAGTAAATTTGTTCAAAGATCAACTTTCTTAAAATAAATAGCAAATAAACATCAATTACGGGATGATATCTCACAAAATCATATGATAAAGATATGAAATATAAGTACTAAATAAGACTCATCATTACTCAGATAAAAAACCTTCAACCTCTAGGAATGTTTTCCTTTCTAAAAGTTTATAATCTCATTCAAATTGAAGAGTTTTCTTTTTTAACAAATGACTTGGAAATTTCATAAGGGATAAAGTTTTTGAGTGCAATTCATTTGTTAACTTTGCGACAAAATAGATGTAATGAAGCTCATAAATGAATTATTTTATTGACATTAGAGAGAAGTTTTTTGTACACATGATGTACATTATATAGTTTTTTGTGTATTGGACTAATAAGGATTAACATTTGATTTGACATATTTAAGTTTGAGTCTATCATAAAAGATTTGCCAAAGTAATTGCTAGCTTTTAATGGTACAGTATTCAAACTGAACGTGCACCACTCGTACACAAATTTTTTCCAAACTCGAGATAGGGTAACACTGACACACCTTAAACCACAAGCTAACAATGTGAAAAAAAGGCCATGCCAAATAGCTATGTGATTTAATGTCTGCAGCCAGCCTTGTGACTGGTTCACTGTCTTTCGTCTTTCTTTCTAAACCCAACTTCAGAGACAGCTCTCGAAGTCTCGGACCCGGCCTCAGCTTATTAATATGAGAATTCACTTTATGATTCAAGGGTACCCTCGATTTATCAGTGAGTTTCTTTTTAAATGTTATATACAAAACAAAAAAAAATACAACTAGGAATGGAAAATTAATTGAGATCTATCATCTTATTCTTGTCTGCTTCCAGGGGGTCAAAACTAGGTTGTGAAGTGGCGAAGTGGAATTCCTATTCCAACTGTGACAAGTACAGGGGACTTGCTCGTAGTGCCTAATATGAGCCATGATCATTGGATGGTCAGATCTTCCTTTTATTTTCTAATGAAACAAGTTGATGAGCACGGTTCTAGTGACAAGAATGATGCATAAATCAATTCCAACTTCACGCTTTGTGCTCATCGATGAAAAGGTTCCATTTTGTAATCACATCACTACAAACAGGACAAGGAGCTTGTACATAGTCCACATCGCCAAGTCATTTTCAACTAAGCTGCTTAATTGTAACTTTAATGCTCCACTTTTTTACTGTCTATGTCTACACCACTGTGGATTTAGAAGCTCTAGAAATAAGCCTTCTGGATCTTTTTATGAATGAATCTTAGCAGTCAATTAGGATCATGGGAAATTGTTTGAGGAAGAGTGCTCAAGATCCCAGTCAACCAGTTAATATAGCTCAACCTCCCATTGGTATGCTAGCATAGCCAATTAACTAGCATTACATTTGATGCTTAAGTTTCTTCCCCGCGTCATTTGCAAAACAATTTATAGTAAAACGAACCAGAAATTATGGTTTTATCATTGCATGAAGAATAATCATCTATCAGCAGGACTTCTATAGTTCCATCAAGAGTGTTAGATAATTTCTGCTAATCTGTATGATGTTCTTTTGTCAGAGAACGCATAAATTTCTCCGTTAGATCCTACTGATGTGCTAGATTTTTGGTGCAGGAAAACATGCAAAAGACCCGGGACCTGGTTTTCTAATTGAACAGAAGAATCTATTTGTTGTTTCAGATAATCTAAGAGGTACATATAATGGTCCTATTTTTTCGTTAAAGCCTCTAACCATGGTCCTATTTTTTTTCTGTTGTCTTTCAAACAAGGATGAAGCTATTAGTTATCTAATAATCATCAATTCTGTTGCAGGAAAATGTAATAAAGGTGAAAGGCATGATTACATACCAACTCCAAAGGATTGGAATGTTTTAAAAGTGGATAAGGGTATAGCGCTCCAAACCTGTAAGCTTGAGCGCTTTAGCTATAAAGTATTGAAAGATGCCACTCGAATGTTCAGCTGTAAGAACTTAATTGGCCAAGGCGGCTTTGGTGATGTTTATAAGGGATATCTCACTTACTGCACCATGAATGCTGCAAGATCAAATGAGGGATTTCCCATAGCTGTCAAGAGAATCAGGAGGCCAGGAGCACAAGGCAATGAAGAATGGCTGGTCTGGTTACTTGTGATTGTGCGTGTGTCTGTCTGTGTGTGGTTGGTTAGTTGGGCAAGTAATATGACATTATCTGTTTGAGTGCAGTGAGTGTGTACCTGCATCTGAATTCTTTGTTGTACATACAGAATGAAGTGATATATTTGAGCAAAATAAACCATCCAAACGTGGTGAAGCTCATGGGGTATTGCTATGAGGGTGAGCATAGAATGCTGGTTTATGAATACATGATTGGTGGAAGCTTGGAGGATCATATCTTGAAAGGTAAGCACAAAAAAAAGAAAAAATGAAAGAAAGAAAAAGAAAAAACGAATCATAGTAAAGAATTGAGAATGTTCACTTTAAAGAGGATAACACTTCACTTAGTCCCAAGAAATAGAATATGCAAAATTTTATTTTGTCTTTGTATGAACAGAAGAAAGTGCAAAGCTAAATTGGACTAGAAGGATCAAAATAGCAGTTGGGGCAGCAAGAGGCTTAGAGTATCTTCACACCTATGGAAGACCACTCATTCATCGTGATATTAAATCCTCCAATATCCTGCTGGATGCTGTGAGCTTCTTAAATTAATGCTTCTTCTTCCTCTTCTAATATCAATCAGCATTCATTTTCTTTTTCTGTTGCAGCTATCATGATTTGAAACGTAAAGGTGTTAATTTTTATTGCAGAACTTCAATGCCAAGCTCTCAGACTTCGGACTAGCTAGATATGGACCTGAAGGTGACCAAACCCACGTATCCACGAGAATCCTTGGCACTAGAGGCTATTTTGCTCCGGAATACGTAGCTACAGGTACTTAACATGTGCTTATTCCTTAACGAGTAATGCTATGCAGGCACCACTTTCCTTTTAAGGAAACAACAATAAAACACAGGCATCTTATTAAACCAGACATTCTTAGATACTTCTAGTGTAAAATAATGTTTTGACAATGTAATACTCAACAATGTGTACCGCGTTACTTATGTGTATTATCTTGTCTTCCAATAACTTCATAGTTAACACTACAAATATTAGATGTTGATAAAAGCTGAAAATAATAGTGGCCCACATAATTTACAAGACACATGTTCAATCGTAAAATTTTAATTGAAGAGCATTGTCTTATGTATCGGTGAAGAATCTCTCCTTATTATATAGTACACTGATTGACACTACAACAATCTAACAGTCCATATTAAAAGGTGTGCTTTTTGTATACATTTAAGGTGTGTGCAGACTTTTACCTCCTTAATCATAGATAAGAGAGTGGGGGCAGAAAATCCTATAGCTTAAAAGTACAAGTTTATTTCTAATTTATTTTACAGGACATTTGACACTTAAAGCTGATATATACAGCTTCGGAGTGGTTCTGCTAGAGATTTTATCTGGCTCTGGTGCAGTCAAAAAACATTCAGATGGAGCGATGGGGAATCTTGCACAGTGGGCCGAACCATTTCTAAGCAACAATGTGGAACTGCACCATGTTATTGACAAGAGACTTGGAAACAATGTTCCAATGAAAGAAGCCTGCAAGTTAGCTGAATTAATACTCAGCTGCCTATCTTCTAGTCCCAAGCAGCGACCAACAATGGCTGAAGTTGTAGCTAATTTAGAACAACTAGAGCTAAAATTGGGATTGCATAATCAGAGATCATATAGAAGAAAAAGGATGTAGCATCTGACAGCTTGTTAACGTTGTTTCTTCATAAAGCTCCTTAACTTTCACAGTAAGGAAAGAAAAAAAGATGGGAAAAATTAATAGCTTCTTCTAACCTATATGTGTACCAACCTGTTCCTACTAGTTGCACATACGAATGATTAGTCTATAATCATCTGTCCATGTAAAAACAACTGAAATGGACAGTTTTAATGTCACTCTTGGCAAGCAATGTGTCCATAAAATGTGTACAAAGATCTCATTAGTTATAATCAACCAACATTCAGTAGGAAAACGGCACAAAACAAATGAACATGCAGAATACTACTGTGCAGAACTTCTATAACTTCTGGAAATATGGTGCTAATATTCAATTGATCATAACCCAAAATTGCATTTAGGTACATACCTCATCAAATCCTGTAAAAAACACGGCCTGATAAAAATAAGGAATTTATATACAGATGGTGGAAGCTTAGTGTACAAGAGGAGATTGTTGGAGAGATGGCAATGGGAATGCAGTTGGAGTCAAATTTGAAGGGGACCGATGTTTTGCAGGAGACTTTCTTACAGGAACATGGACTCTCTTCTGTTCTGATTGGGAGTTTCGCCCTGTATTTTTGGGGACTTCAATCTGTTCCAGAGTTGCTAAAACCTCTGTCATTGGAGGCCTTGCCTTGGCTTCACTATTAAGGCATTTTACAGCAAGAGTAGCAGCCATGTAGGCTCCTTTTTGTGGGTATTGGCCTTCCAACTTGGTGTCCATAATCCGAAATAGTCTTCTTTTGTCACCCAAATATGGTTTTGCCCAATCTACCAGATTCTGCTCTACACCAGCTTTTGTTCTATCAACAGCACGTCTTCCAGACAAAAGTTCAAGCAACACAACCCCAAAGCTGTATACGTCACTTTTCGCCGTCAACCGACCTGTCAATCAATTAGAGCTTTAGTATGACGCATAGCATAAAATGAGGCATATGAAAATAGTCCGCTTCTGATCTATCCTATGGAGCAGTACAACAGAGTATACATAATGAATCTAAAAGTTGAGGCACATATTTGCCTGTTTTGACAAGAACATATTGATTAGAATTCAGAAAGAAAATCATTAACCCCGCTGACCCTAAGTACCACTGTGACAAGAAATGTCAGGCCTTTATAATTTCTACTATAAAGAAGAAACTAAAGTATTGAATTATTGATCAGATTAATACCTAGACTCTCATGGGACTGATTTCTGCATTAGCAAGTTAAAATGGACATTAAATTACTGAAGACCACTAACCATAAATCCTAGAAACAACATAAAACACCAATAATAGATTTAGGCATGGTTAAAACAGACCTGTTGCAACATATTCAGGTGCTGCATATCCATGAGTACCCACGACTTGAGTAGAGACATGAGTTCTATCACCAGTAGGACCAGCCTTGGCTAAGCCAAAATCAGAGAGTTTAGCATTGAACTCCTGTAATCCAATGCATGATAAGTAATTAGTTTACATATTATAATAATAATGAATAAATTATTACATCATTTTAATCCTCATTGATCTTACAGCATCTAGTAGGATATTAGAAGCTTTAAAATCACGGTATATGACTTGCGATTTGGCATTATGAAGAAAAGAGAGTCCTCTGGCAGCACCAATGGCCACTTTCATCCTCACTGACCAAGAGACTGGTTGTGGTCCTCCTGTCAAATATAATGAACCCATAAATCGCAAACTACTGTAATGGTACCTGCTGCTTTCCTAAGTGCAGTTAGTTAGCAAATCATACTCAAATATCTGTTATTTTTCCAACCAATGAACCGACATCTGAATTTTGACATATCATAGTTAATAACAAAG
Source organism: Styphnolobium japonicum (assembly GCA_023212625.1). Classification (NCBI taxonomy): domain Eukaryota; kingdom Viridiplantae; phylum Streptophyta; class Magnoliopsida; order Fabales; family Fabaceae; genus Styphnolobium; species Styphnolobium japonicum. The sequence continues at coordinate 28,493,333 of JALBWW010000011.1, forward strand.
GAGATCATTCTTAAGGAACCAGTAATCTTGTTGATTTCTTTCTTCTTCACTGAGTTTCTTTGACGACAAAATGATTAAGGAAATAGCTGAATAGACAGAAATTATGAAAGTACAGTGTAATGGTTTTGGAAACTTACTTCTAAACAGATGATTCTCTAAGCTCCCTTTGGGCATAAACTCATAGACCAATAGCCGGTTCTCTCCCTCCGCGCAGTACCCAATTAATTTAACCAGATTAGGATGGTGGAGTTGCCCGAGGTAGTTAACTTCAGTCTGGAAATTGATTGAAGTTTCATTAATTAGAGCATGCATATTATAAAATAAATATAAAAACAAAAACAAAAACAAAAGGATAAACTTTTCTTTTGGGGCAGGGAAGGGGGTGTAAATATGAGTAAGCCATCTTATGGGCTTGGAAAGAAAACACCTACCAACCACTCCTTATGACCTTGAAAACCATCAGGCTTAAGTTTCTTCACAGCAACAACCATTCCTGATCCAGGTTTTGAAGCTGTAAATGTGTGTTCATCAATCCACCCCTTATAAACATAACCAAATCCCCCTTCACCAAGAAGACTGTCAGGACGAAAGTTTCTGGTGGAATTCTTTAGCTCATTGAACGTGAAGGCCTTAAGATTTGGGGAAGACAAGATTTCACCCTCAGACCTTGGTGTGGGAAGACTTGAGGCATCACTTTTTTCACTATATGACAGAATAGATAAGCTGGAAGGAGCAGATGAAGGACTAGTTTTTGAAATTCCTGATGCTGACAGAAGAAAACAGTTAGTCCATATATAATGCTGTTTCACAAACAAAAGCAGGCAGTTTCAAATAACCTTCAAATTCAACCAACCACGGTCCTATAAACCATTTAGGGAAATTTTGAACAAACACATTATGTATTATAACAACACTTTTTACTTTTTATAGTTCAATTTCCACCTGTATTCGTATAATTCTCTTTTCTTTTTCTCATTTCAAGATGATAATATTAATTACCATATGTTTTCGGGTTAAAATAACAAGTTTGGATTTTTAATTTCTTGCTATGGAGCTTTTGAATGTACATTTTTAATTATATTCTGAACCCTCGCATTTCATAAGTTTTAAATTGCTCATAACTACAAGTTCTCTGCACCATTTGATGTAATACATAATTTCAATTTTAAAAATAAATTAAGCAGAAATTTGCAAAGCGCTTAACATAATGATGAGACAGATACATCAATCCATAATTATTTTTTGACATAATACAGATTCAGACATTGAACATAAAAAGCAATCAAACTGTACGTCTCAAAACAATCCATTTCTAAAACACTATGGATCATCAAAGGATCAAACAAAATCAGATCATATGGATAAGTTTAATACCAGCAGAGGTAAACAAACAGCAAAAAAAGAAGGAGAAATAGACTAAAAACCCAGAATCATTAAAGTGGCAGAGGGTGATATTTAGAAGAATCTCAACACTTACAGCCAGGTGGTAATTCAAAGCTAAAATGTACCAACACCAAACATTAGACAATACAAAAAAGCCAGCCTACAAACTTTTCGACTTTGAGAAATTTGACTAAGTTATCCAACCCCTACAACCAAGATTTTCATCCAAAACGTGAAAAAATTAGCTCATGGATTCAATCCTAGCATGAACCCAAAAAAGGAGACAAAAGCAAGAGAACCCATCAAGAATTTACAATACCATTCAACCCAAAGCTTTGAAACCCATCTCCCTGAAAACCGTGAAAAGCAATATTGACACATCAAACATGGGCACATCACATTCACAAGTCTCCAAAAAATAGAAAGAGTGGGTTACTACCAAAAGTTGTTCTTGAACTCTGAGCTGCATCTACTTTAGCTGAGGAAACTAGGCAATTACCCATTACCCCCTGCCAGAACTCTAGCCTCTCTGAGCTGTTGGAGCTTCTGCTTATCAGAGAAAGAAGTGATTTTTTATTTGGGTTTGGTTCAAATTTGAAGGAAATGAGGAAAAGTTGGATGCTTGATGAAAAAGGAATGAAATTTTGGTTGACAAGAAAGAAGGTTTTGTAGGTCAGAAACAGAAAGGGAGAAGAAAGGGCATATGATTATGAAATGAAAGAGTAAAGACACAGTCCTTTTGGCTCCGTCTATGTTAAGCGTGTGAGGACTCTGCCCTTCAACGAAATACCCCTAAATTGTCCCTTTCTCATGAGTAGTATATACCTGAATTTCTTAATCAGATCAAGTAGTGAGATCACTGATTTTTCAATTTGACAGATTCAATTTGACATACTCATTCATTAAAACAATAAAATAAAATAAAATTACAAAACTGAAAAGTTAACTAATATAATGTTCGTTATATGAGAGAGAAAAAAATTTATCATCAAATGCAAATATAAATATTATTAATAAATGTAATCTTAAAAATAGCATTATTCCTCTAAGACTAGAATTCTTGCCTTGGACGATTATGATTGTTAATTATAATAATTAAACAGAAGATAGTATATTTAGGTCAAAATAGTCAGACACACGAGATAAATAAGTGGCTTGCAACCTAAGGGAACAATTGAGTATGGAATTGATTTGTGCAAAAAGTCAAAGCGAAACAACAAAGGATTGCACTGGGAAGCATCATCATTTGATCCAGATCAGTGCAAGTATTTAACTTGGAAGCTGCCAACCAACCTGGTAAAATAATAATCAAAGACAAGATAGCCAGGTATGACAGACAACTAATTTGGATTGGCTCCTACCTATGTCCCTATCCTACACTTATCCTACAGAACATCCAAATTCTACCATCTTTTTTGCTAGAAAAGTTTCTTTCCTAATAAAAATCTTATCGTGGATTAGGCAAAATGGGACATGTTTTCTCGACTATAGCTATCAGTGTTTAAATCTTTAGCAATGTTATTCTTTTTTATTAATCACTAAACAACAATTAAATTTTATTTTGCCCCAAGTTATACGATCTTTCCTAGTGCTGGGATATTTTCCCCCCACTTAAAACCCACTGACCAATGAGCAACACGTGGAATTTTGATTAGATCAAATTCTTGCATACTCTAAAACTATTACGCTTTAGTGAAATAGAATGTGACAAGTGCCATAAAATTGAGTTTATAATTTTAAAGCAAAATTTGAAGCGTGGGATACAATACTCTTGAAAGATGTAAGAATTTCCCTTCAAGTTTGCCACGCTAGTGACCATCTCCAATCTAACACCAAACTAGTCAACCGACCATATCTACAAGTACTTGGTGTTATCGTTCATTTTTTTAAAAAAAAATCGGTGAATAATATATAATGAAAACTTAGGCTTGCATATATAACTTTGTAGTTGATTGCGAATATTTGAAATTGTATATAATCATATATATATATATATATATGGGGAAATTGCATATTTTAAAGGGACTATTTGCACAATTCCCCCCGCCCCCAAAAAAAAAAAAAACTATTGCAGGGTGTTTGTTAATTAAAAATGTGTTCTATGTATCTTTTAGTTGATTGAATACATTTGTGAATTCTGGAACTGAATATGACTGTTTTATCATGTATTTAAAGGAGAAAATGCATATTTTAAGTGGAAGCTCTTGCTTAACTTATTCCAAAACTCTTTGACACAGTATGAGTTATTTTTGTGTTCAAATCTTTTTACATAATAAATGATACTGTGTTGAATATTGAAGCAAAAATATAAATCCCTGAACATCATAAGTGGATGTATGATGTGTTGGAATTTTTTCTTAAAGTGAAACAATATTTTCTGTTGTGTAGATTAAAATTGATATATTTAATGAAATTTGTTAGCAAAATTATAAATCCCTGAACATCATAAGTGGATGTATGATGTGTTGGAATTTTTTCTTAAGTGAAAAAATATTTTCTGTCGTGTAGACTAGAATTGACATATTTAATGAAATTTGTTTTGATTGAAAGTCAAACATTAAGTACTTTATTGTTTGGGCTTGCACCTTAATATCATGAGCAGACCAGAATGTGGGCATTGTGCCAGTTGATTGAATATCAAATATTTTGGGCTTGCACCTTAATACAATAATGTGGGCATTGTGCCACTCTGTGATGGGCTAGACTTGCATACAGTCATGCCTAATAAGAGAGATCCCTAACCCCGTCCTATAAACAAGGTTGGCTAACCCATCAATCCATCCTCTTTGGAATTTCTAATGCAATGGGTAGTCGTCCTCTCCTTTTCTATGTCACTGGATATTTTTTTCTTCTTGATATAATTCATATCAATGGATCAATCAATAATTATTTTATTATTCTATTAATGAAGTGTAGTTTAGTTTACAAGCTAAGTTTTATGTAAACGGAGTTTAATTACAAGCTAAGAGTTCAAAATTTATTAGAAGGATTTTGTGATCATAACAAAATAAAATAACATAAACATCATTTGAAATAAATAAATGTTATATTTTTTTAATAAATTCTTGTAATATAATTTTAATTACTTAAAACAGAAGGTATTAAATGAAAATATATAAACATTAAATATATTTTAAAATTAAAAACTATTTCAATAATTTTTTTCTTTAAATAACAAAAAATTATTAAGCTAAATATATAATTTTTCCTTTAAAAAAATGCATACTGACAAGAGAAGTAATATTAAATTTTCATTAAAGTCTTGTTTAACAGATAATATTGAGCTTGAAATTTTAGAATTAAACTTTCTAATTCCAATCATCAAACAAGCTACTATTGAAATCTTCAAACAACAAAAGAAAACGTCAAATTCAAGGAGACACATTAACTTTTAAAAAACATGTATATGAAAATGAGAAAACCTACTCCAAAGTGGCTCAAATTGACTCGAAAACAATTCGGTCAACTCTCACGTAACTGGTTGAATGGTTCATAATGGCTCTGTCAACACACACACACATATATATATATATATATATGTCAGTTAGAAAGATAATATAAATCTCATAATTTAAAAAATTATAAGCTCTTAGGTTTATCTATCTTTAACTGCTCATGCATTTGAAGGGTAGGTGATATATCTAATAAAGAAGAGAGTTACGCGTTTGCGCAGCCAATGAGGAGCGCGAGGGGTGGTAGTTTATCCAATAAGAACCCTCCACGTGGTAAATCTACGTAAGTTGGCGCTGCTCCCTCTCTATATTCACTTCACGTCGTCTCTCTCAAAACCACGTCGTTTACTCTCTCTCTCTCTCTCTTCTCTGCCCCTTTTTTCCTCCGGCGACACTTTCATGGCGGCTCACGGCGGCGGGCTCCGCCGCGTGTTGGTGTTGGCGCTTTGCGTCGCCGGCATATGGTCTGCATATATCTACCAAGGCGTTCTTCAGGAAACTCTGTAAGCATCCAATTTTCCCGCGAATTCTTATTCAATTTCTTCGATCTCTTCTTCTGTTACGAAAATTTTCAATTTTTATTTTATTATTATTATTATTTTGGTTTGGTTCGGTTCAGGTCGACCAAGCGGTTAAGCCCAGATGGGGAGCGGTTCGAGCAGCTTGCGTTTCTAAACTTGGCACAGAATGTGGTGTGTTTGATGTGGTCATATATGAGTGAGTTTCTTCTATCTTCTTGTTCTTGTTTTCCAAGCACATTGTATTTACTGTAGAGTTGGTCTGACAAAAAAAATGTTTTTTTTTTTTGGTTTTTTGTTTTGGGGTTTGTTTTGGTTGTTACACAGTGATTAAGATATGGTCCAGTGGTAGTTCTGGTGGTGCTCCTTGGTGGTCATACTGGGGTGCTGGCATTACCAACACAATTGGTCCAGCTATGGGTATTGAAGCTTTGAAGTTTATTAGTTACCCGGCTCAGGTATTTATCCTCCTTTTACAATTTCTTTTTCTGCCTTGTATTTATTTTCAATATAATTTGCTATGGGATTTATAGTTTGAAAAATTATATATCCTCCTAATCAATCAATCCACCTAATAATCCTCTTAATTACTTAAAAAAGAAAGTATTAAATACTTTTTGGATTCATTTAAGTAATTAGAAAGATGTTAGGAGGATTTATTAAGAGGATATAGTATTACGCTTATCGTTTTGAAGGTAAAATTTTTTGAGGAATAAGCTTTATATGAAAAAATTCATGAAAAGTCCATTCCATCCCTGAATTTTTCACCCATGATGTTAAGGGGATACCAAACTGCCTCTAAAAGGCTGTGTTTGCTTGGAACAAAGGGTCATCTTTAGAAAATGATGATTGTCTATTCATTTCATTGCCATGCTTTGTTCTTCAGTCTTGTATGAGTTCTTCAATTTTTCAAGGATCTCTCTTTTGAGAATTTTCATCCAATCTGCTACAGCATTAATGCAACTTATTATTTCGATGTCTTTGGTATAATGGTTTTGAAGGGTGGTATTATTTTTGCTACTTGCAGGTCCTGGCAAAATCCTCAAAAATGATTCCAGGTCAGTATCTAGTGCTTGATGCCTGACAGAAGCTTGCATTTCATTAAGAATCAATGGAAAGTAGTTGAGTTTTAATTTGTTTACTTAGTAACCTTGCATTTATGAGTGAGTTGTGCTCTGTGCTTAAGCCCTTCTATATTTGCTTTTCATATCCTTTCAATTAAGGGGGATTAGAGATAACTGTTAGGTGAATTTCACTTTATTAAGTTGTTAAGCCAATGGAATTGAATCTTTAGAGCTTTACCGACATAATGGATAGTTTTATGATAATATAGGAACTTCTGCATTTCTTGTGCTTGAATGTTATACTGCTTTTAACTTGATGACCGATCTTGATTTGTGTCTTCAACAGTTCAACTTTACTTAGTATGCTCGCTTTCCTTCCTTTTCATGTACGGGCAGGCCAAAAATAATTTCATTCATTGTTGTTTACCATCTTTTTTGTATGTGAGATGGAGGAGGTGCCTCTGGCTGGTTCTGATATATAAGGCATTCTACAGAGAAAAAAAATGATAGAAAAATCTTATAGTCTAAGTTTTTTCGTTTATTTTTCAATAGGTATTCAAAGTTTACAACTGGATTATGTAAAATACTCTCAAAATATCTAACAAGTGATTCATTTTACCTTAATGCAGTTATGCTGATGGGTACTCTAGTGTACGGTATAAGCTACACTTTTCAAGAATACCTTTGTACTTTCCTTGTTGCTGGAGGGGTATCAACATTTGCGCTTCTAAAGGTTAGGAACTTCTCAGAATAACAGAGCAAATCATTAGTCTTTAACCAGAGTCTCCTCTCACCCACCTTCCCTGGAAATTTACGTGGACTATAAAAGCAGCTCAGCTGTCAATTTTCTCATCTTTGCTTATGCTTATTACAGACTAGCTCAAAGACTATCAACAAGTTGGCACATCCAAATGCTCCCCTTGGATATGGGTTATGTTTCCTGAACCTTGCTTTTGATGGATTTACAAATGCAACTCAGGATTCCTTAAAAGCAAGGTAATATAAGAGAAGCTTATCCCTCTTTTGATTTGCATATAGCAATTTAAATCTGTCTGATTGCATATAAACTATAAATATAGACTCTTGCACTTCCTTGAGTCCTGGCATGAAAAGTTTGATTTGTTATTTTTCCATCTCCTATGGTGAAGTTGCTTGTAGGTAAAACTATGTTGACTGTTGTTGCTTTTACTTGCAAATATTTGAGCATCTGTTCCATGGGTGTTTGAATGTTGACTTCTCAACATTGTTTGGCTTTCAGAACAGAAGATGACTCGTATAGTTGAGAACATCTCAAATATAGATTCATTGATCTTAATTTATTACTGCGGTTGTTTTTCTAAATTATTGGTTTGTCTTACTCAGGTACCCAAAAACAAGTGCTTGGGATATTATGTTGGGCATGAATTTATGGGGTACCATATACAATATGATTTACATGTTTGGCTGGCCCCGCGGGAGTGGATTTGAGGCAGTTAGCTTTTGCAGACAGCATCCAGAGGCAGCATGGGATATTTTTCTCTATTGCTGTTGTGGTGCTGTGGGCCAGAATTTCATCTTTTTGACTATAAGCCGATTTGGCTCTTTGGCTAACACCACCATCACTACCACTCGCAAATTTGTTAGCATTGTGGTATCTTCACTATTGAGTGGGAATCCCCTATCAAAAAAGCAATGGGGGTGTGTTTTTATGGTATTCTCTGGATTGACATACCAGATCTACCTCAAGTGGCAGAAGCTGCAGAGATTGCAGAAGAGAAAAGCCATTTGAAGTGGGACCTTGCAATTTTGATTTCAAATGATAATACTATTGTAGCTCATTTCCCTTCAACCGTCGTTACATCATTATAACGTTAAAGGTTCGATGAACCAGATTTAGATTTATACGTAGGAATATTGGTAACTGTAATTGGATAGATCTTTTCTGGAAAAGTACAGAGTTAAAAGTTTAGACTCCATTTTCTTCTTGATTCGTGCTAATTATCACACGTGCCTCTGTATCTAATAAGGAGCTAGTTATATAGCATCTGAAGCCAAAGCTGTACTCTCTGTAAACATGATCTCCAGATTATCTTATTTACTCTCTTTTGTCTAGAAGATTATCCCAGTTTCACATTAGTGCTAAAAGTAACCTTATTAAGATCTGCTGGGGAGAGGGTATTTTATTCAATCAATAAGATCTGTTGTTAGGCTAACACATGACGTTTGGGATTGGTTTAAATAATCTTTAAATCATTTGTAGTTTGAATGGTATTAACTTCTTTGAGATCTCAAGCTCAAATCCCACTCCTTTTAGCAATGATTGTTGTAGGGAAAAAGGAAACATAAAGAAATAAAAGTTATTGTTAAAACTAAGTGGTTGGATCTCCATGGGCAAAATGACTTTGGAACAGGTGTAAGGGTGATATCTCCAATATTTAAATGATTAATTAATGCTTTATGCACCACTTTTAAAGTTAGACTTGACCTGAACTTGGAACAGCTGTATATATGTAACTACACGAATTATATAAATAGCAGTACTCATTTTAAAAAAGAGATATAACTTACCATTTTCACACCTTTCTAATTACTTAAAATAAAAAATATTTAAAAATATTTAAAATCTTAGAATTTAAAAAAAAAACATTTAGTACTTTTTACCTTAAATAATAAAAAAGACTATTTAAGTAATGAAAAATAGAAATATTTAATATTTTAAAAAGTTAAAAAACATTTCATACTTTTTACTTTAAATAATTAGAAGGACTATTTGAGTAATTCATTAGTAAAATTTATATTACATTTAGTACAGTGAATGATGATTGCATTCCAAGTTTTATTCATAGAATGGGCATTACATGTTTGGGCATTACATGTTTGTTAGCAGAAAAAAAATATGGAATAGTGATTATATTCCATACTTCATTTCATAAAACCAGAAATCATCGTTCCTTTTGAGAGAGGTGAGTTTTGTAATTTCATGCTCTATAATATGAGATTTAATTTTTTTTTTAATATACCCTTGTATACTTTATACAATGACAATTATTACTCTTCATTAAATTTAACTTATCTAAATTCTAATTTTGTTTTTAGTTTGCCTTAATGTACCTTTCATGTCTTGCAATTAATTTTAGATATTTATGTCAAATTTAAAAGAATAATAATTGTAAAAAAAAAGAAAAAGTAAAATAAATATAGGAGAACACAAATATTATCTAAAATATTATAAAAAAAATGTATGAAATATCTTATCTAAAAATTGTACTCATTCTATCTTTTTTTCATAAATAAAGCAATGTTTGTTCTTTTTTAATGATAACATTTTTTGTTATCAAATTATATAAAAAATTAAATTCGAACATTATGTATGAGAAAAGCTAACCCTTGTTGTTTTTCTTTTATGTCATTTAGATCAATTTTGATTATATTTTACATTGATTTCATGTACCAAACAATGAAATGCCCTGGACTCTAGACCAAGACTAATCATTCTATTCCAACCCATTCTATTTCATTCCAATTTTATTCCTATTCCATGAAATAGCCATTCCGTGTAACAAATACAAAATACCAAAAGTGACATTAGATTTTTTCTTTTAAACATCAATTAAGGTTTTGACCAGCTTATCTGTTGGGTGAAATCAATTTGAGGTAGTGAAAGTGTGCCTTTCCTCGAGAAAGTTAACAGCAAAGGAATGTGCTTTTTTTTGTAGGGAGTTCCCTCCCTCTTTATACCTATTGCTTTTTCCTTGGTCATTATTATATTATATGCCTCCTGTCTTCAACCATGACCACCACCACCCCATCAACTAATCGTCCTAACTAAATAAGAACGCAGTTCCCCCAGAATTCTTCTTCCTCACAGCACAGCCACACTCCAAGCAATCCATGCATGGCAAACAAACCATGTGCGTAATACAACAGAGGTTGGAGAGAGAGAGAGAGAGAGGTCTGCATGCCTCTGCCAGGCCAGAGTACAAGGTGTCATGGTATACTTTGTAAGTACATAATTTTGCAGTCTCAATTTCTTTGTTTTGCTTTTTGGAAAGGAAATGGAGCTTTTATTGCTCAAAGCTGTGTCTTTTGCAATAGATGAGGGGAGGGGGGAATGCAATATATTGGTTGACATTGGCTTCCTATGGTTCTGACTTCTGAGTGATGTTTTCTGGCATTTTTATTTTTCATTTTTCTTCTTTACCTGGAAAGAGGTCTGCATGCCTCTGCCAGGCCAGTGTACAAGGTGTCATGGTATACTTTGTAAGTACATAATTTTGCAGTCTCCATTTCTTTGTTAAGTTTTGCTTTTTGCAAAGGAAATGAAGCTTTTATTGCTGAAAGCTGTGTCTTTTGCAATAGATGAGAGGGGGGGGGGGGAGGGGGAATGCAATATATTGGTTGACATTGTCTTCCTATGGTTCTGAGTGATGTTTTCTTGCATTTTTATTTTTCATTTTTCTTCTTTACCTGGAAAACAAGGGTGGGGAAGTCAATGTGGAACTCTACTTTCATGTTCAGAGAGAAAAACTCGGTTTGTATATGCCTATTTGGTTTTCTGTTCAGTAGTTCTCACTTTTTTTTTTCCTTGTTTGAAGAATTCTCAACATTCAGTTATGTGCTAAATCCAGGAAAGTAAAACAGAACTGAAACACTGAAACAGTATCTGCACACCAAAACTAAAATGCATTTCCACTCCAATTATAATTAAGTTTCAGTACATCAGAACTAAAAGGGAAAAAGAATATTTATTCTATATCTATGCACACCCAAAACAACAAATAGGAATCCAATTTGCCACTGGTTATATTAATCCTCTTTTACTCTCTTTTTTTTTTTTCTTCTTTCTCTCTTTATCTATGTTTCTGTTCATTATATGTAGTAGGATAGGCCAAATGCCAATGTATACATACACTCAGGATGACTAGTGATTACACAGCAAGCTCTGTACAAAAAAAACAAATCAAGACCAAAAGCTGGATTGGAGAAAAAAACAAACCCAGAACAATATCAAAAGAAGACAAACCAAAGAATGACACACTAAGCACGCTGATTTTTGGTGCAAGTATCAAGAAGGTAACTCTTGAGTGAAGGGGAGGAGGAAAAGGATCATGTTAGAGATGTTGAAGATCACAAGAATGTACCATAACATTCTTGGGGAGGGTATGCGTTTCAAAATTTTAGGCATGATAAAATTGCAATCTTTCTCAACTAGCCAGAGAAGAACTCAACAAGCCAGATTGCCAAGGGTGCGAAGAAAGGATTCAGAAAGGGGAAAGAACGTATAAGTATTTGTATCTCAGATGGATTATAGACTATGTAGTAGGGCTCTTTTGCAGGATGGCGGTTGTGATGGGTTGGCACTTGGGTTGAAGCATGGAGACTCCATTCCAAGTGTTTTCCTTAGGAAGTTCCTTTCCTGAAAAAAAAAGTGTAAAAAAATGGTTAGTTTTGTGGCAAACTTTGATAAATCTAAAGTTGATATAAACGAAAAAGGTGTGAATAATTCTAATGCAGCAGCTGATAACCGGCCATGCTCATAATGTAAGTATATAGATGAAACTTATGACTATGAGGAGAGAACAGAATCTGATTCATATGTGAACCTATAAACTTCCTGAGTCACAATTCCTTTAATTCCTCTGTTGTAAACTTACATGCAATCCACATAGGCGAGCAGGAATAGATAAAGAGCTTAGCTGAAGTATGATTCAAGCAGCAGGCATGATAGATGTCTGTTTTGTGTTCTACAAATTTATTAGATGATAAATGCAGATGAGGATAACACATAACAGCTTCCACTCTAAATCTTGTCACAAAATGAAATCTTGTTTGCTAAGAGGTTTCTTGCTTCAATAGTTTTCAGCATGAATATACTATTATCATGTCCTTACCCTATGTATGGTGAATGTATGTTATGTCAAATATTATATCAGTGGATCTTCTGAGCTAGAAAAGAAAATAAATAAAATAGAGTGTATTTAAATGATGAACATATTGTGACTGAAATCTATTTCATGGAAACAACTACAAACTTCAACCTTTTCGTAATTGTTGACTTGGGACCAGAAGCAAGAATAGAGATGTGGTTATAATTATTTTTATTTTTATTTTAAATGTGCATATTGTATAATGTTTTATGTCAAAGTCTGTGCTCATTGAGAAAGAGAATGTGATACTAGCATTTTAAAGTAATAGCTATTGTTTTGAAACATTTGTGGTAAGAAAAATAATTGATCTTTCTCAACAAGTTCTGTAAGCTACAAAATTTCAAAAGCAATGCTTTGAAAAACCCATATAATGTATTGCATGAGTTTCACCTGCATATTATCCTTTATGTCAACCAAATACTTCATTATAAACCGGAAAAAATAATAATACAAATACTTAGAAGTCTAATATATCCTGGCAAGGCAGAAGCTTTACCAGTCAGTTTTGTTTACATGATATCTTATATATGCACATTATTTCTGAACAAGTTATTTCCTATCTTAAAACCTTTTTCCAATCACATAACTACCTCCCCCTCCCTCTTTACCACCCCATTCCTGTTTTTCCTGGCCCAGCTGAATTTTATGATGAAATAATTATAGATAAATCTCTTCATTTACCCATTTTTTATCTGCATCAATGATATTAGGAAGGGTATGCCTAAATGTTTCAGATGCTGACTTCAGCTGAACCTGAACTGACCTAGAAGTGGCAATAGATTGAGGAATACTTGACATTTATCAAAGGTAATAACAGACACATAAAATGGTTTAAATGGAGATGAGGTTTTTACATATTAATATGGTTTCATCTACTGACACTAGTGATGCAAATATATATAATGCTACCATTATTTGATTAATTATTGATAGATTATTTTGGATCTCTAATCTGCAGACATTAGTCATCTTACTACAATTAGAACGCAACTTGATTCCACTAACTCAACACCCTAATGGTGTTAAGCTGACTACAATTTTTTGAAGATAAAATCTTAAGCTCACTACATAACTTGTTACTTAAGCATTGATAAATTCCCTGAAAAATTCCTACCACTACTACCCAAGTAGATATATTAATAAAAACGGCATTCTGAAAGTCCTGCTGCTGATTGAGATTGATCTTATAAGAACTACTGAAAGTACTATTTCTGATACCATTGTTATGATACATGGGTTCAGTTGTCTCCCCAATTTGTCAAATTATTACTAATATAATCATACTACCTGTTACTATTATTGTTATAATCTTTCTGTTGGCCTTAAAATTGTTTAATCTCCAAGTGCTTGGGTAACTTACACTTTCTGAAAATTGTGGGCTGGGAATTCCTGCAGCCAAGGATCTGAACAGAGGGGTTACTTGAAGAGGGGAACTGAACTCCATTCTTGATGAGGCAGAAACAATGCCATCATTATTTATCTGTTCCTCACAATATGGCAACATATCTGCTACAGAAAGATATATATCTTATTAGCACTTATGATTCATTAAAATGTTAGGGTATTGGCACATAGAAAAAAAGTATTTTATTTAAAAAAAGAATATTTAAAATTAATTCTTGGTAAAAATGTTTCCAGTTTAGGAACAATTAACCACTCAAGTGGTTAATTAAGTCAATAAGTGGTTTTTGAATAACATTAATTAGTTGAGTGGTTAATTGTTCCTAAACTGAAAATGTACTTACTCTTTTCTTGTAATTTTCTCTCTTATTTTTTTTTATTTTTTTATCATGGGAGTGGATTATCTTCTTACCTTGATTCACAGTTGCAGTAGAAAGAACCCCTTTCTCACATCCACTAACTCCTTTTTTATCTATAATTTGTATAGACTTCAGTTCAGTTCCAATATCCTGATGCAGTGAGTGTTCCAAATTATCACCAGCTGAGTGAGGCAGGAGAGTTGATCCTGTACTGTATTCAGAACTGCCTGGAGAGTCTTCATATAGTTCCATTTGCCTAGAACATATTCAGAAACTATTAGACATTTCATAGAGCCCACATGAAGTTATATTTTCAAAGAACTTAAAGTACCTCCAACATGGCTGGCCTCCCTCATTACTCCTCTTTAAGTCGTCCACCATATTTTTAAGATCTACAAGCTGTAAATCTGGAATCTTATATCTTGGGATATCTGATTCTTTGGTTCGGTTCAGAAACTCTTGAAGAACCTAGCATCAATTTAAACAAGTGTTAGAAGATACTTTAAGTCTATGAATAATGACATTTCTCATATTTATATGCTCCACAACGACAGATATCAGCTTGTGATGGGCTTATTAGAATCAAGTTAAGCTTTTTATATTTGATTATTTCCTAGCAAGATGATCTATGAAACTATTTCAGAGTTTTCAAAGCCAAGATTAACGTTTATGATTCATGTTTCTTGCCATCTTCTTATAAATGCTTCAGACTCATAACTAGAGAAGTTGTAAGTGTTCTGGAAATTATAGGAATATGTAATGCCTAATACTTTTTTATTAGCTTTTAATGCTACCAGGGTGCTAAAGAACTTAAAAATCAGCTTGTCCATAAATACCTTTGGGGCTTAGCAGAATCAACTTAATCTCTCCAATCTAGCTGTCCGGAAAAGCTATTTTAGTTTTCAAAGCCAAGAACAAAACATGTTAAATGACTTTCATTATTTTTTTATAGATAGGTTGACAAATAACAAATTGCTTTAATTCTGTTGAAGTTGAACTTCTAGAGATATAACCTATACTTTGGGCCTTGCTTTAGATGACACGAACTAGGAAGTTCATTTTGAAGAAGCACATAAGGTGTTCAATACTAAAAACTAAAGCAAGTTCAGAAACTATCAAGCCTCACCTTCCATGCGTTTTCAAGACTTTGGTCCATGTTTTCTGTATCAACTTTTAGAGCTAGTGAACCTAGTAACTCTGCTTGTTGCATCAATGCACTTATCTTTGGGTCATCCTTTTTGAGGAATGTTCCTTGAATCTTGTTATTTTGGGCTGCAAAAGCATGATAAAACAAGATCATCTTAGAATAAGAGGGTGGCCAAAGTTTTGTTGGCTGCATATATTAATTCTGTCCTGTTTTCTGTTTCAGGTTTCACAATGGCAAGAATTAAGTTCCATAACTAACAAACTTCAATTTAAAGACAATACCAGAACAGCAAAACTTGGCATTGCAAACATGATGCTGGTCTGGCAAGTTGTTTACATTATGGGAGTTTTGAGCTAATACTGCAAATGGTGCTCTTGGCTGCTGATTTATTGGAGTTCCACTTCGTATATGTGATCTGTCTCCAAAGTTGATCTTTTCTGCATCATCAGGGATATGGGTCCTCCTATATTTCAATAGGATGGCATGTTAGCACTGTTCTTTGCAGAATTTGTGTATTTTTCATACTTAAAGGTGTACCGTACCTCATCTTCTTAATAGGTACTGCAGATTCTGATGTTGCATCTGTATTGTAACCATGTTGGAAAATAACCCTCTTGTTATTTGAATTGATGTATGAAGTGCTGTTCTCTTTTGCTAAAGCTTCATATTTTTCTCTCTTTTTGCAGAGTGTGGAGAAACGATTTTTCACAGCATTATCCGTTCTGCACAGAAAGCAATGCATTAAGAATGACTGTTCACAAAGTCTATTATGTATTTGCATGAAGGAAAGAGTGAATTTTTGGTTACCTGCCTGAAACCACCTTTGCTATTTCCGTCCATCTGTTACCAAATATTTTTTGAGCCTACAGAGAGGGTAGCAAGAAATTAAGTCACAAAATCCACATTTAGTAAGAAAGGATACATTTTTCAGTGAAATGTAGCTGGTGTTATCTGCTGAAGTATACATATAGAAGATCTGGGATGGTTTTGGTTATAACCTACTAACCTACTCTTAATAAGCTAGGCTTTGATGCAAAATAAGTAACTTTTCCATGGCACTAACACGTAACATCCTCAAGTCATCAATGGATTGCTGTCTACCCCGCAGAGGGATAAGACAAAGAAAAACAGAAAGGAAAAAATGAAGTCCAGATTTTCAAAGTTCTATAGATTTCTATTACAAAATAAGCTTGTTAAATTCCCATGGCAACTGCTGTAGTATGAAATTGTAGCTTTTGAACACAGGGAGCATCGATATAATACCTCACATAAGAGCACGTCTTCCTCCGGTGACCATCCACCTTTCTTGAAATCAGAATTCAAGTAAGTGTACCATCTGATATTAGTTACTTAAGCATCAGATTGTTAACAATTAAGCAGAAGCCATGAAAATCTTCATGAGCTAAATGATAAAAATCAACATTAAAATTCAAACAATTCAAAAAGTTCACCTTCTTCTGCACTGTCTTGTCGTTTTGTCCTTGAATTTAGAGGCAATAATTGCCCAACTGCACATAGTTATTGCAATTAAAATCCCTTAAGTGTCACATATCCAGGGAAATAAAGAAGCAATAGTGAGTAACCCAAAAGAAGAATAATGAAATAGGAGTGAGTACTTTTCAGTTCCATGGATGCCAATCTGCTCTCTGAGTATATCATCCTCCTGAAACTCACATAACCAATATGAGACACTACTCCAGAGAAGGACAAAAGCAATGGATTAATAAGTAAACAAAAGAATATTAAAATAAAAAAAAATTAATACAAAAAAAAGCACAAGAACTGGTAGAGAGGGAAAAAGGACCTCTTGAGTCCAGGTCACAATGTGACGCTCCTTCTTCTTAGATTCTTCATTGCCCTGCTGCTTCTGCTTCTGCTTCTGCTGCTTCTTCATATCTTGCATGATTTTGTCTTTGAGGGTGTTTATTCTATTGGTGTGGCTCTCTTTCTTTGACGCTCCCTCTTTTTACCGGACCCAACTTGCATGCTAAAGCCAACGCTCTACCTTTATAATATGAATGCTTTTTATGATTTGTAGAAAAGAAAAAAAGAAAAGGGTAACCCCTTCTTCCTTCTCTTTCATTCACCTTTACACGGATACTGTTTTGGGTTTCAAAACGGGAACCGTAATAAGCATAAATTCCATTCCCAAAAGCCACCTTATCAAAAGGTATTCAACTGAAAAAATGCCTATTACCCTCTAAAGAAATGGCCTCGGATCCTAACTTTTCAGTTCAGACACCCTCCTCTGTAGTCAAGGCAGAAAAGAAGAACACAATCTAATGCTCAAATTAGGGGAGCCAGAACTAAATGAAAGGAGAAAGATAGAAAATGGACAATGAAGAATGCATAAATGGGTTACTAAAGGGTACATGGGATTGGATCAAAATCGTATTTTTTTTCCAAACCAACAACCTATGTATTTGATGATGTACTGGTATGTAATTGGTAACCCAGAAAAGGTGGTAGATCTACACAAATTGAGGAACTTTAAGAATACCCAAATGAGAAAAAAGTAGTACAAAGTTGTCAAGTAGACAAATACCTCAACTATGAATAGTGGTGTTTGAGATTGTGCTATCTGGGTTAAACTGAAAAACTGATAAGAGCAAGCAAGGGCCTCATATGATGAGACTGTAGAGATTGAATGAAAGACTTTTAGAGCATTGTACTAAGGATGATCTTTCTCATTTGTTATTTTGTTTTTCACTTCACTTCTCTCTTTCTCTCTCCAACTTTTTTAAACGGTCACACACCCTGAGTTGGTTCTCTTTTCTTACAAGTTACAAGAAAGAAATAAATATAGAATAGAAAAGGAAAGGGGTGAACATTGAACAACCAAAAAAATAAAATAATAGTTTAAATAAACGGATGCTTGGGTTAGTGCGCGGGTATGAGGGGAAGTTTGAATATAACGCTGAATTCCATGAGAGGGGTGTGCTGCGTGCTGTGTGCAGAGTACAGTATATTAATGGGTCATGGATTATGGTGGCATAGACTAATGCCCACTTTCAGAGGTTCAGTAACTTCAGTTGCACAAAAGAAAGGCCACCATATATTTTTTCAATAAAATTTTTTAAGATCCAACATTATATACAGCTGCAGCTGCAGGTCTGTATGATTACATGACTACATGAATATATATATATATATATATATATATATATATATGTGTGTAGAGAAGAGAACTAGATAGATAATAGGTTCGTTTTTCTAATTTGAAAATTTTGTAAATTTTAAGGAGACTTGACAATGTACGTGACCTAACAAGGTAGCGTCACAACCTACCTTTTGCATTGAAATTAAATAGTTCGTGTGCCTCATTTATCTTTTCATCTTTTGTCCTGCTAATTGTGACACATCATTTTTATTTTTATTTTTATTTTTATTTTTATTAGAATCTAATTGCAAAGGAAAATGGGATTAAGATGTGCAGATAGCTGTGATGTAAATGTGTTTGTGTGGGTATTTGTTAGCTTTGTCCACTGATTCGCCCATACGCAGCAATTTCTTTCCTCAAAATGTGGCGCTATTTTGTTTTTGTTTGAATATTTTAAGAAACAAAATATTAGTATTTTCAAAACCGGATCGAAGCAAGAGAATATCTAATCAAATTGACTATCAACTTAATATTTAAATGGTTATGATTCAATCTTATAATTAATTTTATAGTTAAACTATTTTGGATCAATCAAAGCTTAGTTAAACTAACTAATTCAACTCGTTGAATCAATTGATCATTAATATATATTTTTAAAAATTAATACTTTTCATATTTCATAAATTTTTATATATTTTCATATTGTTATATGTAAATTATTTTTATGACATCATCTAATTTAATTCATCCGATTCGATAAAACAATTTAAACAATTAAACTTAAATCAAATTACATATACAATTATTAAGGCCACCGGTGAACTCCTAAAAAAAATTTACCTTGTCCATCCAGGATTTGAAAATCTCAAAAGAATGTTTGGTGTAATTAAATCAGCTAAATCTACTTACTCTGTATTGCCTTAATTCGTTTAATATTAGTTCCATCTTGTAGTTCGAAAATTCATTCTGTTTGTCAAGCATAGATGTTTCGATCTTCTTACGAGGAAACAGTATATAAGGATTAAAATAAATTCATGGCTCTTTATTATAATATTGGATTACTATCTTAGATTGAAATTTTTTTTCTTTTCCTGTTCCTAATCTTGTCCCTCAATTAAATATTAACAATTTAATAAAAAAAATACATATTTCTCTTAATTAATAATAACTTTTTTCTTAACTAAATCTTTTCTTTGCTAAATTGACAATATTTAATTAAAAGGATAAGATTAAAAACAAGAAAATGAGAAATTTTTTTTGAATCCCTCTCTTAATAGACTTCAATTGATTTGACTCAAATCTATGATTATTTAAAAGCCACATATAGATGTGATAGATACTTTCTTTGTAAATTTTTGGATATTTTGAAGGTTAAAAATTATAGAAGTTTCCAATTGACTCATAGTAAAATATAATAATTAAAATATTTCCCCTAGGCCATACCATTATTATTAAATTTGGATCGTATTGGGCGATCTTATCAGTGGATTGGTGAATCGACTAAGTAATTGATCCAAGTGATTAATTAGATTGGATATACATCAAAATTGGTGTAACTTGATTTGACTTGGTCGGTTTGGGCAGAAAATTAGTGACCCGGTCAATTGAACTGGTGAACCGACCAAGTCCTGAAATTTAAAAAAAAATCTTAATTTTTTATAAGTTATAACTTTTAATTCGTTTGTCTGATTTAGACTAATTATATGTCCATTTCATATCACTTTTTGAGATCTACGCCATGTTGATCCAAATTTTTCAAAAAGAAAACTTATTTTTTGAATTGTAAACATTTTAATAAAAATATTAAGGTTTTTGTTTTATGAATTAAAGTTTAAACTCATTTTTTTTCTTAAGGTCATTATTGGTTAAACTCATTTTTTCCTCTTAAAGTCATTATTTTTCTCAAAAAAAATGGTACTTTAGTTGTTTACAATTAAAAATATTATCATATGTATTATGTATTTATATATGTGTGTATATATATATATATATATATATAATTTTATTCAGTTTGACCGGTGACCCACTAGTTGAACCGATGACCCACTATTTGAACCAGTGACCTATTGATTTAGTACCCTAATCGAGTCACTACCGATCCAAGTTTAATAACTATGATCCAGACTCAACAAATTACTTTTAAAGACAATATATATATATATATGTGTGTGTGTGTATGTACATACCTCCAAATTAATAAGTATACTATACCAATGGAATGGTGTAAACTTATATGTAGTTATGATTTTAGAATGTTGTCATTTTCTATACACACATTTTTATATATCTGTTTGATAAAAATTTTAAGAAGATTATTTTCTTTGCTTGTTAAAGCCATATATTAGTGCTCTAAGAGGCATAACAGAAATGAGCTAATGTTTTAGTAGTTTTTATGAGATTTTAAGTTTATATATTTTTATGTTATTATTATATAAAAAAAACCCAAATCTATTATAGTGGTTTAAATTAGTTTAGATTAAAAAAATTAGAGTAAACATCCATTAATTTTGATCCTTAAAAAATATAGACGACATCACATTAGTCATTTATTTATAAATACATTAATTTGGTCTTTTAAATATATGTGTAACATCAAATTAGTCCTTAAATATCATATTTTTGTCATCAAATTAGTCTTTAAAATGATATAAAATTAGTCTTTGAAGGACAAAATTGATGACATTAATTATTATTGAAAGACAAATTTAATGTCATTAATAAATGAAAGACCAATATAATGTTACGTATATATTCGGATGACCAAAATATTGTTTACTGAAAATTTAATGCATTTCAAAATTTCAACATCAATTTTTTTTGGTACAAAATTTCAACATTAATTTTACTAATTTATAACCTTACAAAATAAGTGTGAATTTATTTTTAGATTTTAGAGTAAACATTAATTGTGAAAGAATTAATTTTCAAAAAATGTTAAATTTCTTAATAATAAAATATTGTTAAGTAAAATTAAATAACAAAGAGAAACATTTGAAAAAAAAAAAGGGTTTCAAATCATGAGAAAAAATAGTGAAGTCAAATAAGAATGTTTTGATTCTAAAGAATTTATCCCAAAATAAAAAAAGAAAGAGAGACTTCCATTCATTCTATTTTTCCACTTGGGCTATGCTCAAATGAAATCGAAGTGGTAAAATGGGGGGTGAAGTTAAGGTAGAAGACAGATGTCGTATATTGAATTCCCATGAAAACTAAAAGAAAAAACAATACTTCCACATGTTAGATTTAATGGTAACTATTTTATTGTAGCAAATTATCCTTGGATTTGTAAAATTTACCCCACGATAATTTATTGTAGCAATTTATCTCATTTAATTCCTAGATCATGCAATTACCTCTAAGATACTTTTTTTTAACCAAACATAGGGGTGTACATGGATCAAATTAGACCAGATTTCACCCTGACACATCCACAACAATTATAGAATGTTACCATATTTGAATATGTTCAAACCTCATCTTCTACAAAGTGTCTCTTGTCATCACTAGTGGATATTTTTGGGAATTGGGGGAGGAGTCACGACCCCCTCTAAAATTTTTAGAAATTTCACATAAATATTTGAAAAAATTATAAATTATTTCTTTAAACATGATTAAAATATTATATAATTTTTTAAAAATATAAAAAATTTTACATTAGTATTTAATAAAATTACATATTACTCATCTAAATATAATAAAAAATTTATATGTCTCCTTCAAAATTTTATATCAACATCCGCCATCATTTTCAATGAATTTGCTTTCAACTGTTGGTATCTAATGGCGTATGGACCGTTGCTCTTGTTTATGTAGAAATTAATTCAAAGTCCTGCCTCAAAAAGTTCCAATGGATGATTGGAAATTCAAATTCAAGCATTCCACGAAAGTCAGAATTTGTGTCTAACATAATTTGGTAAAAGAAAATTACATCCACTAATTAAATTTTCATAGTAACAACACAAAGAAAGTATGCATATGGACAATTAAATTAATCATTTCCAAAATAGAACAAACCCTCGTTGCTTTAAATTGAAAATAATAACGGCATGACGGAAAGAGAAATATGGAGATGAGCCCACACACAAATATATCAATGAAGTGACCTAAACCTAACAATGCAGGATGAATCAAAATTTGAAAACATCGTGTCACATTGTGGGCCTCAAATTCTAGCCTATGAATGATATTTGATAACTCTAAAAAATATCAAGTAGTTTATTAGTAATGCATTTGTCTCTATAGTCTTCGTTGGTGTATAATTGGTGTAGATAGAGTAAGTATAGCACAAATTTGGTAGCAAAAAACTAACCCACTAAACCCTTCAGTGTACTTGAAAGCAGCCAAAGCTATTAAACAATAGTGTTTTACCATAATTTTGTGGTACTAACCTATGATCTTAATTAACTTTCCATGTTGGTTCCTAACCAAACGGTTTTACCTACCAGATCGACCATTCCAACGTGGACAAGACGTTGGACGGCCACGTGGAGGGTTCAAAAAGGGTTCATGAGTGAAAGCAACCTTATCTAGTTTTTTGAATCTTGAAATGGTGGAGCCCCAAAGATGGCATAAAACTACAAAATGGCCACCTCATTGGTCCCTTCTTGACACCCAAATCTCCCGCCTAAAGACACTTGTTGATTTAAGTACCAAAACCTATGTCTTCACTCAAAAAATTGAACCCCAAACAGAAAATCAATAAATAATAAGAAATGGGTCTTTTCATCTTAATTAATCTTCATTGTAAGAGTGATACACATTCAAAGGAAATAGGGGAAAAGAGAATGAAAAAGAGCAAGGACTAATCATATACAAAGCAGCTGTAAGTAAGAATGTGAATGACATGTAGAAACAGATGCTTTTAGGAGAGGGAATCTGAAGCTGAAGCCCAAGAAAATGAAAGAAATGGATAAAAAAAAAGTTAGGTGTAAAATGGGGTAGTGATGGGAAGTAACACTATACCGAGAGTAGGTGATATTTTGTCCCACAAGCAGCCATCAAAGGGCAAGATGGCCAGAAAAGAGACCGACCTCGTGGAACCCTATGAAAAAGCTTTGCTTATTATACAGAACATGGCCTTCTTTTTTTTTTTAACCATATATAGCTGTTAAAAGTTTTTGAGGTAAGAACTATTGACACTTCAAAATGGCAGTTGTATTGGTGTCGAATACGCATCTATGTTGAATATGTATTCATATTGAATACTCCTCATATATCTTTAAATACTCTTAACCTACTTCTTTCAATTTTTAACTTTTATTTTTTGAATTTATATCAATATAAATAAAATATAATTAGATAACTGATAATATTTTATTGTGTTTATATTTACAATAACTAATATTAACTTTTAAAACAATGATATCCTTATTTTAATGTAAGATTTATATTTATATTTTAATCTTATATTAATTTTATATGTTGTATCATAAACGTACGTGGTGTGTCCTTTACTTTTTAAAATTTGTCATATCCTCCTATGGATGGCATATTGTATTTGTGTCCCTGTAGTATTTCAAAAACTAACACACCCAAGTGTGATGTGCACGTGTATGAACCTAGCTTGTTAATTTTTCAAAAAAGAGAGAAACCTTGCACCTCTCTCTCCTCCCATTATGCCATGGATTTGTCATTTTTCGGCTATTGATTGAAGATGGACGTTTAGTCCTTGGTCCTCTCTCCTTGTCCGGGCATGACCCTATAAACCCTCTAGATAGCCTCCTCTTTTATGTATTCTAATGGTTATTCTTGTGTTAGTGGGTTATAGAGCGATGATAAAGTTGATTTTAAACGCGTTGATATTGATCTTAATCTTTGACAAATCGCACGCGGTAAGATTTATTGGACCCATTACTTTGTGTTTGATGCTTTCTAATTAATGCATGAAATATATATATAAAAACAAATAGTATATTTCAAAACGTTCAATCACGGGGCCAAAATGGTTTCACGATAGTCTTGCATATGGTCCTAGCAATTCTAGTTTGTGTACCATCAACAGTTAAGAGTTTGTCCATGAGAGGTGCATAATTAAGCCAAAGAGAAAGGGAGTGAGGGCTTTGGGTCATTGTTATGGACTTGTAATGAGCACTAGGGAATGAAATGGCACTGTCCGACCGTCTGAGCTCCCACCTAATATTGTTTTGTGAGAATCATAATAGTCATGGCCATGTCATAAACAGGAAAGTTTGGGGAATTTGCATATCCAAAGGTATTAAGGGGTCCCTTGCAAAATGAACTGATTATATCCTTTCAGTACTATCGCCAGTTCGGTGGACTTCAGAGAGATTTTTCTACTAGTCTATTTATGTTGGCATTTCCTGCCCCTCCACAATGAAATATAAAATCAGAGAATGATAAACCAAGTGGGAAAATAGGCATAATATCAATGACTTTTTCTTGCTAATTGAAGGATTATTAACGACCCATTAATAATGTTTAATGTTTTAGGTTCTTTCACTACTTAATGCCTATCTGTAGTATTTCAAACTTTTTCTTGAATGTTTGATAAGCGTGTCACAACTTAGTTGATACATTAAATTATTATTGTTATTATTTTGATATGTTAAAAAGTAATACAATATGAACATAAAGTTTTTATGTCAAAACCAAGTGAAATGGCATATGCAGAGAAGGCCATTAGTGAAGCCAAAAAATTGGTTAAGTTGGTAATGTTACAACAGACAGATTAATTCATCACATTGACCCTAATGAATCCAAAGTTAAATGCAAATTATGATGGTAAAGACTAATGGAGGAACTTGATGGAGAGGCCCAAGTTCCCAAAGAGATTGATATTTGATAGGCTAGGGTGGGTCTTATGCATCTTTTCAATAAGCCTCTCAATCTCGTCATGTCAAGCTGAGAGGCCACCCAATCAATTACGGCGCGCCATGTATCAGCCTTTTTCTTTTGCACAAAATTAGGAAAGCAAAACAAAACTAAAGGAAAAAGATAGCAAGAGAAAACGTGGAAGGCTTTTACTTCAGGAGGAGGCTCTCCAAAACTATTCTTAACAAAAAGGAAATGAGAATCATTAGCTACAAAATATTCAATGAGCTTATGATAGCTTACCACTTATTTGGTCTAATGGCGAATTGCTTAGACCTTTGGCTCTAGGTCACTTTACCAGAACCTACTCTGTGCATCCTTTGGTTTTATTCTCAAGCTCATTACTTTACACTTACTTGTGTCTTCATAGCAAGGGGTCACTTTGGGTTGGAATAGATTTGGTTAATCTAATTGTACCTTCAGTTTTCACTGAGGCTTGCTTTTATCACTTATGCATGACCTATGTATATGGTCATCAATCTGAAATGATGCAACTGCTGAAAATCTGAAGTAAATCCTACCTTTGATAAATTCTGAAAGCATATACAGAAAATTGCACTACAGATTATGGAACCTAAAGTTTGCTTTTAGGCCTTGTTTGTTTTCGTTATGTCCAAACACAGGTCCCTGATTCTTCTTAAACCCTTCTACAGATGAAAAAGTTTTATATTTTGATAATAAGATCTCTACGTTCTTCACACAAAAGGGTAATTAATCATTCCCTTTCTTCAATTTTCTGAGAATAAAACAAAACCAAAAGCATGTGGAAAAGAGAGCAAAACAAAAATAAAGCTAGCAAAGGGAATGAGAGTACCAATAAAATGAAATAAAAAAGAATGAGTTTCAAAGCACTTCAATCTTCAGGATAAATGATCCGAGTATACATGAAAAAAATAATCTATATAATCTCAGGCACATAGTCTTTCTAACCATGTTTCCCAATCCTTTCTTATTGTTGCAGAAGAAAAGCATTGTGTTTGGGGACAACTTTATCTGGTGAACTGCATTTTCACTGAGGATACTATGTGAACTCTGTTTAATTTTTGCCTAAGTACAGATTAATTTGTCTTGTTTTTTGTGCTTTGTCTTTTGACATTCAATTGACAAGCTATTCACTACAACATAATCCTTACATCTTATTTCTAAAAGACGCTATCAAGATTTGTTTAGCGCTCCTTCATCATGCCCTTTTAGTTAAATCAATTTGGACCTACCAAAAAAGATGACAAGAAAGTCCAAAAAGAAGACATGAAAAGAGAGTGTGTTTTACCCTACATATAAAGTGTGATTTTATGACAATTGCTCAGCAACCAAAACACAGAGTACAAACACATAAACTTTTACCATATCATTCCCAGTGATTTAATTGTTTCTAACCCTCCCCGCTCTCCCTCCCAAAAGTATTATAAACTACTTTGTTAAGTACATGGTTTCTTTTCAGCTAATAATCGTCTTCCTTCTTCTTTCTCCAATTACTTGATGAACAATCTCAGCAGAAAGAAATCAGCTGATGAACAAGAATGGGGATAAACTAACATTGTTACTTGCTAATGGAAGGCCAAATGCATAGTTCTAGTGTCTAATCTCGCTGACCAAATGAAAAACAGAACCACTTAGGCAAATTTTGATAGTGAGGATATTCTTTAATTAAAAAATGCAAAATATATATCTTATGGGGTTTGATGTTAAAAGAAGGTAGAAGGTATAGTCAATTTTAATTTTTCCTTTTCCTCTTCCCTCTTCGAAAAGAGTTAGAAGAGTGAATGTGAAGTCCACTGATCTAAATAGTTTTTTGACATGACATGAGGCTTGAGCCAAAATGAAACTTGACACAACATAAAACAATATCCCTACTAAAAAAACCTTCTTTATTTCTATTTTCAATGCAATGAGGAAAAGAAAAGAAAAAAGAATTCTTTGATTGATCCCATATGAAAAAGAAACAGGGAACTAAAGGCCCCACGTGTGGAACAGAATTTGAAGCTCATGCTATTATATTTTATCTATTTTTAGCTTTATATAGATGTTGGTGTTTGTCTACTTGGGATTCCTACATCCTTGTGGGAACCATCCTTTTGATATTAGAGCCACCTTTTCAAAGGACTCTGGATTTTCACTTCACTCACTTTCTCTCCCTATCTTTTCTACTCAGCACGCTCTTGCAAAAGAAAAAGGTTTTGGGAATCCTATGCCCCTCCTTATATTCCCATAGTTTGGTTCTTTTTGCTGTGTCTCTTTTGAGATAACGAGATTCCCCTGTTATTATCAGTCTCATGTATTTGCTTTCAAGAACTCAGTGCTTCAAATTATGTTACTGATTTTACGTTACTGAGAGATACAGAAGCTTCTCTGCAGAAAACCAGTCATGCAATGATACAGTAATCTTGTCACTTTGCCTTTCTACTTATTGTGATGGGTGGTCAAATATTAATCAAAAACAAAATGTCAATTGGAAATTAAAATTTCGTAGTTGGATCACTCATTGCATCTACTTTTAAGCTATTAAAACATGGGTACCAGTTAGGTAAAGAGTATTTAAGAAGTATTTAATACTCCTCAATAATTTTTTTTAATTATTTAAAGAAAAAAATATTAAATATTTTTTAAGTTTTCAAGATATTAAATACTTTACTTTCACATGTAATACTTACTATTTTAATTCCTTAACCAGTATACGAGGACATTCTTTAGCAAATGCCTTAAAACAAACTTACTTGTTGAACCCTCTTTCCAAATTCCAACAACATTTTAGTGATGATGGTGACGGCAGCTTAAGCTACCTATCGATGTGTTTGAATTCAAAAATGAGGATTAAGACTACTTAATTTAATTTTATTGGAGTTGCAGGCCCAAAGACACTGCTATAAATTAAGGGAAACCAATAATAATCAAGAACGTAAGTTTTGGTCATGTCCTAGAAAGCGACACTTCCCAACTGCCTCAAATTCCAGCTATCATAAGTAATTTTGTATAAACCTCAAGTGCAGTTTGCTTAATGGCCACGAAATAGCCACCTAAATAGAGGAATTATTACTATTTGATTAGTAAATCCTTAGAGAGAGATAAATGATGTTTTAAATAGGTGGTAAACAAGGTAAGAAAAGGTCTTGGAGAGTGGTGGTTGAAGTTACACTACGAGTTGATCAAGATAATGAAGGCTTAGAACATGGTACTACTGTTACATTTTGTAAATGGGATTGATTTTGACATAAACTTTAAAGGGGGAGGATTGCTTTGGATAGGGAGAGTAGGGGCCTAATAGCAGACCTGCAAAGTGGCAAAGAGGAACTCAGGATGAAAAACATTGTGTCATAATCCAAATGGGTCTATCTCTTTAGCATCTTTCAATAAAGATGTTACTTATGGAACAGCTCACCTAGCTGGGCAGGCAATGCTCGGTTTCAACCATGACTTGACACCTCTTCTTTCTATCTGATTAACACCCAAAGCCACACTGCTGCTTAGTTTTGCTTTTGTCTGAGGAATAAAAATTATTAAATTAATATTTTTTCATATATAGAAAGAACGAGAAACGAAGACTGTTGAAACATGGTCAAAAGTTTCAATGAACCTGTAACCCCAGTTTCAGTTCCTTTTGTGACTTGAGGTTGGTCCATTTTGCTCCTTTTCTTTTGCACTGCTCGAGTGTATCAGGACGATAAACTTTGATGAGGAAACAATGGGAATAACCAAGTGTGGGACTTGCTCTATTTTTCAGTCCAAACAATTGAAGGAGATAGATAATTATCCCAACCGCTAGTATAAAATATGCTCTCTTAGCACTGACAAATTAATCATCATTACATTGGAGATGAGGGACCTAGAAGCAACAACTGTCATATTTTAATATTTTTGGTGAAAGTGATTAAGAGGATATGTTTGCAACCCCTTAATTGGTAGATTGATGATATGCTAGTTTTGAAA
The DNA here is from genome assembly GCA_023212625.1 of Styphnolobium japonicum. Classification (NCBI taxonomy): domain Eukaryota; kingdom Viridiplantae; phylum Streptophyta; class Magnoliopsida; order Fabales; family Fabaceae; genus Styphnolobium; species Styphnolobium japonicum. The sequence continues at coordinate 28,522,418 of JALBWW010000011.1, forward strand.
TCAGAATCATCTGATCACTCTGAGACTCACCCTGATGGAGATTATTGGTGTAAAAATTTTAAATGGCTTGAAGAGTGTATTTAGTAAGAGATGGAAATGGGAAGGTGGGAACTAGGATAGGGAGTGAAAATGGAAAGGGAGCCAAATGAATTACTCGTCAGTGCTTGATAGAGAAAGTGGAAAATGAAATAATTGAAAATTGTTTTCTTAGGATTCCTTATATTGCACTTATCTTATTTTCATCCCAATGGTGGGAACTGCATTTTCATTCCATCCTCTTTATTCTTTTTCTAAGTAAGCATATCGTGATTTTCATTTAAATCTAGTCCCTCCCATCCCTACCAAGCACATCTCTTTAGGTATTTATATTAACATCACACATTGAGACCAAAATAAATAAACAAATAAATGAAAGGGACATCACTTGTGTGTCTGCTGTAGTCTCTTGGGGTGTAGGCTTATAGAATCCCCAAGACAAATAACATTATAGATGCCAATTTAGGTTCAATCAAACCACTAAAAAAAATGCATTTTCAACTCTGCCTCTAGAGTCTAGACCTTACCTAACATGTCCTTTCTATTCGATCTGTAGCCAAAAAAATGACAGATGTCGAATACCAATTCTAATAAAGATAAACAAGACTAAACAACGAAACTTAAAAATGATAATTATAGGATTCTATAGAGGCCACATTATAGTGAGTCATATGCATTGTTAATTGCTCGAAGTAGTACAGATTAACATATAACTATGCTTAAAGGTTAGTTTCAAACTAGGGAAAAGGCTTAGTCACGTTCCACAGATAATACTAGATAAAGTCAGATTGATGAAGGTGAAGTGAACTAGTGCCAATGTGCCACACATTGTACCAAGCAGCTCTCAAAACTTGTTCAGAAATTTCCAGGAAGGTGTCTCCAAACAGAATGGCACAAGTAATTCCAGACCCTTGTTCACGGGCATGTCTTCTCTTCCCAACCCCACCTAGTTGTGGTACACACCCTATATGTAACTACTTTAGTGAATCTTAATTATGGCGAAGCAGAGGATGAAAGTACACTTTAAGCTGCTGGTGCTATAGCTACAGTACATGCAATCTCAAACAAAGAATCAATGTCCCATTGTAGGACTAATCGAGGGAAGAGAATTAGCTGGATCCGATGATTGCTCCCTTTTACAAGAGCCTTTCATAAAATTTGTCAGAACTTATCTGAATAGAGAGATCATGTAAGTATATGATTGAATTGGGTGGGTGGTATTGAGACTCTTGACTGATCTTTGTAAAGCTTGTTTGAGTTGAAGTCTCCAAATGATTCACTTCCACATACTCATGGGATGGGACCGTGAAGCTAAGTAAGCAGCTTTTTTGCCCCCTTATTTTTACAGGTATATAGAAGGTCTTGTATATTTGAAAAATGGGAAAAGGATACAAAAAGGATTGAATGTATGACACCAAGCATATAAGGGTGAATAATCTTCCCTACAACCGTAATAAATGGCACCAACCAGTGTAAATTATTAAGTGAAATTGTTATTTAGGCACTGCTAACTATAAGTTCTCCATTTAACATTAAACATGTGTAAAGTTGTATGGGTAATGTTAAAATGGTACTTTTCTCTTAAGAGTACCCTTACACATGTTAATTTAATATCCAATGAACTGACTATGGTAAGTCTATCTAAGATTTTCTCAATTATTAAAAGAGTTTAATTTTGAGTGATGCTAAGAAACACTCAAGCTTGTCATCGCTCCAAATTTTCGTTAGGCATCAATTAAAAAATAACAATAAAGTTGTGCACTACAAAACCTCTTAGATCCACCCACACGTAGGGCTATGCTTTGCTACAGTAAAAAGTTGTGTCTTGACTAATAACTATAACTTTTAGCTTATTAATAAGGACTTGATCCAACAATATTGATGTGATAACAATTATAACTTTGGGCCTAGTGGGGCCCATAAATATTTGATTGGCAACAAAATTATGAATCAAGCATTTATACGCTCAAGCTTTCAATAGCTAATTCATTTAATTATTACAACAATTACTTAAAAAATTTAATTTTTTTAATATGTTATTACATCATTGAATGATAGCGTAAAAAACTTTACACTAATATTATATCAAATTTAAACTAAAAAAAAAAAAGACAAAAAAGTTGGTTCCAACAAGTTGTTAAGGATGGATGGAGAGGGCTTCCGTTTGGACGGGATCAGTGATCACTGAATAAGAATGGGCTCTAAGGAAATCATTCAAGCCCAATGGTGAATCACAGCTCAATCTAACACATTACATCTGGATCAATCCCACACACAAATTTCATTCCCATTCCAAAAGAAACAAGTGGGCAAATTAACTATAAAGCACCCATTTTGTATGTAATCCCATATCTCTGGCGTTTTTACTTCAAGGCACATTTTTATATATTGGGTATTTCATTTGGGAGATCTTAGATTAAAACTTCTGTGAGTGCAAGTGATAAAATTAGTAGAAAAATTGGTTCCTTGGTTGGGTTTGGAGATGATTAATATCCCATTTTAAAATTATGAATAGAGAAAACTTGGGATTGTTATAATCATGCAAACATTTTAAATTTTCATAAAAAAATTGTGTAAAACATACTATTTTAAATTGGTGAAAAAATTTATCTTCTTAACATAAAATTTAAAAGTTGTTTTTTATTGACTGAGTTAATTGAATATGATTTATTTTTTGTTTTCTACCCGGTGAACTCAATCCATCTAATTCCCATCAGTTTTGCATGACATGATCTCAACTATTTTTACTTCATTTCATCCATTCCTTTCTATCTTTTCTATTTCATATCGGGTTCAACTGATTTGTGCTCCTTCAGTGGATAACACTGAGCAAAAATTAAAGAAGTCACAAAATGATTTGTTAACTTATCATGATCTAATAAATAGAATACAAGTCACTAGAGTGAAAAGTAGTGTCACCAATAATTGAGAAAACATGGTATGTTGCTAAAATTATTTTTGGTTGTTTTAAGTGAATTTGGTGTACCATATGTCCATAAACTCTAGTACAATGGTTGTTCTCCAAGTGAAAAACATCTAGAATTAATATATATAAGACCGGGACAAAAGTCATCCTATAAGCCAAAATTCATTAACACATCTAAATTCATCGTGAAAAGTTTAAGGGAAAGAAGATTGCTTTATTATAAAATCAAGGCATGCCACAAGTTTTAGTAAGGAAAACTGTTAGGGGAGAAATGTCATTTGATTAACATTACTTAAGGCTAAAAATGCCATGCTAATAGAAGAGGTACGAGAATTTGGGAACTTCTTTTAACTCAATAAAGATGCAGTGTGATTCTTTAACCATCTTAGGTGGTGCGACTACTGTTCTAAATGAGGATGAATACATCAGCTGTTGTTTAGAGGAATTGGCCCAAAACATACTAGCTTCAAATGTCAAGCAATTCATGAGAAATTTCAGTTGTCATCATGAACCATGTTAACCTTGTTGAGATTCTCATGGATGTGGTATGCGCTTAATTTCTTCCCTTAAATTACCTGATTGACCGCGCTTTTGCAATGTATATTTTTTGCCTGATTCCTTCTCATTTTTTATATAGATTCTATTAGGTGCAATGATGCACCATAAAATTTGGCAAAAATTATAGCAAATAAATAAAATCAAAAGAAGAGACGTGGAAAGACCAGGAAAATTATTACAAATAGTGTCTTACATGAAATGAACTTCGATTTTAAAAATAAAATAGCACAGGCATAATCTTTATTCACATTGCTTTATGGCTTACTTGGTTCATAAGAGGGGAGGAGAGAGGAGGGATTTTAATGAAGGGGAGGGGAGGGAAAGGGAGAGAAGAGAGTTTAATTTTGTGTATGTTTGGTTAGAGGAGGGGAGGGAAAAATTTTAATAGAGGAAAAGTATAAATTTACTTTTTTACACAATTATAACATTTAATGTAGCATTTAATTTAAGGATATTTTAGTCCATTTTTTAACATATATTCTCTCCCCTCCAAATCCCCCCACTTTTGGAGGGGAGTTAAAATTGATTTATAAGTGATTTTGCTCCCCTTTCCTCCCCTCCACTCTCCTCTAAAAAATTGAACCAAACACATAAAATTTAAAATAATTCCTCCCCTTTCCTCCCCTCCATTTCCCTCCAACCAAACACTATGTTAATGTAATCAATAAAAAATATATATACTAATAACGTAATTACAGGTCATGATATGAATTTTATTTTTGAAATTGAAAAAAATATATATAATAATAAATTATTCACCAAAAAAATATGCTAATAAACTAAAATGAGCTATTAAACAAAAATTTAAAATTTGGAAGCCTATAGCTATTTGATAATAAATATTTGATTACCATGCTTACATTTGTAAAAATCAAGGAGTTACAATTTTTTACATGTAATTATATTTGTTTTGATAATTATTTAATTGAGAAATTAATATACTATTGTAAAAATTTAAATAAAATGAAATCAACAATAATAAAAATTTGAATTTAAATTTAAAATTATTATTCATAATTATAATTAAAAAAATTGTGAAATTTAATTTCTAATAATAATTTTGAGAGTTATTAAGAAAAAGTTGACATACAAAGTGAAAAGAAATTAAATACATGAAAAAAAAGACTTATTTATAATTAATATATGCATAAAGGGATAAAAAATTTAGAAAAAAAAAACTTACTCTATGAATGATATGTGACATTGGTGAAACTTGAATTAACTCTCTTTTATTATATTATAGATAGAGATATAGATATGTACCTGCGGAACAAGAAGGGGGGAAAATCAAAATAATTTTTCATTTTGTTAGGGCCGGGTGACAAAAGTTGTGTAAGTAGCTTTAGTCTTGCTAGGTTTGGTAATTTGTTCCCTTGATTGGTTTGCTTCTAAATAACATTATTTTTTCTTGTTTGATCCTTAACCACAATCCAAGCTTTTAAAGGAAAGAATAAACATTTATTTTGGTCATCTAAATCAGTTTAATCCTTCAATAATTAGTGACATTCTTTTAATGTATTTTTTGACATGGTTCTTTAATGACATAAAATAGTCCTCTAAAATGATTAATTTGATGTTACATAATTATTAAAGAATTAAACTAATGTCAATTGTATATTTAGAAATTAAAATAAGTATTTACTCTTAAGGAAGAAAAAAAAAAACTGGGCTTGTCAGTTAAAATTGTTGGATTCACTTCAATTTGTTCATATATGATGCAACAACTTCATGGGAATTGAACTGTTGAAGTTTAATGGCCAAAAGAAAAAACTGTTGAAGTTTAGCGATTATTACTAACTAGTACTACTGCTATCCGTTTGCCCATCAGGGAAGCATGAAATCGGTAAAAAAAAAAATGAAGCATGAAATCGCAGCACACTGGCGTGCTTTGTTCCTTAGCGATCCTTCTTTTTTCTTTTTTTCTTTTTTCCATCCTTCCTCTTATTCTACTCTTTTTCTTTTTTTTTCCAACCTTCAGGATCTAACCTGAAGCTATTGATTTGTGCTCTTCTAGTAGTAGACAGCACCATGCAAAAAGTGAAAAAAGACCCAAAATGGCTTGAGAATGCCCTTTTCAATTTTTTTTTTTTAAGGGGAGATTTTATGTTACTCTCAATGGTTGGATACTTTGAATGCAACCTTTGGCAAATAAAACCATATATATTTTGGAACTGTGAATATATATCATTCAATACAAAAGGTGCATCTCCAGTTTACACAAAAGACAACAAGGGCGAATAGTAGTTAGAGGCAGTGTGTCCAGTCTGAGAGTATAGAGAGTTACAGAAAGAACCTACCAAATTTTTACCCTAAATTAAGTTAAAAAATTGATTTTGTGTTTCATACACCAGCTTTGAGTTCAAATTTCATGTAAGTGGCCATTTGTTAGGTATTCTTTTATTATTAACTTTTTCCATAATATTCATTTCAATCAGAGGCTAGTAGTAGCATGTTTATATACATGATCTCAAATAGAAAGAAGTTATGCATCTTACAATCAACAATCCAACTCAGAAGTTCTAACTTCATCAAACCACAATGAAAATATGGGAATTTAGTTTATGAAACGTAGTTACATTCAACAGAATTAGATACAAGTGATCCATAGTTTTATTGTAAGATACAAGTCTTTTACAGAGAAACCCAAAAGTACTATGTAAATGCATAAACTTGATTACTTAAGGTACTCATAATGCATTACCTGTAGCTAATTATGCTTGACTCATGATGTAATATGGTGATCTGAATGAAAGAAAGATTGTCTTCTAGATATCCTACCTATCCACAAATTGGCCCTACTGTAAACCATTTGCAGTGCTATTCTATTCAGCAGACATGCATGGGTTATCACTTATCAGTAACAAGGTCAAAAGGGTCTAGTGAAAGTCTTAATCAAAGTCAAATCATGCCTGTTAATTAGAAACATCACCAGGGAGTTCGACCTTATCCATTCAACCTTTCTTTTTAAATAAATAAATAATAATAATGATAATAATATAAATATCATTACTTATTATTTATTATTATTATTACTGGTTTTCATCTAGTAGCCTATAATCAAGAAATGCCCTTCGGTTTCTATGAGTGGGCCATGGGACTTTGACAAAATAGGTAAATAATGAAGTAGAATATAACTATATAGTCTTAATATGCCTAAAGCAGACTTCATTAGAGTGCAATAAACTACTCCACATCCCCAAGTGGGCTCTCTAAGGAGACCAAAATACAATTCAGTTTGTCTTTGTCGAAATAATCTCAGATGATGAGATACCTGATTAGGCATTGATCCCAAGAACAATATTAAGTTTTCAATATACACATAGGCATAAAGGCAACAATTATAACAACCACAGGTACTGAAGACAATGCAACCTAATTGGAAGGGAGGGTAGACTAAAGTTGAAGAAGGCAAGGGAAAAATATGTCAGCCTCAAATGAATATCAGAAACATTTGGAAGCATGAAAAGAAAATTGTACCAATTTCCTCCCTTAAACGGCGACATCTAATATGCACCTTAAAACATTAGGTGTATGGATGCACTAATAACTATCAATCATTGATTTAGAATAATAAAATTCATAAATTAATCTAACGGTGAGGAGTTAATGTGTTTACTAGTTCAACAAGTTCTATCAACTTTGTAAAAAAAAAAAAACCCTTGACACTTAAGTTATTTATTTTTTAGGACCCTTGGCATTTATTTAATCTTGAGGGTGTAAACAAATGCAAAAATAATTTAGGATTGTGAGAGGCAACGGGCACGCCGGCACCATACCGTGCCAGAGAAGTGAGCCCTCATCCATTTTATTTATGTTTTATTTTTTTCTTATAAGCTGAGGTTTTCTTGAGTGCCATTGTTTTGCAATGGGAACATTAAACTCTCATCTTCAGCAATCTCGGCCCAATCCTCATCCTCACCTACTCTATCATCAACCTCCTCTGTACCTCACACTCCAGTATCTTGTTATAGGATCTTTCTTGTTCACATAGGTTAGTGAATTTGGTCTTTTAATGTGAATTTGGTCTTTTAATGTGTTTTGTTAGAGTTTAACATTCGATTCTTTAATTTATTGGATGGGATGATTTTGGAATTTTATTATGTTGTATTCAAAATTCATGGCTATGTTCTTAGGATTTGCTTGCGCAACCTCCTATTATTTGGCTTCAAGTCATGGGTGGCTATTGTGGATGCACCTAAAACATAGACGGTCGACTCCTACTAATAACCACCTTCAGTATGACTAATGCTATTAGTATTCTTTACTCACTGCTGGCCCAAAATCAATATACCTCCTGTATAGTCACTGCCAAGCAATGAAGAGATATAAAAGTAAAATAAAAATATAAACTTAATGATGAGGCACGACTGCGAGTCCCTCCATCCTATTTATAAACAAATAATTGCACAGGCAGCTCATAAATTTGCCTCATAAATTTGCCATAACTCGGGGTCTTATTTTTAAATAAAGTAATTTTATTGCATTATAGTCATGCCATCATATTTCCAATTAAATGAATAAATTTATTGCATGACGGGACTACCAATCCCTCTATCCTATTTCCAAATAAAATAAATTAATAAATTTATTGACAATCCCGTCATCCTATTCCAATTAACTTAATTGCCATGTCCCCTAGCCATCCTATTTCCAATGAAAATAATTTTATTAAAGTAACAATTGAATCCTGGGGTGGTTTAAATAAATCAGCTATACTCCATTCTCAAGGTAAATAACCACTTTATAATAATTTCATAATAAATCATATTAAGTTTACAGAATTTAAGACAATTAATAAATTAATTTAGGGTTTATACATATACAATCAATATAATAAAATTAATATATAAACCACCGCCTCCTCAAAGTACTGAATTTTGTAATATTCAACAAGGTAAAAACTTTAAAATGCCAAAGTGTAAAATAATGTTTACCGAGAAATAATGTTTACAGGAATTATCCCAATTATTTCTTAAGGAGACAGCTTTCAATGTAATCATTTATCACTGCATTGATTAGTAATTTTATCAAAATAGCTTTCAATGTGTCAATAAACAATGTAGTGAAATACAAATTAAATTTGGATAAGTGAGGCAATAATTTTGACAAATATTTATTTTTTAATTCATGATAAAAAAATATTTATTAATAATATTTCTTTATTTAGAAATTTTATTAATATGGTAATGACGAAATCCAAATTCAATTTAAAATTTAAAATTTTATTTTTCATATAGTTCAAATTTGATCAATATTTAATAGTTATTTTATTTTTATTACTGTTAATCAAACCATTATTTTTCAAAAATAATAATGTAACGAAGAAGTAAAGTATAAAATTTAAAACTTAAAGCTCCTAAAGATAAAATGACAATAACCGGTTATCTTAAGTAATTTTTATAGAGCATCAATGCTCCTTTCCTATATAGGTATAGATGCATCGTAGAAGTCTTTCTCTTGAACCTAACCTTTTTAAATTTATTATGTGCTTTTCTAAAAACTCTGAATATTGATCACATCAATGCATTATTAAAACCTAGGGTTCAACAATATCATCCAATTAGATTGTCTCTCTCATAAGAGAAGAAATAATTAAAAGGGTTATAGCATTGTTTACGAGCAGTAAGTCTCCTACTCCTACTTGAGATGAAATATTCAGTATATTTTCCTGTCCCAAACTGCAAGAGCTCATCTGTGTGATGTTGGTCTCTACAGAGTTAAGAAGTTAAATGACAAGCATTGATGAGGTTGATGACAGAGAGACTATTCTTAGTGACGGGTGTTACTCTATTCTTTTCCAAGAATATCTGCAATGGCTAACCGTGCACATATATTGTATTTTCTATCTTGTTAATTTGGTAAGCTTCAGGATCTTGCTATCTGAGGAATTTTGGGGGATCAAATTTCTAACATACAATAGTATTAAGTACTGAGTACTGAGATCAAAATTTTCATCCACAGGTAGTCTCACTAGCTCTGCAATGTGCTCAAACTTTTCAATCTGTTCAGATGGCCCTGACCAAAAACCACCAACACAGGCTCTAAAATAAAAGTACATGCCAAATTGTACAAAATTCAGCCAATTATAAACTGCCATGGGATGGCCATTCAAATCGAAACAAACCAATGGGCGGGGCTAAGGAAAGAGTCTAGGAATCCTGGCTACACTACCAAATGAACTGTCAAATACTAACGAATGATTTTTTCATTTATAAAGGAGACTGTAGTGACATTGATAGCATATAATAGATAATCCATTCACCTCTATTTCAATATAGCGAAGTCATTTCCTAAAGGACTGTGCTAAAGTGCTGTTCAGGTCATATTGGTTAATAAAAAAGGAAATGGATTTAAAGAGCAAACCTTGCGTATGTTGTTTTATGATTAAAACAAATTATGCATCATGCATATTGAACCGAAACACTTCCCAAGGTGGCACTGTTCCTAAATGCATCTTGTTGAAGACATGAATTGAATGCCAATTATCCGTTGGAAAGACACAATTTTGGGTGGCTGGTAAAAGGAATGGTTTTATTTTTCTGCAATGCTATTGGCTGAAAATTGGAGGTGGGGGCCACTAATTAACTTACTGGCTACCGCATTGCCACGTGTCTGGCGTTAACTAAGTCCTAACTTTAATTCAAAGATTAATGGGCTAAATGTTCTGTTGAATGGCCCAAATATGTGCGTTTTGGGTGTGGAGAGTGAAGAACGCTGCGGCCCTAGCCCACTCTCATTCATTTGGCTCTTCCCCTTATTGATTCCCAAGTCAGTACGCTATTAATTTGCTTGATCAAAATTTTCTGGGGTACCAAGTCCTGCTCCTGTTAATAAAGCAACCAGACCTTAGAATCAAGTTCTAGCTGAACACGCCTATATCTCAATTTAAGATTTTTATTTTTATTTTTTGTGACAAAAAGTTTAAGTGAGGGGAAGATCTTACGGTTATAACAAATCACCAACTTTAATAAGGATTTATGATAAGATTATAAATTGTCTACCAATAAGTGTATGTATCTTGAATTTAGTCTAAATTCATGGCTAGCATCAGTGAAAAGCCTAATTAAGTGAGCCCAACATCCGTTGGCAACTAGTTTAAGACCTTCTAGTGTACCTCAAACCTCATCTACCAAAGCATTTGTGTTTCTCAGTTTTCTAGTCTAACCTCTGAGCCACAGGCCAAGCCTATTAAACCACCACATGCAACCAGCAGAATAAGAATCATTTGTGGCTTTGTATGGCTTTGTAGGCTCCATCTGAATTTACCTTTATCCATCTCTCTGCAGGTGGATTCGAGCTAACATTATCAGTTTATTTATTGTATATTAATTTAATGGAGTGATAATGATGACTACCGCCTGCTAAATGCTTTATTTACCTTGGATGCTTGCTGTATGAAGGGGGTAGATTGGGACAATTTGCTTGAGCATAGGTCTGGTGATGTATGTAGAAAACGATGGAATCAAATGGTCCAACATATTGGAGAGCATGGAGAGAACTCATTTGCTGAGCAAGTTGCAAAGAGATTTTGCCCGGACTTATTGGAAGCAAGAGAAGTCTTTGATAGCAAACCTGTGTGGTTTGTTGAGGTTATAATTATCCTGTGAGGTAGTTTTCCTGAGGTGAAATGATTTTGTTAAACCGGAATAGATTGTGGTTATGATTTTTTTGTGGGACCATCCAAAAACTTTTATGGATATCAAAAACTGTTGGGAAATGTCACAATAATTTCTCTCTTCTATGAATTCAAAAATAGGCACTACGCGGAAGCGTAAAATAAGTGCAATAACAACACCAGAAATTTTATCATGAAAAACTTTTCAATGTGAGTAAAGAAAAAATCACGAGACTTGTAGGTCACTTAAATGTCAACTATAAAAATAATGAGACAATAATAATGTATCTTCAATTTGTGGATAACACTCACAAATTCACTCACTATTTTTCTCTCTTAGAAAACACTTTCTAAAGATATTATTTTTCTCTCACTTTCATCATGAAGATCTCTCTCTATTTTTCTTTCACTCTCTCTTCCTCTTAATTATGAGGAATTGATCTGATTTTCCTTACTCTCATCGCTTCTATTTATAGAAACAAAGAAACACTCAATTTCAATAACTACTTTATTAGACATCGAAAGATTGACTGCAATTGTTGAAAAACTTGGAGCAACCTTCAGGGTTGTTGAAAACGTTTCCAAGAATTCTAGTCATTTAACATTTTCGGCTGTTTGCAACAGGAACTGGATTTTGTATTGGAGTTCTAGCCTTCTACGACGGTTTATAGTAGTGTTTTCTTGTAATAAAATGCTACTCCTGTTTAGTCCAAGTTGGAAGTTATTTGAAAGTGATTCTTTTGACGAAACGAGTAGTGTAAATTAATAAGAGAAAGTTCGATACTCCTTTATTGTTGATTTTTTGGTTTATGGCCTATTAGTCTTGCTAATTCCATTGCGAACTTCATTTGATGAGAAAAAATCTCTCTTTCCCATGGTAACTGTTCCTCTTCAGCAAAAAACACTAAACACAACACTGAATATAGACAACCACCTATATACATATATATATATATATATATATATATATATATATATATGATCAACGAGCTGGTTGGAACCCACTTATATCACATGGGAAGGCACTAGGTGGCCTGAAAACCTGCTCCCATCTTTAGTGAACCGAAAAGAATTCATTGTCATCCATTTCTACCAAATATATGTATGACATTGTATAGTTCTTCTTCCAACTGTTTTAATTTCCATCTCATACAACAAATTGATTATATTATATAGAACATTAATTAGGGTTTCCTTCTTTAAAAATTGAACAGTAGTAGTCAAGTTTGCTCATCCGAATAGATATATACCATACAACTTATTGTATAGTGGTAGCACATGCACAGCACCAACCTCGTAGATGAAAATTTACACTTTCCTATGTGGATAATTTGGCCATAAAAAGAGTTTTCTTCAAAACCTAGTATAGTTGCCATATCAAAGTAAAAGGCTACTAATATTAAAGTAGCCGTTGACAGAATCCATATTATAAGAGTCGTTTTCTATCCATGCAATAACACATATATTAACAGTAAATACTTTATAAAAATATAATGAAAAACCAATAATTACAAAATTATTGCATATTGACATTTCAAGAGTCACATGTTCTCCACACTCTTTGTTGACACTGTAATCCTCAAACATGTTGGGAATGCTCTTCTCTGCAACTCTTAGTCTCTCACAATAACCCTAACTACCCTATCATACATGTCTCATTTGGAACCCCCAAACACGTGGCCACTAAATCGATCTTCTCTGATTCTACCGTTTGTTAATTATGTCCACAGACAAATCTTTGCTTAAAATCATAGTTGGCTTCTGAAACTGTCATCAAAATGCCAAAATCTTCAGCCAGTTGCTAAGTATTTTTTAAATCATGTTCACATGATCCCATGAGTATAACAGCGCAATACTTTATACAAATGGATACTTTCGAAGCAATGCAGATTTTATCACATGCGTTGTTTAATACAAATGAGTTCTTGGGTATATCATGTATTTGCCATATGATGAATTCGTGGATAAGGTGAGGGTGTTGCTCAGGTTTGTTGTCAACTTTCATATCCCAATATCATATTCACAGCATAATAATGGGAATATGTATATAAGAAAAAAAAAAGTATGAGCTTTTTACCTGCTACAATTACGGCATAAAGTTTGAGACTCATGACTTAAAGCACCCACTTATTACAGATATTAACTTTTCGGGATTACAAAGAGCTGCCACAAGCAAATATTATTTTTAGTATGAATTAGAAAATGTATCCTATGTTATTACTTAGTCATTACCATTACATAGTATCAACCAAGATTCTTAACTGGTATTAACAGATATTTAGAGCCTACAGTTTACCCTTATGATTTGACTTAAATTCAAAATCATTTTATCATCACTCTGTTATTTAAAAAGTAACACATTATCGTATATGATTTGTTCTATTATCACTTAACTACTTTATAATTTTTTTCATCTATTTTTTTAATAGAAAACATATGTTAGAATTTAAAAATCTATTACTAGCAAAATCTCAGGTGTAATTATGCATATCACTCATTGATTTTATAACAAAAGTGAAGCACTTTTATTTTGTAACATGAAAATATCATTGATAATTTGTTTATCTTGTTAGAAATTTGAAAATGTGAACTTGCAGAGAAAATAATGAGAGGATATAAATATTGAAGGAAGAAAATTGTAATATTATTCATAAAAGAAAGTGCTCATAAATAGGCTTACAAACCCAACGGATAAATCCTAAAAATTCTAAACTACATCAGATTTATTTGAATAGCATATAAAAAGCTGAAAATTGAAAATAAAAGATAAAATTTAAAGCAGTAACAATAATTCTATCTAAAACTTATTCAAAACTCTAATTTCAAATGAGGCAAAATCTCATAAATCTAACACTCCTCCTTGAGATTTGCCATGGATATGACAAGCTTTAACTTCATGAATTCCAATCTTGATTTTGGAAGCACTTTAATCATTATATCAGCAATTTGCACATCAGTTTCCTAGCCTAAATCACTGTCAACATAGCCATTTAGCTTAACTCTTTCTGTCTTTAAATACCAGGTGTCAAGATTTGTCATTAATACATCTTGCATGAACTTCAATGACTTTAAGTTGATGTAACCAAATCTTTTATCCCAAATAGCATTCTCATCAATCTCGGTAGTAAAATAATGATCTACAATTAAATCAAATTTCAAATAAAAGTTGTTTTTGATCATTTTAATTTTTGCTATCTCTGTTCCATGTTCATCAATGATAAAGCAATGTTTTTCTTTGGAAAAAACTACATATCCATTTCTTAACATTTGTGCAACACAAAGATGATTTAGATCTAGTTTTGGAATGTAAAGAACATCATTGACAACTTTTATACCTTTGTTGGTTTTCACCGCAATTGTCCTTTTTCCTTTTGGCTTGCACAATTTCACCATTTTCCAACTTAACTTTTGGTTGAAATGATCGATTAATGGATGTAAAAAATGATAGACATTTGGTCGTGTGGATGGTGCAGCCACTATCAATGAGCCAAGTATTCAATTCATGTGAATTGAGTGCTTGTGATGCCATAAATAAATGCTCTTCATCATTGTTATTTTCTTCAATCACACTTACCTGTTGATCTGGTTGCTGTTGAAACTGTTTTTTCTTGATTCTGCAATAATTTTTACTGTGACCGAGTTTATTGCAAAAATCACAGTGAAAAAGAGGTTTATCTTTATAATAACAATCTTCCTCAACATGATTGGTTCTTTGGCAATAAAAACAAGGCAAAAATTACCCTTTCTTGAAGAACCTTCAACATTCCCTTTGATGTGATTGAAAGATCGTAGAATTTCAGAATGTCTTCCCTTTTGTTTTGCTTGGTAGGCACCTTCAATAGCTTCATCATCTCTCATTAAGACCCTCTACTCCTGTGTATGAAGCTTGCTGATTAGCTCTATAATTGTGAGACTTTGCAAATTACAAAACTCTTCAATTGCATATATCTTGACTTCAAACTTTTGAGGCACTAAAACCATGATCTTTTTTACAACTTTTTGATCTATAAATGCCTCACTAAGAAGGCACATTTGATTTACAACATCCATTAACATGTTAGAATAATCTTTGACAGATTCATTGTCCTTCATCTTCATCAATTCAAATTCTCTCTTCAATGTGAGGAGCCTAATAGATTTGACCATGTCACTGCCCTCAAATTCATCTTGGATCTTTTCCCATACCTGTTTAGGTGTTTCCAAGTCTATAATTTTGGTAAAAATATGATTTGCAAGTCCTGAATGAAGGCAAGTGATGTCTTTGTCTTTCTTGAGTTTCTCCTCCTCATGAGTTTTCATCTGAGCAACGATAGGGTTCTCTATCAATGACGGTAGATTAGCTTAAGAGATCACAACGCTCCATAAACCTTGAGACCTTAAATAAAACTTCATCTTGACAGCCCAAATGCGATAGTTTTTGCCATTAAACATTGGAATTGTAAATAAAGAATTGCTGGAAATAGACATATTTGCACCATAAATGCCAAAAAAAAAAAATTTTACTCAACCATATTGTGTTTAGCGCTTAATCTCAGCGTGTTTAGCCCTCAAAAAATAAGAACTTTTCCTCACACCCCGAAAGAAAAATGGCTCTTGATACTACTGTTGAAAATTTAAAAGTGTGAACTTGCAGAAAAAATAATGAGAAAATAAAAATATTGGAGGAAAAAATTGCAATATTATTCATAAAAGAAAGTGCTCATAAATAGGCTTACAAACACAATGGATAAATCCTAAAAATTCTAAACTACATCATATTTATTTGGATAACATCTAACAAACTGAAAATTGAAAATAAAAGATAAGATTTGAAGTAGTAACAATAACTCTATATAAACTGTATCTAAAACTTATTAAAAACTCTAATTTCAAATAAGGCAAAATCTCATAAATCTAACATCTTTTTGAGGTAGGATTTAATTCATTTCTTCTATTTTTTGGTAGAGTTTAATTTTGATCCACCGTCAGTGTAAAGTTTCTATACATTGTCATCCAGTCATGTGTTGCCAAATCATTGAAAGAGTTTGACTATCACAACAACCACCTAGAAAGTCTAACTCTTTTAATGATGTGTCAGTACATGATTAGATGACAGTATAAAGAAACTTTATACTGACAATGAATTGAAATTAAATTCTTTTTGGTAAATGAATGTTCCGTTAAAAGTTTTTAAACCACTTATGTATTTTTTTCACAACTCTAACACATGTTTTCTTTTAAACAATAGATGAAAAAAATCACATGGTAGTTATGTGATAATATAGCAAATCGCAAGCGAGCAAAATCTCACCTTTTTAAATCACATGGGACAAAGTGGTTTTGAGTCGAAGGGAGTAAATTGTAATTTACCATTTTTTTAACAGATTATATTATAACTTTGAAAGCTTAACCTGTTTGTATGAAAAGGGATCGAGACAACTAGTTGCATCTTGCCTTTTTCCTCTTTCGGTCCTAATATCAATTCTAGTTCTCGCTGTCTTCTCCCCTTTCAGCAACTTATTTTCAGCATTGCAGTCATTTGATTTCAACATTTTCATGTAGTTATTTTCCAATGGAAAAGAGTTTAATGAGAAGATTTCCTCATATATTAATAGTTGACTACGAACACACATCTCTTAAATATCTCTGTTAGAATTTTTCCTTTGGAAATCAACTTTTTTGGGGGGGGGGGGGGGGCTAAGGCAGCGAAAAATCAATGCAGAAGAAATGACAAAGAAGGAGTAGTATGAAAAATAACAAGCTAGGGAACAACTCGTTCGTCATAGAAAAAGAAATAAAGGCTAAGGGTAGGTGAAATGGTGGATATAAATTTGACAACAAGTCTAGGATTAGCTGTGAAAAAATTATGTTAAAAATTAATTATGTGTATAATCGATTTTTAAGAAAATCGATTATGAGAAAACTAATTTATGTTTGGATATATTAATTTATAATTAATTTTATGATAAATAGTTTTGTTTGGATTGTATAAAAAAATCACTTTTATGTATTAAATTACCAAAAGATATATAAAATGATTGAAAAAGTTATTTGGTTGAGGGCAAATAAGTATTTTTTTCTTAAAGTTTTTGAAATAATCTGAAAGTAAATAATTAAAAGCTTAAGAGCATGTTTGGGACAAATTAATTCTTTCCCAAAACAGTTTTTTTAATAAAAATTTGTTTTATCTAAAATCTATCTTATTTGTTTAAAGTGTGTAAAATTGATTATAAGTTAAGATTATTTTTTTTTATAACTGAAAATAGATTTTTTTTAAAAAAAAGCTGATATTTTAAGCTTTTAATTATTTGATTTCAGGTTATTTCAAAAGCATTAAGAGAGAAATACCTATTTGCCCTCAATCAAATAACTTTTTTAATCATTTCATACATCTTTTGGTAATTTAATACATAAAAGTGATTTTGTTTATACAATCCAAACAAAACTCTTCATCATAAAATCGATTATAAATTAACATATCCAAACATAAATTATTTTTTTCATAATCGATTTTCTTAAAAATCAATTATATACATAATCAATTTTTCATATAATTTTTTTTCATAACTAATCCAAACACGCATTAAAATAACAACTTTTTTTCAAAAAACTGTTTTTAGTTATGAAAAAATAATCTTAACTTATAATCAATTTTATACAATTAAAACAAACAAAATAAATTTTAAATAAAACAACTTTAACTGAAAAAAGCAATTATTCCAAGGAAAAAAAACCAAACCAAACGTACTATTACTCTTAAGGAAAAAGGATGTAAGTACTAAACATGCTCTTGCTCCTAAGTAAAAGGATGTAAGTAACGCGTGCTAGAAGGGGAAGAAAGAGACCATAATGACAAGATTCATATGTGACAACCACTAACTAATATGATGATATGATAATTGATAACCATGCTTCCCAAGCAAAACTCTGAAAACAGTAGATAAGATTAAAGAAAATAAAAGAAAAGTGAAGCGGAAGTATACTAGCGCGTAAATGAACATTAGAATCATTGAATTTTATTGTACCTGCATGCGTATTCACCTGAGCTGAAGTTTCTACTGTTACTTTGCATGGCATTGAACAGCTTTTTATGACGTAGAAGAGATCTTGGTAAACTAAATGGATTGTGACAATTTATAATTTGGTTTCTTTTCTTTTCAGTGCAATATAAATTTTGACTACGGTCATCATTGGCATATTATCCACAGAAGGGAAAAGAAAGTGTACAAGGACACAGAGAGAGAGAGAGGTGAATTGAAAGTGAGGGTGAAAACGGACTTTTGTTGGATGCTATTGAGTGGGTGACAGTGATATCACATGAAGTACCCTAATACTTAAAAAGGTGCAGTAGTGAGTAAGGACTCTGCTGATCCACTCCCTCTCCTTCCTTTGTCATGATCAAGAAAATCGACAACGTCCCATTCACGAGAATGACCATTTCCAACTCTCCTTGTTTTCTTTCAGCCTTTCCATCTGCTTGTCTTGTTTCCCTCTTGGAATGTGTGTTTGATTCCCTTTCTTTTTTAATATATACTTTGTTAAGTTGGAGTGGATTTTGTTCACCGTTGGTACTGATTGATGAAATCAGCATAAATCATTTACATGGTCTTTCTTCAATGGCACTTGCAAAAAAGTTTGCCCAACAAAACAAAGGTTTGATTCCAAAGCAAACAAAAATGATTGGACTAAAAAATGGTAAAGATGTAAGGAGAGAATATTCCCTTTATTTTGATGGCCCATGCTATTGCCTACAATCAGACACCAGAAAGCATGGTTTCACTTAATTGGAAAATTTCTCATAACCCATTACTCAAAAGTTTCAAGAAAACTTGTCATATTAATTGACTTGAAAAGAAAAGGTGTCTAGCCCTTTATTTTTTTATATAAAAATTTTCAAACCCCACAAGAAAATTTCTACTTGAGATATCCTATTTTATACATCAAGTTACCAAAACATGGATTTTAATTTAAGAACTCATTAAGTGTGGTAATTTAATTGGCACCCTCTTGATTTCATCCCGAAAACTACATTCCAATTTGAAACTCTCCCTTTGCTTCAATTGAAATGTTGATGCTCCAACCATGGCCAAAGCCCAGATTGATCATCGATGCCACAAAACATGTTGCTTAAGCTCTCTTCTTTGACCATGTGATCAATCTTTTGGCATTGGAGGTCTGGCCTTGAAGAAGTTTGAAAAAGCTGAGCCACTCCTGTAGGTCTAGCAGAGGATGGAAAGAGGGTTCTGCTGGTCTGCTGTGTGGATAGAGGACTGTCAATAGCTGGTGTCCTTGAGATATCCAACTTAATGTCTGAGCTGTTCTCACTTCTATTGCTGCTGGATCCCTCTGTTTCTTTATTGAGGTTGATAGATTCAGTTGGCTCTCTGCTTTTCAGTGCCAATATCTACAGCATTGACAGCAGTAAAATTAGCTAATCATCCAAAAGGCACAAATTCTATGCAGGAAAGAAAGTTGTCAATTTGAGAATTTAAAATCTCTAGAGTATAGTAAAATTAAAATGATTATTTCCAAACCAAAGAAACTATGC
The DNA here is from genome assembly GCA_023212625.1 of Styphnolobium japonicum. Classification (NCBI taxonomy): domain Eukaryota; kingdom Viridiplantae; phylum Streptophyta; class Magnoliopsida; order Fabales; family Fabaceae; genus Styphnolobium; species Styphnolobium japonicum. Next base: position 28,542,080 of record JALBWW010000011.1, read on the forward strand.
AAGAGAAACATGTCATTGAGTGGAAACTGATCTTAATGAAGTTACTGTGGATGATAAGGAAAACCAGCTTAGCAGAAAGTTATCATCAGTTCGAAAAGTGGATGAAAGGAAATAAATGTTCTGAAAGCTATGAAAAGTCAAAGAAAAAAGCATAAATACTTAGAAAAAAGATCATGATTGCCTAGCTTTATTCTATTGAATCAAAACAATCTCACATAGCAGCAACTTGAATATCTCTCTATTTGTTCATCAATTTTCCCTTTGGCTTTAGTATAATAAAAATTATTCTTCGCTTCTCACATAACAAGCTAAAAAAAAAACCTTTTAGGCGACTAGAGCAGCATCTAATTGGATCATGAGTTAGAAGAAAATTGCAAACCTCTATCTGAAGTTTTTGGTTCTGAGCTTGAAGTGCATCATTATCTGCCTTGACAGCTTCATACTGTCTTTTAAGAAGATCGTAGTCCTTCTCCAACTGCTTAGTCTTCCACCTAGCCCTCCTGTTTTGGAACCATATAGCAATCTGTCTAGGCTGCAGTCCAAGAGCCCTTGCCAGCTGCAATTTCCTCTCTGGTTCAAGCTTATTTCCCAACTCAAAGCTCTTCTCTAGTGTCTTCACCTGCTCCATGTTAAGCCTCCTCTTCTTCTCCCCTGCCTGCGATCCATCATCAGACAAATCTTCCTCAGCATTAGCTTCTTCTCCAAGTTCCAGTCCTGAAAATGACAAAGATCTCTTGCCTAGAAAGGATGCTCCCCCTGCATCAACATTTGAAACCAAGTATTAGGCCCAGAATATTTGAGCAGATTGATGTTCTGTGAGTGTGTATGTGTGTTTGTGTCTGTGTTTTAGGGAAAGAGAGTACCTTGGTACTCTTGAGGTGCACACGAGGTTAGAATTGAGTTGAGTGAAGGTGGAGGTTGATGGTCATCTTGGTGAGGGGTTTGTAGCATGAAATTTGCTGGGAAGAAAGCCATATCATTGCTAGCCTAGGCCTGCCACAAATCTTCAAGAGCTGAATGATATTTTGATCGCCATGTTGAATGACAAGAGAAGGTTGTTGATGCTGATCAAAAGTTAAACCGAGCTGTTGTGGAAGCACGAATGACAAAGACTAAGGTCTACTGCACAACATCTTCTGCTAAATTGAAGAGGATGGAAAATTTGTTCTGAAGGATGGCTTATATACCTTATCAGTTTTAGGGAGAGCTTTTGTTCTCTTATGTGAATATTTGGAAAGGGAAAGGAAGTTGGGAGGGAAAGGGGAAAGGGGAAAGAGGGGAGAAAGAGAGGGGGAGGGGGAGAGGTTTGAATCTATAGTTCTACACAACTTCAATATATATCACTGAATTTTTTTTTTTTCTTATTGCAAATTACTAGTGTTGATTAAAAAATAAAGTCTAATTTATTTTCTATACATGAAAAAGAAAAAGAAATCGTTAAACATTTAAATTTAAACAGAAAAAATGAAGGTAATTAGATGTCAAAATGACGTTTAGCGTTTAGAAAATGAATAAAGAAAAAGGAATTATGTTTAGAAAGGAGAAAAAGAAAGCTAGCTTCTCTGCGTCAACCTGTCTAATATTCCAATGGAGTTTGTGCATGTGTAAGCTCATGACTTGCAATTATTTTCCTAATGATAAACTAGTTTCTCACTTAGGAGACAAGCTGTGGGGTATTTCTTTACAAAGAAAGTTGTCTTTTGAATATAGTTATGGAATTGGGATTGCAGCTAGAGGCTTTTCATGTCCTTGATTCCTTTGTTAAAGGCCAGGAAATGGAGATTCATATATTATGATTCTTTAATGTGAAGTGGTTGAATTCAGAGTAAAAAAAGAAAATGAAATGCTCCTAATGATTTATTAATGAAGGCATAAACAAAAGCCAGTAGATTTTCTTATTGAGAGGGAAAGAAGGGTAGGGGTTTTCTCAGGAGATGAAACTTACATAGTGTGGTGATATTTTTATGTTGTCTTAATTTTGTGACAAAAGAGGTTACTTAAGGAAAAAGAGAAATGAGTTGGCTATAACTATAAGTCCAAAATGGATTGAGTTTTTCTGGGGTAAAGAAGAGAGAGTAAGAGAGAGGGAAAGAGAGAAGGAGCAGGAATCTTGGGGATGGGTCCAATGAAGAGGGGCAGGGTTTGTTACCTAACCCACCAACAGGTATCATGCATTAGGACGAAGCTCTTTCGCATCAACCATTATCCCTTGCATCAGTTTCAGCCCAGCCCCTATCTGATGGCTGTGTGTGTATATGTATGTGATGAGGATTGAAAACCCAAGCTAAGCCTGTTGTTATTATCCTACCAGAGCTGGTCTCCTTTGTCCTTTTCCCCACCATATATATGTCCATCTTCATCCCACATTGCCACTGCTCCTCTCACTAAAGCCACTGCCAACTCCTTTCCAAATGGTCTGCAGTACTTGCTCCTGTATATATTATACATATCCTCTTCCAATCCTCTCTTCCCTCCCTTGCTCAAGCTTCAACACAATATAAATATGCATACAATAGAATGAACAATTGCAAGTCATATTGTATGCATTATGCAACTCATCTAGTTTGCTCTACATGTCAATATGCTTAACTGTTTACCATACTAGAGAAGTCAACCATGAGTCTATTTGTTAATGCCTTATTTAACATGGAGAAGGAGCTAGTGTTCAAGATTTGGATACCCTTTAGTTTAAGATGCCTTTTTTTATTTTTTTAGTTTAGTTTGGCTTATAGTACAAGGCAATTTATAACAAATGTAAGACTTGTCTATATGAGAGAGAGACAGAAAAATAAAGGCAAGGGAAATTACACTCATCCTTCCAGACATTTACTGATTCTCTTGCAAACTGCATTATCTTCCACTACAAGTTGCTAGAGAGGGGGAGTTGAGGTGTGTGATACAGTATGAATATAATTTTGGAAGTGGGGTTTTCACATAAACCGGTAAAAAGGACATGTACAATTTTGCTATTGGGGATTGCTGTATTTTCTAATTTACATACATATGGGGATGAAATTAGGACCCAACCAATGCATACATGACCCACAGATAGTATCAATATGGGCAATGAAACTTCTATACATTATGAGGTAAAAAGTACACTAAGCTTCACTGCTGTTATTTTTCCGTTACTGCTGTGTCATCATCCTCTTTCTTACATTTCAAACATCGACAGACATATAGGACCCATGAAAGGAATTAAATTTCCAATAAATGGTCCCAAATTAGCTAAATCAGCCATAAACATGCACGTCTATAAGTTCTTCCTTGATTTAACGGCTTCGAGCCTCTCTGATAAGTACATCAATTGATTCAACATTTAAAATTGATGGTGTGATTTTGACATCAATATAAATCAGAAATTATTTTTTATTATATAATTTTTTATCACTTTTTAACATAAAATTGATTCCTGTATGGGAGTCATGGGACTCATATACAGTAAGTTTTCTGTTTAAGAATTGAATCAATTTTTATGTTAAAATTAAGATGGTATAAAATTTACACTACCAAAATAATGTACAAAATATGAGGTTCTAAAAATCAATACTTTTGTTCATTAACAAGATTTTTTGTTTTGGTGGATTTTAAGCTTAACCAAGCCGAAAATGATTATATATCCATTTCAACAATTAAACATCCAGCATAAATTTCCTTCGTGTATGGAAAATACAAGCTCAATTTTCACTTTACAAATTTGTTTTTGGTGCAAAAGATAAGAAACCAAAGGGCTAAGCCCTACAAAAGGCTATGCCAGAACTATCAACAAAGAGTTGCTTTGAAAGACCAAGAGGAGGAGCGTTTTCACTTTACAAATTACCAAAAGGATATGTAATTATTACATGGTGATAAAAAAAATAAAATAAAAAACTTTTAGCGGTAATTATAAAAAGTAATTAGAATTAATCTCATGGAAAGTTTGAGGACAAAAGGGGGTATGATTACATATTTATTTTTTTCAATTTTTTTTCTTTCCATTAATGCAAATACATGCATGGGAGAGGACTTTAGAGGAAGAAATTATGCATGGGTATGGCCATTTAGGGTTTGTTCAAAGTGTGGCTTTTGAGTTTTGATGGAGAAAAATCATGAGCAGCCTTATTCTACAAAAAAAAAAAAAAATAGGGATGAATCTAGTCTTGAGAAAAGGAGCAGATAGACTGACGAATCTGTGTATTGGTGATGATGGGACATGGATAGGGTCCCATGGAAATACTGCTTTAATATGTAGCCAAAGACAAGCAGCTCTCACTGCTTCACATGCATTTATTAGTTGGAAACTGAATGAGTGCCCCCATTGGCATTGGGTGGATCCATGTTCCTTAGTCTCTCTCTTCTTCTATTCCCCCCCGCCCCACCCCCCCCCCCCCTTTTCTCTTTTTTCTTCTTTAATTAATAAATTAAAAATAGGAGATATCAATAAAATATTCAAATTTTAAGTGAAAATAATTAGCTAATGAATCTTCTCCTCCACATGCTCTTATGCTTCTGGTGTGTTCAGCTTACTCAAATATCATGTGCTATCTTTGCTTGGCATCTCTCTTTCTAGGCAGTGTTTCCCTTTTTTTATTCGTCCTTTCCAAATTTTCAAATGTTTTGATTTTTGAGACTTTCTTAGAGGAAGAGATATGCATTGATGGTGATTCGTCAACTACTGGTCCAGTTATGTTTTCATTTTTTAAAATATTTCCTCGTGGCCATGTTTTCTTTACTTTCTCAGGAGAACAGATGGCCCATACATCAGAACCGTCCACTGCGGAAGACACTTCTCTGATTGGATACACCTTTAAAATGCTATTTATTTCAGAGATAAATAAGCTATATTCAATGACTTAATTGTTAAACTAATTTTATGTTAACGAATTTTACTTATATTAAGAATATGTTTGGAAAAGATTAATTCTTTTTTAAAATAGTTTTTTTAATAAAAATTTATTTTATCTAAAATTTATCTTATTTGTTTAAAGTATGTAAAATTGATTATAAGTTAAGATTATTTTTTTATAACTAAAAATAATTTTTTTAAAAAAGTTGATATTGTAAGCTTTTAATTATTTAATTTTAGATTATTTCAAAAGTTTGAAGAGATAAATACCTATTTGCCCTCAATCAAATAATTTTTTCAATCATTTTATACATTTTTTAATAATTTAATACATAAATTTTTTTTATACAATCTAAATAAAATTCTTTATTATAAAATCGATTATAAATTAACATATCCAAATATAAATTATTCTTTTTATAATCGATTTTCTTAAAAATCGATTATACACATAATTGATTTTTCACATAATCTTTTTTTCACAATTAATTCAAACACACACTAAGTTTAAAAGCCACTAAAAGTTGTTTGGTAGCCGAGGCCAAACAAATGTGCAAGCAGGAATTAGTCATGGAAAAAGAAGCTATATTGCTTTACCAAAAGGAAAGAAAATAAAATAAAATAAAGCCACTGGGAAAGATTGGGGAGAAAGACTGAAAGAGAAGGGACAATCTTTCTTTCTTTCCTACCTTTTTTTTATTAAATAGGAACTTTTTAATTCTAATAACTAAATTAATAATTAAGGCATCAGTAAGTTAAAATTAAGAATAATGATATTTATACAAACATTTATCTTCATAAACTCTTAAGAGACTTTAGGATGAATTCATTTAGGCCATTCAAAAAATGTTACAATGAGACCAATATGTTATTGTATGGAAGTTTACAAAAAGCTTGTGTGGATAAAGTTTATGCAAATATTATTACTCTTTAACTAATGCAATATTTACAATAATTTTTTCTTGAATTTATTTTGGAAGAATGTTATCTATGTTGATTTTAAGAAAGAAAGATTATTATAAAGAATCATAATGAATTTTAAAAAATAAATATTTATTTTGTAACCCAACAAATAGCTAAAGAATAATTTTATCCATGTTTTGTATACCACATATATGAATGTTAAGTGACTGTAATATTTGATAAATAAAATTGAAACAAAAAAGTGCATGTAATATTTGATATAACTAGTTTATGAAGATTTTAATACAAAATAATAGCATTTCTCCTAGTATTGAAAATTTATTGTTCATTATTCTCCTAGTTGATTAATGATTATCTTCTGCAAATAAATTTCTTTTTTTGATTTATTTTGTTTTGATTCAGGATATGGAAATCGCCACAATTGAATAATATTTTTAAAGATTGAATGAATTTCTATCTTCCCTGTGTGTGTATAAGTTGCAAAATAAGAGCTGATGTAATCAACTAGGCAATGTACAAGGAACGCGCTCCTTTTTGCTTTGTACAATTGACATTTAATATATAAAGGTAATTAACCTTTTCTTTGAAGCAAAAAGAAAGGAAGAGAAGGAAAAAAGACAGAGAATTGACCTGACAACCATTAAAGAATAGATAGATTACCTGCACCTAAGCATAACATGTCATGCCTGCATCAACGCCAGACAAGGTTTGTTTTGCTATGTGGCTAATTTACATTTTTAATCACCAACTTGGATTATAAATGTCATTATTCTTTCATTACATGATCCTTATGACAAAAAAAGAAAATTTTATTATAAATAAATAGGAATCCCAAGTTCCAACTGTAGGTAGTAAAAGACATTTTTTTATTACCATAGAAAACTACAACAATGTCCATATTACTTCCCCAGGCGCATTTTTATGACTAATGCAACAAGTAACTAACTTATCGAAGCTGGGGGAAATCATCTGGAGGTACAAATGAATAACCCAACTTCTTGTAGAAAATAACACAGACGGCCCTATGTTTCTTTTGTCAGACACAACGATCACTGTATTTCAGCAATACTAAAGAAAGTTTAAGCTTTCATATAAGGCTCTTGTACCAAACTTCCCAGGCCTATCTTCAATAAGCATTCATCTAAATAACCTCACTTTGTAGGTTAAACAATCTCCTAATGGCAATTATCTAGGACGTCATGTGGCATTGTAGATCTCACCTTTGTTACCCATTTCTCTGGTCAAGTTTAATATCCTTCATCTCTCTCACTTCTAATTGAGGAACAACATATTTTAACCGGCACCATTCTTTTGCATCCCTAACCAGGCACTAGACACACGACATACCCTTGAAGATTAGCTTCAGAGGACATATGGAGTTCCACATGCCAGTGTACTGCAATTTCCATAAAACTACCTCAAATTTGCTTCACTCACAGCCAGCCCAACAAAAAAAAATTGTATGAGAAAAATCAATTACACTATCAACAGGGATGTATAAAACAAAATTTTGTGCATTTGTGCATGATCCAATCTATTAAGTAACTAAGAACACAATATGAACTCTCAAAATTGATCTCAACATATTGTAATCACTAATTGACTGAATAACAGTGACTACAAAACGTATCACTATATGCACCTGTAGCTTTCTAATGTGCTGTCAGTTTACATTACATAGAATACAGACACCCACAATGTGGGGAAAAAATGAATGAATTTGAATATGGGATGCTCCCTTATGTGGATTAGAAGGAAACATACACATTATCACTGCAGCTCTCCATACTTCACGTGTTCTTCTAATTTCCGAGGAACATGTACAAGTTAAAATATCACCAAATTAGATCTCCCAATCGTTAGCCAAAATGAAATCCTGATGACTTGAAGGAACTGCTAGACAGATTTGGCAGTTTGAGAGTTGCAATAACACCCCCGGCAAGAGCACAGAGAGAAGCCAAAACAAAGGCAGGAATATTGCCACCACCAAAGAGAGCATCCCAGGGACCCGCACCAAGGGATATAATCATCTAAAGAAACCAACAATACGTCAAATCAGCATTCACATTCACAACAATGACAAGAAATTCAAACATCAAAGTAAAATATGTCTGACTCCCCACTGAGGGAGAAAGAATCAATATGGCCAACTATTACAAAGATATAATCAGTCATTTATTAGCCACAAAATGCAACAAGCTCCATCCAGATGCCACAGACGTAAAAGAATTTGAATATGAAACTAGTAGGAAATGAAAGCAAAAGCAGGAAGTGCTTGAAGAATAGAGAGAAATTCCAACTAGGTAGGATTTAACAAAAAGTTATCCACTATTGTTCCTCAAAGTAGTTATTTTTTAGGTACAATGTGGTTTTTCAGTCATAATAAGTATTAATTATTCTGTTGTAAAAAGAATTGAACTGGAATTTTATCCAAAAATAATAAGAATAAGGAAGAAATTAAGGGACAAAAAGGTGTTAATGGCATACGATGACAGGAAAGATCAAAAGACCAAATTGCACATTGTTAGTATTGCAATATGAAGAGACACAAATATACCAGTGGTATATCATGCTAAACACAACAAAAAAAAAGATGATTTTGCTACTCCAAAAGGGTCTGCTCTCCAAGAAAGGCGGAGTAACAGACAGAAATACTTGAGAAAAATAAACTACCTGTGGAACAACAATTGCAAGATTTAGAACTCCTATAGCCAATCCTGCAACGACCAAGCAAATGTCCTGAAATGAGAAACTTAACTGACCAAAAATTAAGCATATCATCTACATGCAATACCAACCTTGGCCACCACCTGAATCAGCAGTCAACTCTGATGTGACAGCAAACGGAACACTATAGGTAATCTGTCACAGACATAAGAAATTTATCTTATCATGAACTTCCATAGATAATAATGGAACTAATGCTATGATCAGTTGAGAGGATAGGGAAGAAGTAGGAAAGTGGCAACGCAACATAGTTTAAATGTGGCAATGCAGAAACTCCTCATACTTACTGCGAGGGGAAAACCAAGAAGAACAAACACAACCAAGGAAGCAACCTTGACTGCTACACTTGCTCCAAGTACATGTTCTATCCCTTCAGAATAATCTCGGATGGAAATTAGACTAATGATAGCAGTTCCAGCCATGCAAACAAAGACAATAAAATTGCTCATTGCCCATACTAATCTTGCACCCATCCACTTACACATAGGTTCAATGAAAAAAGAGGTAATTCCCAGGACAACCTATCAAACCATAACCATACATTCAATGTCAGATTTATAATTATTTACTGAAGAAAAAAAAAGAAACAAACATTCCAGAAGGTCTAATTTAATGGAAGAAAAATAAAAAGTTCCCCCTTCATTATTGATAAAATATTTGTGACAAATCTATTTAACTGTACCAAAAAAAAGATGCTCAATCTTGAGTTCTTACAGAATTCAATAGCAAACCGAATGCACCTTCTCTAACACCTTGATCATAAAGATCTACTTCAGAAGAGTTCCCTTTTGGATCCCCATGATAAACTTCTCTCCCCATCCAATCCGTATCAAACAGAAAGAAGGGAAACCATGACAACTGCAAGTAGAAATAGGGTTGCAGGAAATATAAGAAGGATCTCAAATGGGAAGCATCAGCACAAGACTAATGGCATTCACAACCAATTTTGAGAACACACATAACTGTGATATCAGAAGAATTCTTTGCCCATAAATACTGCAGTACCTACCCAAGTGAGAGCCATGACAACCAGCACTGAATGCATTGCAGGTGGCAAATGCCTTAAACTGGTCAACAAGTTTACCAACACTGCTCCAGGTCCATCCATGTAATTTTCAGTATGATCTTCCCCAGCTTTCAAATTCTCATGCTTTAGATCTACATCTTTCTCAAAGCAATCCTCAGTTATCTTCCCATTGAATTCATTTATAACAGATAAAGGCATTGATTTTGAAGATTCAAAGCCATTTTGTTGTTGGTCATCCAATAAAGGAGCAGAATCCGATAAGCGATGATGTTGACTTGCAGTAAGTGGAACCTCATCAGCAAAGTATAGTGTTACAAGTGTGCATAACGTCAGGAACACCTGCCAATATTGCATGATGAGATTTCAGATATTAAAAGAAATGATGTATTCGTTAAAAGATGTATGTTTAACAGCATATGATTAAAAATCTAGACAAATATGCCAGCCAATAATCTCAGGCCATAATGGCACATGCCTTTCTCTAATAGAACTTCTCTTTACTTTAACGAGTAAGGCAGGTAAAGACGATGTGGCCCCAAAAGAGAAAATAAAATAAATAAATCAATAGATAAAATAACTAGACAAACTAAAAGGGGGCTGTTTTCAGAAGAAAAAAAAAAGATCAGCAATTCTAATATCAGTCATGCTTATGATCTCTGACAACTTATACTAAAAAAAAGTCAAATATGAAAGTCCAATCATAAGGCTTCTCAATAGTAACCCACCACAGCAACAAGAAATGCTGCCTTAAGATTGCCACAGGCTTCACAGCAAGCTCTACTTGTCAGGAAAGGGAACCATCTGCTTAGGTAAGAAATGACAAAATATTAATCAACATAAAATATAGAAAAAACTTCGATATATATATAAATCCAATGACAGCATATTTCCGCAAAGGATTCAATTCTCACTTAGTGGATTTCATGGCTTAGAAACAATAACAATAACAAGCCCCAGTCCAAAAGCTTTAAAATTGATTACATTAATCCATTTATTAAAACCACTTCTGAGATCCTTTACATGAGTAGTTCTACACCATTGATTCTTATCTGAAGCTACATTCTCCCAAAATCCTTCAGCAGAAGTGTAAAACCAATTATTCTCCCTTGTCTTTTTTCCAATTATTGGTTTGATAATAAAATGTTTGAAAAACTGTAATAATATAATAACACATGCAACAGATTTTACATAGTTAGCAATGTGCAGAAATATGAAACGACCACAAAATATCAGCAAGGTCTCACTTGTTCCACTTTCCACTAGCACCAGAAGAATATCCTAGGATGTTTCCAACTGCCATCCATGAGCAAAATACAGCATTTGCTACATTGCGTTGATCAGGACCTAAGTAAAAGAAGAAAAAAATTACATCATATGTTTCCTCAATACTAAACAAGTATTCAGTACTGGTAACAAGATGAAAATCAAGAATCCCCGGTGTGGTTGTTGAGAACCTGAACAAAGAAAGCAGTTAACAAAAACAAGCATTACCTGACAGATCAGCCAAAAGTGCCCGAGCTGGCCCCTACATATTAAAATTCGAAGAAATAAAGGGAAACTTAGTTTACTGTTGCTTGACTGCATCAATACAAAGATAATAAAACAAAAGCACATGTTGATTACTTTTAACAAGCTTACCTGCACTGTGTTGTTGGCAAGGTCCAGCATCCAGAACCCAAGAATAAATACAAGAGCAGCCCTTGTTCGGGTCCCTTTAAATGTTCTACAATTTTAGACAGATGAAATTCATTAATATCTAACTGAGTCCATATAAGTGAAATTTAAAAAGTAGAAGAAACAAAAAGAGTAAGAAAAGAATGAAAGGATGGTAACAGAAACCTGCAATGCTCATTTGTGTCCCCTAATAAATATCCAATGTCAGCAGAAAACCCTATTAATATCACCTAAATTACAAGACTTTATTTAGCTTATATGTCATGTAGTGTAAAAAAGTATGTTAGAAGTCAACAATCAGAGTCACCAATGCTTACAGCCACTGAGATCATAAGAGATCCTGCCAGAATGAATGGACGTCTTCTGCCATACTTTGAAGTACATTTATCACTCCAAATACCAACACAAGGTTGAACCTACATGAAAGAGTGAAGGAGAGACTTGTTATTTGCAAGCTTAAATCTAACAAGAACCAAGCCTAAATTGTTTTTGGACCACAGCATCTATAGTCCACAAACAATGCTTTGCAATGCAAATATCAGAGTTTCTAAAGGACAATGCAGATCTAAATCATAAGGATGAAGCACCAACGGGCAAACATGAATTTACTAACAGTTAGGCATACATGACCATTGATCAGCAAATAGATAGATATGTCATTGATATCATTACAGAATAAGTTGAATTTGTAAAACAAGAGAGGTTGAACATATTTCATTGGAGCAATAGAAAGAATCAAAGTGGTCACAATGGTGAGGGGGACACTATCACCTACCACAAGGCCTGTAATGGGGCCACAAAGCCAAATAAATGAAGAAAATGCATGTCCTATTCCCAATGTCTGCAACAAAAAGGCAACAGAGTATAAAGTCAATAGGAAAGATGAATATCACACACACACATACACTGTAGAAAATTGAATAACTAAAATATGTATATCCTTCAAGAACACTCGAATTGTATTTTTCACATACCGGTTACAAGAATCAAAAGCATAGATGAAATTTGGTAATCCCCTAAAATAAGTCAGGAAGATACTCATATAGCAGAAAGATCTCTTATTAAAAAAAATACTACTTGAGACCAATTATGATGGATCCGCTCAGTGTTTGCAAGAATCTGCTTTCTGCTACAAGTGAAATGAAAAATTTGAAGTAGGATGCTTGCAGCATCTTTTAAATCCTAAAAAAGGCATGGAAAGGCCAATTCCAGTGCCCAAGCATTGGTTTCAATACCCCCTACCCCTAGTAATAGGAATCCTTGCTGGGAATCTGGTTAGGTATAAGAAATAAAAATGAATAATGTTTCAGATATTGTTGATGGTGTTATGCATACATTCAATTCTGGGATATTTTTGAAATTTTCATGACACTGATGAGAGGATGTAATTTTCATAGCACTGGTGAGAGGCTGTAATTGAGCTCAGGTGTTATGTAATTTTGAGCTTTTATTAAAATTTTAACTCTTTTTTATGTCTTCAGGGCCACTAAGAATATTCAAATCCTTCAGTAGATAAGGCTGCAAACTTGCAATACTTTATTTTAAAGAGCGGTCATTTTATCACTTTTCTTCAGCAAATTCGCTTTCTTATTTATGTGATACTGATAGAGTCCCACATTGGCTAAATACCAATGTGTGGAGTGGTATTTAAGTCCTTGGGCTCTCCCACCTTAATTGCTAGCTTTTGGGATGTGATTCTCCCTTGGGCTTAAGTATCCTATCATGGAACCACACCCCAAAAGTTAACTATTAAGGTGGGAGAGCCCAAGGACTTAAATACCACTCCACACACTAGTATTTTGCTAATGTGGGACTCTATCAGATACTTAAGGAACCTTAGGTCTGAGACTCTGAAGCCTTGGTTAATTATCTTCTTCTTCCTTAATTGCTAACCTTAATTGCTAATCTATTATATTCAATCTAAACCCTTACCCAGATCTGTTCTATTAACCAGGGCATAAAAAACAATCCTACTTAAATAACCCTCGAACTTCCTTTCTAAAATTTGTCTCAAAATGTTTCACTCTAAAGATACTGTTCACAATTACACCCAAACAGCTCCTAATACTCGAAGCTATGCACATATGATCACTAACTTATCCCAATGTTTTATGTAAAACGAAAATATATAGAAGAGGATAGAGCTGAAGGAACAGATCATATTTAAGAAAACAAAACCAAATATTTAAAAGTAATGTAAATATTTTCCCCCAACTGAAAACTGTACTCAGATACTCCTAGTGCCTTGTCCATGATGCATCCTGCAAACATTTAGAACTATGTGACATTATACATATTATGATACTGATATGCAGAAGAAGGGAAGAACATTTGAGGAGGCAGGGGGGTTGAATATTTGTGCATAGAAGCTTCTGGAACAAGATCAGGAGGAGTTACAGGAGGTCAGGTCATGAAAGAGTTTCTTGGATAAGACAACCTTAAAAGATAGCATCAATAATGTCCACCATGAGGCCACACTCATTTTCTAAAATATGGAAGCATACAGTTGATATAATGCATTCGTCATGGTTTACAGGAAATCCTTTTGGACTTCTATAGATGTTGCTTGATTGTGCATCAAAAGGAAGTTGCACTGAAGCATGCCACAATGAGTTAAATGGGTACAAGAAAGAACACTCCAAATAGCTGAAACTGGAGTTGAAACTTGAAATTACTATAAAAGATAGAATGAAGAATTCATTCAAAAGTAGCATAGATCAAGTATAAAGAAAAGCTTTAAATGCAGCCTTGAATCTTAGGAAGTCAGGTACTCGCTAATGTATTTATGAGAACACCAAGCATGAAGGGGACAAAGCCAATAATATATGTAGACAGTAAAATTAAGCATGGCATCTTTTTGCCTGCAATAAAAACTACAGATCAAATCAGAAAATACAATTTAAGCTTTCCCTGCCTTTCAGAAATTCAGCCTACTAATTTAAGATATTTAGAAGCCCATTTATTAAAATCCCAATTATGCAGCAATTCTTCTGCTCTCAATGAAAGCTTAGCGCCAGTGACCCAAATCAACAACTTGATTGTAAGAGTAACAATCAACAAAATTCATAATTGTATAGTACTCTGAATCAACATTCACTCCCAAATTGCAAAACTCCTAATTCTAGACAAATTCCCCAATATATCCCATTTGCAGTCTCCAAACAACACAATTGCTCCTCACATTTCATTACTTTAGATAAAAATAAAAAATGCTAAGAACAAACCCACAAGGCCACTGTTCCAAAATGATCCAAAATATCAAATTCTCAAACAATTCAATAAAAAAAAAATAAAAAGAGGAACCTGAATATAGGGAGTCAAGAGAGAGAGCTGCAAGGCCCAACCGAATTGAACCCCAGCGGCAACGGTGCAACTGAGAACCAGATTGATCAAGCTAATCTTCTTCGTGGGACTTGCAGTTGCAGTTTCAGTTGCGTGATTGGGAGATCCGTTCGAAGACGGAGAATTGAGGTCGATCCCATGGCGCGGTTCATCATCCACACCCACCAATTCCAATTCCGCTTCCGCAGAAGCTTTCTTGAGTTCCTTGTAGGGAACACGGATCGACACTGAGTCAGACTTCCCCGCCATGACTCGGCACGCCACTCAGTTACAATTAATCGCACAAATTAATGTTCCTCAATGCCTATATGTACATTCACTTGGATTAAATTCGAAAAAGAAAGAAGAAAAAAACAATTCTAGGGTTTTCGTTTTTGAGATCCGACAGAGAGAGATAGAAGATCGAAAGGAGGTCAAATTTAGGCGGGTGAAGAAGAAGAAGAAGAAGAAGAGGACGAGTCTACTCGCATTCGCAAGCGAGATTCGCTACGTTGCAGCAGCGTGAAGGATGGTACCTCGGCGTTTACTTGGCCTGCCAAGTGGCAGCCTGGAAGTGTGTGGGTCCATAGTTTAGTGAGGGCCCTACTGCATATAAGAATCAGGCTGGGAGCTGTTCTGACCAGATTTGGATCACCAGTTGTTGTATTCCGTAATTAAAGAGAAATAAATATAAAAATTGAGTTTTATAGTTTTTGAAATGTAAGATCTACATACTTTTTTTTTTGTATGTTTCCTTTTTTTTTGGTGTATATTAAATGTATTTTCGTAAGTATGAGATGAATTCATTTCGGATCGTGGAACAACGATTACAATTATAAATTATTTTCACAATAACATTTTTTAGAATTGGTCTTTTTCTGTCCAAAAAAAAAAAAGAATCGGTTTTTTCTTGAATTGTAAATCACTTACTACTTTGATTAATTACTTTAACTGCACTTGTAATTAAACTCTAAAAGATCATCTCCATTTTGGTCATATGATTAGATCATCAGTTGAACTGTCCATAATGCAGCCCAACCGAAAAATTAGTCAAATAAAATTTTAAAATAACTCATAAAAATCAATTTTTACTGTTAAGATCTTGTTTGTTTTGGATTGAAAGTTCAATGTACATTTGTTGAACATTCAAAATATCTCCTTCTGCGAAACGGGCATTGGTGTTTGATTAACACAATAACCAAACTGTCCTTAAGTGGTCAAGTCACCAAAGGTGCGAGCGATGGCTTACACTGGATTTTCCAGCCATGGTAAGTGGTCATTGGAGTGATAGTGATGTTTAATTGAATTAGGACGGTTGAATCTGAAGATTTGGACTTTTGGACATCGTAGGGTTGAATTGAAGGATACATGGCTTGGCTTCAAAGAGTCTTAGTTTAAAAGAAAAAAGTAAAAAACACACGAAAAAATATAAAATAAATAAAGTCGGTTGGAAACAACAAAAATAAAAATAAATAAAAAGAAGGCCACGTAAACAGAATTGGTGGAAGTTTGAAGTTTGAAGTTTGAAATCAAGGGCCAGGCCTTCCTAGTCTACAAGTGGGGCATTTGTGGGCTGGACTAATTTGTGAAGTGACCCAAGTGCATGGTAACTTGGTTAGTGGACGCATGCAGAGTCAGACAGCAAGTATATGCGGTCTGAGTCAAGAATTGGGAACCAAAATCTTCTACGGACAATCGTACATAAGCACCATACAAGATGGACATATACACATAGTATTAGTAACATAATAAAGTTTAATGTGCTGATATATAATTTAAAGTGTCATATCATATAATTACCAAAAACAAAAAAGTGTCATATCATATCTGATGCAAGTGTTAACACAAACATAATTGTGCTTCATAAGTTTTGTTTTACAAGCAAAATATACTATGATGAACAGTTTTTTTGTTCACACTGATAATCAGGTGGGTCAAAACTTATTGTTATACTGGCCCGGTGATTTTGACTCAAATTACAAGAGAGCAAACTAAATTTAACCTTAAATATTATTACTTTAACGATTAATTTGGTATTCTCTTAAAAATAGAGATGAAAAATTCAATGATAAGTTTTAAAAATAAATCAGCAAACAAGACATCCAAGAGTGTAGCATAGCAGAGGAAGATAAAAAGTGGAATGGTTATAAAATGCCGGTTTATCACGTGGCTTGCTGCATGGGGTGCTTTACATACGGTCAGGAGTTCAAGAACTCGCATGATGAGAAGGAAATATATAAAATACATTCTTCATTTCTGCCACTGTCTTTTTATAGTCAATTCTATTATAATATTGCTACACTGCATCAGCCATTTATGCAAGTAATTTTACCCTAATAATCACACTGAAGTAATTGTACACAAAGTTGTTTTCTATCCTGTTATCCTATACAAATCATATTATACATACACTAGGTAATGCAGAAGGATAAGAATATTGAGTATTAAAATAGTAACAAAAGCTATTCAGCAGAGGCAGACAGATATACAAGAAACGCGAGTTGAAGTATGCCAATGCCTCACTGCCTAACCCCGCGATTACCCAAATCAGAAGCAGCTTGTGCCGCCCGGGTTAGAGCACCTGACACCCAAAAGGCTCCCTTTGAAAAATAGCTACTACTAGCCACTGAGTTTGCAGCTGCTGCTACTGATCTTCCTGTTGTGGATGCAGCTAATTTGGCTGCTTCTGAGACATGATACTTTTGATCCACGGATTTAAAAGCTTCAACACCCGCATATATCTTATCAGTGAGGCCAATTCTCTGGCTCAGTTCAGCAAACTTGGCAGTTGCAGTGGCAGAAACCTGCTGAGACTCGTCAAAGTCTTTAGCCTTAGCTAATGCATCCTTACTGAGAACATATCCCTTTGCTAGCATGGTCATGACAACTTCTTGAGCCATAGTAACTGCTTCTCCAGCAGAGGAAACAAATTGGCTGCTTTGTGGTGTCTGAAAGAGGACATGTAAGAAAATGAGCAGAAAGTCATAATCATTAGCACAAGTGAAAGAAATACAGGTACATACAGTTGAATCAGTTTCCTCCTCATGCCTATAGGAAGGCTGGTTCCAAAAATCAAATTCATCTTCATACTGCCCCCAGCGAGTTATGCATACACGTTGATCTAAAATAGTGGCTCCCTAACAGAACAGATTATGAAGAAAGCTATAAATAATGTATCAAAGATTGTTGGTCAGTCATATTTTTTAATAGTGGAAAATCATAGAACTGATCAGTGACCAGCTTAAGTATCACAAGTATCCTGGACATGAGTTTGATCAATACTCACACTGAGCAAGCAAGCAGTTTCTTGGGAATATGCATCTTTGAATGTCACATAAGCAGTGCAGGCATAATCACCAGACCTGTCGTCAACAATAACCAAGTTTCATATCAAATTCTACACACTACGCCAAAAGTCAACAACAATATCTCAAAAACATTTGTAGTAAATCCGAAACTAAAAGTAATTTAGGGTCAACTACTCTGCAGACTTTAACAATGACCAATCCTCTTCTACCAGCAGGGGAAAAAATAATCCCTTCAGAAAAGCTTAATAGACTTCATGAATCAGGACTGATTCAAATACATTTAAGTGAATATTTGTAATCATATCCAAAATGCCTCACAGAATTTGTTCCATTTCATCATCTATAGCCAGCATTTCCAGACCAAAAATTATACACCACATTATAGCAAGTTAAGCAACAAAAATAAAGAAATTTAAGGACCACTAAGAAAATTCTAAAGACTAAAGCCTAAAATTAATTTAAGGTGTTTTACATATATTCAGAATTATGAGCCAAAAAGATTATGTTACATCAACCTTATGCAAAGAGATTTGCCACAAGAAAGCCCTCATACAACCAATGTAAAGGACAGTCAGTTTCTACAGGTTCTCGGCCAGTGCATTAAATACCAGTAACTTTTTTCTCACATCGGTTGTATTCAGTATTCACCATATTTCATTGTCTTCTACACCATCCTTCGAATGCCAGGAGAAGCATGGAAATAGAACCAAGTCTTCTTGATGTGATGACATCAAGGATATACATGCGTTAGGAATTGGGTAGGTGGCTGCATATGCATTAGTAGAACATAGGAATATCTTTCTTCGGCAATTTAAGTTAATAGTTTGGTTTGTTTCAATATAGTACTTGTAAAAAAACTTTGGAGAGAACAGATTCTTTTGATAGAAATTACTATTTCAGTTACTGGCCTCGAGAATCAAAATCAAAGAGTGCATAAATTTGAGCTTAGTTGTGAAATATGAAACACTAAACTCCAACTTCAACTTTTAAACAAGAGACATACAATCAATCATCAAGTGAAGCCTCAAAATGCATTAATAGTAACAATAAAATAACAAGAATTAGCCCATACAACATCCTTAAAAACTGATAAAAATGGAGTTAAGCATTTAAGGCTTACCTGACAATTTCAACATACTCAATTGCACCAGAGAAAGCAAAAAAGTCATAGACATCCTTCTCAGTGGCTTTTGGTGATAGACCCGTAACTTCTACAGTATATCCACCAGAATTCATTTTTCTGGTATGCTAATTCTTTTTAAAATGAACAAAAGGAGGAACAAAAAATGGCAAATCAGAAAGGAGAGGATTAACAAGCCAAGAGGACAAGTAAACAGAATATAGAAAGGAAACAAGTACATGCAATAAATAATTTGAACATTCCAAAATAAATTGTCCAACTGTTACAATCTGACATATCCATCATACAATGTTGACAGATGTTAGGAACCAAGAGGGTCCGAAATTGAGAGTTAATTGTAGAAGGAAGAGGAACTAGTGAGTATTTGAGGGGCCAACTAGCTGTAATTGGTTGTGCCAGTTGTAAGTGGGAGGTTAGTTAGTTAAGGGGGAAAACAACCTATAAATAGAGATGTAATAAACTGAAGAGACATTCTTTTGACATTGGATAATAAAACTGATACAGTTGGAAAGGGAAGATCTTCCCTTGGCAAAGGATTACCCTTGGGTCTTCTTTGATTCTATCTCGCCTCTCAATCTTTCTCTCTCTTTCTGATCTTTTGGGACCCAACAATTGGTCCAACCTGCTGGATTTCGAGCATTGGACTAGTGTGCGTAGTGCTATGGAGGCTAGAGTGGAAGCATTGGAGTCTTCAATGGAGTTTCTCAAGAAATTGGCTTCGCAACATACCTCTCAACTTGCGGAGTTGAAATAACAAGGTGCTAATGAAGAACAGATCAAGAATTTGATTGCAAAATGGATGACGAAACAGGGTATTAATTGGGACGATGACAACGACAATGATGAGGGTGCGGACAATGGCACCGGAAGTAAACCCACATCGTCGAGCCAGAAGAACAACGGTGGTAATGGCACCAACAGAGAGTTTTCTACGATCTGCGAAAGGAGCTGTAAATGGGTCAGGAAGGTGGAGCTACCGGTCTTTGAGGGGATGGACCCAATTAGGTGGATCGCAAAAGCGGAGAAATTTTTTGAGGTTCAGCATATTCCTCCAACCTAGAAACTCCAGTTGGCGTTCGTGGCTATGGATGGCCCGGCGGTCCATTGGTTCCGTTTCTGGCGCCAAAAGAATTTGGGTGCTTCTTGGGATTCTTTTACCATCAACCTTATTCGAAGGTTCGGTGACAGAACAGGGGGTAGTGTATTTGAAAATTGGCGACGCTAAAGCAAGACCATTCTATTGAAGACTATGTGAGCAGGTTCGAAATTTTGGTTGCTCAAACGAGGTCGTACCAGAGGCACAGCTATTAGGCTATTTTCTTGGGGGGCTCCGACTGGAGTTCCGCAACAAGGTACGCATCCATGAACCCCCTGAAATTTCAAAGGCCATCGAGTTAGCTCGTGATTTGGAGGAAGATTTCAGATTGTCTCAAGGATGGGGAGGCACGCGATTTAGAGGAAATTCCTTCCCCCCCGTTCATTCCAATTATCGCCCACCTTCAAGCACCTCTTCTATCACGAAACCCAGTTTCCCAGCTTGGTCCGCAGGGTCTGGCACTACCAAGAACCAGTCAGGGGGAGGGCTGTGGGGTGCAGGCAAAGGTTCGCAAGGTAGTGGGGGTTCTCGTACCAGGAGCTCAGGAACTTCTGTTGATATTACTAAAGGGACTAAGCAACTCCCTTATTTTGAATACATCAAACGAAGGGAAGAAGGGAAGTGTTTTCGATGTGGGGACATTTTTTCTCCAGCACATCGTTGCTCAGCCAAGAACTTGCGAGTAATGCTCCTTGGAGAGGATGAATTGGAGATAGCAGAGTCAGAAAATGCTCAGATGGAGGCAACTGCAGAAACAGAACACGATGCAATAGAGGGGGTGGTGATGAGTTGCCAAAATTTGGAACTCTCTGTGTTCAGCCGAAGGTATTGCACAACCCAGGACTATGAAGTTGCTGGGGACAATTCAGGGCGAGCAAACCACGATACTAATTGATAGTGGGGTCAGCCATAATTTCATTGGCTCTCATATTGTGCAGAAGTTAGGATTGCCAGTGTCCACGGTCAGTATGCATTCGGTTAAACTGGGAGACGGATTTCAAAAGCACACTCAGGCAGATTGCTCTAGGAGATCATGTTGTCAAAGGGAATTTTTTTGTCTTTGACTTGGGAGGTGTTGATGTAATTTTGGGGGTGGCTTAGCTGGCTACTTTGGGGAAGGTGTTGGCTGATTGGCATTCTTCCAGCATGCAATTTATGCATAATGGGGCACTAGTGGTTCTTCAAGGAGACCCAAAGTTATCCAATCCTCATGTTTCTATGAAGGCTCTTCACAAATTAACTGAGGTACAATCTGCCTCACTGCTTTTTTTCTTTATGCTGAATCAAGTAGAGATGCCTGATAAGGAGGATAGGGTGGAGGAAGAGTCAGATTTGGATGCTAGTCAGCAATTGCAGACATTATTAGATAGATTCTCGATTGTTTTTTCTACTCCAAAGGGACTACCACCCAATAGAGGCGTGGACCACTGCATTCCCCTCAAATCGGGGACTGATCCAGTGAATGTCCAACCCTATTGTTACCCCCATATGCAGAAAAATGAGATTGAAATGTTGGTGGCGGAAATGCTGGAGTCAGGGATTATTCATCCTAGTTGCAGTCCCTTCTCTAGCCTGGTCATTCTGGTCAAAAAGAAAGACGACAGCTGGAGGTTTTGTGTGGACTTCTGAGCTCTCAATAAAGCCACTATTCCAGATAAATACCCAATTCCTGTTATTGAAGAGTTATTGGATGAGCTAGAAGGGGCAGCGTTCTTTTCCAAAATTGATTTGAAAGCCAAGTATCATCAGATTCGCATGAATGCAGCGGACATACCCAAGACAGCCTTCAGGACTCACCCAGGCCACTATGAGTTCTTAGTTATGCCCTTTGGGTTAACTAATGCACCAGCCACCTTCCAATGTGCAATGAACTCCATTCTACAGCCTTATCTCCGCAAATTCGTCTTGGTTTTTTTCAATGACATCCTCGTATACAGCAAGTCTTGGACAACTCACCTACAGCACTTGGAGGTAGTCCTCCAAACCCTTCAACAGTCCCAATATTACACCAATTTAAAGAAATGCAGTTTTAGTAGGAAAAAAATTGATTATTTGGGACATGTCATTTCTAAAGAAGGGGTGTCTATGGATCCACATAAAGTTGAAAGTGTATTACAGTGGCCAATCCCAAGAGATGCTAAGGCAGTGAGGGGATTTTTGGGTTTGACGGGTTATTATCGTCGCTTTGTTAAAGACTACGGCAAGATTGCGAAGCCATTGACTGACTTACTTATAAAGGGAGCCTTTTGTTGGAGCACAGATGATGAAGAAGCCTTTCAGAGACTGCAGAAGGCAATGACATCAGCCCTTGTGTTGGCCCTACCTAATTTCAACCGTCCATTCTCTATTGAATGTGATGCCTCCGGCAGAGGGCTTGGGGCAGTCCTGTCTCAAGGGAGGCAGCCTATTGCCTATTTTAGTAAGGCTCTAGCGTGTACTTCCTTATCCAACACAGTGCAACACAGTGTATGAAAAGGAGTTGATGGCACTTGTCCTAGCCATCCAACATTGGCGGCCATACTTGATTGGCAGAAAATTTACAGTCTTTTCTGACCAAAGGAGCCTCAAATTCCTGTTAGAGCAAAGGGTAACTACACAGAATCAGCAGAATTTGCTCGCTAAATTGATGGGGTACGATTACGATATTGTTTATAAGGCTGGTACTACAAATAGAGTGGCCGATGCACTGTCCAGAAAGGGGGAAGAGAATTTGGAGATGTCGGCTATTTCTAAACCATTTTGGCTTGACCATGCAGCTATCAGTGAGGAGGTGAAAGCAAATCCTAAGTTAAAAAGAATTATGGATGATTTGGAGAGGGACCCTAATTCTCATTCTCACTTTACATTAGAGCAGAGTCGTCTATACTATAAGGGTAGACTGGTTTTGACTCCAAACTCTACATGGATTCCACAGCTTTTACAGGAATTTCATGCTACACCTACTGGGGGGGGCACTTGGGCATTTACCGAACCTATAGGAGAATGGCTCAGTCTCTGTACTAGAGTGGGATGAAGGGGACTATTACTCAATTTGTTGCTGGCTGCCACATCTGCCAATGCAGCAAATATCAGGCAGCTTCACCTGAAGGCTTACTACAACCATTGCCAATTCCAAATGCTGTTTGGGAAGATGTTAGCATGGACCTTATTACAAGGCTACCTAAATATAAGGGGTTCGACACTATTTGGGTGATTGTGGACAGACTAAGCAAATATGCTCACTTCATCCCTATCAAACATCCTTACACGACTCGATCTCTAGCTGAGATTTTTGCAAAAGAAGTAGTGCGGTTGCATGGCATTCCAGCATCAATTGTCAGCGATTGAGATCCCTCTTTCATGAGTAATTTCTGGCAGGAACTCTTTAAAATACAAGGAACTCAGCTGCGGATGGGCACAGCTTATCACCCGGAATCGGATGGCCAGACTGAAGTAACCAACCAAACCTTGGAGACATATTTGAGATGCTTCTGTGCTGAACAACCCAGGCTATGGGCTGATTTCTTACACTAGGCAGAGTTTTGGTTTAACACTAGTTTCCAAGCCTCTGCCAAATGCACTCCATTTGAGCTGGTTTATGGGAGGTCCCCTCTTTCCTTATCTAGATTCGTACAAGGAGAAGTTATTGTGGAATCGGTGGCTCAAGATTTAAAGGATAGAGATGAGGCTTTACGCCAACTTAAATACTGTTGAGATTCAGTGCACAACAGCTTCAGTGCACAACAGCTTCAGTGCACAACAGCCTGTATTAACAGCCTGTATAGGACAAGCAGTGCTGTGAACTCAAGTGCACACAGCCTGTATAGGACAAGCAGTGCTGTGAACTCAAGTGCACACAGCCTGTGAACTCAAGTGCTTTAGGAACCCATTGATTAAAGCAGTGTATAGTTTAGATTATTCTTATTATATATGTTATCTTAGGAATGATGATGTTTGTAATCTAAGCTATAAATTCAGAGTCTGAGAACTCATTTGTAAGTAATTCAATACATAAAACATCACTTGCTACTCTTTATTCTGTCTATATTCTGTTCTTCAAGTTGGTATCAGAGCCTCACAATCCGTGGGGCCTGATTTATAGTCAATCAAACACTGTCCGAAGGGGGAGTGAGCTACCCACCTGTCTTTCCGGCCACCGCTGGACCCATAGCTCCGGTCACAGGCGCAGACACTGCCGACGAGCATTCCGCCGCTGTCCCGCCGCCGTCCAACATCTCACGCGCCTCCACGCGCCGTCACAAAATTCTGGATCTGTCCGCGCGTGAAGTCCACGCGCCGTCTTCCCAGTCTCCGGCGATCTCACCGCCGGTCCCATCTGTCTCGCCGGCGTCTCCTTTGTCTTCTGTGGTGAACAGCCACCGCGCGTGGGACCCACGCGCCGCGCCGCCTGTCTCCTAAGCATCGTTCATCTCTACTGTTCAGCTCTGTTTTTCAGTCAGCACTTCCTCTGTTTTTCAGTCACCATTCAAGGTGATATTCTGAGTTTACTTTGATTAAAACAATCTTCTTTGAATCAAAGTATTTAAATCTTGGTCATTCTCTCTCTGTCATCTTTGAGGCAAGTCACCCGAGTCACCAATTTTCACGAAGTACCTTCCACTGCATTTTATTCACCAAACAGTAACCCTCATCAATGGATTCCACATTTGAATCCTCCGCTGCAACATCCAATCCAAGTTCTGCTGGCCCATCACATAGCAAAAATCATCCTTCCTTTGTCTTCTCTGGGAGTCCAACTATAACCTCCGAGAAGCTTAACGGAAAGAATTACATGGACTGGCAAACTGCTGTAGAAATTTGGTTCTTGGGACAAGGTCTCGTTGATCACCTGACCAAAAAGGCTGTAGATATTAATACAGCAGATCAAGATCAATGGAAGAAGGCAGACTATCAGTTGGTGTCTCTTCTATGGCAATCTATTGATCCGAAGTTGTTGGTTCATTTTCAAACCTATAAAACGTGCTACGACATCTGGAAGAAAGCTCGCAATGTTTATTCAAATGATGTCCAGCACTTGTATGATGTGGTACACAAATTAGCAACACTTCAAATGACAGAAAATGATCTCCCGACGTATCTGACCAAATCCCAGTCCACTATTGATGAGGTCAAGTTACTCATGACTGGTGATAATATGGAAAACAAGCTGGATAACATGTGCATGGTGTTTGTCCTGCATGGCCTCCACAAAGATCTTGAATCTGTCCGGAATCAAATCCTGACTAATCCTAGTATTCCTACTGTAGAAAACCTCATGGATCGTCTCCTACGGGTTCCTCCATCGGAAACTATGATTGGATCTAGTTCCGGTTCCGAATCATCTGCCTTTTTCTCAAACACCACGAACCGAGGAGGCCGAGGTCATGGACGAAGTGGCCGAGGAGGACGTGGTTCTGGTAATCGCCCACATTGCTCCTATTGTAATCGCATGGGCCACACTAGAGACAAATGCTATTCTCTCGTCGGATTCCCTGAAAGATCAACACATGTCGGATTCCCTGAGAGATCAGCGCATGTGACATACTTACAACCTCATGCCTCAGAGAAGCAGACTGATAATCAGAATGTCTTATCCAATGCTGAATTTAAGGAGTATCTTCAACTCAAAACAGCTCAACAAGGTCAATCTTCAGCTGCAGTCTCCCATACTAGTAACTCTACGGTTTGTCTGTCACAATCATTACCTGTTGGATCCTGGCTTTTGGATTCTGGTGCTTCTGACCATATAGCTGGTAATCCTTCTCTTTTCTCCACCATAACACAGCCTAGAACATCACATTATATCACTCTTGCTGATGGCTCCAAGTCAAAAGCCACTGGCATTGGTCAAGCCACACCTTTTCCATCCTTATCTTTAAATTCTGTCCTTTTTATGCCTGGTTGCCCATTTAACTTAGTCTCTGTTAGTCAGCTTACTCGTAACCATAATTGCTCCATCACTTTTACTAACAACTCTTTTTCCATCCAGGACCAGAGTACGGGACAGACGATTGGCACAGGATCTGAATCACATGGCCTTTACTTTTTTCAGCCTCCATCGTCGGTTGCTTGCACTACTACTGATTCTCCAAATCTCCTTCATTATCGTCTTGGTCATCCCAGTATCAATAAACTGAGGAAAATGGTCCCTCATTTGTCTAACTTACAGTCTTTACAATGTGAGTCATGTCAGCTTGGCAAGCATGTACGAGCTTCCTTTCCAAGCAAAAGTCCTCGTCAGACATCCACCCTTTTTGAACTTGTCCATTCGGACGTATGGGGTCCTAGTCGAGTCAGCTCTATCCTAGGGCATAGGTACTTTGTTACTTTCATTGATGATTTTTCAAGATGTACTTGGATTTTTTTAATGAAAGACCGTTCAGAAATATTAACTATTTTTCAGCATTTTTATAATGAAATTCAAACCCAATTTGACCATTCTATTCGTATTTTACGAAGTGATAATGCCAAAGAATATTTTTCTGCATCTTTTAATCAGTTTATGACTTCTCATGGCATAATTCACCAATCTTCTTGTCCACACACACCCCAACAAAATGGTATTGCTGAAAGGAAACACCGTCATATTATTGAAACTGCACGTACCCTTCTGCTACATGCTAATGCACCTTTAAAATTTTGGGGTGATGCTGTTCTTACTGCTGGTTTCTTAATAAATCGGATGCCCTCTTCTGTTCTAAATAACAAAATACCATACTCACTCTTGTTCCCAAAGGATCCATTGTTTATTGTTCCCCCACGTGTATTTGGTTCTACATGTTTTGTTCATGATCTCAATCCAGGTCTTGACAAGTTGTCTGCCCGTGCTGTAAAATGCATCTTCCTTGGTTACTCTCGTGTCCAAAAAGGGTACAAATGTTATTCACCAGCTACTCATCGCTTCTACATGTCTGCTGATGTTACATTCTTTGAGGATACTTTTTATTTCTCATCTGCCATCACACCGTCCTCCATTTCTCAGGTATTACCTCTTCCTTTGTCTATACCATGTATTGTTGGGTCTCCTACTCCACCTGTGTCTCGTCCTCCTTCTCCCCAACCCCTCATTACCTACCAGCGTCGTCCTCGCCCAGCACCATTGGAGGATGTTGTACCTAACCAGGCCGGTGATTCATTCCCTGCTCCAGTTGATCTACCTGCTCCGGATCCACCTGAGCCTTCTCCTGATTTACCTATTGCCCTTCGAAAAGGTACACGTTCCACTTGTAATCCCTATCCCATCTACAATTTCCTAAGTTATCACCGTATATCTCCATCCCATTATGCTTTTGTTTCTGCTATTTCCTCTGTTTCTATCCCTAAAACTGTCCAGGAAGCATTATCTCATCCAGGATGGCGGCAGGCTATGATTGATGAAATGACAGCCTTAGAATCCAATAACACATGGACCCTTGTTCCTCATCCTCCCGGGAAATCTACAGTTGGATGTCGTTGGGTATTCACTATCAAAGTCGGTCCGGATGGTCAGATTGATCGCTTGAAAGCCCGTTTAGTAGCTAAAGGCTACACTCAAATCTTTGGGCTTGATTATTGTGACACCTTTTCCCCTGTTGCTAAAATGGCCTCTGTTCGTCTCTTTTTGGCCATGGCAGCCATGCGTCGCTGGCCCCTGCATCAGTTAGACATCAAGAATGCATTTCTCCATGGTGATTTATCTGAGGAAGTCTATATGGAGCAACCGCCTGGTTTTGTTGCTCAGGGGGAGTCTCATGGCTTTGCCTGCAGGTTACACAAAGCTTTGTATGGTCTGAAGCAAAGTCCTCGGGCATGGTTTGGTAGGTTCAGTACAGCTCTCCAACACTTTGGCATGATCCGCAGTGAAGCAGATCACTCTGTCTTTTATAAATGCTCCTCCTCTAGTCAGTACATATATCTTGTTGTATATGTAGATGACATTGTTATTACAGGAGATGATCTTGATGGCATTAAGAGTCTCAAGCAGCACCTATCTCAACAATTTCACACTAAAGACTTGGGACGATTGCGGTATTTCCTTGGAATTGAAGTTGCTCAGTCTAGTTCAGGAGTTGTTATATCTCAGAGGAAGTATGCCCTTGATATATTAGAAGAGACTGGTATGCTAGACTGTAAAATGATTGACACACCTATGGATCCCAATGTTAAACTTATGCCAGATAAGGGGGAACCTTACTCAGATCCAGGAAGATATCGCAGATTAGTTGGAAAGTTGAATTATCTCACTATGACCAGATCTGACATATCCTTTGCTGTCAGTGTTGTGAGTCAATTCCTCAATTCTCCTCGTGAGAGTCATTGGGATGCAGTAGTTCGGATCTTGAGATACATTAAAAGTTCTCCTGGGAGAGGGCTAATTTATCAGAACAAAGACCACTCTGACATTGTGGCTTACACAGATGCAGATTGGGCTGGCTGCCCAAGTGATAGACGATCAACTTCAGGTTATTGTGTTCTTATTGGAGGCAACCTCATTTCGTGGAAAAGTAAGAAGCAAAGTGTCGTAGCTAGATCAAGTGCAGAAGCAGAATATAGGGCTATGGCCCTTGCTACATGCGAACTCATTTGGTTAAAGCAACTTCTCTCTGAGTTAAATTTCTGCATGATTGGGTCCATGAGCCTTATATGTGATAATCAGGCTGCCTTGCACATTGCTTCCAATCCAGTTTTCCACGAGCGGACCAAGCATATCGAGATCGATTGCCATTTTATCCGCGATAAGATTATATCTGGAGAAATCACAACGTCATTCGTGAGCTCCAATAATCAGCTGGCAGACATGCTCACTAAATCACTCCGGGGTCCAAGGATAAAATATATATGTGACAAGCTTGATGCATATGACATGTATGCACCAGCTTGAGGGGGAGTGTTGAGATTCAGTGCACAACAGCTTCAGTGCACAACAGCCTGTATTAACAGCCTGTATAGGACAAGCAGTGCTGTGAACTCAAGTGCACACAGCCTGTATCAACAGCCTGTATAGGACAAGCAGTGCTGTGAACTCAAGTGCACACAGCCTGTGAACTCAAGTGCTTTAGGAACCCATTGATTAAAGCAGTGTATAGTTTAGATTATTCTTATTATATATGTTATCTTAGGAATGATGATGTTTGTAATCTAAGCTATAAATTCAGAGTCTGAGAACTCATTTGTAAGTAATTCAATACATAAAACATCACTTGCTACTCTTTATTCTGTCTATATTCTGTTCTTCAAGTAATACCATCTATCTCGGGCCCAAAATCACATGAAGGAGTTTGCGGATCGCCATAGGAGGCCCTTAACAATCCAGGTGGGGGATTGGGTATACCTTAAAATTCGACCCCACCAACAAGGGTCTATCGGGCATTGCTTACACCCTAAGCTGGCTGCCCGTTTCTATGGGCCTTTTGAAGTAATCAAGCAAGTAGGGTCTGCTGCCTTTCGACTACAACTGCCTGAACAGGCCAGGGTGCACCCTTTCTTCCACGTTTCCCAGCTCAAGAAGGCACATGGACAGCATCCAGTGGATCAAACATTACCCCCTGAGTTACAGATGAAACCGGAAGAAATTGTCCCCAAGCAGCTTCTGGATAGAAGACTCATCTCCTTGGGTGTTGACCCTGTAGCGCAGATGTTAGTTAAGTGGCAGAATCGTCCTTCAGAAGAAGCCACTTGGGAGGATGCCCAGGTCGTACAGGAGCAATTTCCCCAATTCAACCTTGAGGACAAGGTTCAGCAAAGGGGGGGAGATACTGTTAGGAACCAAGAGGGTCCGAAATTGAGAGTTTATTGTAGAAGGAAGAGGAACTAGTGAGTATTTGAGGGGCCAACTAGCTGTAATTGGTTGTGCCAGTTGTAAGTGGGAGGTTGGTTAGTTAAGGGGGAAAACAACCTATAAATAGGGATGTAATAAACTTAAGAGACATTCTTTTGACATTGGATAATAAAATTGATACAGTTGGAAAGGGAAGATCTTCCCTTGGCAAAGGATTACCCTTGGGTCTTCTTTGATTCTGTCTCACCTCTCAATCTTTCTCTCTCTTTTTGACTCTTTCTGATCTTTTGGGACCCAACAACAGACAAGATCAGTAAATCATGTCATTGGAAATTATCTCAAAGCATAACCCTACATAGGAGAGATGAGCATACAAGAATTATACATGTAGTTATTCTCATAAAAGAGAATGAAGAAAGACAAAAGTAAGAGAGCAAATGTAAGGTGGTACTCTTGCTAATGGAAGGATTGAAAATAATTGTTACATCACCCCCCCCCCCCCGGCAGGGGGAACGAACAAATCTTTCACCCAAATATCTGACATTCCACCAGAAACAGCTTACTCTTGCTAAGGGAAAGGATTTAAAAAACAGCACCATCAGTCCATAACCCGCACCACATTCCTGCTGCCACTACCTTGAAGTCACTACCCTGACCGCCACCCATCACTAGAGCAACTACCCCTGAAATGCTAGTTTCTTGCCTGCCTCTATCATCAGCCACCACCTCCCCAGCCTCAATACCCAACCACCATTACCCTTGTCAACTCACCACCTTGAACACCTTGACCTCACTATGTCAATCACACCACTTGTCCTCCTCCTCCTCCACCACCACCAAGCACCACTACTATTACTGCCCAACATTACCACCGTACCACTTCTCATGGCCAGCCAGCCACCACCTTAATATACCACCGCAATCACCATTCATGACATTTTTTTCTACTATTTTACGCTTTTATAATATCTTTTCAAACATGATTGTCATTGTAATAGTTGAATTTAAAAATGTCTATATCTTCAGAGCTAATCATTCCTTATTAAATTTTCAGCATTAGATTTCCAGAGGTTAATTCCCATCTCTCTCTCTCTCTCTAACCCATTCAATTCATCATCCATAAAAACGATCAGAACGGTACTAGAAAAAAAAAAGGTTAAACCTTGTTAAACTCACAAGTTCACTCTTCATCTTGCAAGACCATGATGATCTCAGTTTTCAACCATTCCAATATACCCTTTACATTCAATTTCCATTCCTCCCACTACCAACAAAATTAAAAAAAAAAACCCTTCAGTACGCAAATAATCTCCTAAAATCAAAAGGATCTTGAGTACCCAATTTCATTGTAGTCTAACACAGACCTTCCCGGGTAAAATTCCACCTGAAAGGAACCAACCCAGAAACCAAAATCATTTTTTTTTTTTGACAAAAAAAGAAAAAAGAAAAAAGAAGGGGCTAGAAGAAAAAGAAGAAGAAGGTCCATAAGAATGAAGAGAGAGCAAAATTTGAACAACGAACACTAAAAATAGAAGAAGAATAGATAGGAATAGATATGTAAATTAATAAAGCTAAGTTATGAGATTGGCGTACCAGTTCAGAATTCAGATCGAAGAAAGCGACTACAACAGAGTAAGTTTGGAGAAGAATAGCATATGCTGGTTGATTATGCTGTGCATATATATGGTAATGTTATACACTTTCTTCGACTAAATGTATATTTTTTGTTTTTTTTAAGAACTACTTTCATATTATTTTAAAAAATAATTTAATAACATAAATTGACATTAAATAATTACATTAATGTATTTATAAATAAAAAAATAATTTAATAACACTTGTACTCAAATATTCATTTACTCTGCTTTCTTGATTCTTACTTCAATCATAGTAATTTGAGTAAGTATTTAAATTAATATTTTAAAAATATATGTGACATTAGTTTAATTTTTTATTAATTTTTTATATTAAAATAATTTTTAAATGTCAATTTTTCATATCAAATTAATTCTTTAAAATTATTTTTTGATATTAAAATAATCACTAAAATAATCAATTTAATATAAAAAATAATTAAAAGATTAAACTGATGTCACATATATCTTTTAATGACTAAATTGAATATTTACTCAAACAATTTAAGGATTTACGTACTTCATTCTCTATTATATGGTACCACAGATATATTAATATTTTGCATAAGGCAACAATGCGCTCAGTAAGTTCTTCACTAAGATGTAGAGGTGATAATACTTCACGATAAACATGGATAATACTCAATTAAAATGAAGGGTTTAAAATAAGTTCCTAGTATGGTGTAGATATCAAAGAAAACTTTAAACATTTATTTTCGGGAGTTGCTATGGTATCTTGATGGGTTTGGTACTCAGGATGAGTTGTTAATAAGTTATTTACTGTTGATTTCACAATAAATGTTAAAGAGTTTATTCAATATAAATAACAACTAATGAATATTAGACAACTCACCCTGAATATCGATACCCTGAAAAAAAAGATGAGTACCAGAGTAATGCCCTTTATTTTCATTTGACCACTAAAACACCAAAACAGAACTCTGGTCTAGGTAACCCTTGTAATCAAGTACGTCATCATTCAATTATTTTTTCTCATTAATACCTTTTTCTTTTCTTTTTTTCAGATTAACTAAAGACCTAACTCAAACCTTGTAAATTCACCCAAATCCCTTTCAGAGGTTGAAAAAACAAAAAATCAGGAATGGATACCTCGCACAATGGATTGGAAAGGAATTAGGCATCATTGTCAAAGAAAGAAAAAAGCAGGACACTCAAATAAAGGAATTGCAATGTACCCGCAAGGCATTTGATCATCATTACTCAAAAACAAATTAGAACAAGCATGTATTTTTGAGTGTGCAGACTTACAGTAAATATTATAATTGATTTGAATGCCATATGGGCACAAATTGCACAAAAATATATCAATTAGATGGGAGTTGTTAAGGTATTCTTGATGAGTTTAGTATTTAAGGTGAGTTATCAATTATTTATTGATTGTTAGTTTTATAATAAATATTTGAAAATTTATTAAATGTAAATAGCAACTAATGAATGTTTGACAATTCATTTTATGTACTAATACCCAAAAAAAAAAAAAAGGTAATGAAATAATCCCTTAACTAATTATTTAAGATTGCTCAATTTTTACATATGCATAAGTTATTCAAATTTGAAAAGCCCTTTTAACACATGAAGTGTGTTTTATTTAATAAGACTACCAGATGTTTCTACATCTTTTAAGGTGTGAGATCATTCCCCGCTTTGAAATTAACTTAGCCTCACATGGACACAAATTTATTTGAATTTATAACATTTAAGTAGGTATGAATACTTAATTTATTGTGCAGGTTATGTTTCTCATCATAGGGAACACAATATGGGTAAACACCATAATTAAATGAATAATATCTTAAACACTATACGGGGATTGTCAATCGAGAAAGCTTACTTAAAAAAATTCCAATCTGCTGCAAAGTATAAACCGACTAATGAATCTTCTGTCTAAGGACCATATCACGGGGTCCAATTGGGTAAAATTAGAAAGGGAATGCATTACCACTAATTCAAAAAGTGCATCCAAGATAATGAGACTTGATTTTTCTTTAGTTAATAACCACTTATTATGAAAATAATATATAATTAACGGTTTGCTCTCCAAAATGAAAATTGTGAGTTCATTTGATACAGATTATTTAATGAAAAAAACATGTTTTTTTAGTAAAAAATCATTTTTGATGATTTTAATTATGTTTGTTTAAGCTTATTAAAAAAGTTATTTTTATAGTTAAAATGAAAAGTTATTCTCATTAATTTTTTTTAAAAAAATATCTTATAATAAAAGAGAGAAAATTTTTTATGAAAACAAGAAACTAATTTTTTTGACAAAATTAACCTTATAATTTTGTAAATATGACAAAGCTTTGTACCTTAAGTTTTAATTGAATTCATGTTCAAACTTTTATACATTTACTTTTATTTTGAAATATTGCTACTTTATAAAATATTATGAAATATTACTATATATATATATATATATATATATATATGTATAACGTAACCATATATATAACTGCGTACGCTAACATATACAAATATATATAAGTAAAACTACATATGTAACATATGTAAATATAAATACCTACGTTAATGTAACATACTTAAATACATATATAAATATATATAACGTAACATATATTTTATAGTAAAACTAATTATATATATTTTAAGTATATATTTTATGTATATTTGAAGTTAATAAAATTCACATTAAGATATGAAATATATTTAAGAATTATCACTAAAACTAATTGTATTCAAATATACATAAAAAGTAATTTTTCAATAAACATATTTTCTTGAAGATGGTTTTTTATGCCCTTTAGGTAATTTTGTAGGAGAAAAAAGTACTTCTACATGGTTGTATCCAAACAAGTAAAAAATTATTTTTTTAAAAAAATAATTTTTATAATTATAAACAAACACAAAATAATTTTTATTTTTCTTAAAAATCTCTAAAAAAATAATTTCTAAATTATTAAAAGTCAAATAATTTTTTTTATATGTAACAAATGGACCTATATCTGATTGAAAGATTCAGCTGAGATTCTGCATCCCTGATGTATGGGGTTCGAATTTCTCCTTTGACTGATAGTGTTGTTTAATGGTCGTCTCTTCTAAAACAAATTAAAACTCTCACTCAAAAGAAATATCCACTTAAGGTAATAATTCTATTGATTCCTGTAATAGTAGTTACAATAAATTGAAATAATTGCTATATCTAATTCGCAAGCATCCCAAATATTTATATGCCCTTTTGCTTTGGGAATACTTAATGCTGAGTGATTCTGCTGGGCAAGACATTGTTGTGCAAACCTCTACAAGTTTTTCTTTGAAGAACCTACCAAAAGTTTCACTATTTTGAACCATGGAAACGAATCATAGGTGTTGTATTCCCCAATTCCAATACAATGTACAAATAAATTTATTTCAAGACTATAAATGCAATTAGGGTCCTTGACAAAATTAGAACTTTAGTTTAGAATTTTAATTTTAATTTTATTTCTGTTAGAATTAAAATTGATAAAAATCTTAATTTTTATGTTTGGGACAATTAAAGAATTGAGACTTTAGAATTATAATTCTAAACTAAAATGAAATTTTATTATTTAAATAATTTATCAAAAATTTATAAAAATATAATAAATAAATTTAAATTAATAAATAATAATTTAAAATTTTAAAAAATCAATAGAGCTTGCATTGTTGAATTACAATGGTCACAATGAATGACGCCAGTGATCGGAAGAAGCGCAAGATTTAACTATTGCACGCGGGACGATAACAATGATCGAAAGTCGTCGGCAACTAGCACATCAAAGGCGCAGAGGACAACGTGGCCGAAGTTTGCCGGTGCGACGTTGGCAGAGCATGCCAACAACGATGTTGTCAGACTAAGTCAGTGTTGCGAGCAATAATGATTGTTGAATAATTTTTAACTTTTACCTTTTAATATTCAAAAAATAAAAAATCTTAGTACTTGGAATTAGAATTTTTAAGGTTTAAGTTAAGAATTGAGAGTAGTATAAAGTAGTTATTTTTTAATTTCATGGAATTGAACTCATAATTATAATTCTAATTCTAATATACGCATCAAACAAGATAATTAGAATTGGAAAATCCAATTTTAATTTCAAGGATCAATTCCAAGTTTAATTATGTCCGCCAAACGGGCCTTAAGGAAATTTTATCTCACCCTTACATTAGTTAGGGAATTAAAATAGAAATTATTAAAGGGCAAAAAGTAGAGTATTTAATATTTTGAGAACTCAAATAGTATTTCATATTTTTTATATTAAGTAATTAGAATAATTTATTAAGGAATATTAAATATAACATGTCTTATTTATATTATTATTTTATATATAAAATGATTTTTTAGTTGGGGTAGTAAAACTCCATAAATTTGGATTTGAGGAGTTTGGAAGGGGAGGGAGGGAAGGAATAATATGTGTATCTGTATTTTTTTTTTTTTGCTCATTCCTTGAGAGATCATTCTTCTGTACGTGGATACAGAGTATATAAATTGTGTACATAATCTAAGCTGCTTGCTCACCTTGTAAGCGTTTTCCTCCTCCGTGTTATCCTACAATCTCTTTAGCTTGTGATGACCAGTCAGCTTTTAGGTTGTAACTTTTCATATAAAGGCTAGAAATCAATGGTTTACATATATATTTTCGGGTCACCATCTTAACAAAAGACTTACATATATCAACTTAAGTAATTTTTTTTGCACTACTTAAGTAATTTTTTCCAATTGGCATGAGGATTTTAATTTTTATTCATTTTATCCAACATGCACCTATATATTATTGTTAATTAAAAGTGGTACACAATATGCCAAATATTAATACACTCAAATTACCAATATATATATATATATATATATATATATATATATATATATTAATACATTCACCGATTAAATTTAAAACTTTTAAAAGAACAACAACTGGATTCCTCCAAGCTCATAGTTGTCAATGATAATGATTCTGTGCAATTTGGTCTACCTATATATGTACCAATTAAACTACAACCCATTCTTCTTATGCGACAATATTCAATTACCATAATTTTCAACATGAAAATAGCAACATATCAGAAAAATAAGCTTCTTTCTTAATTAAAGGATTAATCCAGCAGCGGTATATGAAAGAGCTGGTTATGTATGGCTTAGCAACTCGTTAATAATTTAGTAGAACTTGCCATCAACAATAATGCTCTGGTTGATGAGTTTGAGACAAATTACACGGCAACAGCAGTAATGGTCCAAAATTTTACCCTACCTTAGAATTCAAAATCATTCACAAGGTTCAATGACACAGAATCTCTCATTGCCTAAATATCAAAAACCCGATAATAGATTTGGACTACGGAACCTAGCTTTTTTATTATTGGGGCCAGGAGACAATATGAAACAAACGCTTTTCCCACCACATGCATGTTAGATAGGAATGGTACCTGCAGGTGTATGGGGGCATGGTATTTGATTTTACCTTGCTGCAACAATAAATTGACTAGAGACTAGAAAGGCAGCTAAAAACTGAGCAAAGGCCATGGCTATAGCTAGCTAGCAAGAGAGCCAGCTCCTATAGCTGGAGAATTAGATTTTCAGACGGAGTGATGATTTAGTTTACTAAGTTCAATTGGAACAAATAGTTATATGGTTGACCATTATGTTATGATTCTTTCGAGTAAAAGTTTTTTAATATAGAACTTTTAATCCGAATAGCTAATATGATATTTCTAAATAATAAATATTTATTTTTTGTTTTTGTCTTTAAACATAATTCTCTACTACATAGAGCAGCCAAGATATTATTATTATTATTTTAATTGGGGAGCAATATATATAGATCTTATCATTATCCGTATACATACGGTGCATATATAATGTACTCTGGTAAAGTTTCATCATGAGTTATTCGTCATATGCAGTGGTCCTAATGGCAACACTAATATCACAGATCACGGGTTGGCAAGAACAAATAACCGAAAATGGTGTGGGGCAATGTCACATGTAATAGGGACTGTCAGGTTCAAACTTGACCCTTTAATGGGTCCACGCAAAACTGCTGAGTTTCTCTCATAAGATAGATTACTTAAGATCAAACAGAAGTATGTTGTAGCCACCAAAGTTGAAAATAATTTGACACTATGCATGCCATGTATATATGTTCATATCACAACAACATCAACAACTATCTGCAGGGATACAAATATATACATACATACATACATACATACATACATATATATATATATGTTCTTCAGACTAAATGGAACTAATCAACATGTAGTCCATTTTATTTATAGCTATAGAATTTGATGATAGTCACTACGTACAAGGTGTCTGATAATTAAAACTAACTAAGGGCTAACATGGAGCCCAAGGTAGCCTTTTGCACCAATAAGCCCTACCCAGAAGAGAGGAATAATAATAAAGTGAGGCATGGACATGCATGCACACGACATATAAATACTCTATAATTAATTAGACTATTACATAAGTAAGCTCCTAATAATTGCTGCTTGAGCACTGTCGGAATCTGTGGTGGCCAAAAGTTCGGATAATCGGTCACTTAGATCATCAACCTCTCTGTGCAAGTTTTTGATGTAGTTGCAAGTCTCCTGCAACAACTTAGCAGCTGAAACCTGCAAGAACAAGAAAATTACAAATTAGGTTTTTTTTCCCTCACTTGCTGCATTAGTGCAGTTTATAGCATGTTTAGATTGAAGTTTGAAATCTTTAAAATTATGGTTTGGTCAAAAGCTTATGTCTTGTTACTTTTGTTCAAACCATGATTTTAAGATTCCAAACTCCAATTTAAACATGCACTTAGTCAATGGAGGCAAGAGGGAACAATGCCACAGCCTCAAGTTATGGGTAAAGAATTGAGGGAGGGCACGAGCGTGACTTATCAAGCAAAGCCAACGAATAGGCCATTGAAAATCAGTGTGTTTGTGTTATGTCATATGTGCATGTGACTTTTTTTGTTGGGGGGGGGGGGAGAGAGAGAGAGAGAGAGAGAGAGAGAGTGAATACTGAAAGAGAACGAAAGAGAGAGGAAAGCAGCAAAATCAATACCATGTCGGAACGCCTTGCGCGTAGCTCAGGGATAAGTTGTTGTAACTTGGAGACGAGATCGGTAATCTGAGCATCAGTGATCTCAGTGGAAACACCGGATTGTCTTGAACGAGATCTTCTGCTGGACATTGTTGAGGAGAGGTAGGTGTGTGTGTGTGTGTGTGTGTCAGAAATATTTTGATGTTGCTCTTAATTTGTTCAAGATAAATGAAAGAAATAGAGAGTGTGCGTGCGTGTGTGAAGAAGTACCACCTAGAGGTAGCTACCAAGGAAGCTCTTGGAGTATCTCAGTAGAGGGACGAATAGGAAGTGCCAAGTGGGTTTGTCAGAGAAGAATCAGAAAAATTGAAAAACTAATCAAGTTATCTTCTGAAAGAGATGGCTATAGGAGCTACCTATAAGGAATATTTGAGAGAGAAGAGAGAAAAAAAAGTGTTATGTTTATTTTTTTTCTCAGCTGAGACAGGTGATGGACGACAGAGAGATAAGGGCAGCCATGAAAGAAAGCTTGAGAGAATGTGTCAGTGTGTGTTGGGAGTTGAAGAGGACAAGTGCATGGGAAAGGCAGTGGATTAGGCTTGTTATATATAAGGAAAATGTTTTTTTCACACTATTTTTTTATATCTCTTTTACACTTTGTTAATGATGAGTAAATTATTAATTAATAAAGTATGTTAATAGATTTAGTAACTAATTACTTTCAAACTAGTAATTTATTAACCAAATGATATATTTCATTAATTAATAATTTATTCATCATTAACTAAATCCGTAAATAATCGATTATCAAAATTTATTAATTAAATAATATACTATATTAATAAAAAAAATTACTCATTATTAATCAAATATAAAAATAGTATACACATATCATTAGTCTATGTATAAGGTTTTGTGTGTGTGAGAAAGAGAAAAAAAATATATGAATTAGGAATGGGAGAGATACGCCATACTGTCCTTTCTGCATATGTCCCCAAACTGGAGTTAGATTTCAAGCGGAAGTGGGTTAAGGGGAAATGTGCTTGTTCATCAGCCAACCACGCGGGACCTGTGTGTGTCAGCCTCAGCACGCGAGCCCATGTCTTATTACCTCCTTGTCATTTGAATCATTTCATCATCAATGCTTTTATGCTTCCTTGTTTCTAGTTTAAATTAAATTACTTTTAATGTGGTGGTGAAACTTTTTAAGGATACAAAAATGTATCTTTGCAATTGGTGTTTGATTCATCAGTATCCCAGATGAGAATCAACCCAGATAAGAGAAGTATAAAGGAGTAAACTTTCACCACAATTTTGGGATAAACATTATCCGGATTGGGAGTATGAAAATATTTCAGTAAATTTACATGGGTGAATTGAGAACCCCTCTATCTCCATTTCCATTTTACCCTTGGCTTCTTTTATTTATTGGAAATTCAAGTGTCATTGAGAAAGTTTTCCATTAATAAAAAAATAGACTAAGTGAAAATCATATAAGTTGATAAATACTTAAACTTAATGTCTTAAGATTTTAAGTTAAGATATAATATCAGACCGCTATTGCACTTTGTAGCTTAGCCCAGAAGAGATGGTCTCCCCCAAAAGTTAGATTGAAGTCAGTGGAGAACGAAGAGGAAGTAGGTGAAAGTTTTAGAGAAAACTAAATAAGGTTTAAAATTAATTTTTTACTCTTTAAAATTTGTTTCCTTAATTGGTAATTCATTAATAATTTCACTCTTAATTTTTACCAAACGTAACACTAATCTGATAAATCATAAAATAATTAATTTTATTCACATAATTAATTAATTAAAATATATGTCTATGCGTATTATTTCATATTTATTGATCAGTCCACATAGATTGAATAGTTAAAATTGTAGTGACTTCTTTTCTCTCCAAAGGGAGATCCCCATTACGGTCTAAAGAGGGAAAATGGGAAATAGCATGTGGGAGATCAAACTCCCCACCTAATACTTAATTCTTTAAATAAGATCAAGGAGGTACCACATCAGCTATTAGCTAGAGCTAATTGGTGAGAGCAGTGACTTTGTTTTGGCTTTTGTATGGATTTGGAAGTCTCAAGAGTTCCAAACTCCAAATTTGAGGTAAAATTGTTGACAGTCTAT
Organism: Styphnolobium japonicum; assembly: GCA_023212625.1. Lineage (NCBI taxonomy): Eukaryota > Viridiplantae > Streptophyta > Magnoliopsida > Fabales > Fabaceae > Styphnolobium > Styphnolobium japonicum. The sequence continues at coordinate 28,582,649 of JALBWW010000011.1, forward strand.
ACACGTACCACAGATTTTCAATTAACCAAATTCCATTACAAATTAATATATATATATATATATATATATATATATATATTCTTGTGTAATTAATATATCCAACTATATAAATTCACTTTATAATAAAATCATCAAGATATAATCCCTTTCTAAAATTAATTGAATACATGAGAAAAAGCATGAAATACCCCCATGACCCAGTGGGATATATATGTGATCCACATTTACTCTAAAAATAAATCTTAACACACTTATTTCATTAAATTATTTTTTAATTATAAAAGTTAAATTTCATTAACCTAACTATTTGATTGAAAGTTTTTATAAAATAGAACAAGTCTATAAAATTTTAAAGAAATTAAAAAATTATTGAAACGTCATTTAACTATTTTATTTTAACGTATAATATACTTTTGAAAATATAAATAAATGTTAACTATGAAATTAGACATTTATGAATGTCCGATTTATCTTAAATTTGATAAGTATGATTTTTATAATAATATTATATAATTCAATATTTGAATTTGTAAAATTAAAATTCTACAAAAAGTATATGGTATAAATCACATCCCAAAGATAGAAAGGAGGACCCGTTGCCTACACCATAGAAAATGAAGTTACAACTGGACATTTATAAGAATTTTCTTTTAATCATGCCCAGAGAGAAAACCTTCTTTCCAGACTCTACCATTTCCCTTTCCTTTTTTCTATGTTTCTTCCTTTCTTTTAAACTTACATGTTTCCAAGCTAGGAAACAGATATCAAACTAATAAGACGCAGTCCACAAAGGATAAACACATTTCACCAAATAAGCTGAGGCAGAGCCTGCCTCTCAATCCTCTGTGGAGCCTGAGAGATAGCTACTCTACTCTTTCCTCGTAGCTCAAGATTTGAACTAACTTCTTGTAGCGATCGACTCCAAAGCAGCAAAAACCCTCGAAAGCCTAGTAGACCCAACAGATTCCACTTATTCAAATTCAACCTAGATAAGTCTTTTAATCTGTGCCTGAAATCACCACTTGCCCCTAGCATATAACTCAAGACATAGCACAACAAACACTTTCTTTGTAGTTATCTTCTTATTAAGAAAAGCTTAAACCCATGGTATCTTTTTTAATCTGCTATTTAGGAGTAGTAGCAGGTATCTTGAGGCTATAGTAAAAATAGAAACTACTACATGTGAAAACTAAGTTGCATTTTTTTTTAACATCAATTCCTGTAAAAGTGTTTTATACATATATGCAATTCTCATAATGGTAAAAAAAAATCATAACAAAACCATATAGGCACAAAGGTACATATCTGATCACTTTAGCCAATATGCAAAGTTTTAAATTACAATTACCATCGCAATTGCATTGCGATTATAAAAATTAAAATAAATAAATAAAAGTGGCTACATTATAGTTTCTTAGCAATTGTAGAGACCTATAAAATTACAATGTTACCATTACAATTGCGGTTATGAGTGCAATTTAAAATCCTCCGAACAAGTGTTTGTCGTGTTATGGTTGATCTATAAGTCCCACATCCTCATCCATTTTTGCCAGCCTATAACACCTTCTGTCGACTGAGGCCAAGTAAAAACATTTCAACAAAACTAGTGGATATATAAAAAGTTGTTTACAAAATAACCTGACGTGATGTATTAGGATTCTATCTTTGACCACTTAGTTGCAAATGCACATTGGACACATCTAATTAATATAACATCAATGATATTTGTATATTATTTTTTACATTATTTTTATACTTAATTAATAATAAGTAAATTTTTTATTAATATAGTATATTATTTGATTAATGAGTTTTGATAATTGATTACTTACAGACTTAGTTAACGATGAACAAATTATTAATTAATGAAATTTATTATTTGGTTATTATAAGTGATTGGTTAGCATAACTCATTAACCAAACAACATACTGTATTAACTAAAAAAATTATTATTATTAATCATGTATAAAAATAGTGTAAAAAAATTGTGTGTATTTATCTTTTTCCTTAATATAATTAGATATACTTAAAAGGTTTGTTTAATATCGTATGAAAATAACATTATATTTAGTGTTCTTATATATATCCGAATGCTGTAGCCAGCTTAGATTTACTTTTATGATTTTCATATTGATAAGGTCGGTTGTCGATCTTTTAGACCTTGGTGTGTTGTTTATGATGACCCAGCATGAATCTCGAGTCTTATAATAATATCATATATTTTACACGTTGCACTTGGGATTTTCAGGGCGTGATTTTTGGCAGTCCACAATTATAGGTATATAGGGCTATGAAACCGTAATAATTAAGTTGGATCCCATCAACATCTTTATCTTTGTCTTCAAATGGAAAGCCTCTTCATGACTAGCGTCGATTTTTATAAAATATATGCATAGAAAGAAAAACAAAAAACAAATTATGAATTTATTAAAACTTAATTCCTTAATTTTTCTTTTCGTTAGTAATTACTACTTGCACTTAATTTCATAAATTACAAGATAAACTTTAAATAATCAAAATCCCTCAATTTTATTCTCCACTTGGAATCAAATTCACACCCTTTATGTTTGACCAAATGTAGGTCATTAAAAAAAACAAACAACGAAAGATACCAAATTTCGCTCATGCTTGATCACATGCATGTCACAAGCATCGTACCAATTATATCGAATAAGCATGGGACCGCAAACCGCTTAGTTCTTACCTTCAATATACATAAGGGACAAAAGCCCCAACCCTTGAGGAACAACACCATTGTTTATTCAGCAAGATTTTCAAACAATTACATTATTTGAAAACTATATAGTGCATGTATGATTGTCTCTCATCGTGGGGCTCACCAAAACCAGTACCTAGTTTATAGAGCTACATTTATTTGCAGATACCTCTTTTATTGCACAATTAATATTACCACCCACCGGAGTTTTTTTTTTTTTTAATATTTGTCCTTAATCAAATTTGGCAATCAGAAGCCCTGTACTTTCTTGCACTTCCATTATCATAGTGCAATCTTTTTCCCGTTTTCCTTTTCCCCTGCAGGTTTGCATGGAGTACCAAATGACCGCTATGTATAATGCCCTTTTCATGAATAGTGATCAAGTTTGAAAATTGGGAGAATTATATTTAAAGATATGCCAATGAAAAAGAACTTAATTATTTATTTAGAAGGATCATATATTGATTATTCAATTCAATTAAATTTATAGTTGTTGATAAAACAATTTGTCTTTACGGTCCTAGCTAGCTAGTTGAATTAATTGTAACATCATAATTAAACTTTTTATTCAAATATCCGAATTCCAAATTGATTAATAGTACTTGAGCATTCATAATTTACTTTGCCAGTATCCCTTGACAATTAAACTACAACGTAGCCGTTGGATAATATATGACTTTATGTAGAAATGTATTAATTAACTCAAAAATAAATATAATGATGCAAAAAGAATATATGAATTTTTTTTATTTTCTTTAACTTTTATATGTGTAACATTAATTTCTCATGGTTATCATCTAGGATTCAGTAATTTAATAACTTGCCAGAGAAAATACCCTCTAATTAATGGTCATCTTAATACATGTACGTCACGTCAGTGTCTAGAAGTTTGACCATCTTGAAAATAGAATCGTTTCCTTTCAAAGTTCAGCAATGCCATATATATGCATTGATCTATTATCTATGGATTTAGCTGGAGAAGAGCTACTTGCAGTTGCAGGTATAATACGATCCACGTGCTTTCATTGAATATTACAAAAGAAAGGACCCTATATTTAACTGGTAATACAAAGAACAATATTGTTAGATTAATTACAATATAGGGATTTGGTGTAATTAAGCTCTCAAGTATATTATTCTCAATCGCATGTGATTTATTTTAAATTTTTAAATTTTTGGTACATTGTTCTGAAATAAAGAGTGGAAGAAGATAAAATGGAACACCATGCAATCAAGTATTTGGTGATTCAGCAAATTAAGTAATACCATTGGGAATCTCCGTTCAAACAACAGGAAGCTGGCCTGCAGATTCACTCTCATTCCCAACTTAGCCATACACTTGATTTCCCCGTCAGAGCATGTGACTTACCAAGAACCAAGTTGATGACAAAATTAAGGATTCTATAACTCAAGACACCACTGCAAATAAAAGCAAAGCTAGCCTGGGAAATAATTTAGTCTACAATTAGTAATCGAAGTAAGTGGATAAAAGATAACTTTAATGATAATCACTATAAACATTAGATAGAGGATGACTGGTCAAGATTTAAATCATAAGTAATGGGATTCTATATATAAAATTATACACACCCGTGAGCACATACACATATAATTAGTGATATGTTATGTTTACAAAAATACTTAGACTTAATTCCTTGAATATGTTTCTATTAACAATAATTAAATTTAAAACACACAGGATTAACGTATATGTATTTCAATATATCCATAATCTATGATATTAAAAAAAATTAAAGTGGGGCGTGTTAACCCAAGGTTCCCTAGAAAGCATATTTTTTTAATGATGATAACAAACATTTATTTAATAACACACATTGCTAATGCTTGATCTTAGTCAAAAGGCTAATGTGCAGATTTCTCATTTATCAAAGACATTCTCAAGTACAAAAAGTTGATCTCTAAAGAGAAAGAGATCTCATGGATTACATAAACATTACAAGGATTCTCAAATAAAGATCACACAAGTCTTACAAGTCTCAAACATTAATGTACATGCTGCTGTTCTAAGATTACAGTTTTCATGCCTAAAACTTGGACTTTAAGCACATCCTATGAGAACTAGAAGACCACTACAAAGATGAAGATCAGTCATGGATAAAGCCTTAGGAAGAACAAGATGAGGATGCCTATGATTGAAGATAGGTCTGCTCAAAACTTGTGCAAAATCTCAGAAGTTTATAGATTCACGATGAGCTATCTCATGACTGAAGATGAGCTAGCTACTGACGGGAATCTGCAACTGCTGCAAGGACATTGCAACTTCCAAGATTGATATTGCTTGATCCTGTAGGACTGCCAACGGCTCAAATCCTTCTGCAAAGTTGAAACTCAAAGTCAAAAGGCTGTTTGCATGTTGACAAACACCCAACAACCCTATAAGCAAAAGAAACTTTTCAGAAAAAGAGTTGTACCTGCTGTACTTTTCTGATAAAGTGTGAGGACCACCTTCAAACGGTCAAATCACCTCCTTTGCTATAAAATCTTTGTTGCATGAAGGATTAAAAAAAAGACTACATCAAATTACATCAGAAAATAAGAGTCACTGTGCTATTTGTTGTAATATTCTCTTATTCTGCTTGGAATTAGCTTGGAGAGGCTAAAGTTGATCAAAGAACACTCAAGTTGATAGTGGAAAATCTCAGCTTGGCTGGGGACTGGATGTAGGTTCCAGATTAGAGCTGAACCAGTATAAATTCTCTTGTGCAATCTCTATTAACCCTACTCTTTTACATTGCATTGATTAACTGTTGTGTGTGTTAAGTTTTGATTGCTTGAGCAAGTCTTTAAGTTACTGTTTTATTGAGTTTCCGCTGACATAAGCTACCCAGTGATCTATCTTATCTCTGCAATAGTTTCCTTATCTTAAGTGTTTTTGCAGAAACTGAAATAGTGGGTGACTTGATTCAACCCCCCTTCTCAAGTCTTCTTTTACCTTCAGGGCGGAAGTATATTCATTTAATACATGCTAGCTGTTGTAAGATGAGAATACAAACTTCCTTTTAAATGTTATTTTTGTAAGGAAAGAATGTTAAACATCCAAATCACAATAAATTGAAGGTCAAAGTTCTAAGTACACAAGAACCTCATATTTTTTCAAAAACAATTATGGGTACACCGTTTTTCCAGGCTACAATGCAAATAATTTCCTTCAACGGATTGAAAAAAATGGCAACGCTCGTCACTGGAGGAATTATTTGACATAGCCAAAGTCATCCAATTGCAAAACACAAGGATGTAGTATGTGTTTGGATTAGGTGTGAAAAAAAGATTATGTTAAAAATCAATTATATGTATAATCAATTTTCAAAAAAATTGATTATGAGAAATTTAATTTATGTTTGGATGCTTTAGTTCATAATCGATTTCAAGATAAAGACTTTTATTTGAATTGTATAAAAATAATCGTTTTTATGTATTAAATTACTAAAAGATATATGAAATGATTAAAAAATTTATTTAGTTAAGGGCAAAAGAGTATTTATCTATCAAAGCTTTTGAAATAATCTATAATCACATAATTAAAAACTCCAAATACAAACTTTTTTAAAAAAATTTGTTTTTAGCTATAGAAAAATAATCTTAACTTACAATTAATTTTACACACTTTAAACAAACAAAATATATTTTAAATAAAATAGACTTTTATTGAAATAAAAAAAAAGCTATTTTAAAAAAAAATATTTCCTAAACATGCTATTATATAGACTAGCAATTGAATGGCTGCCCCAACTGATGACCAATGCTTTTGCTACACAATCCCGACGTTCCCGACAATTCGCCACTATATGTTCGTGTCCTTTTCCTTCCAATGTCAATGCCCATGAACCAGTTTCTTTATCAGAAAAATGGTTCTCTGAACTTCCAAATCAGTTGCATTAAAACCTACACATGCTCGGTCTCAGTCTTCACATAGCCAATTCTTTACTCAGGGTATGGAAAGTGGAAACCAACACATGTTCTGTTCTTCTCCTCAGTTGTGAGTTGTCTTGCAGAATGCATAGTTGCAGATTCGCTGATGCATTCTTTTTCTGATAACAAAATTCAAACTTTGAGCAACGGACAGGAGCAGTTTATGTTGATTTCGAAATTTGAGCAAAAGCTTTTTGGGTTTTCTTTAAAATTTACTTTCCTTTCACCTAAGGAGCTTTGGCAAATTTGGTTTGACACTTCAAAGTTAAAACACCACACTCAGGTTTGAAGACTTTTGTTTCATTTTACATGTGATGATTTGGTTCGGTGTCTTGTACTGTCGTGGTAAGGTCCATTAATTGGACCAATTTTGAGGGCAACAAGCCATGTACAGGAACAAGACCCGTCTGGTGAAAAATTGACCAATTTCTACTAAACAATGCTAAAGGTTACGTATTTGGCGTTTTTGGCCATGTGGGTGTGTTCCCTTCTGCTGAAATTTGACTTAGTTTGGAATCTTAATGGCGCATCAAAAAGTTAGATTAAAATTTGGAACCTCAAAATTATAATTTAGGCAAAAGTAATAAGAGACAATTTTTTTGCTTAAACTATAGTTTGAGAGATTTGAAATTTCAATTCAAACATGTTGTAAGTTTCAATGCATCCATTGATGATGGGACTAAGTGTCAGTGAATGGAGGCCCCATTGTCTATGATTTGATTTGTCTAAGGAAATGTCAAAATCAGTTTTGTCTCTCCCGAATCTTTGTTTTAGTTTTTATTTATTTATTTCTGATGTTTAATCATCTAACTAATGAAAAATAAGATTATAGTTGATAGCTGATAAATATGTGGATTACCACTTAAATTAAGATTGTTGAGGTTATATACATCTCATCAAACATGCGTCCTAACTCATTTGACGAGTGAAGTTTAAGAAGTCATAATAATGCTAAGAAGGGGAAGTCTCATTCACTTTCACAAAGCGCAAATTTGAATATGATTGGGAAATTTTAAATATATAAAAATTATTTAAAAAAATAATCCAAATAAGCACTAAAAAGGGGAGAAAAAAAGGAATTGAAAGGAAGAAGAAAAGGTAAGAACAAATAAAGTCTAGGGGAGGGTTAAGCTATAAATGTTCTTAATTTGGATGTTTAAAATAAAAATATAAAATTATTATAATACATTTTTATAACTGTTATTTATTAATAAACTATTATATAAGCATTATATTTTAACAATAACATTTAGACTAAAATTTTTTTTAAAAAAATAATGACATAGTAGTAATTTAATTAATTTTTCCTTCAAAAATTTTAAATTGAGAGAACTTAAAAATGTAAATGTTAAAAGATTTAGAAAGGTTGAGTAGAATTTACTGATTTACACTCCCACTCAAAAAGAACCTTGCAAAAAATAAAGTTTTTACTTAAATTCCCCTGATTTTTCTTCTTTATTATCTTCTATCCAAACAAATCATGTGAACAATATCGCATTCATTAATTACTTCCAATGAAATTCAACAAAAGTAACGATGCCAAATGCCATTGGCCATAAAAATGCCAAATGAACTCATCTTCTAAGATAGAAAAGAGGATTTCTGAAGCATTCATTGATTGAAAATTATATTTAATAGATTTTTAAATATTTATTGTAAAATTAACTGTTAATAAATATTTGACAATTTATCTCAAGTACTATAGCTATAAAGATACTATAGCAACTCCTTAAAAAAAAAAGCTATAATTTTTAAAAGTTTCAAGTGAAAGAAGATTTATATGAAAGGAATTGAAGGCTACTCTGCATTTTGTAGTCTAAATTTATTTAATTAAATTAAATAAATTGTTACTCTTGAGAAGTTAGACAAGTAGCGAATGACCAATTAATATGGTGTGACATAAGTGGTAAATACTTGAGCCCTTTAAGCATGTAGTCAAGAGTTTGATTCATGACTCGTGTATGGAAAAACATCTGTTAGGAGAAGTCAACCCCTTAGATAGATTTCAGTACCTCGAGGAATTAGTCCCCACAGGCGCGAGGGAATACCCTGAGAAACCAAAAAAAAAGAAAAAAAAGAAAACAAGTAGCAAAAGATGATTGCATAAAATTAACCTAGATTGTGGAAACTTAGCTTGCACATAACATGTAGTTATGATTAAATTGTTATTAGCAATTGATTCTATATTCCTTTTTCTCTTTCTACTTTCCGAAAATCAGCATAACAAACCAAGCCAATAAGGACAAAAGAAAAAAGGGTACGTAGAGGGGGGAAATTGTTTGATTTCGTTAACGATGAGCAGCACATGTTATGTTTTTACTTATCTGGAAGTATGTAGAACCATAGAAATGAATTTCTCAAGACACGTGTTAAAGACAGTTCGTTGAACCTTGGTGGTTCAAAAACATTAGGAAAAACTAAGGACTAAAAGAGGTCCCCATCATATGCCTTTACGAGTCCCATGTTTATGCATGCATGTCCTTTCCCTCAACGAATTCATTCATGTGTTATGTGAAATTCTTCCCCCCTCCCCTTTTTTTTACAACATATATACCAAACTAAAGATTAGAGAATGCCAAGTGAAGCTATTGAAACAACAATTGCAATCACAATTAGAGTATTAGACACAAAATGCATATTATACGGCTCTATTTGAGTATGCACAGAGGCATTGTGTTTCAATTGTAATTGTAGCATTGTAGCATTGCATTATTAAAAAAATAAAACCAATTCCCTTCACTTCTTACTCCTCTCACTCAATCCTTCATCACTAATTAAGCAGACCTTTCGTTAGCTCTTGTCAATATGAACTCATGTTGGCAACAAGTGCATGCAGTCCAAATACATTGGCGGGTACTTTCATAAGGGTCTCTTTCACGAAAGCTACCAAATTCTCCACTAAACCCTCAATAAGCTCTACCTGCAAATAATTGAGGTTACAAGAAGACATGACTCTCCGTAGCTGCTCCTTGCATAGTTTGAATTATTGTGCTCCCCTGTGACACGAGAGGTACAATACATGGTGGAACACAAGAATGACCCACTTAACTTGAGGTCATTCCTGTTCCCAATACCTGAGCCATAACATGATGCAACTTCAGTTGCATTCGTTTGTGCCGTAATATATGTGTGCGTTTGATTTTCTCTACAAGACCAGAAACTCATTGACTTCTGGTTATGATTAGTGTCATGGATGGACCAACTCTCCCAATAGTGCTATGCAAAGTTCTCAGTTTGTTTTCTTAATGTCTATGTAAGATAAATAGTTATGCTTTCATGATTTTGCGCAACTGTAAAAAATAGCTTTTTTCTGAGTTCAACAACAGAAAAAGAGAATCTAAGTTGAGCCACTTGAACTCAAGTTGAGACACTTGAATTCAAGTTGAGACATCTTTTCAGTTGAGAATAGTTATAATAAATAAAAACCTATCTAAAAACATTGCATGATGCAAATATAAGTTGTTCATGTTAATTTGATATTTCAAGTTTTCACATTCTGTAAGTATCTTATATTTATCCCCTAGAATAAAAAACAAATGAAACTTTATATTAGAAACTTTAAGATCCTATATACCAAGCTGCCCCTAAAAGTTAGCTTCAAAACTTCTGTTCTGTACTATTTAAAGATTACTAGATGTAGATCCCGGGGTTCTGGGGTCCATAATTAAGCTTGGGAGAAAAGCTATATATGCATAAATGCCATGCATCTATCTAGTATCTATGACTTCTTAGTACCAAAATAAAAACTGCTCCTCAAGTATATATGCATTTAAAGTCAATTTTTTAAAATGAAAAAATACTTCACGGAAATTGCAAACTCTCGCATTAAATAAATAGTTAAATAACATGCAAACAGTTATAGTAGAAACAAAATTAAAAAAGGATATGGAAATAAACCTGAACTTACACTAGAAAAATAAAAACAAGCTAATATGCACTTCTATATAAGTCTTCGTCATAGTAGTCGATCCTATGAGTATAAGATCTCCAACATGTTTAATATATTTAGTACGATGTTGGTACAAATTAAAAGTTTAAACTTATTACCCCCTCTAAACTACTTAAGCCTCTCACCATTAACCCACTCCTTGTGGCTTCCAACATCTTGAATATTGTTATATGGTGGACGTTATTCCATTACCACCGACCTTTGCTTTTTTTTACTATCATTTGGGATAAAGTCAATGATGTGTGAACCGGTCACTTATCCAGTTTTGGTTTATTATCAAAACTAAATTTATGGTTATGCCGAGTTGAGTAGGTCAAAACCGATTAAAACTGACAAAATTGAAAAACCGACCATCTTTTTTTTATTTTTTGTAATTTATTTTAATTTTTCAATCACTTGACTACTCAATTGAGAGTAATATGAGACTTGAGAATTGAGACCCCAAAACCTTATTATACATTTTATTATTGGTAATGTGTATTATGAGTCATGTGTATATTTATTTATTTAATACGTAATTATGACATCATCCGATTCGACCAGATGATGGAACCAATGAAACCGGTTGAACTTAAATCGAAAATTTTTTCAATTCACTATCAAATCCGACTTTAACAACATTGACTAAAGTAAATAATAATAATAATAATAATAATAATAATAATAATAATCAAATTCTTATTATATGTTTAGATGAGTTCGCCTGTATGGACTAATCAAGGTTATAAAACTCTATCAAAATGAATATTTCAAATAAAATTATTTAAATTATTTTTTTAAATATTTTCTTAATTCTTCCTCTAACTTTTTTAATCACTTTATCTTTCATTTGATCAACTTTTTTTTACTAAAACATCTATTTGTCTTCTTTTCATATAACCAAATCACTTAAGGCAAGCTTATGTCGTCTTCTTATCAATAAATGTTATTTCAATTTTCTCTTAAATACATTTATTTATAATCTTATCTTTTCTTATATATTCAATCATCCATGATATTCTCATATCCACTACACTTATATTCAGCTCTTGTTAGACATTTCACTATCCAACATTCTCTACCACTATAAAACCGTTAGTCTTATAATTGTGTGGTAAAATTTTCCTTTGACATTGATGGGAATTTTGCCCTCACATATTATGTTTGGTGCATTTATCTAATTTATCCACCAAACTTGAATCCTATGTATGACATCTTTATCACTTAATAAATACTTAAACCATGTAACTTGTGGTACCAGTAATCTACAATTTTTTAAAACTAAATCTCTCATTTTATGGTTGACATGTGATCTTGAAGAGAACCCATACAATTTCCTCCTTCTAGTAGATGATTTCTCATACTTTCTCTTCCATGGGGTCGATTAGCCGCTGAGATCAGAGATCCATGGAAGAAGACACGGTCCGGGTAGACAATCGACACCTTCAATTTTGGTCAAAGATGCTACACAGGCTTACAACGTTGCGATTCACTCCTTTTGTGGACTAAAAAGAGACCAAGACCAATTTCCCCTTGGCAAAACTAGATTTGAAATTAAAACCTCTTGGGTGTAGTCTTCTTGTTGAAGCGTTACAAAGCAAAACCCAGCTTTTACTAATTTCACTTTTTATTTTTATTTTATAATGCATACAAAAACTCTAATATAAGATGTTTATTATGTTTTGCAAAATTTTGCAATAAAATTTCAATTTCACAAATATTTATTCAATTCAAACAAAGAATTTTTTACACAAAATTTTGCGAAAACCTTTAGGCCTTAGGCAATCTAGGTCTATAGTAATTCCACACTACTTGAACACATTACACGAAAGGAGCTAATCATATTTCTGCCATAACGACATAACAAATGTGACAAACCTGAGGCTTTGAGACCCACCTCATGTAACCAATCATCCCACCCACACCTCCCCCCCCCCACCCCCTCTTTCCCTTTCAGGGGTAATAGTAAAGGTATATAGGGAGAAGAATGTCCATTTCATGATCAAAGGTATAATTGATTGCTAATACACTTCATTTTCTTTATATTTTTTCTGATGTATCTTTGCAAGTACCCTCATCATTACTAGACTAATGAAGTCATTTGAGAGCTTGAATTCTATTTATTCAGGTCACCCCTAAGTAGCTGGAACAATAATATTAGATGTTTATTATGTTTGGCAAAAATTTGTGATAAAATTTCAATTTCAGGAACATTTATTCAAACAAAGAATTTTTTTGTAATGAACGGATACAATCCAATTCCCTCGCATTTTATCTAAAATTTTAAAATACCAATCCAAACATTATTTTAGAGACTTTTGGAGGGAGATCTTCTCATGAGAGGCTTTCACGTCTTCAAGAAAGATTCCAACGGTAGCTCATTCAATATTAGCAATAGTTTTGAAATCAATTTTTAAAAACTCAAGAAAAAAAAACTGCCCAAACAATTTTTTGTTTTTAAAAAGTAAAAAAACTACCTTCATTTCATTTTTTACTTAAAAAGAAAATGAAGTGTTGGCCCAGATGGATTAACGTAATTGGGCTATTACAAAACTATTGCTGAGTACATTAAGCCCCAGGTTTATTTTCATTTCCATTTTCTTGATTTTGGGCTCCAGATCAATAGGCCCACTTGTGAACTAAAGGCTAAGCCTCCTTCAGGCTAATTCATGGGCTTAGGACCATTAAATTCATGGGTCTTAGATTAAATTGTGAGTTCTAGGCTTCTAGCAATTCATTATTAGAAAACGTAATCTTCGCAACAAGGTTTTAACATGAACCTTCGATTTTTAGTGACGAGCATACTGCAATTCATTTTGTACGGTAAACTAGAATCAACATTGTCAATACTCTTGATGAGCTATCGTAGCTCGTTCTTTTAACACTTTCCTTTGATGTTTAAAGAAAATTATATAGAGAAAAACTACATGTACTAACAACTGATTATTATAGATAAGACTTTGAATAACAAAAAGCAAACTATTAGTGCATGTTTGTTTTTGATTATTTTACACTCAAAAATAACTTTTTAAAAAAAATTATCTCTTAAACATTTTGATTATAAACTTTTTTCAAGTAAAAAAAAAAAAAACTAATCTAAACATGTTGTAAGTACTTACCTTTACTTTATGCGCCTAGCCTAAATTGTGGGCACATATGGCGACACATGCTAATACGTAGGTGTCATCAAAAAAAAAAAATGCTAATATGTAGGTACAATGTTTCCACATAGAAATGATAATATAATAGGGGCGTTGCCTTCCAGTTTTCATTATGAAACTATGACTATTAGACATTAGTATTGGCATTATCCATCAACGAGCAAAAGCACTTTTTCCAAGTGTAGCAAAAAAAAGAAGAAGCACTTAGTATATACAACAATTTCTTAAATCCAATAACATCAAATTGTCAGTCATTTTTACCAAACTGTTCATTAAACACACGAGAATACTATTAAACAGTTCCCTCTCTCCCTTCAAGTTCTAGATACAGTGGTTTAGAATATTCCAATTCAAGTGGGCAAATCGAAACCTAAACCAAATTCCTTTCAAGGATGTAGAATTTCTTCTATTAAAAAAGGGCATATGTGCCAAATTTTAAAGAGTGATCTTGTGATCACATTTTGGCCATCCACTGAATGAAAAGTTTATTCTTTTGTAAATGTTTGGTATTTAGCACTTGCAACACAATCACAAGACAATTCTATTCCTCAAGCAGAACCTGAACCTGATTCCAAGTGGTGATATTATTAGGCCGAAGTGCCTAGTTCCATTTGGTTACACACTTACATGGCTTTCAATACAAGGACAAAAGGTATCACCAGTTCGTTGGGTATCTAGAAAGTGTCTTCCTTCAATGTATTTTTTTTCTTTTCTTTTGAAGGAATGGTGAAACCAAAACTAACAGTGCATTTTACCCTATATTTTCTTTGCAAACATGGATTATGATCATGGTTACTCCTATATGTTCTCATAGTGTCTAATGTAGATGATATGATTTTAACATTCGCCATTTGACTTCAGAATATGGATTTTTTTACCTACAAAGGCAAAACTAAATGACCATAAAGAATTTAAAAGCTCGGCCGAAAACCAATATGGATTTGGAGGGGCAGCGAAAAGAGAAAAGAGGGGGGAATAGTTTCATGTCACAAACCCATTATGGTGCTACTTAGAACTTTGAACCAAAAGTAAACAATGAAATTATGGGGGCTGAACCTTTGTTATTTCAAAGCCAATTTCTTTTTCTACAATATTGCACCGTTAAACACAAAAGCTTTCCCATTTTACAATCAAATCTAAACAAGTAACAACAATAATTAATTGCTGTGATTGCCGACCATTGATTCTAGAAGAGAGGAAATTTAGACAAAAGTAAAAGATATCCAAAAGTTGAAAAAGTAAAAGATTTCATCTATACCCAGCTTATCCATAGAACACTATCTTAACACGCGTTGCCGTCTCCCACACCCACAACCCATTCTAAAACCCCAACCAAACACATTCTCAATTTGAAAACAACCCCAAGAAAGCACTTTAAGAGCTTATCATCCACGCAATTGTGCTTCTCTGCACAAAATGGACGGCATTATTCACCATAATAATCATGTTTTTAACCTAATCACCAAAAGACAACTAGTCACCAACCTAGTTTCTTTGATCATTATTATTATTATTTGTGTTCACTTCAAATCAAAACTTGCATTGATTTTTTATTGTGTCGTTGAGGGCTAGGCTAAGGTAATTTGAACCTTTGCCGGGGCTTTTGGGACCTTGTTCATAGAGGCCATGTGGTGAACCAGAAAACAAAGAGAAAACTGCCCCACTGGTTCTGCAGAGGAGGGTGATGTTTAATGTCTTAGGCATAGAATAGTGACAGAGATAGACCACTCTTTAGTTGTCTGCCTACAATTTTAGAAAGAATGGCATAATTGTGGGCATAACACTTCCAGCCACCTGAAATTTGCAAGCTCAATTTGCACGCAAGCATGGTCCTCTCTGCGTGGTTCATTCTTGACCCAAAAAAAAAAACCATAAAAACAGAAAGACTTTAAAAAATTGAGATTTTGAGATCATGGAGGCTTATTATGTGAAGGACTTGCTTTTGATGAGTTATAGAAATTAATCAATTGAGATGTGGACAAACTGGCTCAAATACCGTTTGTCCTCTACATCCCAACTAACTAGCTAGTATCAAAACAAAATGTCGTCTTAAATATATTTGGTGATTTTCTTTTTCAAAACAAAATTATTATTATTATTTGTTATTTTGTCAAGGCTATCATGTCTATCGTGTCTCTCATAATCCAGCAATTTGATTATGTGATAGTGATACATGTATTTCATAACGATGGGATGATCTGAGTCATTATATGTTTTCATATCCACTTATCTCCGTGCTGTTGGCTTCAAAATCTTGTTTAAAAGAAGTTTTCATGGCAAATTTAGTTAGTCGTAAAAACAATATTGATTTCTTATCATGTGTTCTCATATCCCCTTATTTCCGTGCTGTGGGCTTCAAAACCTTGTTTAAACGAGGTTTTCATGGCAACTTTAGTTAGTGATAAGTAGAAATATCATTGACTTTTTTTAAAAATTATTTAGATTTAAGAGAGTTTTTCCATATTAATCAATATAATTTGTGTAGATCAACTAAATCAATGAAAAATTATCATGTTAGGTAGACTAATTTAAAATTGACAAAAAAAAAGTGGGATCAATTAAATCAATATATATACTTAAAAAATTCTCTTGGTATCTAAATACAATTGGTCCTACATATTTTCTTAACAAAATCAAATTTAGGTAATCTGATGTGGTAATTTATGATTGATTAAATGTATGCCATTTTTTTATTCAACATATAATAATATTATTAACTAAGTAGATGTACCACTAATTAAAGACAACATAAATTTTTTCTTATTCAAATTGAACCTAATAATCCATCAATGGGAACAAGTGTTAATTAAAAGAAAATTATCAACTTAGTACTACAAAACGAATGACTTATATATAAATTACCACATTGAAGGCCATATCCGTTTTTCTCCTTTCTTTTTGCATTATGTACAAAATCATTTTCTTTTAAGAAAATCGCATATAGATAGAAATTAACTAAATAATAACAACATATAAAAACGCATTTCATATTAGAAATATCAATCACTCTTTTCCTCATTTTCAATTTCATCCCTCAAATAAATAGTACTCATGACATGTGAGCAAATAAATGAAAGGCTCGTCACTCACTTTTTCATTTTTCTAATTTCTCCACGCATCCATGAAAAGGCATATGTGCAAACTTCAACGGATACAAACATGTTTCCCATTTGGTTTTCGTTTTCTTTTTCTTTTCTTGAGTGAATCAATCACGACATCTACAACTTATAAGCATGCAACTGAATTATTCTCTCAGCACAAGCAAGAAAGTGATTTTCATGAAAGAGTAGGCGGAATAATACAATTGATTCATCACTTGCCATCTATCTCATCAGCTACCCTAATTGAATAAAATTCAATGCTCCTGCCTGTGTAATTCACCCAAAAGATTCTCCATTAAGTAGATTATATGACCTACCTATGATTAAGACAGGTTGTTGCTACTGCTGACCCATTTGTTTATTTATTTATTTTTGGATTCCAATTAAGAATGTGAAGATTCTTAAATGAGTTTAATTTCTATCCACTGTTAGTATAAAGTTTTTTTACACTGTCATCCAATCATTGATTGCCAAATCATTAAAAGAGTTTGACTATCACAACCATTACTTAGAAAGTCTAACTATTTTAATGATGTGTCAACACATGATTGATTACACTGGCAGTAGATAGAAATTAAATCCTTCTTAAATAATGGAAGAGTTTAATTTTGATTCATTGTTAGTGTAAAGTTTCTTTACTCTTTTACCCAAACATGTATTGCCAACTCATTAAAATAGTTTGACTGTTATAACAACTACTTCAAAAGTATATCACTTTTAATGATGTGTCAATATATGATTAAATGTGATAGTAAATTAAAATTAAATTCATAATAAAATCAACCCCAACTTTAATAAAAGTTAATTTATAAGAATAAAAATAAGGGAAACTGTTCTTAATGGTTGTGGTCATTGAGAAGCCAACGTTTCCAAGTCATGTCATGCATTTACAGCAACAATAACAACAGCATCTAATCTTTCCTCTCCCATTTCTTTTATTTTGAAAAACAAAGAGAATAATTAAGAAGGGAATTGAAAGAGAAATATATACATACTCTTAAGTAAGAAAGAAAAGCAATGAACCTTTTAAGGTATGAACCCTTTGGGCTTTAGGCAATCTAAGCCCTAGTAATCACACATTACATGAATATATCACATTGAAGGAAATTAATCATGACCTTGTCTATGTGGCCATAATAGCATAACCAAGGAACCCACCCTCACGTAACTGGTTATTCTTCTCACGCCATGGTCTCCTTTTTACGATAACAATTAAGGTATATAGAGGAGGAGGTTCATTTCATAAGTACTCTATCATTGTTAAACCAGTAAAGTCATCTTAAGCTTTGTTCGTTTAAGCCACCGCTAATAGTTGACGTGAAGAGAACCAATAAAGGAAAGGGAGAGGGGACAGTAATGTTTTAATTAAGAGTTTAATATAAGTAATTAATACCATTCTCTTTCCCTTTTTTTAACTCGAAGTTTTTTTTTCTCACATGTTTCTGTATCTGTTGCTGAAGCCTTAATGGTGCAAGGTCGTTTTCAAGGGAGAAATGGGGTGGTTTAAATGAACCATTTTGGGAGGGAGGGAGGGGTATTCTTTGTGCCAAAAAAAGGAGAGGGTTGCTTCGGTTAGGCGAAATTCACGGATTTCTTGCACAGTCTTTATTATTTGTGAATAGGACATAAAGCTATATCATCTATCAAAGCTAAGATGACACCATATCACACTCTCGTACTGTGAATGACATGTATTTTCATCTCCATGAATAAAAATGGGAAATTTATGAAAGAGAAAGAGAGGGGCAAGGTTGAAGATGACGTTTGCCTAACTATGATGTTGTTCGACTTGTTCTTCTTTATTTTTTTCTTTGGATTTTCTTTTATATATTGTTGCATCGACGAGATGATAAATATTGTTCCTCGTGGAAATGAAATAGGGATAGCACTGGAAGTAAATAGGAATACGTCTCTTCAATTGACCCTTTTTCGTTTGGCTTTTTCCTTATGCTTATTGTTGACTTCGTTGTTCCCAAACAAAGACCCCCACCTTCCATGTCCAACTTGATATCTCTCTTCAGATAGTAATAAAATAACATCTCTGTATGTAACCAATAATGATAATAACACCTCTGTATTCTGTATCAACCAATGCTTTTGCTCATAAATTGAGATACCAGCACGCATGTCTCATATTTTATTCTTTCCAATTCCCCATTCTCTTTCAATTTTTGAGAAAACTTCTCTTACAAAATGAAAAGGAATTTTTTTAATAAAAAAGACATCTGAAAAAGTTATTAAAATTAATTACTCTTCTCTATACTTCACTCTTTTTTATATTAAAATGAAATTGATTTTTATTAAACACTTAATAGTAAGTCATATATGAATACCATTTCAATTTCAATGATATTGGTATATGTAGTGTGTGTTCTTTTTTCTCCCTTTTCACGGTAATGGTTTTTATTGATTTTTTACTTTTTCCTTGAACACTTTCTTATGAGCCAGCCTGCTCGGTGCCTAAATATGAAAAGTGGGATTTGGGAAGGCTAGATAATTAAGTTGATCTCATTGGCATTGAATCTCTCTCTCTCTCTCTGGGTTCCCTTTCTTATTAGGAGAAGGCAAATGCCTAAAAAGCAAATATGGGTGAAAGCACTTTTAAAATGGGAAATGGGGTGCATTGGTTTTAAACCCACTTTTTATGGTCTTATTATATGATGCTGCAAGGGGCCCTTTGCCAGATAAAACCCAAGCTAACATGCAATTTATGTCATCTAAACAACATACATGTCACATGGGTAGCCCCTCAGTTCCCCACTTATTCTTCTTCTCTTATACTCCAAAACAAGGATCTCAACACACAACCAACATCAAAACCTCTTTTTTATAAGTGATGAGATGAGTTGATATGCCCTTATTATTTCACACAACATAGATAGCTACATAAAAAATAAAAAAATAAAAGAGAAAAAAAAGAAACGTTTTGGATGTACGATAAAGACACCCCTCTTTATCATTATTTACACACACATCCCTCCTCTCTCTTTATCTATATAATATATGATATGATATATCTATTTAACTCTGAAGTAGAGGCTTCGTTTGTTCTCACTCAATACTCAATAGTCAATAATAGAAAATTATTGGCTTTCCATTTGGCTCAAATTATAAAACTATATCTCAAATAAAAATGTAGGTACCAAATTTTGTCATGTATTTGCCAAATGAGCTACCGTGTCTAAGAGAGATCACACGCACCACACCACTCCACGTCAGCCCTTACTAGATTGTACATAATTGTAGTTAGCATGCAATGTATGTAACTACGAGATGTGATTTAGTTAACAAATTAAATTTTATATAAATAAATTTTATTTATAATGTAAAAGTTTAAAATTTACTTAAAACACTTTGTGGTAAGATAAAGTCAACATTTGAATAAGAATTAATCTTACATTTAAAGGAGTGAAGATAACTCATGGTATTATAAAAAAAAAAAGAAAAAAAAACCTATATAGCGTATACATACTATGACACATACACAAAGAAAAGTTGCAAAACCGTGAGGGAGTTTAGAGAATTGAAGTCAATGACGAGAGAACAATATAAAAGAAAACCGCTTTCGCACAAAGCGTTTTCTTAATCCTTTCACCTTTGGTTTAAGCATAATTAATATTCCTTGTTTAGTGTGCAGTGTTTGTGAGTTGCAATCTTTCTCACCGACCAATAATGCTTCACATGACCACACGTCTTTACACGAGTGATTGACACGTGTGGAGGTGGCAATGGAGGGAGTGAAGGGGGTTGGGATTATTATAAGTGGTTAGTGCACGCCAAGAATCTTTTTTGTGGGTTGGGGATTGTGGAATTGCTTGGTTTTGAAGTTTGTTGTTATTATTATTATTATTATTATTATTATTATTATTATTTAAAAAACTACGTTAATTTGTTTTAATCTATTTATATGTTTGTATCATAAATGTTCATTATTACTATTACTATATCTATTTAAAGTGGTTCATGCACGTGGCCATGTTCTAAGTTTTAGTTGGGGTTTCTTTAAATAAATTAGCTACATCTTAAAAATGCTTGTTTGATGAAACACTTACTCCCACACTTTAAAGGGTATTTGCAAAACTTTACCTTTTCTTGCATTGTTGTTGTTTTATTGGTAGACATCTTTGTTATGGACAAAAGTTTTATTGGTGTAACCTTGTTCTCGGATGATTTTAATGGAATTATCTTGATCATAGCAAAGATGGTAGGTACGGATTCAAAATAGTTTATAGGGAGGGGGGGGGGAATAACGTAAAGGAGTTAGTAATTTGCTTCTTTTTGCTGAGAAAAATAAATTGGATGCTTAAAATAAATTTGTCCTATTTTTCCTTGTCTTATTCAACTTTCCAAAGCAAAACGGATGGCCTTACATTTATGCTTGGATCGTATGAACACTAAGCTTCTCATGATTTTTATTGTATAACAATATAATTTGTCCTAGTAACAACAGTTGATACGAGTTCATCTTTGGGTCCATAACCCTATCCCTATGAAAAAGCAAAAGGAAAAATATTTATAAAAAAAAACAAAAGAACTAATCATAATGGTTGAACTTCGAATGGCTTGTGTAAAAAACTATGTCAATTATCATACTTTTGACATTGCTGTCCAAGTTTTTCTTATATAAAAAATATTATCAATTATAATGCTTTTGATATTGGCGTCCAAAAATGTCAATGTGATAGTGGTTCTTCTTGAATTTAGCTTCATCTTATTAGCCAACAGTCCATATAAAAGATGAAAAATAAAAAGACAGAAAAAAAAAGACCCACTTATACTATTGGCAGTGGCTCCACTTTGCAAATTGGCTGTTGGTAGTTATTGACAAAAGTACACAAGTACGATCAAAAAAATTTCAACAAGAGGGTTGAAAATTATTATTAAAAATATTCATATTAAAAAGAAAATAGTTGAAACATACTATATACAATTATAATCACTACACTCAACAATTATGTAAATAATAACCATATAAAAAACCACTTTACTTTTAATTCTTTTTGTGGTTATCACTTAAGTATTTAAAATTTTCAAAAGCTATTTCAAAAGAATCAAGCGTAGTAGTAATTATTACGTAGGTAAAGGCACCACCTATTAGTGCTTAAAAATCACAACACATACTGATAAAAGTGCCCATATCTATACGCCATGATTTGGTAAATAAATCATCTTTAGAAATCACTTTTCTTTTAATTGCTTTCTCAATTTTTTTTAGGGTATGTACTCACTTCTCATTTTAAATTTGCAAAGAGAAGTTCTTTTTGTATTCTTTTTTAAAGGGCAACAGAAGATAGCAGTAATTATCTAGGTAAGGCAGTACCTAAATAGTGCTTTTAAAAAAACCTTAAATATATATATATATAAATATTTAGGTAAATAATGAGTGATCACAATGATTATCCTTATATATATGACTTTAAATTAATACACCAAATGGAAGCAAAAGCCGGCACACACGGACATTCCCCCATGCTCATCTGTACTATGACCTCATTGCATTAATAAATGGCGGCCATAATTTTATTTTTATTTATTTTTTAACTTGTATAAAGTATAAACAATTCTAAAAATAATAATAAAAGGATTTTAGTTTTTCTTCTTTTGAAAGAATAGAGTAAAGTGAGAAGCATCCCACGTGCGGCGACACGTGGCTCGAAGTCCCAAGGGTGCATTCGTGGTCTCGCGCTCACCCCAAAAAAAACTTATCCCTGGCACGTGTGATGTGCACGCACGTGTTTGGGATTAGATTAGACTAAATCCTTGTGCTTTCGAAACTAAAGATTAAAAATTAGATGGAAAGATCGAACGCACATGCGGCGCACGAGCCACTCATTCGTCCACTTTCGATGCTCTCGACGACGCCGTCAAGCCTATAAATCTTAAAGATATTACAACTTTAAATTATATTTATTTTTATGTAATGACATAACTACCCCAAGTCTAAGAGCCTGTACGTGCATGTGGTTGAGAAAATATAGTCTTTTCGTTCGACGGCTGTGCAACTACCATTCATTCACTTTAGCATTGTTTATCTTACATGCTATGTATAGAAATAAATAAATATAGAATAAAATCATATTTTAGTCTCTCTTATATAATTTAATTATTAATTTTATATTTGATATTTTAATTTTTTTAATTTAATTCTTAACATTTATAAACTCACTTCAATTTAATCCCTTCGTCTACATATTTGTTATTCACTAAATGAAAATGATAATGTGTTATCATTAAAGGTAATGTAGTATTCTTATTTTGTCAGCATAATACTGAGTTAGTAGTTAACTAAATTCTATCACAAAAAAATGACTTTATTAGTTGACATTTAGCTCTTTATGGATGAAAATGACGCCATTTTTTAGTGAAATAATCCAGTTAGTTACTAATTCAATGTCACGCTAGCAAAATAAGGATGTCACTTTACCTTTAAAGGTGACACATCATCATTTTCATTCAGTAAATAACAAAGACACAAATAAAGGGACCAAATTGAAGTGAGTTTATATTTGTGAGGGACTAAATTAAAAAAATTAAAATATCAAGGACAAAATTGATAATTAATTCAAATATAAAGGACCAAAATAAAGTTTTAGCCATAAATATATATAAGAGATTCTTTTGATATTATTTATTTTTATAAGAGCATTAATAGTTTTACTAATTAGTGATTAATATATATATATATATATTGTGCAAAACAAATAGACTCTTAAGTTGTGTTTGTAATTAATTAAAAATAAAATAAAATAAATTTGATTTAAAAATTAAATTTTATGTTTGAAGCTCATTATAAGAAATTAAATTTGAATTGATTTAAAAATTAATTATTATAATTGGAACTCACTAAAAAAATGAATTTATTTTATTTTATTATTTTAATTTTTTTATATTTATATCATTGTAAATGATATTATAAAAAATTCAAAATTAGTAAGAGTAAAATCATTAATTTAAATTTTGTCAAAAAAATCATTAATTTAAATAATTAAATTTAAAATCAAATCTTAATAAATTCTATCATATTTGATAATATTTTTAAATTTAAATTATTAAAATTCATGAAATACTAAAAATTAAATTATTTCTTATTTTTTAACATCCAAACACAAGATTTAATTTACAAATTAAATCAAATTTTATTTTTTTATATTCCAAACATACTCTTACATACTGATAATGATAAGTCCCTAAAGAAAATTTTATCTTTCTCTTTTTGTAACACAATTTCAATGTTTATAAGAGAAATAAAAAGTTCTAAATTACTGTTTTTTTTCAAAAGAGGTTTATAATTTAGAATAAAAAAGAAATGGTAGACAAAAATACAAGCAAAACAATTCGATCATGAAATTAAGTAGTAGTTTTTAAGGTATATCATTATTTATTTGTTTATGTGTAAAAGATTTTAAGAGAAGGGAAATGAATGGACTATATACTTTAAAAAAAATTAAAAATATGGATGTTGAAAATCTCGTGAGAGAAGGGGGAGTAAGAACTAAGAAGGAGAGATGAGAAAAGGGAGGGAGTGGGGACCAGTGACAGAACGTGAGGGGTTTTGGAGTGGCATTGGCATACATTGATGAGAATTCTCATCTCGCACACAGCTGACTCCAACCAATACTAGGGGTGGGTGTGGGGCCATCATCTCATTCACAGCAAAGCTCTTTTGTTTTTCTTTCCTCTTTTTAACTATATATATATATATATATATATAATAATATTATTTTGACTTAATATTAGTTTTTCTTGTGAAAAAAGTTTAAGTAAAGAGAGAGTGTATTTTTAGTTCAAGATTAAAACAAGTTATTAATTTCAATGAGAATTATTTAAGATTTAATTTTAATGTAAAATTTATTTATAATGTCATTTAATTATGTATTAATAAATTATTAAAAGAGTTTAATTATCATAATAATTATTTAAGAAGTATAAATTTTTGAATAATTTTTAATACATCATTAAATGATAATATAAAAAAATTTATGTAATAAATTAAATTTAAACTCTTTGACTTATCAAGTAATTAATTTTAAAACTTGATTATATTATAACTAAATTCTGTCAATTTTTTTGTTATTGTGTATCATTACTCTAACAAATATTATCTATCTACTAAACACACGTGAGTTTTTTTCCTTTTTAACATAAAAAAGAAACCAAGAAGATGATTTATCGATTTATTAAAATGGATTATTTATTTATTTTTGGAAAGAATCTTCAATGAGTATTGTATTAAGGATTATATGTCACTTTGTTGTTCTATTTTCCTAAATTTATTTCCGAATAATTATTCCCAATAACAAAATAATCATAAACAAGTAATGTCAATGTAAATTATATTTCTTTTGTTAGAAAAATAAGTAGTAGGAATCTTAATAACATAATCACGTTTTATAACAGACTAATCATATTATTTATTATGACTATTTTGTTATGAAATGTGATTATTTCAAATAATAATATGGAAAAAAAGTGGTATCTCACAGTAAAAACTAAAATAGAAAATGATACTTTATGTCAATATATATTTCTCATTAGGCTTGGCAGTGGAGGAGATTCTTGCCCACTCCAAACTCTTTTCATACATTTTAAAGAAATTTTTAACATGTTTCGTAAGTTTTGTAAATGAAACTCATACTTTACTTAAAAAAAAAATAATATAACTCAAATTTTATCTACATTCCATCTGCATATACTATCTAATACATAATATAATATAAATTTTTAAAAAAATTACTCATTATACTAAAATTTTTAAATTACATTAAATATAAAACATATTTTTTATAAAAAAATAGAGATACAAATAAAATAAGAATGTAAGTAGAAATTAAATCCAAATTCACTTTACTCCATCCTGCTGCGGGACGAATTTTACGGATTAGGTACTCTGGGAGATATTCAAATTCCGATCCTTATTTTTTATCCTATTTAAAAACGAAGGCATATTCAATTTATATTATCCTTCAAATACTAAATGATAATATAAGATACATTACGCAATATTTATCATCATATTCTATTAAGTAAAATCAGCATAGTTTAATATTAAAATATTTGATCCCTTCAATTTATAATTGACTATAAAGGGTTTTTTAACGTGACAATTCAATGTCATATGCTTTTAGTCATGTCATGTCAATAAAGAAGGAATAAGAATACTAGAGAGAACAAACCAAAACAATGAAAAATTAATCAAAATTAATAATATACAAAAGATACTAAGTCAACTAAAACACGCAAGTTTTATTTTATTTTTAAATATGATATTTGATCTCTTGAGTAACATTTGATCTCTCAATATGATATAAAGAATATGTAAGGAGATAAAATGAAACAACTAATAAATGTATATATGGAGCTATTAGATTGTATGTAGATGTGTATAATATTTTTTTATTTGCAAAACAGCTTTAAATATAGAAATTTTAGTTTTAATATTTTTAACATTTACATCTTTGTAGTTATTAAAAAATGATTTCAAATCCATATTAAACAAGTGGTATTTTGGTACTACTCATTTAAGGATACAATATTATTAGAATAAAAAAAAAGATATTACAAGGATGTGAGATATCCATGGCTTTAGTATAACAAAATTGCCATATAATGTTTTTTTTAAAATCATTTTTAAAAACATAATATTATATGATTGCATATATATTTTTTCTTATTTATAAAATAAAATTATGAGAACAACAAATTTGGAGACAATTATAATAATCATATTGTTGTATGAAATGGAAAAAGCTAGAAGATGATTAGGATGTGCTAACTGTCGTAATTAAGTGTAAGAGTTTAATTTTAATTTATTATATATGTTATTTTATTTAATAATGTGTTAATATATTATTAAATAATAATATAAAATTTATTTACACTTAAAATAGATTAAAATTAATTTCTAAGTGAAAATGCCGACCAAGTTACCACTTGTGATCTCATAGAAAACAGAAATGGAGGTGGAGAACAAAAGGAGAGTTGAAGATGATGATTATTATTCAAGGCTGATAGGCGCGAAAGTGCAAAAGATAGGCCTATCAAAGCCTACAAGATTAGATATTAGATTGGGAGGAAGGACAGTTGGGAACTATAATTAAAAGTTTGACATGATTATAGAGAATCTCACCACAGTGCTTGAAAATTTGGGCTTTAATCTCTTTGTAGATTTGCGCAGGTGTCCCAATCTATTCGAATCTTTCATTGGTGTCAAAACAGTATCCTTCCAAGTTGCACATGTTAATCCTATTTACGAATCTTCCATTGTGATTTATTTATTAAATTACACTTTATGTGAGGAAATTTTATTTATAATATATGAGTTTTTATTTTATTTAAAATTAAAAAATATAAGAGTATTTTTTTATTTTATAAAAAATAAATACTTTTTTTTATTTTTTAAAATATTAAATATTTTTAATTTTTGATTTAATATTTTTTGTTTTAAATATTTTTTTATTTAATATTTTAAATAATTATTAAGATATTAAGAGAATTTAAGAGGATATAGGATTTAAGATATTTTCTGTTTATGCATGATTGTATGAATTATATTTATATACTATTATATATACATTTGATGTAATTTGAATAAATGTCATGTGTTATAAATATATGTTTTTTTTTTCTAAATTCTTGCTCATTTAATGTAAGTTTTTATTTAAGTATATTATATTACATGTCACTCATTTATGATTTTGAAATTAAATTCTGAAATTTTATTGGTTTTGTATTTAGATATATTGAGATTGATGATTTTAAACTTTTATCTTGAAATTCCTTTAACATTGGTGAATTTTCAATTCAAATTTTAATTATCTATTTGAATTTGAATTTTATCTCTTATTTCTTATAAATTTAGTAGATAATAGATTATTGTTATTACTAATATAATCTAATATTATTTATTTAATTTATATATTATTATATAAAATACAATTAATGCACTTTGAACAAATGGCGCGTGTTTTTAATATATGCATTTTTCCTTTCAAATTCTTATTCTTTTTATGCTGGTTTGTGTTTAGATATGTTGAAATTGGTAATTTCAAACTTTTTAGCCTAAAATTCCTTCAATATTTGTGAAATTCCAATTATCTATTTGAATCTTAATTTTATCTCTTATCTCTAAGAATTTTAATAGATAATAAATTATGGTTATTACTAATCTAATCTATATATACTATTATATAAAACATAGTTAATGTAATTGAGACAAATGCCACATGTCACTGCAATATGCTTTTTTGCCCTCAAAATTCTTGTTCCTTTGATGCAGGTTTGTGTTTAAATATGTTGTGTCACGTGTTACTCATTCATGATTTTGAAATTGAATTCTAATTTTTTATTAATTTGTATTTAAATATGTTAAGATTAATAGTTTCAAACTTTTATCCTGAAATTCTTTTAATATTGGTGAAATTTCAACTATCTATTTGAATCTTAATTTTATATCTTATCTCTTATAATTTTAGTAGATAATAGATTATGATTATTACTAATCTAATCTAATACTATCTATCCTATCTAATATAATATAATATAATATTATTATATAAAACACAATTCATGTAAATGGGGTCAATGTCATGTGTCACTCATACATGAATTTTTTCCTCTCTAAATTTTTACTATTTTGATATAGCCTTATTATCTATATATCCAAAATTTATTTAAAAAAGTTCAAGTCTAACTCAATTTTTAATTATATTTGATTTTATTTTATTTAAGTGATAAATTTAATTAGTATAAATTTTTAAATTTTATATTAAATTTAAATATCATTTACTTATTTACCTATTAATAAGTGTGATTAATAAATATCATATATTATAACATATTCAAATTGTTAATATTTATTACATTAATTAAATATCAATTATACTTATTTACTTATTATAATGAGCATATACTATAACAAATGTCTAATTTAATAATATTATATAAAACACAATTCATGCAAGTGAAGTTAATGTCATATATCACTCATACATAAATTTTTTTTATTATAAGTTTTTACTCATTTGATATAGCATCATTATTGTTCTTGTATCCACAATTTATTTTAAAAAGTTCAAATCTAATTCAAATTTTAATTATATTCTATTTTATTTAATTGATAAATTTAATTTCTCTAATTTTTCAAATTTTATACTAATTCAAATATCAATTACTTATTTACCTATTAATAAACGTGATTAATGAATATCATATATAATAGGATCTTCAAATGGTTAATATTTTTTAAATTAATTAAATATTAATTATACTTCAAATTTTATATTTTTATAATTTAATTTGAAATATCAATATTTTAAGAAATATTTTATTTGAAATATTTTTAACTTTAATAAAATTCTTCAAGTTTTATATTTTTATAGTTATTATTTTATTTTTTTTAACATCTTGCTAGATACTAAATATATTAAATGCTTCATGACAATTTTTTTTAATTTTTCATCTGACATAATTAAATTAAAAATTGATTAAGTTATCTTCTTTTTTTTACATAAATTTGATTAAAAAAATTTTCTACAAAAAATCAAAATGTTAACACATTATAATTCAAAAAAATTATACATATCTAATATAATAAACCTGTGCAATAAAACTAGTTATTTGAATTTAACCAAAAAACAGTAAGTTGAAAAATTAAACTCGAACGAAATATATTCTGATAGAAGGAAAGTCGATTATAATAGCTAGTTAAATCTTCAAATCTTGTAATCCGAAAAAAATACCTCAAATAAAATAATAACCAAATTTTTTCATCCCCTACATCAATCAAGGCTTGGCTACCCATCCACATAGACGCAAGAAATGAGCAATTTTAATATCATGTTTGAATGCAAAAAGATCACCAAGAAATAACGTATAACATTCAACAGAAAGATAACATAAAATATCAGTATTAACATTAAAAATTATTATAAAAATATATTTAAAAAAAGGACAAATAGATTTATATCCCATCAAAGAACAAACACAGCGTAAAAAGGAGGGCAAGGAGAAGCGGAGCCTCAGCCGAAAACGCAAACAGAAATTGAAAATGAACCACAATCTGCTTTTTTGACTTAACCATGATTCAGCCGTGTTTGGTAGTAATAATCATAATCATCACCACAATTAACAACATTATCATAACAAAAACATTGTTTTTTTTTTTTTTTTTTGCGTGTGAAAACTAATGACAATAATAATAATTAAAAATTGACCAGTCAAAAAGTCACATCTGTGGAGACTTGAGGGTAAAATTTAGGGTGCGGTTTTCATGATTGACCAACCAACAAACAAAATCAATCTCACCGCGTCGCAGGGGATCCCACCCTTAGCACGAGAAATTGACCAGCCGAGAATTTGGAATAAGAATCCAACGGCGCAGAGACGTAGAGGTAACGTAAACGGAGTCTTCTTTTTTCTCTCTCTTGCTTTTCGCTCTCTTAGTCAACACGTGGCTCCACCGGCGGTTACAGGTAACCGGTCACCGGCGAACCTTTCGTGGACCCCACCACCACCACCACCTCCGTCCAATTTTACACAACCCAAACCCAAAACACACACACAAAATAAAAAAAATAAAAAACAGAGAACAATGTTTTTTTTTTATTAATTATTAATTATCAATTAAGTTGATAATATAAGAAACAAAAAATTAAGGAATTATTTAATTATAAATTAAGATATGATTTAAGAGAGATAAGGCCATGGAGAGGGGTCCTCTCTGAGATTTTGGTGCAAAACCTTCATTCATCTGATTTCCAGAGACTCTCTCTGAAGGAGGAGGACCAACCAGAACCAAGAACCAAACGCCAAGAGCTGGGTAGAGAGAGAGAGAGAAAAAGTGGGTCTTTCTCTCTCTGTTGTGTGTGTGTGCATGCAAAATAGTGAGATTGAGATAGAGAGAAAGAGTTGAAGCTTGTTGTTCAATTTGAAAAATTGCTACCCATCAAGTACTTTTGATTTTGCTTTTGCTCCTTATCCAACTCGTAAGTCTCTCGCATCGTTGTCTCTGCTTTTCGAGCTTTCTTGTGAATGAGCTGGTTAGTTGCTGTCTAGCTGGGTATCAGTCAAGATTTGTGGAGATCTAAGTAAATTTTGCTTTTTGTTGAATCATGGGGGATAATGATTAATGGGTTTTGTTCAAAATTGAATTTTTTGGTTTCTGCATTGGAATGTTGGATTCATTTCTTGTCACATTTGATTCCCTCAGCTGGTTTCGTTTAATTGAAGTTCGTGTTGTTTTCTTGTGTTTTGCTTCCTTGGATCTCTCTCTTTGTTGATGAATTTGGTTCCGCAAGAGGCATTTTTGCCTTTTATCTAATCAGGGGTTTTATCTCTATTCATGAAGAAGAAGAAAAAAATGTGGTTTTGAGATTGGGATTTATCTGGGGTGATTGGTTGAATTGATTTCGATCTGTAATCGTGTTTTTTGTTTCGTTAACGTTGCTGGGTGTTAATTATTTTGGCAACACTCTGATGGGTATTTAAAATTTTCCACAACAATTGCTGTTTCTGAGAAGAAGGGTTAAAAAAAAAATTGGAACTTGTGGAATTGAATTTGGTTAATTCTGTTTGAACAGGCTCTTGATTTTGACCGAGGTTGTGGGGGTGTTACGGTGTTGAGATTGTGTCATCTCTCTGCTGTTGAATTTGTCACTTCCGACAAAGACAGAAGAAGGGACCTGATTGAAGGGTTGAGTGCTTGTTGCTGCTTCTCGTTCTTGTCTGAGAGACATGTTGGACGGTCGTTCCTGTGTGGTTCCGAGGTTGTTTTCTAGCTCTTGCCAGGCGGAGAACAAGTGGTCTTACATGAAATATCTGCCGGATTTGGACATAAAGAATGGCAAGCGCCCGTTAGAAATTGATGGTGAGGATGAACCCCAGCCAAGGAAGTTTAGTAAGATATTGGATCCTTGCCAAGGATTTGAACCGGCTCGAATTTTGTTTCAACAGCAATCTTGTCAGGCTAAGGATTCTGTTGTTCCACAAATGGATCAGGATAGCTCCTCCACCATCCAGAAGCAGAGGAAGGATTGTGAGCCATTGTGTAATTGTCAAAGATTTGAAAAGGCTGGAGGTTTGTCTGTCCAGCTATTGGCTGAACAAGAATTGGAATCCAGTGACCATCAATCTGATGAACAACAGCAGGATCAGTCTGGGGATTCATCAGATTCTGGTGTTCAGCAATTTGATGAACTGCAGCTTGCTGGGAATTTATTGAATTCCAGTGACCAGCCATCTGATGAGCAGCAACAGCATCATGCTGGGGATTCATCAGATTCTGGTTCTCTTTTGCCGCGTATGAATCGAGACAGCTCAATTGCCTGTCTCTGCCGCTGTTCGAGGTCTGATTATGGTTCTCTTGCCTCACTGAATAGGAGCTTTCGCAACATAATCCGAAGTGGTGAGCTCTATACATGGAGGAGACTGAATGGTATCATAGAACACTGGGTTTATTTTTCCTGTGCCCTCCTCGAATGGGAAGCCTATGATCCAATTCGCCAACGGTGGATGCATTTACCAAGGATGGCTTCTAATGAATGCTTCATGTGGTCAGATAAGGAGTCTTTAGCTGTAGGTACTGAACTTCTTGTTTTTGGGAGGGATCTGAGATCCCATGTCGTTTGCAGATACAGTCTTTTGACAAACTCATGGTCATCTGGAATGAGGATGAATGCCCCAAGATGCTTGTTTGGGTCTGCTAGCCTTGGAGAGATTGCAATTTTAGCTGGTGGGTGTGATTCAGAGGGACATATCCTTGACTCTGCTGAACTATATAATTCTGAGAATCAAACATGGGAAATACTCCCAAGCATGAACAAGCCCAGGAAGATGTGTTCTGGGGTATTTATGGATGGAAAGTTTTATGTTATTGGGGGAATTGGTGGAAGTGAATCTATGCTTCTTACATGTGGTGAGGAGTACAATTTACAGACGAGAACATGGACAGAAATTCCTAACATGTCCCCTGGACGTAGTGCTAGGGGATCTGAGATGCCTGCAGCAGCTGAGGCACCACCTCTGGTTGCCGTTGTAAATGATGAATTATATGCCGCTGATTATGCTGACATGGAGGTTAAAAAATATGATAAGGACAGAAAATTGTGGCTTACCATTGGGAGACTGCCTGAACGAGCAGCGTCGATGAATGGTTGGGGTCTTGCATTCAGGGCTTGTGGAAATAGGCTTATGGTCATTGGTGGACCTAGGACTCATGGTGAGGGTTTTATTGAACTCAATTCATGGGTGCCCAGTGAAGGACCTCCACAGTGGCATCTACTTGCCAGAAAACGGTCTGGTAACTTTGTCTATAATTGTGCTGTGATGGGATGCTGAAGAATTGAATTGTGGAAGTTTACACATTTTGATGCTTCAAATCCAATGAGTTGCACAACATTGATTCATCCATTGACACAGGATTCTTGCTAATTGGTACTTTCCCCCCTTCTTTTCTATGATATATTCCTTTCAAAGGTGTGGGAGGATGGGGAAGAGATTCAGATATTACTCAAGATTAGCTGGAAAGTTTTCCCGGAAGGAGCTCTTCAGTCTTTTATTTTTATGTTTAAATTTCAATTACTATTTGTTCCATTGAAATTGGTATCTTCCCCCATTTCCATTTACATGAAAATTTTCAAAGCTTGGTATCATGTAGCACAGGAATAGGTTAAATAATTGAAGTTCGAAAACAAATGTAGGTTATCGGTGTTGTTTGTTTTAAGTTTTTTAAGAACACACAACTAGAATTTGATTTTAATGACCATAAATTTTCTTAGCTTGAAGGATGGAATAATTTCCGAGGGTTGTTTTATTAATTTTGGATTATTTATCAATCCAATTTTCCATTTGAATTTATGGACCATGTATTTTGAGCTTTATCTAGTCTGGACAGTAGTATATAACCATTCCCTTTATTACTTGTGGCAGATCTAACATGCGATCATAAATAGATTTTTCCATCTCTATATTGTCAATGATTGACTTGTTGATTATGAAACAAGACTGCATAGATGCCAAAGCTGAAAATGAGGGAATATTTCCATTCTTAAACAGTAAACTTTGCAAACTTATGGAAAAACAAGTTCGCCCTATCAGTTGAAACAATAAATAGTGATTAATTATTAATTGTCTTCTGAAAATCTAATCAAAGTTGTGGAGGATGCAGTTACTCAACGCATGTTTAAGAGTTAAAGCTTCAGACTAGAGATCAAAATTTATTATTGTTAGGCATTGATGGAAACGTGTACAGCATCATTCACCCGTAATTACTATGATGACTGGAGGCCCTACAGAAAAATGCTTGTTGCCTTGGTAATTGCATAAACCATATTTTGGATACCTCTATTTTCGAGTGTCTTATACATGCAGATGCGGTTGAAATTGAAATATGGGTAAATCTAATTTGTCCTAATCTTATTAAATATAGTTATTGGTTCTTTCTAATTGTAACTGTGATAATGGTCCAGACTCTGGTGGAAACTCATCTTAGACCTGGCACAGCAGTGCTGCTTTTAATATTTAGTTGGGTGGTTGATTCACCATTATTAGACATCAAATTCATTCCACAGCCTTAGTCCTAACATGAAAACACATGTTAGGTAGTCTAAGGAAACAATAATTGAGTGAAGTATACCAAATTGTGATAACGTGAAACGCAACTAAGTTCTGAGTTTGATGCATATAAAAGAACATGAAAAGCGCGTATTTTAGTCAGAGTTGTGCCCGCTATAGCGGTGGTGCGTGGCAGAGGGCAGCTCATTTGTCACCAAATGCTGAGAGCGGAGCGTTTTAGCGTTATAGGGTGCAATCACGGGAACAAAATCTCTGTTTTACTCTCAAATTAAACTCTCATACTTCCACCCATTGAGGGATTTTTTCGGTTTTCATCACCCATCACACATTAATCTAGTAGCTCTATTGCACAAAGATTGCACCAGATTTGAAGCGCAGCCTCTGTTCGCACAAAACTAAAGATTTTGCACTTGTTCACCCTTGTTTCACCAGCTTCACACTAGCCCACCCTTGTTGCGCACCCCTTCTTGTTTGAATGCCGCTAACCTCCTTCTACCTTCGTTTGTCAAGTAGGTCCTCCTCCATCCTTCATTTTTGCACCCATGACTGATGACCCAACCTCTTCCATCCTTCATTTTTGCACCCACGACTGATGACCCAGCCTCTTTTTCATACCATTTTCTATAATGGGCATGACCAAGTCTAAAAGCTTTATTTATTGTTTTGTTTATACTATAAGGTTTCTAAACCATTAGCATTATAAAAAAAATTAAGTTTTTTAATTGCAACCGCTATCTTAAATGTACTAGCTATATCGCTATAGCATTTTTTGAGGTGACCATTCCACGCTGCTTTTTGCCATTAACAACTTTGATTTTAGTATTTCCTATTTTTTAAAACTATGGTGCATGAAGTTCTCATTATTTACAAAATCATAGTTATGGGTTTTGGTTGAGGAATTAAATGAAAATGGAAGAATAACTTGGAATCTTGATGTAACATGCCGTAGAGATAATATAACAGTGGGGTTAAAATTGTGGAGTACTAATACTATGAGGGGAAGCTTTTATTCACAAAACTCAAGGTCTCAGATATCACTCATGTAAGTAAAATATCATTGGTAAAGTATGAATGTTAAATACGTATGGTGCTTCAAATCATTTTGTCCTATATTTTGGGAGACTGCTTCCTGTATGTAGCTCTCTAATTAAATTTTTTCAATAAAAATATGTTCTGATATGTTTTCAACAGGCTTCTGCTCATGAAGTATAATAACAAATTACTTAGATGTATATGGTTATGCTTTCTAAGTGTTGGCAAAAGTTTTAGGCTGGCGAATTAGAGGTAAAATGATAGATTTTCACTGACTAGAAGTGTTTGTAGGATAAGTATAAGTTAAATTCAATAGAGTTAGATCTATGTCATTTCTTATGGTTGTTAGAGCAATGATCTCTCGACCTGGTTGTCTTGTTTTTATTATTAGTTTTGCTTTCGGCCTATTGCTATTTACACAGTACACAGTAAAGTTTGTTGTGTTTCTCAATTAATGTCTGTGTCAGTTTCTAATTGTCTATGCTTCATAGGCCATAACAAAGTTGCAGTGAAAATTTGTCTTCACGAAAAGAAAATGATAAAAGAACACTTGAAAAAGCCCTAGGAAGTAGGAACAAAGACTCGTGTTGCATTGGTCTGTGTCTGCATGGATTTTACCGAAACAACTAATGGATGGATCTTTTGCTATAAAATTTTAAGAATTTAATTTTAATTCATTGTAAATATATAATTTTTTTACAATGTTATTCAATCATGTATTGTTATATTATTAAAAGAATTTGACTATCATAGCAACTATTAACTTTTTAATGATGTGTTAAAATATCATTGGATAACAGTATAATTTTTTTTACAGATCAAAATTAAATTCAAATTTTAATGATAATTATTTTAATTTTGTTTTGTCAGAAATGGTAAAATCTTCCGAACCTCCTATTATGCAAAGAATATAACAATTTGGGTTTGGGTGGGCTTCTATCTGTCCTTCTCTTCCTCGTAACTGATAGTGGATAACATGATGTTTGGGCCCGTTAAATATGGGATGTGACCAGTGTATAACCATATGACAAAAAAGAGTATATAACCCTATCAGAAAAAAAAAATTTAGTACGTACTATCATTGACTATCGCATCTAATTCTGATATTTGGTACGCTGGAATTAAATTAAGAACAGAGAAAAATATTTCAAAATAAGAAATGAGAAGAAAAAGCATCGTACGACAATAATACTTGTATATAATATCAATGGTATTGGTTGTGGTGACCAAGTAGTTGCGATGGGTGAAGATGGGGTTGTGATGTTTGTGGCGGTGGTGGCAAAAAAACGTACGTTCATTTTCAAGAAATCTACAAGATATATTTAATGGTAATTCCGTAGTTGAATGGTTATTTCCTAGGGAAACGAGTTCCCTAGAGAAGACCAATCCATTTTCATATTTGTTATCTTATTCTCATTCCCTTTATTTCATTCCAGAAAACTAAATATTACCATGGTTTGACACCGTTGTTAGGTGATTGAGATAAAAAAAAAGTACCAAGTATCAGTAGAAAAGGCCAAGAGCAACCTCAAATTGTTGTCGATACAAACTATTCCATTTTCATTGGACTTGATTCATCTTGAATTGGTATACGCGAGTGAAAGCTTCCCCATTTTGGTTTGGTGGATCCAAATATTGGATCCTTCATGAGGTAGTCTCGGTGTATGGGATATAGAAACTCCCACACTCCTTTTTCATTGGGCCTTATCTTGAATTCCCTTAACTATTGTTTTAAATTCCAAAATCAAGCTAATTCGGGATACTTTCTCTTCCAAATAACACAATAAAAACAGACATAAAAATTCATACTTCCTCTTATATGGGAAAATTAATTTTAAGGATAGCTAGGAAGGTATATTTAATTTTAAGAGATATAAAAAGTTTAAATTATTAAAAAAATTATTCAAAATTTATTTAGGAAAAGAGATCATTAAACTTTATTTAATGGACAAAAATACCTTTAATAAAAACTCTTTTCTTTGCTTGTCTATCTCATACCCTATCTATTTTGTGAATAATCATCTCTTTCTATGGAGTAGTCGAATGTTTTCACATAATGATTAACAATAATATATAAAGTTTTAAATTTACAAGAAGTTTGAAAGATGAAGAGATTGTATTTTGTTACAATAGTTTGTTAGTAGTTATAACAAACTCTATTATTAGTTATACTTAAATCTCAAACTATCTGTGGATATAAATAGGATAGCTATTGTATTCAGAATCGATTTTTCAATTAATGAAAAGCATATTCATTTTATGCACATTGTATTTTACATGGTATCAGCAGCTAAAATCCTAGCAACGTGATACTTCTCATTCAACATGGCTACGGTTGGAGAAGAAAGCGATTCATCATCATCAAGCAATGATGAAACCAAATCTCTTACAAGTACAACAAAGATCAACAAAGCAACAGGTAATGAAAATCATATTGACATCATATCTTCTTACTATCTTCATGTTTCAGATCATCCGAGACAAATCTTTGTCAGTGAACCACTCCATGATGGCAACTATGGCGAATGAGTTGTTGACATGAGCAACGCATTATATGCCAAGAACAAGATAGGGTTTGTTGATGGGACAATTCCCATGCCGAATATCAATTATTCTAATTTGGCACATTTAATGCGATGTAATGCAATGGTCAAAGGATGGCTCAAGAGTGGCATGGACAAGGAGGTCAGAAGTAGGGTTAAATATGCTAACATTGCATGCAAAATTTGGACTGATCTTGAAGAAAGATTCTTAAAAGAAAGCGCACCAAGAATCTATGAACTCAGACGTGCCATAACTTTTCTTAGGTAAGAAAAATTTATTTGTGCCTTCATATTACACCAAGCCAAAGGGGCTATAGGATGAGGTTCAGTCAATTGCACCATGGACCAAATGCACATGTGGGGGATGCAAATATGATATACAAAAGCATCTCACACATACGAGAGAAAGGGAGCAACTTTATGACTTATTTGGGTTTGGATGATGTCTTTGGTATAGTTAAAACACAAATTCTCAGCATGACCCTCACACTCACTCTCGGTTATGCATGCCATCTTGTGGCAGAAGATGAGCAGCAAATGCTTATCTCAGCCATGCATGGGCCTATGATTGAGACAACTGCATTCCAGAAGCAAAATACTCGTTATTGAGATGGAGAAGAGCGTAAAGGCAACAAGAAAGAAAGGCCAAAGTGTCATCATTGCCAAAAGATAGGATGCACACAAGAAAAGTGCTGGGTCCAAGGTAGCTTAAGTAACTTCAGAAAGCAGTCTGATTCCAAGTTTGTCCATGCAACAGTATGAGCGATTGATACAACAATTACAAGTAGATCATGAAGCGGGATCAGGAATGCACCAATCAAAGCCCACTTTTAACATGATAGGTAACTCTATATTTGGTAGGCCTTGGGTAATTGACTCAGGAGCCACAGAACACATTACATATGATGAAAGATTGCTAGAAGAGAAATTAATCTCACAACATCAACTTGTCCACATCCCTAATGGCACAAATGTGCCAGTAAAGGGTTTGGGAAAGACAAATCTTCCCAATGGAATGCAAGTGAACATCGTATTACATATTCTAGATTTTAAATGCAATTAATATCTGTTAGCAAAATAACAAGAGAGCACAATTGTGCTATAACCTTCATTGTTGATTTATGTGTAATACAAGACTTACCTTCCAGGACCCTGATTGGGATGGGTAGGCATTGGTACATATTATATCTACTTGAGCCTATGCAGGATATGAGAGTGGCAATGAAGGTTGGTAAGTTAGTTGATAATCATCTATGGCACACACGCCTTGGGCATGCATTAGAGGTTAAAATCATTCATATAGGTCTTGATGTAACTAGAAATTCTAATCAGTTGCCATGTGACTTATGTATACGTGCAAAACAAACTAGGATACCTTTTCCTTTAGGCTCAATAAAATCTAATTATTGTTTTGATCTTATTCATTGTGATATATGGATCCCATACAAAACTACATCAATCATGGGAGCACATTATTTTCTTTCAATTGTTGATGATTTTAGTAGAGGAGTTTGGATATATCTCATGAAGCATAAGTTTGGAGTTGAACATTATCTTCCTATATTCATATGCATGATATAAACTCAATTTGGGAAAAGAATTAAACGAGTAAGGTCAGACAATAGGTTAGAGTTTGTATCTAGTCATATGCAAAACTTTTATGCAGATGAAGGAATCATGATCAAGTTGAGTTGCACATACACAACCGAACAAAATGATGTGGTAGAAAGAAAGCACAGGCACATCCTAGAAACAGCTCGTGCTTTAAGGTTTTATTCTAGTATACCTTCAAATTTTGGGGTGAGTGTGTACTCACGACTGTACACATCATCAATCGATTACCATCAAAGGTAATAAACAATAAAATTCCATATGAGATCATGTATGGAAGAAAGCCAAATTATTAATATCTGAAGGTATTTGGGTGTTTGGTATATGCTTTAAAGCACAAGAAAGAATGAAAGTTTGATGAAAGGGGAAAAACCTACATCTTTGTTGGATATCCTTTGGAATAAAATGGCTACAAAGTGTATGATATTGCAAGTAATAAAATACATGTGTCTCGAGATGTTGTATTTTTTTAGAATGAATTCCCATTCAAGAAAGGTGATGTTGTGAGATCAAATCAACAACAAACGCAGATCACGACTTAGGAAGATCATCCTGAAGGAATCCAACAATCCTTACACACTGATAACAGGGATATAATTGAGATACAAAGGGAAGAGCATTAATAAATGCAACCAAGTCCTAGTTTAGTAGGTTTGGGGAATAAGGAACTTAATGGAGAAAAGTATAATGGAGGCAGAGCAAGACAACTTCCAAGACACTTAAGAGACTATGAAGTTGATTTGCCACCCTCCATCACTCATCATGTATCTAACGCATCCTCAGGTAATTTTGTTATATACCCTTTATCAAACTATGTATCTTATGATAAATTCTCCCATTCCCATTCAGCTTACTTGGCGGCCATTTCTTCCAATGATGAGCCAAAGAATTTTTCACAGGTTGTGAAGAATGAACATTGGAAGAATGCAATGAAAAGAGAAATTGAGGTGCTAGACAACAATGAAACATGGACCTTAACATAACTTCCACCAAGCAAGCATGCAGTAGATTCCAAATGGATATACAAAATTAAATACAAACCAAGAGGTGAAGTGGATAGCTACAAGGCGCGATTGGTGGCTCGAGGTTTCACTCAAGTGGAAGGAGAGGACTTTCATAAAACATTTGCACCGATAGCAAAGCTTGTAACCATTAGAAGCTTGTTAACCATAACAACGACAAAGGGATGACTTGTTCATCAACTTGATGTGAACAACGCATTTCTACATGGAGACTTAATCGAAGAGACTTACATGAAGATACCTCAAGGATTTGCAAAGGAAGGAGAAACTAGAGTTTACAAGCTTAAGAAATCTCTCTATGGTCTACGCCAAGCTTCTAGGAATTGGTATCAAAAGTTCACTAGAGCATTAGACAAGATTGGTTTTAAGCAATCTAGAGTAGATCATTCTCTTTTCATCTACAAGAAAGAAAATGTTTTTCTAACTGCATTAATATATGTACATGATGTCATTTTGGATGGGAACAACTCATATATTATGCAAAGAGTGAAGAAGTATCTTGATGAGGAATTTAGCATCAAGGACTTAGGACTATTAAAATACTTCCTAGGGATTGAGGTGGCTTGATCACAAAAAGGGATAATTCTTAGCCAAAGAAAATATACAATAGATATCCTCAAAGAGACACACATGCAGAATTACAGACCAAGCAAATTCCCAATGGAGCAAAATTGCAACTTGCGACCCAATGACAATGATCCAGATGTAGATGCAAAAATGTATAGAAGATTGCTAGGCCGATTATTGTTTCTAACAATGATAAGGCTAGATATCACATATGTTGTCAACACCCTCTGCCAATATATGACAGCACCTAAACAAATTCACATAGATGCAGTGGATAGAGTACTATGATACTTAAAGACTACTCCAGGTCAAGGTATTCTTCTATCAAGCGACAATAATATGCAACTTCAAGCCTTTTGTGATGCAGATTGGGGTGATTGTCCCTTCACTAGAAGGTCATGCACAAGTAGGGCCATGCCAAAATTGCTCGCATTTAAACAGGTTGCAAATTAGTCAACCCGACTCGCCTTGCATCAACTCATGGGCCTAAATGGGCCAGCTCGTGAAACTTTTTTTTTGTAAACTTTAAAATAAATTTAAATTTAATAATCTCGAATCAAATATTATATTACATAGACATAGTATTTAATAATTTAATCTCATTTAAAGGGTTAAAGGAGAATTCAAACAAATAAATAACATAAACTTATGGAGTTTGACGAATGTGTTTTTATGTGGGTTATGTCAATGCTAACATGTACGTACTTTTACTTAAGAAAATAGTATTTAACTAACTAAGTTTTTAAATTATTTTTTTTTGTTCAAAAAATTTAAACTTACAAAAAAAAGCTATACGGGCAGCCCGCGGGATTGGTCCGTTTAACTCGTAGGCTAAATGAGTCATTCCAAAATTACCCGCGTTTTTACAGGTCATTAATTTTGAAGCATGACTCGCATAATTTATGCGGGTAAACAGGTTGGCCCGACGAGTTTTGCCCGTTTTGACAGCCCTATGCACAAGCTACTTGATCATGCGTGGAGGAGCTCCTATCTCTTGGAAAACAAAACGCCAAACAGTGGTGGCCAAATCTTCAGTTGAAGCTGGATACCGTGCAATGGCAACCACTGTTAGTGAAGTAATATGGCTCCACTGCTTACTGGAAGAGTTGGCAGTATCACAACAAGGAGCTACTCCTCTGTTCTGTGACAACCAGGCAGCTTTGCATATTACAGCAAATCCTATTTTTCATGAAAGAACAAAGCATGTACATTGATTGTTACTTTGTTCGAGAAAGAGTTTAAACTGGTGACATAGAGCCCATGGAGATTGACACCAAGGATCAAGTTGCAGACATTTTTACCAAGCCTTTAGGAAATGATCAATTTGAATTTCTACTCAACAACTTGGCCATTATAAATCTGCATGGAGCAACTTGAGGGGGAGTGAAGAGATTGTTTTCTATTACAATAGTTTGTTAGTAGTTATAACAAACTCTATTATCAGTTAGACTTAAATATCAAACTATTTGTGTTTATAAATAGGATAACTATTGTATTCAGAATTGATTTTTCAATTAATGAAAAGCATATTCAGTTTATGCACATTGTATTTTACAGAAGACAATATACGAGGACATGCCGTGAAAATATTTGACCACTCAATAAAAAGAAATAACTATTCGCATATTGTCTTCTAAACTTATTGTAAATTTAGAACTTTATTTATTATTGTTAATCATTTCGTGGAAACACTTGACCACTCAATAAAAAGAAATAGACATTCACATATTGTCCTTTAAACTTCTTAAAAATTTAAAACTTTATTTACTATTATTTGTCATTCCATGAGAACACTTGACTACTCAATAAAAAAGAAATACTTATTTGTATATTATCTTCCAAACTTCTTGTAACATTAGAACTTTATTTATTATTGTTAGTCACTCCGTGAGAATATTTAACCATTTAATGAAAAGAAATAGTCATTCGCATATTGTCTTCTAAACTTCTTGTAAATTTAAAATTTTATTTACTATTGTTAGCTACTCCGTAAGAAGACTTGACTATTCAATAAAAAGAAATAGTCATTCAAATGTTGTCTTCTAAACTTTTTGTAAATTTTAAACTTTATTTACTGTTATTAGTTACTCTGTGAGAACATGCACTTGACCATTTAATAAAAAGAAATAGTCATTCACAAAAAAATATATGGTATGAGATAAAATGGTTTTCATTAAGAGTATTTTTGTACATTAAGTGAAATTTAATAATCCATATCCATAAATAAATATTAAATGATTATTCTTAATAATTTAAACTTTTTTTGTCCTTTAAGATTAAATTTACCTTATTAATAGTTCAGGATTAATTTTTTCAAAAGTTATTTTTCTTTAATTCAATTACAATATGGAAATATCTTTGGTACACGTAAACATCTATGGTATATCAAAATTTTAAATCCTCGTATCAAATAGTAATCCCAAAACTACATTTTGAAAAAGAAAAACGAAGATTTTCTAATTACGGGTATAAAATTCTCGGATATCTCGTATATAAATATCTCTAACATCTAGACTATTTGAAAATATTAATGTCCTCATACAGAACAAATTAATCTCCAAAACTTATTTGAAGGAGAAAAATGAAGAAAAAAAAACCCACCATGTCAATGATTTAAATAAAAAGGGTAATCTCATTACATTGATTAAAACACTTAATAATTAACGCGATCTTTCTTTTCTCTAACAACTTAAGGCGCGTTTGGTTACCTTTTTTCTCTACGAAAACTGACGTTTGCATGAAGGAAAAATTCTGTGCTTCAAATAAA
The DNA here is from genome assembly GCA_023212625.1 of Styphnolobium japonicum. Lineage (NCBI taxonomy): Eukaryota > Viridiplantae > Streptophyta > Magnoliopsida > Fabales > Fabaceae > Styphnolobium > Styphnolobium japonicum. The sequence goes on from JALBWW010000011.1 coordinate 28,626,596, forward strand.
AGTGTTTTGAGAAATGGTGAAAACGCCAGTTTGCGTTGCCTGCCATGTTAAACAAACAGTCACTTAATTTGTCCTTTCTCAAGCCCAGAAAAGCATCGACACTCACGTCAATTCTTAGACCCTGCATGCTTCTATTGTATATTGAGCTCCAATATCTACTTTGTTTTGACAGTATTGTGAATAATGTATGGATTTAATTTTAATTTGTCGTGTAATGAATTTTTTTATTGTTATTTAATTAAATGATAATATATTATTAAAAAAATTTAATTATCATAATATAATTAAATAATATATTAATATATAATTAAATAATAATATAAAATTTCTTTATACTTAAAAAGTAAATCAATCAAAATCTATTCAGCAAAATCTTCTTTTTCATGCCACTGCTATTTTATGGCACTGATAACTTTGATGAGTAGAGCACATCACACGCAGGACAGGAACCCAACTCCATTCAGAGGATCAATACGTGGTATCCACTATCTTTCAAACTAAGCATGTGAGCTGACACTTAATTTCCCCCTTTTTTCCTTTTCCAGGTGTCAAACAAGAATTTCCTTAATATCTATTGAGAATCTTGGGTTGCCCAATTGTTCTTCTGCTCTTTGGGTCTCTATCAAATCTACACACAGCTCTTATACTTAATATGGAAAATATTTCGTATTTATCTTATTCAATTATGGTTTAATATTAAAATCAGATTTATGATTGAATTGGGTTGAATCGGAATAAAACAGGGTTGAACTGATCATCTTTTTTTTTAAATTTTTTTTTAAATTTTATAATTACTTAACTACTCAACTAAGAATGATATAAGACTTGATAATTAAAATTTTAAAATTTTATTATGTATTTTATTATTAATAATAATGTGTGTTATAAATCATGTATATATATATATATTTATTTAATATATAATTATAACATCAATCGATTAGACTAAACAGTTAAATTAGTTGAACCAATTAAATCTAAATCAAAAACTTTTTTAATTCACTGTCCGGTCTAATTTTAACAACATTACTTAGAATAAATTATTAAATAATTATTATTTATTATTTATATTTAATAAATTTTTAAATATTTATTATAAAATTAATAATCAACAAATAATTAATATCTATTATAGTAGCGTAACGACCCTCTTCCATATGACTACTGATATCGTTACCAAATATATAATATATTATATACGTTAGATTTTTAAAAAAAATTACACCTGCACTCATACCTAATCACTTGTACCCGTATCAGTGCACACAAGAATAAGATCACATTTATGCAGGGAACAATCCCTATTTAGTGCACAGAGCAGATTGCACATAAACCAGCATAAAGTGCACTGCCAGATAAAACTTTAGTGGTGGGATATGGGACTCATTCCTTTTGATGGCCTAGTAATGGCCAAGCTATGATATCCATCCAGCACTAATTCAACATCACTGCCACTTTCTTGTCTCCTTATGAACCATCAAAAAAACATTGCAAATATATATTCGAAGTTAATATAATTAGAGTCTTATTGCGCAACCACTTTATCCCATTCTTTTCTCAAATAGTGTAATATTAGCCTAATCCCAAAGATTATCTCTAAGAGCTTTCGTTCACTTTAATTTGAGCCCTACTATGGAAGCCACGTAGATTAGTTTAAAACCAGCCTAGTTGAGCTTTCCATTATTTAAGATTCTTAGGTGGAATATTTTACCATTAGGGTCATTTTAGGTGATGGTGTCCTGTTAAGCGTATTGAAATATGCGCATATCAACTTTTTTATGCTTCTTTTAGCTAGTTTGGCCACTGCAAGAAGATCTCGTCGAAGATATGATTAGTGGAAAAATGATACTCTAAAGCAATAATTATTAATAAAAGTAAACAATTAAGTATATGACCCATTGTGAAAAGCAAATAATGAAATTGAAACTGACATGAACGGTAGAGGAACCTCAAGAAAGAATAATAACCTTGACATGATTACTGCACCTACATATAATTGGTGGATTGTGGGCATAAGGATTTTGGATATGTTTTTTCTGCGTTTCTCAATAATTCTCACTAGGCTTATGTTACTTTAATTTCATATGCTAAATAAGTTCAGGGGTTGTTTACTGAATTGGAGTATTTCATTCGTTTAATTAAGAAATCAGTTCAATAAACAATCTGTTCCAACTTAAAATTATACTTTGAGTGGACAAACTCAACTAAACTATGGAATAATCTTATAAGTTATAACCATTGTTTTATTTGAATTATCACTCGATTATTGCAAAGAAATTATACGATGCTGTGTTAAACTCTTAATTTTCTGGTTTTCAATTGCTTGTCAAATCCCAATATATGGTCTATTGAGGATCTCTCTTTCTTTTTTCATTGAATTAAGGATCTCTCTTTATTATAAGTTTTTACCCTCTTGAAATACTTTTCCTTTTTTTATTCAAATTCACATCCAAAAGATGAATTGAATCAGTCTTTTATTCAACAAAATTCTTTTACCTTCTTAGAATTGTATGAGTATCTAAAGAAAAATCCATTATAAAAAATACCTTCGTAAAAATTAAAATTTGTTAATTTTTAAATATAAAAAATAAATTTCATTTTGTTACTAATTGTTCTACTTAATTTCCGCTAGGTTTAATTTATTACTTATTAGTACTATTTAAGTATTTTCATAAACCTATTACTTATTAGTACTGTTTAAGTAATTTTCTATGAAAAATCAAATGAACTAGATAACTATAAAATTGAAACGACTTGCATTGATCCAAGTAGAAGGGGTTCAGTTACCTTAAGCATATTTTCCCAAGTTCGATACTTAATGTTGTATGTATGGAGAAAATACAATTAGAAAGGATATATGTTTTACGTGTTTGACCATATCTCGTGAGATTAGTTTCTCGCCTTCCAAGAGAGGAGATATTATAATTTACACCAAAAAACATATACTCATTAGACTAATAACATATTATAAAGTAATTTTTTTATATGTGAAATCATAAGAAAAGAACAATGTATATTGAACATAAAAGGGATAAAACCCAGAACAAAGTGAAACAGGGAAAAAGAGGAATTCGTATCTAATTCTCCGAGTAAAACATTACAACAGTGACTACTACTTATAGCTAGGCTAGAAAAAGGAGGGTGTAGGGGATCTAATGCTACACCTTATTACATTAGAATACTACTACTACATAACAGAATCAAATATCTAAAACACGACTCAGCATCTCATTTTCCTCGTGAGTGGAATCTAAATGACACCCATTAGCAAAACAATTTGAGCCTTTAATCTTTGACACCCCCTCGCAAGCTGGAGCATGGTAAATGTCTAGCATGCCTAGCTTGGAAATGAATGGAAGAAACACATTGGGTGACAAAGCCTTAGTAAAGAAATCGGTTAGTTGATCCTTTGAAGAAACTGGCAGCAGCCCAAGCACACCCTTTTGCACTTTTTCTCTCACAAAATGACAATCAATCTCCAAGTGTTTTGTTCTCTCATGGAACACTGGATTTACAGAAATATGTAGAGCACTTTATTTGTCACAATATAGAACTGGTGGCTTTACACATGTGACATCAAGATCACCTAATAAGTAGAGTAACCATTGAAGCTCACATGAAGCTGTTGATAGTCCTTTATACTCAGCTTCTGAAGAGCTCCTAGACATTGTTTGCTGTTTCTTTGCACGCCAAGAGATTAAAGAAGATCCAAGGAAGAAACAATATCTAGAAATGGACCTTCTAGAATCTACACAACCTGCCCAATCAGCATCTGAAAATCCAAACAATTGCAAAGCTGAGTTTCTAGGAAAAAATAGCCCTCGGCTTGGACTGCCTTTGAGAAACCTTACCACCCTGCAGGTTATGTTATAGTGAATCAGTGTAGGAGAGTCAAGAAATTGACTAAGTTGCTATGTAGCAAAGGCTATATCAGGCTGTGTAGTGGTTAGATAAAGTAACCTTCATATTAGTCTTTTGTATGAGCCAATATCAGCATACTTCTGCCCTGCATCTTGATGTAACTTAATAGAAGAATCCAGTGGAGTGTTGACAGGTTTAGAACCAAGCAATCCAGATTCATTAATGAGGTCTAAGCAATATTTTCTTTAACAAAGAGAGATTCCATGCTGAGAATGTGCTACCTCCAAACCAAGGAAATACTTGAGTGTCCCCAAATCTTTGATCTTGAAGGTGGTATCACGTACTGCCTTAATCTTCTCAAATGCTTCAATGGAATTTCCTACCAAAATAACATCATCCATATATACAAATAAGGCAGTAAAGGCACTTCCTATTTTGAGAGTGAAAAGAGAATAATTTGATGTAGATTGAGTGAAGCCTTGATCAATGAGCAGTGATGTGAGTTTTTCATACCATTTTCTACTAGCTTGTTTAAGGCCATACAAAGATTTTAGTAATTTGCAGACTTGATTAGGTTTGGCATTAGGGACTCCTTGAGGTATGGTCATATAAACATCCTCCTTCAAATCTCTATGTAAAAAGGCATTATTTACATCAAGTTGATGTAAATGCCAATTGTGTATGGAATCTAATGCTAGGAGAACTCTCACAATTGTCAATTTAGCCACTGGAGAAAAAGTGTCAAAGAAATCCAAGCCTTCTACTTGATTATAGCCTTTGGCTACTAATCTTGCTTTGTACATCTCAATGCTACCATTTGCCTTGTGCTTTATTTTGTAAACCCATTTACTCCTAATTGGTATCACATTAGGTGGTAAATCAACCAAAATCCATGTCCCATTCTTTTCCAAGGCATCAAATTCTATTCTCATTACCTCAGTCCAACACTCTTGCTTACTCGCCTCATCATAGGAAGTTGGCTCAGTCATAGCACATAAAGACAACGAAAAAGCTTTCTATGAAGGAGACAGATTGCAAAAAGAATGGAAATATGAGATAGGATAGAGTGTACCTGAGGAAGTTGGTGTGACTAATTCGGTTGAAAGACTGCATATGTAATCCTTGAGGTGATGTGGTCGATGCCTTTGTCTATCTGACTTTCTCACTGTTTCTAGTATTTGGTCAAGTAAAACCCAGAACTTAAAAGGGATAAAACCTAGAACAAAGTGAAACAGGGAAAAAAGAGGAATTCCTATTCAATTCTCTGAGTAAAACATTACAACAGTGACTACTTCTTATAGCTAGGCTAGAAAAAGGAGGGTATAGGGGATCTAATGCTACACCTTATTACATCAAAATGCTACTACTGCATAACAGAATCAAATATCTAAAACATGACTCAGCATCTCATTTCCCTCATGAGTGGAATCCAAATGACACCCATTAGCCAAACAATCTGAGCCTTTAATCTTTGACATGAAATGCATAATATATTAAGTTAAAAAAAACTCGAGTATATACATCAGCAAGAAAGCTTGGAGGCTTTTGAAGCTATACAACTTTGTCAACAATGGTTTTTTTCATATCTTGTACTTGAGACTAGCCACTTTCACAGCAATGAATCAATATGTTGTACATCCAGCAGTAGAAAGCTCAGTGAAGAAATATCGGATGCATCATTCACCACCTTGCTGATGAACCTCTAAGCATCCCCCAAAGCCCCGACCTCGAAAACCCTTATTTTATGGCAAAATAGCAACCCCGCACGTAAACAATCTATGTCATATATCCTCTCCATCTTACAAACCATAGCCCCCACAAAATGTCCCTCACAACTTAGAACAACAACACCCATTGACCCTCCCATTGTCTTTATCCATAGTAGCATCAAAGGTCAATGTGTACGGCAGAGGAGCATGGCTAAGTTGAGTTGGCACCTCCCAAGAAAAAATATTTTGTACAGAAGCAGAATCCAAGGTTTTAAATAATGGTCATGGTTTGGTTGTGTTTGTGGTTACGTTGCGATTGATGTGGTTTATGAAAACTAGTGTTGTCTACAATTGCAGAGTGTTGCTATTGCAGCTCTGTCGCCGCCAAGATGTTGCAGTCGCATCACTTGATGTGGCTTGAATTTAAAACTTTGGTAGAAACATATATCCCTAAAAACTCCTCCCACAACTTGCATTTAACATTCCAAATTGTGTAGGGTGGATTTATCGGCTTCCCCAGCCTTTTATTAATTATTATGTGCTGTCCAAATGTGATGCCAAGTTAGAATCACAAGAGCAAGATCATTTGTTTCCCACTCGACCACAGCATAAATACTAATTTTAACCTTTTTTTTGTGAAGAAAAGTCTAGGTGAAGAGAAGGTTTATCTCCAGCTTAAGATTAAGGTAAATCACCAACCTTGATAAGAATTTATGTAAGAATTACATATCACCTTGATTCTAACCTAAGTCCTGACTAATATAAACAAAATGTTCAACTAAGTGAGCCAACACATGTTGACTTAACCTTAGTTTAACGGTATTAATATATTACATATGATATGACACTAGATAAGAAACTAAGGACTCCAAAATTAATCATAAATTATACGAAGTCATAAATAAGTTCATAAACAATATAGATTCTTAAGTTTGTAGAATATTACAATAGCCAGTAGAAGGGCTGGACCTGCTCAAACCATTCCACATCCACATCTAATCAAGAATTCAAGATGTACAGTTGGTTCCCATTTATTTTCCTCTTCCATAATTTTAATTTCCTTTTAAATCCTTCTAAATTTCTTTTCAGATTTCTCTGTAGTAATTGTTCGTTATCAATCCCTCCCCTACATGGCTATTCAAATCTTGCTTGGCATGTATGGGTGAACACTCGTGCTTGAGGTCACAAAATGTAAGCTCTGGCCATGTTTTGAAATTTTTATCATAACATCATCTAAAAGCAGCCAGACCTAAATAAATAAATAAAAAACAAAGAAATTGAATCGCAATGATTCCACTAATACTATCGCACATCAGAATAGAGGCCATGCGAAATTATCATGAATCGTCAGAATTAAATACAGGGAATGATGACTAAAAAATATAATAATACATCATTAGATGAATGTAAAAAAATTGTATATTAATAATGTCTTAAAATTAAATTTATATTAAAATTTGGACACATAGTCACATAACATAATATAGTTAGCACAAGATATTAAACATGTAAATGTCATATTTTGAATACTATTGTCATAGGTAAAGCACAAGTTCAAAAGGCGAAAGTGCTAGGACGACATCCCGAATTACATGACTACTAAACTAAGGACAATATGCTTAAATTAAAAGTTCAAGAAGAAAGCGCAGTTGACTAATTGATCCATGCAAGAAAGTGCAAGTAATCCTTTTTATTTTGTTTTATTCGATTTGAAATCCGTTATTTTATTAATAAAAAAAAAGGAAACTAGCTAGCGAAATTTCTCTCAATTTTACCAGGTTTTGAGCTTACCTAGCGATTTTGTCATTTATTAAACATGATTCAGCACAGTTCCATTAAGTTTTTTGGGATTAGACACAGGGGCAGCGAATTGATGGCATAAAACAGAATTTTAATATGAGGCATTTAATATAATTAATATAATTTTTTATTTGAAATTATTTTTTAGCTTTTTGAGATGCAAAGTTACTAATTACATTTTTATAATTAATTTCTTCTAATATTTCTTTTTCAATTGATAATATAGCTAATCCATTTAATCTTTTTTGAGACATTATTTATCTTACATAAGATTTTATTAGTTTTAAAATCACTTAATGGGGGTGTTTCAATTAAATTTTATTGCTTCAATGATTCTCAACAAAAAAAATAGAATTATTTTGCTTTCTGACTCAAATATGAATAAAATGCAAGGTGAATTTAAGTATTATTGAAAATAAGATTGGAAAAAGCTAAAACCAATGATAAGTAAGGTAGAAGATGACTTTTTGGTAAAAGAGTTTGACACAGGCAATAAGAGTGAGCGTTCTGGGTGCAGTTCATCAAAGAGAGCAATAATTTCTACAACCTCAACCCTTTCAAGTATTCTGGTTTGGTAAATAAGAAAAATATTATTATTTAGTGTACCAGTAAAGATCAATCAATGTTGTTGGCAATACTCAAGAAAATAAGAGTGAAATAGATTTTAAAAAGTTGGTTATATAAGGGGGGAAATTACACGTTATTGTGTTGAAAAAATGAGAAATAAAGAATCGTGACTCATCAACTGCTCAATGTGTGGTTTAATATAAATAAAATAGAGAGAAAATTAATAATTATGAGAAAGTGATTAGGTTATAGTTAACTAACTAATATGAATAAGAGAGCATTAGATTTATTAGGCATTAAGTTGGGAAAGTTAGGGGCTTTAACTTATTATGAATAAATATAATTATATAAAATATAAATATAATATTATTAAATTATAAGGCCAAAAATTTTAAGAGCCTAAAGCCCTTGCTTTAGTGGCTTTGGGCTCTAGCCGACCTTGATTAGATGCTAACATCCTCTATTTTATTGTTTTTGTCAATCAGTCTAATTAGCTGCTAACATCTTCCATAATAGTAATTGTTAAGTAATTATATAGTTTTTTAAAAGTTGATAATTTTTTAAAAGAATATCCAAAAAATTAATTTCACTCAGCATTTTTATCTAATACTTTCAAATTTAAAATTTTCTTTTGCAAAATAATCCATCCAAATAAATTGTTGCAAAAAAGATCCTTTTTTTTAAGAAAAAAAGAAAAACTAATTATAACAATTCCAAACGCACACTAGTCTTCAATTCGGTCAGTATGCAATATCCCCCCACCCTTTTTTCTCTCTTTCACTTCTAGCTAGTATGATAAGCTTTTTATTATCATTATTTTTTGTGATAACAATAAACTATATATGCTTTATTATCTGGCCTGTTCTTATATATATGACGGTGATTATGACCAATATAAGAAAAATGTCCTTAGAAATTCATACATTATAATAAGCAGTTATTCTCTTATCTTAGCCAAAAAGAAAGCAGTGGTTCTCTTATATTTGGGGGCACGTTTCAATATTGTTATGCATACGCAAAAAGAAAACCGGTTAATGAAAGCTACAGACATGATTGAGATTAGTGGCCCACGCAATCAACTTGATGGATGAAAATTAATTGTGTGTAGTGCCTAGTGGTTGAGGCACAACTATAATGGAGACTTGCAACCAAATTCTCTTGCACATGTCTTTCTTGGCATGACTTAAAACTAAGCATTCATGTACAACCCCTACTTCCTTTCTTTATGCTAAACCATTCATGTTGTACCTAATAATTAACACAATGTGCCAGCTCAAGCATTTGAGGCAAAGTTTTGTGACAGTACCTGTTGTTGGGTACCTCAGAGACTCATTTAATTTGGAGTTAGGATATACAATTATGAAGTACTGGTTATTAGGTCTACTTCTTTTCAAGGGAAAGAGCTCTATAGTTTGGTCCACTTACCACATGCAAACCACTAATGCCCACACCGGTTCCCAAGTTTAACACTATAGCACATGGTTACGGTCAAACTTCACGACCTTTATTCATAATATCTGGATATTTTCACGAATGTTTTGTCCCCATCAACTTGATAGGTGAGTATTGATTATCAAAATTCAGAAAAATGTCCTGGACTAGGAGCTGCAAACAGGACTCAAAAGTCATAATCATTTAAGAAAGGAATAGGACAAAATTTACCTTGGATATTTAGAAGAAAATTTTACTGTTCCTTAATTAGTATATCTTAGCTTATACCAGTTGAAGTTCTCTCACGATGATGCATCACCAGCTCTTAGAAGTATGTTAATGATACTCATTGAAGGTATACAGCTAATTCATCTTGTACATATAGTCTGTTCTTCCATTCACTAAACAAATAAATAAGAAAAGAGTTAAAAATAATACTCGAATTTTCCATCATTATATTTTTTTACTTCTATATTCTGTTTCTTTTTTTTTAAATATTTTTTTAATCAAATTGAGAGACCAGAGATTTAGCATTGGAAGGAGAAGGGCGTCCGACCCAATCAATCTGTATGTAAAATTCATTTTTTTTAAGACTAAAATAGAGAATATTAAATTAGGGTTGACCATATTAATTTTGGTGAGTATTATGCTTGGTTTATATGTGAGCTATTTTAATAGGGGTGACTCTATGTAAAGCTCAAGCTCTTAAGAGGTTGAGTTCTTAACTTCTTATTGATGAAATTAATTAATTTTTTGTTTAATCATTATTTAATAAATAAAAATGAAAAATTTAATATATATATATATATATCATGGCCTTTTATTTATTAATCATATATACACACGATCTAGACCCTAACCCCGACAAAATTAAGAATATAATTAGCTTGGTTGTTCTGGTTCAGATTTTATGTGACAGTACACGTGATTTAGATCCTAATTAAATGTGAATTAATTAAATATCAAATTGATCGGGTATGATGAACTATCATTTTAATTTTAATTTTAATTTTAACTTTTTTTGGGTACATAAACCCCCATTCAAAAATCAACGTGCATATACTTTTTGGTACATATATAAAAAAAAATTGGAAATTTTTTGGTACATATATTAAGGTATATATATATTTAGGTGTCATAATATCATATGGTTTTATTATGAAAATGCACCTCAAAACATGCATGATAAAAAATAATTTAAACCCTACAGGTTGTCTTTGAATCTTGGAGTTTATTGGGAGTTAATGGGGGGACTTTCTAGATGCAGTCAAAGGGTTTTAATTCTTAGAAGTTAGACCACCAAAAAAACATAAAACAAGAAGGGCTTTATTTATTCTTCATATGGAATAAATGATTTTAAAACTGATAAATCGGTCGCTTCAGAGTACTGACAAATAAGTTATTTTTATAATATTATATATAAACAATACTTAATTAAAATAAATAATAATAATAAATATGTAAAGTATTTAGATTCTATTTAGATTTGTATATAAAAATTTAATGCAACATTACACAAGTTTTGTTTTATAAAAAAATCTTATAATAAAAAATTAAAAAAATTTATATTATTTTTTATATAGCATCCACTACCCTTTTTTCCATATTGAACGGATCAAATAGTTGGCTTATAAATCTATTCATATTTTTGGGTGAAATGGCTTTTTAATTAAGGATTTAATTTTAATGTATTGTTAGTGTAAAAATTTTTTATACTATCATTTAATCATGTACTAACACAGCATTTGATCATGTACTAAAACATCATTAAAAGTGTTAGACTTTTGAGGTAATTGTTATAATAGTCAAATTTTTTTAATGAGTTAACAATATATGATTGAGTAAAAGTGTAAAAAAAAATTTATACTAACAGTAGATCAAAATTAAACTCTTTAATTAATATTAATTCCAGGAAGAGAATTTTGATGAAATCATACATTGATACTCCTAGTCTACACGTAATAGTGTTTTTCCTTTTTGTTTTCCTTACAAATTATGTTAATTAATTTAGGCTAGTGGAGGAGATTTAATTTTATAAATGACTTCATTAATAAATATATTGCTTAATGCTTGCTAACCATTTGAATTCGTATTCCTTTCATACCAAAAAAATAGACAAATAAATATTAAATATATTCTTGTTACCCTTTATCTTCTTTCTTTTTTCTCTTTCCTTTAATCATTTCATCTGCCTTGACTTTTATTTTTCCATCATGAATCTATCAATTAATTTAGTTGGTAACGTTTTTATTAACAGTTTTTATAAATAAAATAAAAGTTTATTATATAACCTATATCAATAAATCCGTAATCAAACCTCGGTTATTAACTTTATTGTTTCAATAACACGCCATCCAAGTCCAACGACCACTGCGTCTGCCAAATCCCACTAGGATTAGAAGAAACACAGAAAGAGGGATGGTAAACATGTGCGAAAGTTAAAAGAGTGTGTTTCTAACGTAAAATAAAAAAAAATTGATTTGATTTGTTTTGTAAATTAAATTTTATGTTTAAAATATTAAAAAATAAGAAATAATTTAATTTTTAAAATTTTAATAATTTAAATTTAAAAAATTTATTAAATATTATGAGTTTTATTAAGATTTAATTTAATTTTAAATTTCATTATTTAAAATAATTTACTTAAATTAACTTTTTAATTTTACACCACTAATTTAATTTCATATTGACTTTCTCTTTTTCAAAAAATATAAAGGTAAAAATGTAGAATAAGATAATTAAATCAAATTATTAATTTTTTTTAATGAGTTTTAAATATAAAAATTAATTTAAATTTAATTTTTTATAATAAATTTTAAACATATAATTTAATTTTTAAATTAATTTAATTTAATTCAAATCAAATTAATTTTATTTTTAATTAATTCTAAACAAAATAAAAGAAATAGCACACATTGGGAAAATTAATATGTATTTTTCTAATATTATTCTAGATCTTTTCTACATCTATCTAATCAAACCAAGCACCTGCAATTTCCTATGTATTAACATTTTTCCTGTCAAAATTTAAAAGTTGGTGTGGTCCTTGAATTAATATCTCACTTGACAGAATATTAATATCCACCAACAATCAAAACATAGTATATACTGAAGTGAAGGCTGATTCGGCTTGGCATTAAATGGGTAGGGACGGGTTTTTGTCTACCTGAACATGCTTTATATTTTTTAAAAGAATTTTTAATTTGTTTTATAAGTTTTGTAAATGCAAAATTTCATTTTACTCATAAAAAAAAATAATAAAATTTGAATTCTATCTACATCTTATCTATATATATTATTTAATAGTAATATATAATGTAATATGAATTATTAAAAAAATTACACATTACATTAAAATTTTTAAACTACATCAAGTATGAAACATATTTTTTTTATAAAAAAAATAAAAGTACAGATATGGTAAAAACAAGTAGACCTTAAACTTGTCTCGTAACACAGTTTAAATCTGCCTCATTTCGCCTGACTGTGAGATAAATCTTAAACTCGCAAGTTTTAAACTCATTCCATATAAGTTAAAGTCAATTAAATACTCGCGAGATAGGTTCAAATTACTATTCATAAAATTAATCCTTTCAATTAACCCCACCTTGTCATTTTTATCTCCCTTCAATTAACTCCAGGTTTCCATACTATTAATTACATACTTCTTTGATATTTACATATATTTTGGTACAAGATATTTACACATGTGCTAACATTCATATCTCCACATATTAATCTAAAATTTATTTAACTTAGTTGTATAACCCAATTTCAACAGTATATATAACACCATTGAGGAGCAAAAATCATTTTCTTCTCTTTAATATAAGTTTAGTTCCCATCATTGTAACAGAGTTGGAACACCTGTGAATGCGTCATGTGTGATTCTGACCTCTCTTAAAAGTGGAAAATGTCAAATCCCATATTGTCATTTTCTTTCTATACTCACTGCCCAACTCTTATAATAGTTTCTCTTCACTTTTACTCGTTCCTCTCGCTTTTCATTTTTTTATGGGCACCTCATTTTCCATGCTTCTTTCTTTTCAGGTCGGCTCACAATTCTCTATGATTTCCCCTTGACCCAGAAAACTGCAGTTAATTCATGCGTCCACCACTAGTTTTGAAAAAGACCCCACTTACCACCACTATTTTCCACAAATAAATACAACAATGATGGGATTGACTAGGAATTTTCTGGTACATGTACACTAGAGATTTTTAATTATTCTTAGATTATTACATTATTTTATTTAAAATATAACATGTCACGTCGTATAATTATACATATTATTAAATTAAATTAAAAATATTTTTAAATAAAATTTAAGTTAATTTTAACACTTAAAAATATTAATAATATTACTTTCAAAACATATTAAAACCTTCTCCGTGTACACACCTTTACTCCTCAACTGATATGGTACGTTATTTGGCAGACTCCATGCTGCAACTCTTAATTTCTTTGTATTGTTGTAACCATTTGTACAGTGGTTTATTGATAATTAGATTGAATATAAATTATCTTTTAATATCAATTTTTAATATTTATATAGTCTTTTAATGTTAATTTTTAATATTAAATTAGTTATTTAATAGTAATTTTCACATTAAATTAAGAATTTAATTTTAATCTATTATTAGTGTAAAAAAATTATATTGTTATTTAATAATGTGCTAACACACAATTCAAAGAGTTAGATTTTTTAGGTAATTGTTATAATAATTAAATTTTTTTAATGATTTGACAATACATGATTAGATATAAACTGACGGTGAATCAAAATTAAACTCTTAAATTAATCTATTAAAAGAATAAATTCAATATAAAAAATTATTAAAAGACCAAAGTGATGACACTAGTATAAATGTCTAAAATTAATGTTTACTCTAAAATATATTAATTATTTCTTCTTATTTATACACTTTTTTTTGTTATATCTTTATTTATCTATATTATATGTAAAAAATATAGATTGCATGTAATTTTTAGTTTTAAAAATACTCCTAATATTATTTAGATTGCAGTATTAATGTCTTAATATTCATGTTAATTTAATATTTATATTTATATTGCCTAAATATTATATCTCACGTTTTAATATTTCACGTTTCGCCATTACCAAAAAAACAAATTCACGTTTAACATGGATTGGATATCCATAAGAAGTAATTTCATTTCAAATCCAACTCTAATTCCTAGTGTTCTTATTATAATACATTTCTATGTCAGTAGGGTTTTTAATGTAAATTTATTTTTAATTATATTTGCTTTTAGGTCGTGATAGATTTCTAAAGTTAAAAGAAAGTTTTAAATTATTTTAATTTTTCTAATTTAATAAGTTTTCACTTGATTACATGTTACTATGTCTTTTTTATATAAAGGACTAAGGTTTTCACACAATTTTCCTTTAGAAATCATTAATATAGTAAATTTTAGACATTGATTTTCATGTACGTATTTGATTCACTATCTATTAATCTTCTTTTTTCAATCATGATCTACATTAGTGGCGGTTTTTCTTAATAAAAGAATTATCCACTTAACATTTATATAGATATAGCAATTATATTTTAGGTAAATTCGTTTTGAAAAAGTGTTGATATAAATAAACTTATTGTTCAATTAACATCCGTTCAAATTTTTAAAATTTAATTAGTGTAATATTAATGCCAAATGTTTATAAATATTTTTTTTCCTTCTACTTAAATGCTTACAACGTCTATTCAAATAAAATCTAAAAATAAATTTAATAGTGTAAAAATGAGTGGCTTTTTATGCAACATCAGCCTTGGCAGTTGTTAACACGTGTCCCAAGAATATATATTAAAAATATATTTTAAGTACGTAATATGTATATTGATTTATCTATTAGTTTTATAAAAATATCTAATTATTTTAAAATATATTTTAATTATGGAATACCAACTTTGTACTGAGTTGTGTATTATTTTTCGAAAATTATATTTATAAGTAGATGAGTCATCTTGAAGTGACACCATACAAAAAGTTATAATTAGGGTTGTTTAACGGGCCGGCTCTGCCCGTTTAGGTTCGTCCGTGACGGTTTACGAGTTAAACGGGTCGACTTGTGAAATTTTTGTTTTTTAATTTTTAAACTTTAAAATAAATTTAAATTTAATAAAAATTTAAATTTAGTAATCTCACATTAATTATTACATTACATAGACATAGTATTTAATACTTTAATCTTATTTAAAAGGTTAAGGGATAATTTAAACAAATAAATAATATAAACTTATGGAGTTTGACGAATGTGTTTGTGTATGAGTTATGTCATTACTAGCATGTACAATACATACATTTTGTATTTTTATTTGTGAAAAGACTATTTAATTAACTTTTAAATTTTTAAATTAAAATTTTTTCTTTGGATACAAATAAATTGACATTAAAAGAAAAAGTTATGCAGCGGCCCGCGGGCCTCAGTGAGTTGACCTGTTTAACTCGCGGTTAAATGGGCCGATCCAAAATTATCCGCGTTTTTATGAGTCACTAATTTTAAAACCCAACTCGCATAATTTATACGAATAAACGGGTCAACCCGACGAGTTTGACTCATTTTGACGTTCCTAGACATAACACATTTTTCGCAATTTCATTCATCTCTAAATCACTGTAAGGCTACATATCCATATATTTTTTGCACAATTTTAAATAAAATTTATTGACTTTATACAATATTATTTGTTTGGGTAATCATATAGATAAAAACAGACATCGAGAAGTTGAGTTCTCATTGGTTGATTGATTTTTCAATTTTTATTAGTTTAATTGTTGATTATTAAATGAATGTATATATAAATTTCAACCTGCATTTTAGGCCTTTTAATACTAATATCGTAAAAAATAAAAAAATACTAAAATTATGCTCTTTTAAAATTATATATCAAACTTATGTTTTTTATTTTTCATGTTGAGAAGTTAGTTTTAATAAAATCGACTTCTCAACATAATTTTTTTTTTAAATTATATGTTGAGAAGTCGATTTTATTGAAACTAACTTTCTAACATGATTTAAAAAAATAATTTAACATATTGAGAAGTCGATTTTATTGAAATTGTCTTTTTAACATAAATTTTTTTTTTAAAAAATAAATACGTTGAGAAATCAGTTTTACCCAATATAAAAAAAATTATATTCTGATAATTAATCTTAAAAAAGCATAATTTTAGTAAAATTTTTATTTTTTTACTATATTAATATAAAAAAGCCGAGCTCTACATCTCCACATACTTATCTTTGTTTATATATATATATATATATATATATATATTCCTAACATGTGATAGAATATCACATATTAAATACACAGATTTTAAAATAATCTAGTGAGCAAGAGTATAGAGCTTTTAAGAACTAGAATTCTCTTATTACCAAAAAGAAAAAAAAGAAAAAAAATTCTCAATCGGGGCACCTCCTTTTTTTTTATCCATGTGACTCTTATTTTCTCTTTATACCTTAAGTATATAAGTGATGTTATATAAACAGCACTTTAATCATATATAACAAAAATTTAAAATTTTTCACATCATTAAATTGTATCTAAATCAGAATTATATTAAAAAGATTTAATTAAAGTTTATATAAATATAATAATTATACATACTTATAATCTATTTTTCATCTTTATCTAAATGATTTTAATATAGCACCATCCTAATTAAATACATTTAAATAAGGTAAAAGATACTTGCAAAAGGTATGTGCATTACCTGAACTTTTTAAAAGAAGTTACGTTAAAATTAGCGTGTTATTTAATAGTTTGCATGAGAATATATAAAAAGTGTATAAGTATAAATTTATACAAATATTATTACTCATTTTTTAAATAAATAGTCAGTCACCACCTACCAATGTGGCATTTGTTGGTGATTAAGATCAAATATAATATAATTTAAAATGTATCCTTTTTACTTTAACTACTTAAATAAAACTTTGAACTAGTATTAATTATAATTAATTATTTTTCATATTATATTATGCTGAAGTGGAGATTATAGTAGTTTCTATGGGCATAAAAACTATGGATAATTAATTTTAAGTATCGCTAATAAAAAAATTTCATCTTAAGGGATATAAAGAGTTCAAAATATTATGAAGGTGCATTCAAATTTTATTTAAAAAAATAAAGTATCATATTTTACTTAATGACTATTACTTGTTAATTGTTATGACTAATAGTTGTAAATAAAGTTCTAAATGTAAAAAGACAATGAGTTTAAAAGAAATTTATAAATGAATATTACTTGTTATTAAGTGGCTAATTGTTTTCACGGAATAGCTAATAGTTGTAAATAAAGATTTAAATGTAAAGATATAAGAAGTTCGAGAGAAATTTGAAAATAATTACTACTTATTATTGAGTAGTTAATTATTCTCACAGAATGACTAACAATTGTAAATAAAATTCTATATATAAAAATAAAGTGGAAGAAATTTATGAATGACTATTGTTTGTTATTGAGCGACTAACAATTGTAAATAAAGTTCTAAATGTAAATATACAAAATGTTTGGAAGAAATTTACGAATAGATATTGTTTGTTATTAAGTGGCTAATTATTCTTACGAAGTGAGTAATAGTTATAAATAAAATTGTAAATGTAAATATATAAAAAGTTTGGAAGAAATTTTGCGAATACTTATTGCTTGTTATTAGGTGGCTAATTATTCTTAAGGAGTGACTAGTAATTATAAATAAAGTTATAAATATAAAATATAATTGGTGGTCATGTTAAGTGTAATGAAGAAATCAAAGATTCACACAGTGGAGGCAAAATTTTTTAGATTCAATTTTAATCCACTGTCAGTGTAAAGTTTTTTTTACACTATTATCCAATCATGTACTGACACATCATTAAAAGTGTTAGACTTTTGAGGTAGTTGTTATAATAGTTAAACTCTTTTAATGAGTTGACAATACATGATTGAGTGACAATTTAAAAAAACTTTACACTGATAATGGATCAAAATTAAACTCAATTTTTTTTCAATTAGAGTTTAGTTTCAGGCATGAGGTGGTAGTGACCTAAATTTTTGACAAAATGTGATTGTGTTTGAAGGTGTGAAACGGTGAAGACAATAATGTAGGTGCCCTAGATTGTTACATACACTAGCGAAGTCCTTTTTATAAGCAATGTTGTGCCCTAAATTTTTTAAGAAGAGTTTAATTTTGATCCACCGCCAGTGTAAAGTTTTTTTACATTATCATCTAATTATGTGTTCTCAAATCATTAAAAGAGTTTGACTATCACAACAACCACCTAAAAAGTCTAACTCTTTTAATGATGTGTAAGTATATGATTGAATGACAATATAAAAAAACTTTACACTAATAATTGATTGAAATTAAATTCTTTTAAGAAATGCAATTGAAATTAAAAGTGTGAAATGTTCAAGATAACAATAAATCTGAATTTAAAGAAAAGAGCCCTCTAGTGAAATTGTAGAAGACAAATAAATATAAAAAAAATAAAGTAGGAAAAAATAAAAAGAAAAAAACTCTTCATTAAATTTTTTTCAGTATATCAAGTAAAATATATCAACTTTTTTCTATCTAAATAAGTTTGGTATGATTATTCTTGATAGTTTGAATATTTTAATTTATTAAAATTAAATATTTCTTACTGATAAATTTTAAAGATAATTATTCCTAAAAATTAACTTGAAAATATCTTTAATGTGTAAAAAATAATTTACAGGCATTTGGCTGAGATTGTACGAGTCTCTACCAGCTGAACCAGTGATTTCAGAATCAAATCCTCTAATAATGCAACAACATTAAAACTTGTGAGGTAGAGTTTCGCCACCATTTAAGCTTTGTTTGGTATCATGGAGAGAAAGAAAGAAAAAAGGAATATGATAAAAAAGAAAAAAAAAGAAAAGAAAGAAAAAGAAAAGTAAAAAGTTATCACTTACCTTATTTGGTACCATTGAATAGAAAAAAAAAAGAAGTTTTTCTTTCTTTATTTGATTTTATTAAAGAAAAGAAAAGAAGAAAGAAACAAAACTAATAAAAAAAATAAAAAATAACATGACAACTTCTTTTCATCCCAATCCATGAGTAATGAGGAATATGAAATATTAGTAGGACTCATGAATTTTTTATTCATTCAAATCATTTTTTTTTTCTCTAAATTAAATATCAAACAAAAAATGATGATAATCCTTACTTTTCTTTCCTTTCATTTCCTTTACTTTCCTTTCCTTTCTCTCCTAATTTGCATATCAAATATAGCATTAAGGTATTATTCAGTTCAAGGGATTAGCTTCCACAAATTACACGGGAATATCCGATTTCAACAAAAAAAAAAATAAAACGTGTAAAAATTAAAAATCAGACTAGTAAAAAAAAATGATATTTTAAGGGTACGCGGCTTCCACGCCACAACCGCCCTCGTATTTATTTTAAACTTTAAATTTAATTTAAACCATCTTTCTTTCCTGACGTTTCCCTTTGCCGGTTTGCCCTCTCTCTCTCTCTCTCTCTCACATCACATTGTCACTGTCATTGGGCCTTTTCATATGAACGTTCCTTCTTTTTCTTCTCATGCAAGGCTAAACGCCACACTTTCCCCTTCATTACCGTCGGTGCCTTGAGACTACACGTCTACACTCATCCCCATAAATATCTAATCCAACGATCATAACGCATAGAAGCATTAAACCAAAAAAAAAAAAAACGCTTTAGTATCCGTTTAAACTTTTCTTAAACAACATCTTTTAATATTTTTTTAATCCCTTAATACCTCACTTATTTAGATAATGTTAAAAATATTTGAATTTTTTTTAAATATAACAATAGTAAATAACAATAGTTAATTCACATAAAAAATATGTGATTTTTGATTATAAGAAATATGACGTTAATTTCTTATTACCACATTAAATAGTTTTTTTATGATTTAGTTACTTAGTTATTGTGTTAATAGAAATACTTACAAATTTTGTTTTTATCAATACAATAATCAAGTAACTAAATTATAAGAAAATTATTTAATATGGTAGTGAATAAGGAACATCATATTTTTTATAATTAAAAATTATTTGAGTTAACCATTATTATATTTTAAAAAAATCAAATATTTTTATTGTGATTTAAATAAAAAGAGAATTAAGTAATAAAAAAATTATTAAAAGAGATTATTTAAAAAACACCTAAACAATTTGATAATAAAATGTATTTTACTAAAAAAAAAAGGCTACGAAACACTTCAAATCTATGTCCAACAATAGTTTAATTAGTTAATTATTTATTGATTATTTATTTTATAATTATTCAAAAAATAAATAAATATCAAAGTAATTCATTAAAAAACTCTATATTCATAAGTATGTTAATTAGGTGAGTTTAAGTATGGCCAATTAGGTGAATTATTGATAATTAATTTTAGTTACTTAGTTATTGTGTTAATAGAAATACTTACAAATTCTGTTTTTATCAATACAATAATCAAGTAACTAAATTATAAGAAAACTATTTAATATGGTAGTGAATAAGGAACATCATATTTTTTATAATTAAAAATTATTTGAGTTAACCATTATTATATTTTAAAAAAATCAAATATTTTTATTGTGATTTAAATAAAAAGAGAATTAAGTAATAAAAAAATTATTAAAAGAGATTATTTAAAAAACACCTAAACAATTTGATAATAAAATGTATTTTACTAAAAAAAAAAGGCTACGAAACACTTCAAATCTATGTCCAACAATAGTTTAATTAGTTAATTATTTATTGATTATTTATTTTATAATTATTCAAAAAATAAATAAATATCAAAGTAATTCATTAAAAAACTCTATATTCATAAGTATGTTAATTAGGTGAGTTTAAGTATGGCCAATTAGGTGAATTATTGATAATTAATTTTATAAGAAATATTTAAATATTTATTAAATATAAATAATAAATAACAAATATTTAATAATATATTTTTAATATTAATATCTTAAAAAATATATATGAGAGTAATCCCATTTGAATATTCCCCCATTGATTTTTCTGTTTCACTTATCTTGACTGCAACTCTTTCCTCTTCCCCTATATAAACCTTTCCACCCCATCTCTTTCTCGTCACCCTCTCCTTCATTATCTTCTCCAACTTCTAGTTCTTCT
Organism: Styphnolobium japonicum; assembly: GCA_023212625.1. Classification (NCBI taxonomy): domain Eukaryota; kingdom Viridiplantae; phylum Streptophyta; class Magnoliopsida; order Fabales; family Fabaceae; genus Styphnolobium; species Styphnolobium japonicum. The sequence continues at coordinate 28,648,110 of JALBWW010000011.1, forward strand.
TACTTTTCTTCACCGTATACCTTTTTTTTCTCTTTCCTAATAGGAAATTAAATGGAGGAAACCGTAGTACCAAAGAGACCAATAGAAGAAACCCAAGTGAAAAAATATGTAGATTGTGAAGAGTCCTCAAAGAGGCACAAGCCATACAACCACATACTCTCTCTTCTTGAATCAGAAGAAGAGGATTCCACAGAAGACCTCTCTCCTCTGATCACAACCCTCCAACAGGAAATCACTTGTGCCTCTGATTCAGATACCCTTTTGAGCGCAGCTCAAAAAAATGGCCAAGACAACCTCATCACTACCGCCACTACCAGTTTAGAGGACTGTTCAACCCCTACTACTTTTTCTACTACTCATTCCAATGGTATCGTGAAGGAAGATGAGGAGGATGATAAAGAGAGGGTGATGAGACATCTTCTTGAAGCTTCTGATGATGAGCTTGGGATTCCAAACAGAGGGGATGGGTTACTGGATTTTGGTGAAGATGGGTTTAACGGCGGTGACATGTTTTCTTCTATATGTGAAGGGTTATGGGAGCTTGAAGATGAGACTGCTAATTACTATACTTTGTTGCAGTCTGAACTCTTCCTGTAGTTGTTTTGGCCTCCTTGTGGGGGCGATAAAAAGTGAAAAACAAAGTTATTCATGCGTCAAAAGGTGAAATCCAAAAAGAGAAAAAGAAGGGGGTAAAAATGGGGGCATTTTTTTTCTTTTCTTTTTTTATTTCTCTCCTTTTTTGTAAAGATTATGGGATGCTTCTGTTTTCAGTTGCTAAATTAGCTACTATTTTTGTAGAAAAAGCAATTAGGCATTCACATTATAAAAAAGTATGCTCTGTCCAATTTTTTCTTCATATATTATCATATGGTGCTTAAGTTTCTTGGTTTTTGTAGTGTAAAAAAATATAAGTGAGAGAAAAGTTCATCCTTTAATATTAAGACAAATCACTAATTTCAATAAAAAAAATTATGTTAAGATTATAAATTACTTGAATAGGTTAGGTTCTGTATCTCATACCCTAGATTCAAAATTAAGTGGTGAGTGAAATGTCACCCATTGAACATGACTTAAAGATGAATGAAAAATGACATTTCTTTTTATTCTCTTAATAATTTAGAAAATTATTTTTTCCAATTTTTTTGGTCAAACTACATTTTAGTACAGTATTTTATAAATTATCATTTGAATAATCATTGGCGCCCCTTAGTCCTTTCATTGCTCGAGGAAATTCCTGTATTGTCACATGGATAATGGTTGGAACATGGAAGTACAATTATGTGTGGGACCTTTGTGTCCCGTTGCAATTTCAGCTATTGATCTATGAATCTACACTACACGAACTCAAAATTCTACTGTTCTGTAAATTGTACTGTGTTTGAACTTTGAAGTCCCTGAGGATCCTATTTAAAAAAATCTAGATTCCACTTGTATTTCTCTAATTTTAACGAGTTGCTAATATCATAACATTAACATGTGCTTAGAAGGAAAAAAGAAAGATACAGTGGGTTCCTTGAATAGGTTAGGTTCTGTATCTCATAAATTTTTGAAGATAATATTTTAAGTGAATCTTTTGCCTGTTCATATGAGATCGCAGCTATGTCATTACAATTATTTTATTTAAAACAAAAAATAAAATGCATATTTTTTGGTGATTTGTATATTTGAGTATGATTTTATAACTATCCTCTCATTTCTTTAAACTGGTTTGAGTTGTAATCATTAACAGAAGTGAATTTTCACGTGTGACAAATTATTTTAAAATGAGTCATTATGAGCTTAAGTGAAGTTATATATATATATATATATATATATATATATATATATATATTCATGCATTTATTATATTTTAATATACTCCATTTTAATGTATTTTTTATATTTGTGGGATATATTCACGTATATCATTTTTTTCATCTCTTGTTTTATATTTTTATTTTTTCCTATAATTACAAATATTAGACATTATTGTTGCGGTCCTGTCTCAAAATCGAAGGGATTAAGCTCCTCCAATCTCAGAGGGGTTGGCTAATTATCGACTTCAAGAATTAGATTGTAATGATAGTATCATCATCTGGCACTAATGAAGTAATGATGGCTACTAAGATGGTTATTATGATAGTATATATCAGGCACTATTTGACTTTGGTCTTCTATATTAGATCCTTGCCGGTTTTCTTATTAGCACACTTGACTGAATAAGTTTCTCTATCAATTTTTTACCAGTGAATGAATATTAGTTGTATTCCTTTTATAAACAAAAACCATATTAAAAACTAAAATGATAGTGCAATTTAGTTGTAAGTTGTAACTTCTAGGGGGTGAAAATTGCAGATGGATAATGATAAATACAGAAAAGTGTTGCACAAAGAATTCAACTTTAGTGTGATAACTAAAGAAATTTAACTTTAAAACTTATCAATTGAAGGATTATATTTAATAAAAAGAATATTTCATTAATAGATATCAATTAAAAAAATTAAGTCATAAATGCTAAGTATTTTACACGTGTTATAATTTATTTTAATATGTCAAGTTAGATATTTTTAATTTTTCAACATTCTTTTATCAATAAAAATATTTTTGGATAAAATTGAGCTCCTTAATTGGTAATAACAAAAGTTCAGTCCTCCTTAATATTTATCGTAAAATGTTTAGGTCTTCAAATGATAGTTTACTCATAAAAATATATGTTTAGATGGAGGGGAAGGGGAATGAAGGAAAAAGAACAGAAAAATTCATTGCTTGATACATTTTTTTTTTTTAATGAAGGAATAAAAATCTAGGTGTTAGAACTAACATATCTTGACTTCACTATTTTTGGCTGGCTCATCCCAAGATCCAAAAACTGAGTTGTCCACATTCTTGTTTCTTGAATATCTTCTTGTTCTACAAATTACTTGATTTCCAAAGGTATCAATATTTATGCTTTATGGTTTCACACTTGGAATTGCGGTTATGCTATGAGAGTCTATAACACTATTCAGGTAATTTAGCTCATTAATAGACCTCAAATTTTTTTGTATTTGGATTCTCTTGAGAAATGAAATTAATTATTCATGTAAAAAAATAATATAATGCTGCCAAACAATTTGAAATAAATTTATGGATTTAATTTTGATTTATTATCAGTGTAAAAAAAATTCACTGTCATCCAATTATGTTTTAACACATCATTAGAAAGTTATATTTCTTATATAGTTGTTATGATAATTAAATTCTTTTAATGATGTGTTAATACATCATTGGATGACATTGTAAATTTTTTTATACTGATAATGGATCAAAATTAAACTCTAAATTTATTATAAGTCATATGGCGAAATGAATCATTTTCAACGCCTTATTACAATACCATACTTCTTTTAACTTATTATAGAAAAATTATTTTTTCTTTATTTCTTCATTTCTTTCCTGTATACATGGGATGTTGAATAGATAGAAAAAAGAAAAAAAAATATGGGGGCGAAAATTTTTTTTTCTTCCTGTTTTTCTCCTCGAAAAGCCCACGAGATTACTCGTCTTTACCCTACTAATGTCGTCTGTGAAGTGCAAACAGTTCTCATGCTTGAATAGAGAATTCTCTATATCTGGTTCTACAATTTCTCCATACTTTTGTTTTAATTACTTATTAGGAAATAACGTTATTGAAGTTGCTTAACTTTTTTTAAATACAGTTCAAATTCAGTACACTTTACATATCAAGTGTGAAAATGTTATATCCCTAGCTTGAAATATATACATAAAAGTCACTAGAAGAGGAATGATAATATTTGTTTAGTGGCAATCGTTTTCACAAAAATGGTTTTTTAAATACAGTTCAAATTCAATACACTTTACATATCAAGTGTGAAAATGTTATATCCCTAGCTTGAAATATATACATAAGAGTCAGGAATGGTAATATTTGTTTAGTGGCAATCGTTTTCACAAAAATGGTTCATTTATTTACTTTGGGTACAATATCAAAAATGTGAGTTGTTAAATATTTATTAATTGTCAGCTTATAATAAATATTTGAAAGTCTATTAAATATAACATACAATTAATAAATAATTAATAATTCACTATATATATTAGTATTCTTAAAAAGAAAAGATGAGTATGAAAGTAACTTCTTGTTTGAGTGTATAAGATTAAGAATTACGTCAAGTGCCATTGCACTCTAGTTGCTTCCTTGGCTTGTCTATACCGGAAACTGAAAATTGACGACAAACGAAGAATCAATCAAATCAAGCTTGAAAACAAAAGGCTCGTGCCGTGCCTGTCATGTTTTCCTCCATCACTGAAGCTTCAACCCTTGCTTCTTCCCTTATTTTTCTTTTTCACACTTCTTTTTCTGAGGGTGAGAGGGCTAGTTGACAATGTGTTTACCTGTTATTACATTGTAAGTAAATGTTGAATGTTCTTGTATTTTGTAAAATTGTGATACAATTGTTAGTTATAGAAAGGATGATTAATTATGAATTTAATTTTTAAGGAACAATAGTTGTAGAAAAGGAAATTTTATTAATGGAATGAGATACAAGACTATTAGCAAGTATATATAGTCTTGATGGCTTTGACTTACACCAATTGTGCAAGTGCTTTGCCTATTTATAGTAGTCTCAATGGACAGTAAAGATTAAGCCAAGTGTACGGTGGCGATAACGTTCTAGAACCTTCCCACCTTCTTACTATAAGATATTTACATACAACTTTCTAGAGGTTTATAGAGAGTCTTAGAGTCTTCTCCAAGAGTCTAGAGATTTTTTAGTGCCTAGAGTTTTCTAGAACATTTTATAAGATTTTAGATTTTTTCAAAGCATTTTAGAAGTTTCTACATGGTTCTAGAACGTTCTAGAGTGTTCTAAAATGTTATTTAAGGTTTTAAAATATTATGGAAACTTTTAAATTCTTTTAGCTTTTTCTCCAAACATCAAGTATTATAACTTGAATATTATTTAATTTACTAAAATGTGCATCATTTTCTAAAATGTGCATCATTTTCTAAGAACAATGATAAGGTTGGTAATATGTTTGATCTTTCCCAAGGTAGCCTGAGCAGGTGGGGTGGAGGAGAATCATCCCAGTATCAATTGGGTCGTGACTTGCAAAAGGACAAAGGTGAGTTGAACAATGAGTCTGCTCTAACGGCTAATGGCATGTTTGTCTTAAGTTTTCATTCACTTCCTTCAAATGTGGCGCGCAGAGGAGCGTTGCGTCAGCGAAAATCTCATCCAAACAAGCTATAAGTTGGCAGTTCAAAGAGAAAATGATCATTCAAAATAAATGAGCTAATTCAGAGTAGTTAGTAAGTGAGTTGTGTCTCATAAAGCTCTACCTGCCTATGAGGTCTCATAATTACATTTGGTCATCGCCTCTCATAGGCATTGATTCTTTTAGTGAATTCTGCAAGATATTTACAGTAAAACATTATTTTGAAGAAATTAGTAATAATAATAGAAAACTGTTGTTAGACTGTTACACAATTGTTAAGTCGCAATTCAGTACAGCTACACACAAATTCATTAGGATCAATTAAAGTATGATAAAATGAGTGTATTTGTGTTACAGCGATGAGTATGGAAAGGAATACCAGAATCAACCTTAAGAACATATAACTTGATTTCTTTAATTTTAAATTGTTTATATATATATATATATATATTAGTTTCTAATATATATAATCATATATTAAATCATATTTCAATTTAATTATAATTCAACCATAATTAAATCATTAAACTTTAAATTAATTCTTTTAGAATTTAATTTCCATCCACCGTCAGTGTAAAAAATTTTTACACAGTCATTCAATCATGTATTGACACATAATTAAATAATTAGACTTTCTAAGTAGTGGTTGTGATAGTCAAACTCTTTTAATAATTTGACAATACTCTTTTAATAATTTGACAACACATGATTAAATAACAGTATAAATTTTTTTTACACTCACAGTAAATATAAAATAAACTCATCCTTTTAATATCAATTACCGATTCGATATTTAAAACCTTTATGCCTACCTCTTCACTGCACAAGATTTTTGAAAAGTAGGTAAGTAACCTCTAAGCCTACTCAGACCTATTAATAGGCTTCATGAGAAGACTTTTACTGAACCTTCCCAGCACTTTCATGAGCTCGGAGCACTATTTTGAAAGCACATTTGAGCACTTAGCATAAAATTTTTAAACTCAGCACATGTTTAATTTTGCTTAAATTCTACACAACAACTTTTCAGCTAAAATCTCTCTTATAGTTTATATATATTTTTAATAAAAATTGTACAAAATTTTCAACCAAAAAAAAATTGTAGAAAATTACCTATTTTGATTAGAACCGATACAGGCATGTGTCATCACTCATCAGACTCATGAACATTTCAAACGACACTTGTAGATCGAATGGGATTCTTCAGTCTGAAGCTAGAATTTGAATTATTTTCGTTTACAGGGGTTTTGGAATTCCACAATCAATCGCACCTTGGATAAAAATAATCATTGTGTTAGGAATGAGGTTAATTGGGTGCAGGGGAGGTAACACTACGGGAAGGCTTGAAGTATATCAAGCAAACGGTCTGACTTGCTAGATGTTACCTTCTGGTTCAAAAATTAAGGACATAAAAAATGTGAAAGAGAAATCCAATTGCATAATTCCTGCTACATACTTGAGGACCATGATTTTGGCTGAATTATCCCCCATATTTGCAGGTTCCCTTGTGTAAATAAGATAATGATTTTCTTCTTTTATGCTCCTACATGTAAGCATATTTGCATGCAACATTTTGGATATCAGAAGGGCAAAAGAGTCCTACGATTAACGCTGATACAGCCAAGAATGTGAAGGGGAGTGCAGTGCCTTGCTATGCTCCGAATGGAATGAACACATTGACAAAAATGCACATTAATAGGTCACTAGGTTCCTAAAAGAAGTAGCTATACAATAGGTGAAAAAGAACTGAACAAAATACTCCTCAGCTGCAAGTAAACATACATGCATTTGCACTGTTGCATAGACAAAAAATAAAAATTGACCCAGCTAAAATGCACCTCACTCGTCAATGAGTACAGAAAAGAAAATTTTCCTCCTCTATTCTTTTTTTTTTGTAGGGTTTTCTCAATTGGGACTTTTGTGGAAAGTAAAAAGTAAAAAGTCTTCTTCCTATGTGTTTTTTTCTAGTTTCGTATCCTACCTGTCAATTTTGGACAAAAGATCCTTGTCAATTTTGGAAGAGGGAGAAGGTAAAAGAATTTACTGTTTCCAGAGACGGTTGACTTTTGCTTCAAGGGAACAGGTTCTCTTGCATTCTATGAAGCAACTACATTGTGCCGCTCCAATACTTTGGTTCCATTTTCAGCCCACCACTTTTCAGCTTGTTCTTCTGAGAAATGCCTCCGACTGTAACAACTTTGAGTTCAGTGTACAGGAAATCCAATTACCAGCAAAACGGATAAAAAAGAAAATATTCTTCACATCCAACATTATTTTTAGACAAATGCAATAGGTTTTTCTTTTCCTCCCATTTTTTTTGGGTCTTAGGGAGCCAGACATTGCTAGCTAGGGAGGGGGGAATCAAACATGTGTCCCTCTTCAGTCCTCACCTTTGGTGGGGACTCAGGCTACCATACTGAGCCAAAGATCAAGTCGCAATGAATACCTATTCGAAACTATTTCGTCGATTGATAGTTTGATGCCAACTGCTAGAATAGAAAAGTTAAGTACACTTAAGCATAAGAACTACTACTTTTCACCTTTGCAAGAAACATAATGATTTTTTGTCAGCTTGTTCTCATTATCATTCATTTAGGAATCAAAGGGTTAAATAAGATTGACAGAGGAAAATAAAGAAATAGTTTAATTTTGATTAATTATCAGTGTAAATTTTTTTATATTGTCATCAAATTATGTGTTGACATATCAAGAAAAGAGTTTGACTTTTCAAGATGTTGTTGTCATAGTTAAACTCGTTTAATGATACGACAACACATAATTGAATGATAGTGTAAAAAAGTTTTACATTAATAGTGGATTAAAATTAAATCGAAAAATATATGCTGTTAGATAGATTCTGTAGCATCATAGTGCATCAAGTAGCTTCTGTGGATGGGTTAATTAACCCAGCAGTTGACAGAACTATTTGGTAATGTCTGAATTTTCTCAATAGCCAATCTTTGCCTGATACATTTAGTTGAGGATAATTGTAAGAACTAAGAAAGACGTTTTATCTTGGATGAATTATCAATTAATTTTCAATTAAACAATTACCAGAGGTCTGGCCAATAAATTAATTGAATGTGGCAAAAGGTCAATTTGACTTGAGGGATGCAAATGAATATACTTTAGTCAACAATATCATTTTAGATATTTTTTAATAATTTTAAATTGAAGGAAGGTTTATTTGGAAGATAAGGCCCATGCAAAAGGCAACACTAAGATTTATCAGTGAGTACATACAAAGCAAACATAGTTTTGGGTTTTTTCTCTAGGGTGGTCAACAGGTCAGGAGTGTATCGAAAGCACTAAATTATATCATCGTAAAGGTACCACACTAAAAAACATGGGACTATATAGGGCAAGCCGGCAAGCTGTGGCTTCTCCAAATATGTAGAAATCGTTGACTCGTTAAGTTTAAAATATTTAATGGAACAATTTTCTAATAGTCTCTTTGAGACAATAATGAAAGTTGCAACGCACTCAGACACTTGCATGATTGAATACTAAGTGATACATATTCTATCTATCCGCCACCTCAACCTACTCTGACAGTATTTCATGTTGTTTTCATGGAGTTGCAAGTTTTAGAAGCAAGTAGATGTATGAAATGCTGGTCTGTTAATCTATTCTGTAATAACATAAGAGTTTCAGATTTGGTAAGGCAACAGGAATAGATAAAAACGGTTTAAAGAGAATGATATGGGATAGGAGCTGGTTGGAAGTACTTTGGACAGTTTGATCACCATCACCCACAGTGCTTTTAGGTTGAAACTAGTGACAAGAACATTTAAAGGCCAAAAGAGGAAACCCTACAATAACAAAATGGTCTTGTAACCAAGCAGTACCATTTTCATCAAAGTGGATATTCTGGGTTCACGTCACAATACTTTTGTGACAAGGGATAAATTCTAATATTGGGCAGGAAAAATTAGAATAAGACCTACTGTCAATGAGAATATGTGATTAAGTTAACTTGGACATATTCCAATAATTAGAGGATAGCAAAACATAGATACCTGAAGCGAACGCGCTTAAGTTCATTACCACCACCTGGCAAGGAGGACAAACTTATGTACACACCTGGTTCATCCTGCACCACCCACTCTGCCTTTCCACTTTGTGTTTTGGTACCATTAGGCAATATCCGATTTGCTGAATTGCTGTTGCACTCATTTTCGGGAGTGATAGTGTTAGTTATATGGCTCTCATCTAAGGACTCATCTAGAATATTATTAGTGTTTTCAGCATAGGAATCTGCACTGGAGTCAGCATTGTGTCCTTCTGGCAGTCTTTGCACCATTTCCTTCAACTGTAACACAATTTAGCATCCACAACATCAGAGATAATTAATCAAGGGCTAAAGCACATGACAGTTCAATAGCAATCCCCTTATCCTGCTCCTCTTGACCACTACAAGTCGAAAGGATTATAATCATAGATTTATGATCATAATTCTAATATATTACATTATATTTTATTTATTATTCTTAATCCTTCAACAGGTAAACACAGGAGTGTCTTTGGCATTTATTACACATTTGTCGGCTAGGATAGCACTTAAACTGTATTCCTTTCATCTTGTAGTGCTGGGCATGAAAATTTTTACACATATTCCTAAGGTACAAATTAACTGGCTTTATGGTACACTATCAAATAGTCTCAGCACAGTTACTGAAACTGATCTCATCAAGAACTAAGACTTTATTCAAAACATAATTTAAGTGGTGTGGATGAACCGTGTAAGTATGCTCTCCCAACGATTCATTATCAATCTTTTTCTGCATAACTGAATGTTTTCATTAAATCTAGACCTACTATCGACCATGTGCATTAATCAGTTCAACGTACTGAAAATATATGTAGTCCAAGCAAACAAGAGCAGATACCGTATATGATTAACCCCAGCTTACCTTCCATGCCCACCCCCCAAAGCTTTGCTATATCATCCACCACCACAAGGTCAGAGTCTAAATATCCATCCACATCTGATTTTTCTTTCAAAAAATTATTTATTAAACATAATAGTGCATGAATGTTTTCATAGTTTCATCTGCCCCACCACTATTAATTAATTTATTATTTTTTTATTTCATCCACCTAAACATTATCCCCACATTCCACATCATCATAATTGAAACAAACAACACCCAAATTAATAATTAAATCTATAAACAGTTAAACACCCTACTCAGTAACATAATAAAAATATTAATTATAGTAATAAATAAAAAATATTGATTCCATTAGACACCAAAAAGAATCGTATTACTACATATAAATCTATAGAAAAAAATATTAGCACTACACAATGCAAATTAAATATAAATCTAATTATGTATGTGTTTAGTTGTGAAAGTAGTAAATAAATAAATAAATAAATAAATAAATAAATAAATGAGCATACCTCTCTCTCTCTCTATTTATTTTATCTCTCTAAAGCCCACCACCATAAGCAAACAGACATACAAAGTACCCACAAAAATATTTCCCTACCAACGCATATGAATCGAAGGGCCACCTCACATCACCCACCAAACACTATACAGCATGTACATATCCTCCTCTCTGCTTTTCTCTTCACTCACCCTCTCTTTCTCTCTCCAACAAATGTTCCTGTGTTCATACTTCAAATGAGCATCTCATCACTAGCACCACTGCCTACTCTTCTCCCTGGCCCTGTCCCTCTCTCCTACTCCCATTTCTGTCTTCTTCTTCACTCCTACTCTTTCCTTCACTGCCCACCTTTCCTCCGTTTCTCGTAGATCAGAATTGAATTCTCCCACACTCATTTAAGCTTCGAAAAGCTGGTTCTCTACCTGACTACCATAACATCATGAACAAGCTCATGGTGGAAGTTCTTGATACCAGAGACCTCAAGCCCAAAGATGGAGAAGGCTCAGCTAGCCCCTTTGTAGAGGTAGACTTTGATAAGCAACAGCAATGGACTCAAACGAAGCACAAAGACCTCAATCCTTATTGGAATGAGAAGTTTGTCTTCAACATTAATAACCCAAGAGATCTTCCCAACAAGACAATTGAAGTGGTTGTATACGATGATCAAAAAGCTGGTCACCACAAGAACTTCCTTGGAAGGGTGAGAATTTCAGGTGATTCTGTCCGTCTTTCTGAGTCTCAAGCTAGTGTCCAACGCTACCCGCTTGATAAACGTGTTCTATTTTCAAATATCAAGGGAGATATTGTTTTTCGAATTTATGCGGTTTATGAACCTTCTGCTTATACTGCTCCTCCACCACAACCACAAGCAAAAGCTAGTCCTAGTGTTGAACCTGATGAGGAGACTCCCTTGCAATAAATAAACACTAACATGCTAGATGAGGAAAACATAGTTGGTGATGGTGAGAAGAAGAAAGAAAAGGAAGTGACAACTTTTAACTCCATTCGAACTGAGAAAGCAAGTCCTGCTCCTCCTAATGTTGGTTATTTACAAATTGTCTTTTATTTTTAAAATAATTTTAAAATTCTGTGTAATTGGCCCCCTAATGTTGGATATTTCACCTAAGGTCCTATAAATTTTTATTCATTCTCAATTTTATGTTAGGTCCCCTGCAGATATTTAGTTCTAGATCTGCCCCTGCAAGCACATTTTATATAATCCATAAACAGAATGAACAAACTTCAACCTTGCTGACTACTACAGAAAATAAATATTAAAAGGTGAGAAAAAAAAAAACCCCGTTGATAGAAGAATACCCAACCTGAGCAGTCAATGACTTTATAACCTCTTTAGCAGATTTACACTTTCCAGCTTCATCTGCAGCTACAGCAGTCACTTCCTTCAATTGCTTTGATGTTCTCTCAAGTTCAGCCTCAAGACGTTTCGACTTACAAGTAAGATCTTCAACCTAACCAGTATATTTGATCGGTTCTGATATGAGTATACTTCAAGAATTTTCAACATTTAGAGTTCATAAGCAATTAATCAAAATGATATTAGAAAGTTCAAAGCAATTATAATTTTTTATTCAATTATTATTTTTAGATAAGTGAAATTATATATGTGACTCCAGGTTCTATCCAACCTGAGCAGTGAGTACAAGCTAGCAGATGAAGATGCAAACAATTGATGCAAATGGTGCCATATATCTACGTTTCAGGCAATACACTGAATTTTCAAGTTTATCTACAAGTGCTATATATCTAAGAAGTCCATGATAATTGTTAGTTGTATTTTATACAAATGGTGCCTTAGTTGTGATTCTAGTCTAATGACCAATCAAAACTGGTGAGTTCAATACCATGACCTAATAGGAAGGTAATCTAAAGACTTCTGAAGGATTAAAGAAAACTTTCGAACCTTGCCATGCAAAATGTTTATTAAACCTATCCATTGGAAAGTATGAATATAACAGCAAATGCAGAAACTGGTTCAGCAAATAGAACAAGAAATAAAAATTATGGATGCCTGGTGCATAATGTCTTTGCAAAATTATTAAATAATATAAGACCTTCGAAATTAAGGTATTTCTATTTCTCCCTTTAGCAAATATGCTATCCAATAGGCATATTTAGAGTAAGAATCCTTTAACAAATCAAATGTGATGTGAGATATGAAAGTTTCTAGCAGTAAGTCAACAATTTCATCCAAAAATAAATTTTCTGCAATGCATCAGTCCCAAACAGACCAATACGACTTATGCACAATACTTACATAACATATGGTGTGAAAAGCCCCCTTCAAACAGTTTCAGGTGGAAAAGAACATAAGCATGAAGCAGCAATACCAAATTCATCATTAGAAGACAAGGTTGGCCACAAAAATAGAAGAAATCTATCATGCTAGAATTTCATCGGGATTATGCAAAGGTTTTTTGGAAGGATGCACACTGCACAGATGAATCAGATATATATGATCCGTCTTACCTGTGCCCTTAAACTTATAACTTCTTGACTTAGAATGTCATTTCTGTGCTTTGAATCGTCATGGATATCTTCACAGGATTGTCGTGGGCTTGACTTTGATGAAGCTGGAGATGTTGATTGACAAGCTATTCTTGTAACAGGCACAGAAACTGAAAGGTGCTTCCTAGATTCTCCAGAAAGAGAATTTGATGATTTTGAAGGAGCAAAACCCCCCAACTGCAATTTTCCATTCAAAGCTGGAAAAAGATGGCTATCATGTAATTCTGGAAGCTTTGAGTGATTGCTTTCTGCTTGAACAATAGAACCAAAAGATGAAAGCCTTGATAGCGTTCCCTGTATTTTAGTGGCCCTAATGTCTTGCAAACTTCCACTTCTCAAGCTAGGAGTTTGCACCAAGGAAACTGATTCTGAAGCCTTCTTAAGTTTATAATAACAGTCATCACAAACCCGATATGGCTTGTTGGAATTTGGAGCAAGGGAAGCTTTCAAAGATTTCCTGCTGCTGCATGCTTTGCAAAAAACTAGTCCACAGTTGTAACAATTATGACGTTTTCTTCTGAATCCAAATGGATTACGACAACCAGAACACACAGAATGGTCAACACTCGATATCCATTTATGAAGACATACAACAGCAGTAAAGTTTGAACCACAAGCAACACTCTTCACTTGCTTATCTTTTAAAAACTCAACAAGTGTGGGTTTATTCCGGTGATCATTATCTCCATGACCTAACTGCCCATTCAAACCCTTTCCCCAGGTGTAAACCTCTGCCTTGGAAGTCAGGACTGCAACATGATAAGAACCGCAAGCGATATCTTCTACAAAACTGTCAGCAATTTTATCTTCAACACATGTAGGGACTTTCCCATCAGCTGCAGGACAGCCAAGTTGTCCATAAGCTGTACTGCCCATTGTATATACATTTCCTGAGGTTGTCAAAGCAATAGTAAGATTGTGGCCGCAAGCCACTCGACAAATATTTTCATTATCTAATGCCATTACACACTCAGGAACTAGTCTAGGTTCCCTATCAGCATGTCCAAGTTGGCTTTTATCTCCATCACCCCAGGTGAACAGTTTTCCACTAGGAGAGTGTGTAGAAGATTCAACAGATTCATTTATCACCTCAACAACTGCAGCAGTGTGCCAAACACCACAGGAAACCCTGGTTGTTCTCAACCCTTTCAAATTGTCTACTTCCCGAGGAATATTTGTGCTACTATGATCTCCATGGCCTAAGGCACCAAAAGATCCATCCCCAAATGTAAACAACTGGCCAGCTGATGTAACAAAAGCTGTGTGCCAAGGTCCACAGGACACATATGATATACGTACACCCTCCATGTTACCACTTACTTTCTTAGGAATCCAGTGACTGACTTCATTTCCATGCCCAAGCAAACCAGAATTGTGAGTACCATCACCCCAGGTATAAAGATCCCCAGAATATGTAACGGCACAAGTATGATATTCTCCACATGCTACTAATTCAATATTCATGCCACTAAGAGTGTCAACGAGCTTAGGGTGGAAAACATCGACTTCTACACCATGTCCAAGCCTACCTCCTGACTCCTCCCCCCAACTAAATATCTCTCCCTGCTTGGTAACTAGAACAGCATGTTTGTAGCCACAACTAATACTATGAACATCTAGAACTACTTTTGATTCCAATGCCTTGGGGAGGAATGCATCCATCTCAGAACTAGATAAGGTTCCAACTCTATGCACACCACCACCAAGCATTCCATCACCAATACCTTCTCCCCAAAAAAAAACATCACCTAAGGCATCAAAATCTTCATGATAAGAACCCTGGCTGGATGAACTTACTGCGCTGGATAAACTAACTCGAAATGCCTCAGCTGCAGAATTTCGATTGTTTGAGTTATCCACGGACCCAGAGGATAAAGAGGAATTTGTAATTGATTCAGCTTGACTGGAACTCTTGCTAGCTGCAGTATATGAAATTATTTCAGAGAAAGCCTTTACCCATCTATTTTGCGAAGAATTGTCAAAAGCAACGCCATCGGTATCTCCTGGGTCCTGTGGCTTAAATTAGAAAGAGTGAAAATTATAGCAATTTGTAAATGAATAATAGTTTATCTGAACTTTATGAAACCACAGAAGATGAAAGCTATTGCTACATACAAATGGTGTAATCGATGGAGTAGATCTTCGTGTGCCAGAGTGTGGACTATCAGAATACAGACTTTCACATTTTGATTCGTATCTCCACTTACGATTGTTACCTCGAGTAACTAATGCCTTAAGACCAACAAACCAGATTTCAGCTTCATCCTTGTCCTTACATATCTGTCCATAGATTGGCAGTGGAGTCAAATCATGAAGTTTACAAAGTATAAATTCCCCTCTCTTACTCCACGCACTACTTGAAAACTATCAGACTAACTTTTCACAACCAGGTCTAAGCAAAAAATGATGAGACAATCTTCATTATAGGACTAGTAGATTTAATTGGGCATAAAAATTATGCAGAAAGAGCACGCACCAAATCCAAGGACCTATCATTGTATATAAGAGAAAACGACTGATATTCCTTTTCAGGCCGAGGATACCGCTGAAATGTTGCCTGGATGATAACACCAAATCTAAGTTATGAGCACTCAGCAGTAAACTGATGAAAAATAATATAGCACTAAGGTTCAGTTATACATATGTATTTTTCCAACTATGCCTACAGTGCAAAATTCCTTAGGAATAAAATATTGAACAGAGACACAGGCATATCAAGGTCATAATTGAAGTTTCAATAAAGGCACCTAATATTAACTGGAGAAAATAGTCTCTGGGCTTTTTACAAACTTACAGTTCGCTGCCCAGGAATGATCTTTGAGACAGTACTGAGCTTAAGCTGTTTCTCTTCCTTGTCAGAGTACCATATGAGTAGAGACTCATCCTGAACCCAAAACCAAAAGCATTGGATAGAACAGAACATAACATGCCGATTTTTCTTGTTCTTTTTAATTTTATTTGAAAAATACAATGCTTCAGATATCTAGAATTCGTATTTGAATGGATTGGGCTCAAATCAGAAACAAGTGAGTAAACTCATTTTGGGTATTCCTAGCAAAAGTTGAAGTTTAATACTCAAAAAATAATATATAAGATCTTTATATTATAACGTCGCAGACATAATGCATTTAAAGAAAATGCTTTTGACCTTTTCTTCTTCGAAGCTGTCAAACATAGTTTTGCATGCTATATATTGGCTGTTTGGCACCTTAGAATATTGTACTATTGGAGATTCAAACGAGAATCACATGTTCCCAAACTATTGTTCATTACTGGACTATATATTTAATACTGGTTTTACTCTATTATTTTGTTTTTTGTTGTCATCATTTCTATTATAATGGCCTAATACAAGGATCCACAATGCAAGTAGGTACTTCTATTTCATATCTATCTCTAAGGAAGAATCTTAGTCAAGTCTTCGATGTTTTAATTAATAGCCTACTTATATTTATGATGATAAGTTGCTAACTGTACGAAAACTTTCAAAATGCAACCATTGGCCAATGACTTTTAGGTCTAACTTCACACTTCTAAGAACAGAGGTTGAGAATGAGGTCAAAAATTCATGTCCTGCCAGGACTGGGAGCACATGTGTGGGGACGAGAAAAGGAAGAAATTAACTGTGGTTATGTTTATCACTTTCCATTAGCAAACTGTTAATGTCATTAATATCTTATGAATTTTGTTTTAAATAAAAGAAAATATGTAATGAACAATTTTAATAAAAAAAAGGAGGTAGTTTCATGTCATTTGATGGGATCATATAAAAAAATTAAGTAGAAGAAATGCCACAGCAACTTACATTGGAAAGCCTAAATGGGCAGAACTTTGGCTTCCCTCTGCGCCCGTACTTTAGCAGATATGAGCCTTTCTTAAGAGATGTAATTGCCTATAAATGGAACATAAAAGTAAGGTGTCTGTATAAGAAGATGATCCTATGACTGCAAAACCTCGAAGCATGAGGGAAGACCTCTGCTTCCAGCTTGAACGTCTCCTTATGTCAGCAAAGAAGAACAATTATAAGTTATTATCCATACCATTGAAAATATATTATTTGAGCAAGAACATAACAAAGAAGAACTAAAAGGGATAGTGAATGGCACACTGGTAAGCAAATGGAATGATTTCGAGTCAAGAAATTTTTATTTTTATTTTCACATTAATCATTACATAACAGAATCCAATCTATACTATTTAAGATTTTGGGTTTGAAAACTGAGAAAATAAGAGATAACATATCAATATGCTTTAGCTGCAATAAAAACAATTCTAAAATGCATATAATGCTAGAATCCAGCAGCAATCACACTTCTCAGAAAAATTAAAGAAAACAATTATTGAACCTGCTCGATATCCCTCTCGCCAAGACCAGTTTTCTGAGGATCAGCCATTCAAGTTGCAATATGAGGTGCTTCCCAGGAATGGACCCAATACCCATTTGAACAACAACCCAAAACAAAACAGATACCATAAAGCAATGTCCAACCTCTCCCCATGAAAATTCAAACACTGAAACTCAAATTCACCAATGGCAAATTGATAAAACAATTTTTTTTATTTATTTTTAAAAAAAGGAAAATAGCTGCTTTATCTACCCCATGGCTAAGAAAGGGACCTCACAGCTCAGGAACACGTCTAGATTCATAGAACCGAAGAAAAAATGGCATTCGGGAATCACATTCAGCTCCAAAACAGCTCAAAACACACGGAACGTTACCAAAGAAACCCTAGAAATGCTTATAAACCTCGAATCACAGGAAAATCTTCGGATTTCTTCGATTTTCTCTAGCAATGCACCTCCAGCATCCGAAATGCGGGACGAGCAGAGGCAACGAAAATCAAATTCGAAACCAGCAACGTTGCAAGAAATCCTCAGAAAAAATGAACCATTTTCGAAGAATTCAGGGTCGTTGAAACCGCCGCAGAGAAAATGATCAGAACCAGAGGTTAAGATTCGGAAACAACGTTGTTTTGGCGACAATGCCTGCGATTTTCTGAGCTCGAATTCGCAGAGCTTCGAAGGTTGTTAACGCGAGAGTTTCTCTCTCTTCTGAGAGGAGGTTAACTGTTTTTTGTGCCGGTTAATGCCACGTCAGCAACAGAAATCTTTGAGAAGGGGATGGCTTGTTTTGTCCTTTTTCCGTAACTTTGGGGGACAAATGAGTCCCATTTCGGGATTTGAAAACGACATCTTTCGAAGGGATTTTGGATCCACTGCGTCTCGGACTACGGTACGTCTTTCTCGTGGTTCGCTTCAGTTTGATCACGTACTCAATCAGAGCTATAGATATTAATTAGATAACACGTCCTTAGGGACAAGGAGATGTGTTTTGGAAGGGTGTACCGTGGTCTTGGTTCTATTTGTCTTTTCCGTGGTGGATTTCCTAGACTAGTAGATTGAGCCGCTGGCCGGTTCGACCGTGACTCGCGTGCCTGGTCGGTCCGGTCCATCCTAAAAATCGTTTTGGCCATTGAACCGGGAAGAACCGGATTGAATCGGCGACCCGGATGAACCGGACCCGGTTCTTGAAAACCGGCCGGTTCAATCTTTTTTTTTTTTTTACTTTTTTTGAATTTTTTATTACTTTGTTAGATTTTTAAATTAGTTTTTTAGGATCTTTTTTGACATCTATCTTCTAAAAGTCATAACTTTTTACTTATTCGTCCGATTTAAATGCATTTTATATCAATTTCACGTAATTTTTTAAGATCTATGCGATGGAAAATGAACTAATGAAGTTGGACAATTGATTTAAAAAAAATTAATAATTATTTTCATAGTAATGAATATTTTTAAAAGAAATAACTATAGTTATTTTTTTAAATAAAGATTAAATCCTAATTTTTTTCTTAAATTCTTATTACCTCTCAAAATAAGGTTATTTTAATTGAATATGTATATAAATAATTATTTATATAATTATAATTATAATTATTACGTCATCCGGTTCGACCACAAGTTCGACCAGTTCGACCAATCGAACTATGACCCGGAGGTCTCGCCGGTTCGATCTCCGGTCCGGTTCTTAAAACATTGATTTCAATGATTGAAGATATCCGGCTCGGGTGGATAAATTCTTGTGTAGCATTTGAAGACTACTGGCATGTTTGGGTATGGTTTCATTTAAAGTTTGTTTTTTTTTTTTTAATGTTTTTATTCAAATTATGCTTTTGAGGTTCTAAGTCATGTTCCAAGTAAATTTTTTTAAAACTATTATTCAATTATATATTAAAAAATAATTAAAAGAGTTTTGATTGTGGAACAACTATTAAATTCTTATGTATAAGTACTTTATTTAACATTTGATATGTGTAAGTGTATTATTTAAAAATATGTACATTTATAACATAATTCATATATTTTTACTTATGTTTAATATTAAATAGAATATCTATGATAGATAACACTTACTTAAAAAAATTTCTTAAAAGGTCGTACTATTTTAATAATGTGCTAATATTAATAATGTGCTAATATATAATTAAAGAGCTTTGTTACAAACATGTTAATCCATATTCAACCCTGAAAGAAAAAATAATACATATTTTACATTGAGTAGGGTCCGCCACATTGGGACATACTCTGCCCACACTCTTTATTTCTATCTTATACTTGACAGGAATTTACACTCTCAGGCTATATAGTCTTTTTCATAATTAAATAATAGTTAAAAAAATATATACGTACCCTAAATCAAATTTAAACTCTTTACATTAAATAACTATATATACTAGATACTTACTTTACATTTAAAATGATAATTTGTGAGTTTGTATAGACTCAGCCAACACAAGAATCTCTCATGAAACTAAACATATTGTGTTGAGCTTTTCATTTGTATTTATTGTATATCTAACAAAATGGAAGAGATTTGATTCATTAATCCATAAAATTATCAAATTATCATTGTATTAATAGTGATTTACTAGCAAAAGGATAAAGGATGTCGGTGTACATTCTTTGATATTAGAAAAATTATATTTTTAGGAAAATGGCTTTGTTTTTGGAGTAAAAGTACAACTAGTTGATGATGTAATCTTACTTGGAAAGGTTAGATTTGATTAAAAAAAACAAACACTACTCGTATTATTGAAAAATCTTGAGTGGAAGCTTGACAGCACATAGGCTAGGTTTAGAGCCAAACCAAGATATATCATGGCGTTTGAGCTGCTTCTTCTTTAAACTCATTGATATTTTAATTTTTCTTGCATATTTATTTTCAATATTGCATGATAAAGATATCTAGAGTTACCCGAGTGTTTCTAACTTTGTTTAACATCTTAATCATATCCCAATAGCCCTTATATATTGCATGCTCTCTGTTTTAGACATCAGAGATGTCCAAACTTTGTTCTCGGTGTTTCCTTGATTATTTGCTTTATTTCTTTGGTGTTTCTAGATGGTCTTGGATAGTAGCAAATCATATATGGAAGTTGCTAATTCGTTTTATTAAATCTTGCATAAATTTTTTGCTCAAAACAACCTTCTGCACTCATATATTCTTTGTGTGGTGTTGCTTTAGTTGATTTTTTTTTTGTGTATCGATTTATATAAGTTTTTTTTGTGGACATTCTTATGTGCTTATAAGTGCCGTGGTTTCTTAATATTTTCAGCTAACCTTTTGCCTTTAGTTTGATTCTTGTTAGCCTTGCACGTGACTTGTGAAGGTTCGTGTATTGTATGCATGACCAAACTTGTAAGTGTTGAGCTTGTATATATTGATCATAGTTATGTCATTAATTGAATACTCATGATAATTCTGCTACATTACATTCCTTTTGGTCATATTGGACTTTGCTGGATGAAGTTTTGAAGGAAACAATTCACTCTATAAACCTTCACATATTATAGATATATACTAAGTTAACAATCAGTTCTATTCTTCTACTCTATTAGAAGATCTATGAGGAATATAATTGTAAATATTGAACCTCGACGAGAAGATGGTATAAATCCTAAGTGGATGAAAGAGAATGATTAGGAAGCCAACAGGATTTTCATTATTTGCTTTCCCTGCCTATCTTTTCAGCTTTTATTCATGGTCACAAAATAACCCATGAACAAAATCTGGTACAAAAAATCCCCAGTTCCAGGTGCCACATGAAAATCTTCCCCAAACTGAGCCAGGGAAAATGCAACAATCACCTGGACCACACTTTTCCTGGGGCATCTTCCAGAACTGGTAAGCTAACTGTGGGTTACGTGCAGCAACTTGCAAATGTCATGAGATATCTCATATCATATGTGTACGTGATGAATATGTCAAAAGGAATATATGTGCATTCAAACGAAAAGAAAAACGCTAGGCATCAAACCTTGCAAACCACTCACCTTAATATTGCTCGTACTTCTCCTCCCTTAACCACAAAATCTGACTAGATTCAATTTGGCAATTTATATGCTAGAAGTTTGCTGTATCTATAATGGTCTCCCAGCCCAGAGGCCACTGTAACTACAAGGCGTAGTAACATAATGACTTTCACTATAAATAAGTAGTTAACTCTCCATTGCCTTGCTAAGAACTAGCATAAACGAAAGGGAGGTCAGTTGTCCCCTGGGATTCTCCTAAGCACTTCATTAGGAACCATAGACTCCTCTAACAGTGAGGCTAGCTAGTCCTATTGAAGTGTTTGGGGGAACCCTGGGAGCCATGTGATGCTGATTAGCAGGAAGAGTGTTCATTGGCAATATTTTTATGAGCCTGCAGGTTTATAAATTATAAGATATTCTCAGCAGCGCAAGGCATGTCGCATTTTCTATCTCGTTTTTCCTTTTCTACTTGAAGCAGGGCTTTGCATGCCTTATCGCTATGAGTTCTTAAAAGTTAGAAGCATAGCCCACTGAAGCATAAAAAAGACGTACTTCTTGCTGCAAAGTGTGATAAGTGTCTAAGCTGGAGGTGAGAATTGGAGGAAATTATACCCAAAATTGTTGATTCATTTGCATTGTGTTGAATTTCCTCTGATATTTAGCTAGAGGATTTTTGAGCAAAGAGTGGAAACCACAGTTAAGAATTGGAGGAAATCAATACCATTTTCTAAAATATCACATTTGATCATCACTGATGTTACTGTAGAGGGGGAAAGGAGAACGGAGGGGAAAGCTTACCAAATATGCCATGCTTGCCCTCATTCTCCACCCTTTTCCCTACTTTTAGAATAGGCTAACTCGATGGAATGATCCAAAACTTCAAATTAACCGTCTACTGAAAAATTAATAAATTAGTACAGTAGTTCATATTTCATACCATCATATAACTATTGAAGTACTAGCAACTGCCAAAGTGACACCATAAATGAAAAAAAAAAGTTTTTGGCTTAATTAACACAGCTCAATACATATATTCATCATCAAAGATCATGTAATTTCCATTCCTCCTTGCTCTAGCTTCTCTGTCATTCTGCATATCAAAAGCAATACATAGTGTTATTATATTTTCTGATTAAAATACTGTCCCAGACACCTATAAAAGGGAGTGAAGCTTGTATTGGAAAAAGGCTAGCCACCCTGTAAATTTACTGCAACAGAATGATCAAAACACTTCAAACTTGTGATTGAGATTTTCAGCTTGTGATTCCTGGTTGACTAGCTCTAATGATTCTTTTTCAGCTTTAGTGCAGTTTTGATACAAAGAATAAATATGGCACTGATAAAAGTCAATGTAGGAACTAGAAAATGAGACAGATTTATGCAATAAATTTCTACAGTATATATATATGCCAACTAAAGAGCTAAATCTCCCCTTTGTTCACAGGCAACAATGGGCATTCAGAAGACTGGTATACCGATTACGTCTACCATCCTTATAGTTAGCCTTTTTTAATTTTTAATTAAATTTGTGAGTTTTGTATATCTAGAATTATCTAAGGCATATGGTGGGAAAGGTTTGAATACTGTGATCTATGTAACTCTCTAATAACATAAGCAAGTTGAATAGTCCCAAAGCCATACTTTCCCAAATTTAGACAGATCTTAACTTTTGGGTAATATGTGTACCTTGCTTATAAGTCTTTCAAATGCTTCTGTTCCATGCTCTTCCATGTATCTCTCAGCAGCACTTAGAACGTCATCTGGCTTGCTGAATATGTCCTTCTTTCGTGGAAAATACCAGATTTGAGAAGCTTGTGGGACTGGGATTTGTGGGTTCAGGTAGAATGGTCTAATGTAGTTCCTATAGACAACTGCAGCCCCGTTGAATTGAGGCAGAACCAACCAGCAACTGAGTATCAACTTGCAATAAGGCCAAATGGGAAGCCTGAAATTAGCAACATAATTATATTAGAGAAACAGAAACGAGAATTTGCCACAAACTATTTTCTTTCCAACCAAAGTAAAAAAAAAAGAGAAACCTTTCAAAGACAAACTCATGCTCATTCAGCCGTATCTTTGCCCAAATAATCAAACAACAAAAGAAAACAAGGCATCATGTATAATATACGGCAGAGGGATTACTCGGTAACCATATTTTTTCCAGAGTACCAGTAACTTGGATGAATTGTAAATCATTCATTAGTTGTTATTTATATTTAATAAACTTTTAAACATTTATGGTAAAATCAATAGTGAATGATTGACAACTCACGTGAGTACCATAGTAACTCTCATATGGCATACATGACATGATAGCAACAATATGGCATAGCATAAATAAGTTTATATTGACTCACTAAACAAGTAAGCTTACAGTTCAATAACTTTGGCAAATGTGAGCTCGAAGAGTGTGATCATAGAATACAGAACCCAATACGTGAGCCATTGTTGATCATCGGTACCAGACCTGGTCTCTATGGCCTTAATTGAAGCATATCTGTCAGAGAGACAAAAGGGTACGCAGAAAAACCAAAAATTCAGACATACATTGCTCGAATGTAATACACAAACACAGAAGAAGAAGCATACTTACAAAGGGTAAACAAGGGTGACCAAGGGCCTAGAGAAAAAGCCAAACAGAGAATGTTAACACAGATCAAAATGGTTAGCGTAATGGAGCAAAAAGTTTGAAAATTTTGTTGAATTTATGTCATGTAATGGCATCAAAGGTTAGAGACTAAAATGAAAAGAGACATACAGAGCAAAAACATCAAAGTTGTAGGCGAGCACTTCGAGAAAATTGTTCCGAGAATTGCCCATGTCTTGCAACGGTGTTCTGTTTCCTACAGCTTCTGTCAAGAACTGAGAAAGAGAGTTCAAAGAAGAGAGCAGAGTGAGTTGAAAATGAGTGACCCGAAAAAGTAAGAAAGAAAATGCGGGAAAGTTGGCAAAGGGGTCCTTGAAAAGAAATGATTTCTCGGAGAATCTATTGCGCACGACAATAGAGGCACCGAATTTTATTTTATTTTATTATTGTTTTTTGGTATTAGGCCTACGCACCGAATTTTATTTTATTTTTTCCTACAAAAATGTTATATTAATTTATAGCTATAAAGGAGATTAAATATGATAATTAATGTGTAAACTGATTTAATATAATATTTAATTTTAATTCACTCTCCCATCATCCACCAATTATGTAACGTGCCAAAATAAGCCAGATAAATTTCTCTATCAAATTCTATTTAGTGTGCTTTATTTTATAATTTTTATCTATGGCATGTTATTTTTTTTTTATAATATCATTCAATTATGTGTTGATAAATTATTAAAATTTTTTAAATATTATAATAATTAATTACTTAATAAGTTTAACTCTTTTAATAATATTTCAATACATTATTAAATAACATTTTCTTTAGAACTTAATTTTAATTCATTGTCAGTAAAAAATTTCTTTACACTTTCATTCAATCATGTGCTGACACATTATTAAAAGAGTTAGACTTTCTAGGTAGTTGTTGTGATAGTCAAACTCTTTTAATTATTTATAATACATGATTAGATGATAATATAAAAAAACTTTATACTAACAATAAATCAAAATTAAACTTTTTTCTTTATACTAAAGATAAATCAAAATTAAACTCTTAATATTAACAACATTCCTTAATTTAGGTTTGCCATTATTCGATTTACTATGCTTTTCCCTTTGGAACTGCCCCACACGGTTTTGGACTTTTTTTTCTCCTATCCTCAGTCAAAATCTCCTCTTAGAAATAACCAATCACTGAAAATCTTAAATCTGATGATTGACCTTTAGTAACAACTAACAAGGTGTTAAGAAACATTAGGACATTTACTGTGAATTCTGCATGTAGGTTTTTCTGTTCAACACTGGAAGTGTTTTGAGCGTTTCCTAAGCTTCACTACTATACATATTCGAGCGAACCCGCCCATTTCCACTGCCATGCCTCCACCTTGAAGGTTTTTCCAACTTTATTGTTGCCTACTCTCTATAAAGAAAACTGTGTAATATTCAACATGCACGCAAACTAGCAACCCTTATCCAAACAGGGATGTGATTAAAATTCTTATCAAATGGATCAAACTGACGAGGACTCCAACAATATTGCACCATCAAGTAGTGTTCAACCTTGCACCATCCCATGGCCTCTCATGAAGAACAAAATTGTAATCCTCATCCGCAAAGAAGCGTGCCAAAAGTTAATCACATTACCCATGCCAATCAGTTCTAGTCCAATAGTTAAACTACGTAATCTCTCTACACATGCTTGGATGAACCGAAACCAAGTTGCTTACCTAACAACTTAATAATGAAAGATCATCTCCAAGGTCTACAGAAATTCAAGCGCTCTTCTTGAGTGACCTTCATAACTGGGCATGCAGGCCTTGTCCTCCTCTTCTGTCATCATCTCATCATCATCCATATCGTCCTTGTCAATACTTTACTCATCTTCCTCCTCTTCAAATTCAACATATTTTTGGCTTAGATCCACCGGCGGAACTTCTTTGCGGCATAGGAGGCAGCTGCCTCCCCATTTTTTTTTCCCTTCAAAACATATATATAGAAGATGTGTGTTAAATTATATCACTATCTAAATTTATGCTGTTCTCTAGGTTTAATATTAACATGTTAGGTATAGGGATGTCAATTTTTACCCGTGTGTGAGGATCCTCTCAGGGATTACCCCATTTTGGACCCCGCGAGTGGGGAATTTTTCCTTATGGGGATAGGGACGGGAAACAAAATCCTCTCGAAGGTGATTTGGGGACGAAGATGGGAATCATACCCTCCGCCCCATGGGGTTCCCGCCCCAAGTAGATTATAGATATATTTTTTATTATGTGTGCTATATATCATAAATACTAATAACATTTTGGTCTTTTCATATATATTTTATTTAATTTGAATATTGTGATTGTACTATTTAAGTTTGAACTTGTTATGATATAACTTTAAATTTAATAATTTAATTTTATATAATTTTTTAAAATTTTATTAGATTTTAGTTTGTAATTTTTTTATAAATTATCAGGAGTCCCCGTGGGGATCCGCGAGGATCCGTGGGAATGGTGACGGGGGAGAAAAGCTCCCCATGGTGGGGATCGGGGACGGGGAGAGGGAGAATACTCCCTGCACCCGCCCTACTCCATTGATATTCCTAGTTAGGCACAGACTATCATAAAGTAGTTGCTATCATAACAAAATAGTTTTTTGTCTAATCTTATGTTTCTTTTATAGGCTTGAATTGAAGTTAGCTTGCAGACAATACCAAAGTCAAAATCTTTGAAAATAATTTCCTACTTTTATACTAGTAGTTTCATTATACAATATTATAGGTAAGTAATACTCAATTAACTGCTTCTTGATCCTGACACCTTGTTTATTGTTGTCATAAGATGATTTTTTTTTTTTAATTTTGGAATCTCTTTGTTACATACCTAACTTTGAAGGCTTATTAAAATAAGAAGAAAAAATATATGTTTTCATTGTTAAATGTTTTAAATTCACCCTACTTTCTTTTGTTGTCTATTCATATTATCGTTTGCCCTCCCCCCCACAACCAAATAAATAAATAAGTAATTGAGGCAAGTTCCTCCATTTGCTGAGATCTCTCATCTGTTATCCTATGATTTCTTCCTTTCCATCATCCTTCCAAGTTCTATCTCTCCTTTCTCTGTCGTTTGTTTTTAAAGTCTAGCACTTAAATTTAATTTCATACAAAAAGAGAAGTTAAAGTAATGCTTCTATCGTCTACTAGGTCACCTATCCCTCTCCCCTACCTAATTGAAAGTGAAGGTAACCCTTTGTTCTTTACATTGGTCGGTAGAAAAATTTGCCACTTTGACTTTATTTATGATAATAACAAATACATACTACATATCCTTAAAAATCACGAGGTAATAATTAATTGGTGGCGAAATAACATATCATCAAGCCCTAATTATCTAAAGGAGAGAAAATGAATCGAATACAAATCAATATGTACAAGAGCATATATTGGTTACCTTTTTAAAAATAGAAAATAAAAAATCTGTTGGTATAATCTTGGGTTTCTTCTTTGATCGTTGGGCTTACATAAATCGAATGTTGGCTTTAGCTTTTATATCGTACAAATAAATGTTGGAAGAGCTGATAACTATCAGGAGTAGTTTAGATTGGTATTGGACCTGGGTTTAATTTTATACAGAGCAGTTTTTTTGGTTAGGCAGAAGATGGAAAGTGAAACCATCGCATGCTTATAAGGAAGCCAATAGGCTTGAAGACAAGTTGCCCCAACTATACTCATGGGTATGTTACATGCGTGACTGAATTACCCCAACCTTCGGTGTACTGCATCCAACTTATGCTAGACCCACATGAAGGGGTTAGCTAGCCTAGGTCTCTTCTTGTTTGGTCTGGGCTGTTTTGGCCCCTTGTCACCAAAAAACCATAAAAAGAGCAGTTTTTGGTGATACCTAAGTGTTGCAGTCTAGAAACTAGTGTTTGTTGTCTTCATAGTTCACACCCTAAGAGTGGAAGAGGACAATAATGCATTAGACTTAAGAGTAAAATATCACAACAAAAATTCAAAAGCTCACACATCTGTGACTGAGATCATATATAATTGTTATGTTTTAGAAAATTTTAACTTTCCTAGCTCCCAGTTTCATTCTTTATGAGGGAATATTGTCCCTGCGTAAAGCTACCAAGTGCTTGCTTGTTTAATACATATTTTCAAGACCAACCACCTCCTTGAAAAAAGATTGCATAATCTTCTGAGTCTCTAATTGGTACTTGAAAGTAGCTAGATCAGCTTCACAAACCTAACTGAACAAATAATTTACGTACCTATAGCTTAAATGAACAAATAATTAATACCAAATACATGCAACCCCTACTTAATTATTGAGTAACTGATCCCTAACTAATTATTATCTTCAACAGCTCCAGCTATGACAATACACCTTTAATTGCTTTAATTTGTTCACCACGTATCCATCATTGCTTGGCTGCAGCACCTTCCAAAATATTCAATTGCTATATATACATTGCGAGATCGATAAATTAATTATGTACGTGGCTTCTTCTTTTGAGCAATATTTATCAGCAAAGCAGAAAAAAACAATTGTGCTGATTATCTTAATATTAATATAGAAACTGAATTATGGGTAGTTGGATACATGTGTGTGTCTGTGCGTGTGTGTTGAAATTATGCCCTAGGTCCCACGTTCTGATCAATTTAACCGTTCGTTTGGGTGATCCTTAATGACTTTCTGTTTGTATCCAAGTTTGTTTTCAATTTAACTCAGCAACAGCATTGACATAAAAGGATGGGTATCTGCTGCAGAATAAAGAAAAACTGCGGTACGGTTAGGTCTATATATGAGATCAGATGTCTGCAGTCCCGTTTTGAACGAAGCTTCAACTTAACAATATAATACAAGGCGTGAAAGCTCATTTGGCTTGGAGCTTAAAATGTTATATGCAAAAAGATTAATCTTTTTGGTTCAGAATGATTTGTGTACTTGAGCTATCAACTCTCAAGAAATTTGCCAACTACAAGTAAACTTGGTGGGTTCCACACATTTAATATTTTTATCCATACATTAATTGTTACGAAACTCCACAATGTTGAATATTTTGTGAAAAATCTTAAAGATTCCGTGTAACAAGTATATATTGTTCTTAACTTGTTAATATATTTATATATAATTAACCCATCCCATGATAGGTTGATATTAAAAGGAGACAAATCTAACAAATTATACAATATGGAAGGAATATGGGTCAGGATAAAGTATAAAATAAGATCATGAAGTACTACTCAATCAATGATTTGAATGCCAAAAAAATAAATAAACGAAGAAGCTGTATAACAAGTTTGACTCATTTGGACTTATTTACTTTTAATTCTTTGATGCTATGTAAGTTAAGTAAAAGGGGGAAAAATAAAATTATTCTTCTCAACGTTATGAATGTAAGTACGCAAAAGTGATTAATTAGAGTAGTAAATAACTTACAACCAAGGTTATTGTGAGAAAAGCTAATAATCATAATTATTCGTGGGCTTGAATTAGATTAGTTTTACATTCAAAGGAAGTGAAGATATAGTGTAACCAAAAAAAAAATGAATGTAAGTAGAACTCATTTGATAGGAGGGGATAATGATTTTATTCTGGGTTCCATTTTTTAAGAATGGTAATTATGTTTAATACGAAAATCTGCTTGAAATGATAATTCGTTCTAGACTTCTGATTTGATTATCATAAGCTAGAATCACCTTGAATGGGTATGGATGGTGATTTTAAGCAAGCAGAAATAGAAGGAAACTTTTGTTTTTTCCTAGATTACATTTGTTTGGTCACTTTTTATTTTTTAAATTTTTGGACACAATGGTAATATTGAGGTTCAAACTTAAAATCTCCCATGACCTATACCAAAAATTCTCACTGCTAGTTCCCTCCTAATAACTATGATTTAATTTAATACTAATTCTATCTATGTAAACTTATTCAACTAACGGGATGCCGTTCCAGCTCCAAAGCAACTAATAAAAGTAGTCATTTCATTAATTTTAATATATCCTTTTCTATTTCACAAAAGTTAATTTTGTGAAACCATGATTTTAAAATTAGAAAGATACTACAACAGGTACACTAATACAATAATGAAAAATGAAATCACTCCTTTTCTTTCTCAACCTTTTCAATATCTTTTCTTTCGACTAAACATTATTGTTTATCATTTGAAGAATCCACATTATTTATCTTTCTATTTCATTTTTGTTAGAGATATATATGAAAACCAGATGGTAGTTCTTAACATGTTGTTTTAGAATTAAATCCTTAATGTCTCCCTTCTTCATACACTTCATAAATATCATGGAAGAGTTTTGCTATTTCATATATGTACGACGATCATTAATTTTTAATACTCATAATAATCTTCATTAATTAAAAAACATTTATTAATGATCTGATAATTCACATAACATTGATTATGGTCTTTTATCACGAGATACTTAATGTTAAGCTGTCCCGTTCCATTTCCCCCCCTTTCCCTTCCTTTATCCTAAGTCTATAAGTTTTCCTATCTAATAAAGAAAATGAAAGTTTATTTATGATAATATTATATATCTCAATTAACATGTAGGATGAAAATGAAGAAACATTCGTATGCTGAGTCAACTTCAAAATATAGTGACCACTAGAAAAGATAATTAATTAGAACGCTTTCACTCCAAACAGTAGTGTTTAGTTAGGCTCACTACAAACTCCCCCCCCACCCTCTCTCTTTTAAGTCATTGATACAAAACTACTCATTGTCGATGTCTTAATTAATCAAGGATAGGTATCTCGTTTTCATTTACATATGCAGACTAAATAAGATGTTGTTGAAGGCAAAATGTCAATACAAAATAAATTGATACGCTTTTAATTCATATATATATATATATAATGCAAATTAAAGCACTCTGTCTAAAGTATGCAAATTAAAGGAGTCCAAAACATGAACATGTATGCGTAATTGGCCAAAAGGAAAACTTAAAAAAGAAGCTACCTAAAAGCCTAACTTCTTAATATTCTGATATAAGCAATAATAAAGTGGGGCTGAAGCTGAAAGCACACAACCCATTCGCTTTGCCATCTCAGAAAACCTAGTTTTGCAATAGCTAGCTTATTTGTGAAAACAACAGTTCAGAATAATAGAGGAGGGAGGGTAAGGGCGATGAGTGATGAGCTCATATATAGCCTGGAATATCATTACCACTTATCCCCCCACCGTACTATAATAAACTCTAGCTAGCTATGATGCCAATTGCCAAGCTAGCATCCATCTTATATGAGAAAGAGAAAGAACGAAGCTCTTGTTCAGCCAGTGTCTCTATATCGATTTTAGGCAATGGCCACCCTGCGGGCTCACCAATATCACCACCTGAGTTTAAGAGCTACCTCAAAGGCCCGATCAAACTGATCAGGTTTCAGGAGTGGGCTCTTTCATACAAAGTATCTATATATTGGTCCCTAGCTATATGGTCACAACTGCAGCAATAAGGGATGCATCATGCATGTGACAGTGTTTGCAGTACCCACCAGAAGGGCAGCATTATTTTCTTTTCACGACTCAGTGCAGTAAAAGATCAAATTCGTACCACATTAACATTTTCGCAGCAATAATAGATAGTTATAATGAGCCCCGTATGTTCACCCAAAAAAAAAGAAAAGATAGTTATAATGAGTTTTTTAAACCTAACCAGCTTTCCTATAAATGAAACTAATTAATTAATGAGCCAATATAATATTGCATGTCTCTTTAATTACATAATTAATTACTCCATTAAATCATAACAAATCTCAGATCATAAAACCACGATCTAATTAATCAGAAACTAAATAGTAAATACCTTCATAGCATAGCAAATATAGTCGAATACCCTTGTTAAAATATACGTTTGTTTCTTCTCAAACCCTAACATGGATCCTCAGCAAATCACACCAAAATCGAATATATTGAACTCAGTATCAAATCAACCAAACTTGCGCCTGCATGTGTTGCAAATTAATGGACATAACATATATATACTTGGAAACCAATAGTACTTTTAGTAATAGTAAAAGAGAGTTAAAAAGCTAGCATCAGGTCATACACTTGAAATTATTTTATCCTCAGGAATGTTGACTAGTTGTTTCATGTCCCTCATCTCCTCCATGATGCGGATGTTGCCCGGTACTAGCCGCCGGAGACTCCGAAACGCCGCCGTTGGTTAGAATCGGCCTATAGGCATTAAGGGCTGCAAGCATGCCTAAGTTACTTTCAGTTACCAGTGCACCACCGCCACCAACCATGCCAGAACCTAGCTGTTGACCAGGCATGAAAGGCATTGGAGAAGCAAAATTCATGAAATGAATGCCACCACCACCAGACATGGCCCCTTTATACATATTACTATTCCCAACTGAGGGAATTGCCCAAATGGGATCACTACTATTACCACCACCACCTCCGCCGCCGCCGCCTCCACCGCCGCCACTCATCATCCAAAAATTTGCCGGAATTGAAGTATGACTCGCCGGAATCGACCCTGCACTTGATTGCAACAAATAGCTTCCCATCTGATTTTGTGACAGCTCTTGCTCTGGCCTTCTCTTTCTTCCTAAACTTCCCATGGAATCCGTCGTCGCCAATTCAAGGCCACCGCCGCCGCCACCACCAGTATCTTCTCGGAACTCTTGCTTGGCTTGTAGAATGGCATTCACGTTACTACCAGAATTGAAATTCAAAATCGAAGACATAGAAGAACTGTCCGAGGAAGACAACCCGACAGCACCAGCACCAGCACCACCAGGGAACAAGACCCTATGAGAATCTTCCACGACCATGTTTCTCTCCCACTCGCTTCGGTTCCTCAAATGTGTCGCCGTAGGGAAGCTGCAAGGGTTGAAGTAGTTACCCCTGAAGTAGTGCGACGGCGCCGACACGGTGGAGCCGGAGCTGCGGAGAGAGATGTTCAGGGAAGTGAAGTTGGCGGGAATGGTGCCGGTACCGGTGGCGGCGATCACGGAGGGCTCCGCCTGCTGGAGGAGCCACTCGATGGTTTCGCCGTCGGACTTGTGGCCGAGCTCCTTCGTCAGCTGAAAGACTCTGGCGGCGCATGCGGCGGGCATGCGGATCCGGCGGCCGCGGCCATCCACCTTGGTGTGCCTGTCCTTGGTGGAGTTCCGCTTGGTAGGTGGCTTCTTAGCGGCGCCGTCGCCTACTGCACCGGGTGCGGTGGCCAAGGCGGTGGTGCAGGGTGGTGGTGGTTGTTGTTGTTGTTGTTGATCATCTTTTGTCTCTAACAGCTGCAGTGGGAAATTGGGTCTGCGGATCCCATTTTGATGATCAGCTTCCATGATCGTATCACATATGCAAAGCTCTCTATAAGGATTTTTTTTTGGGAAAAAAAATAAACTTGGGTGGGGTTTATTTTAAAAAAATAATATATTTTTTCTCTCTCTCTCCCTCTTTCTCTTGTAGCAGCTATAGTGGAACTGCTACTACAACATCTCTGTCTCTCTCTTTCTTTCTTTTTTTTTCTGACTGTGGGTGACCCTCAATTCTATCGGTTAGTGGGCTGGTGGGTCTCTCTTTCTTTCTCTGTGTATGTGTTTTGTGGAGCATTGAGTTCCTTTCAGATGGGAGCTGGCAGCTGAGTTGTTCTCTTGCAAAGAAAGAGAGAGTGTATGTGTGTGAGAGGATAAGGGAGACGAGGGCAAGCTTTAAGCAACATAAATAATGAGTGGGAATAATCAGGGCACTGTTAATTTTGAAAAAGTGGAAGTTTTTCTTTTAATTTTTGAATGGTATCTCATTTTCTGAATCTTTTATTTCTTTGAATTGTTGTTAAAATTGAAATAGACAGGAAATAAGTGAGGCTCTTAGTTTAGATTTAATCAGTTCAATTATTTAAATTGACTAGTTGAATTAAATGATATTATAACATTAATTTACATACAATAATATAAAATATAGAATTTGTAGAGGAAAAAAGTTAATGGTGGATTGTTCAATAGAATAAATTAGGTGATTTAATTAGATTTTAACTGATTTTGATTGATTCAAAGTAGTTGGATCAATTATAAAACTTAATTATAACTTTTTATGTATTTGGTCCACAATTAAACTGCTCAAATCTTCTAATCCAATCTGATTTTGACAACACTGTCTTAAATCATCTTATAATATATGTCTCAATTTTAAATTGAGAACTTTTTTGAATTCCTTAGTTTCTCAAGTATTCTTAATTCTTTCTTAAATAAAAAATAAAGAAATTGAATGGACTAAACTAGATATTTTTTACAGACATAGTTTTCTTTATAATAAAAATATCTAAAATTTATGAAAAACAAAATGAAAATACACAAATTAAATGAGACTACAAAGAACATTGACTCGTGGGAGAAAATCTGAGTTATGTGAGGATTGCTTTGTAAATTAGAAAAGAAAAAGGTCATTTTATTTACTTGTTTGCCTTTAATTTTTGGGGGCAAAAGAAAAGAAAATGAAATAGAAATAGAAATAGAAATTGATCGATCATATACAATTACAGGGTGTAATTTGATTGTGGCTGGATGGCTTGATTCAGACTCCACGTGCGGTGGTGTTTATGATTCAAGCCATAAAGACAGTTGTGGCCGGAGTGGGACCCAAACTCCCAAGTCAAAAAAACTGAAAGACTGACTGGCAAAGAAAAAAATAATCAAGTGGGAACCCATCTCATTCAACTCATCATTGCCCCTTCACCCTTTACACCTTTGCCCCTTTGCTCCTCAGGGCTTCTCCTTCTTCATAATTCCGTTCTTCACTCCCTTCTTATCCTCTATCCTTCCACCCTCTCTACCTTCCAGGGTCACTTAACAGTTAACACTAGCATTTTAGGCCTATTTCTTTATGGATTATTTCAGTACTCATTTTTTTTTTTTAGAATATCAATATTTAAGGTGAGTTGTCTAGTATTCATTAGTTATTATTTATACTTAATAGACTTTCTAATATTTATTATAAAATCAACCGTCAATAAATAATTGATAACTTACCCTTAGTATCAACCCATCAAGATACCATAACAACTCTCATTTCGTCATCATACTACCTTGATTTTCTATCATTCCTCTAGTTTCTTTTTGTTTGTTTTTTTTCCTATTTATGAGTAACAGAAATACACTACATATAATGTTCAACTTAGAAGTTATATTTAGATTATGTTAGATTTTACAATATACTCCATATATTTGTAAATTAAAAAAATCATATCATTTGGTTAATAACATACGACCAAAAAAAAATGTAAATAGTATATTATTTGTTTCTAAAAGCAAGGAGTGTATCTTAAATTACATCATGTTATTTACAGATAATTCTTTACATAATATTTTGTAAGTCATTAAATAAGACTTTGAGACTTTGAGCTCTATTGTAACTATTTGTAAACGGTTTAGATTGTACACATATACTTACACATATGCTTAAGAATTATCGTTGATTTAAATTCTATGGACCAAAGAGAAAATATATTTAAATTCGAAGCATAATAATTAATTAGATCATATCTTTATAGTTGGAGAATCACTCAAAAAAAAATTTAGTCATTTACCTGACTTGTTCAAAAGAAATGACATGAAAATCAAAGTTTTAACTATGTTATTATAGCTATAACGTTAATGACAATGTATACCTTTGTATTTGTTACCATGGATTGTAGTTAAATATTTTTTCCCCAAAGTAATATGTTATAATAATCACATAAAATTGGTTATATAAACTGATGTAGTTTTAGTTTTCCGCCTTATTTCTGAGTAACAAGCATATAATGAAATGAAAGGAATTCTCAAGGAGTTGTGAGGCTAGTGCTGCAAGACTTTTGTCCTTTTATAACATCATTATGGATATTTATGCTCTTATATGGGATTGGCCAGTTTTCTTTTAAGGCATGTTGTTAGAACGTAATTATAGTGCTGATGCTTTAGCTAAAATTGGATCAACTCAATATGATTGTCAGAGAATCTGGGATTCAACTTCCACTAAACTCTCTTGGCCATTGTTAGTCATGAACAAGCTTCAAGATTCTTTCGTTAGAGTTTAGTGTTTCTTGTTAATTTTCTTTCATACGTACCAAAGAGGAAACAAAATTAAAGGCCGGAATAATTTTTGGGTGAAGAAAAGAAAAAAGAAATAAAAGAAAGAGGTTCTATATAGCTGTTGTCTTTTTTTTATTATATAGAATTAGTTATATTTGTCTTTGCCATATATTTAAGTGTTTAATTTTGATCCACTGTCAGTGTAAGATCTTTTTATACTGCCATCCAACCACGTATTATCAAATTATTAAGGGTCTGTTTGGATGATATAATTAGAATTATAGTTTAGAATTCTAATTTTAATTCTATTTCTGTTAGAATTGGAATTGACAAAAATATTTATTTTTATGTTTGGGACAATTATAGAATTGAGACTTTAGAATTGTAATTCTGAATTGAACTAAAATTTTATTATTTGAATAATTTATCAAGAACTTATAAAGATATAATAAATAAATTTAAATTAATAAATAATAATTTAAAAAGGTCAATAGAGCTTGCGTTGCTAGATTACAGAGGTCACATTGGATGTCAAACTAAAGGACGCTATTGACGATGACAAAGGTAATCGCAGGATGCTGGTGCCAATGATCGGAGAAAGTGTGACGATTTGACTATTGCAGGCACGATGACAACAGACGACAGCGACTAGCACGTTGGAGGCGCAGTGGACAATATGGTTGGAGCACACTGGCGACGACGTTGTTGGACTATGTCGGTGTTGCGAGCAGCAATAATTGTTAAATAGTTTTTAACTTTTACCTTTTAATATTTAAAAAATAAAAAATCTTGGTACTTGAAATTAAAATTTTTAAGGTTTAAGCTAAGAATTGAGAGTATTATAAACTAGTTATTTTTTAATTTCTTGGAATTAGACTAAGAATTAGAATTCTAATTCTAATATATACAACAAACAGGATAATTGGAATTAAGAGGTCCAATTCCAATTCCAATGCTCAATTATGTGCGCCAAACGGGGCCTAAAAGAGTTTGACTATCACAACAACTACATCAAAAGTCTTATTCTTTTAATGATGTGTCAATACATGATTAGATAACAATATAAATTTTTTTTACACTAATAATAAATTGAAATTAAATCCTATATTTAAACGATCTAACTTGAAACTATGCTTACTATATATGCTTAACAAGAATATATTACATCTAATTACTATGCATCTAGAAGTCGTTTAGATGGGTTTACAATGTAATTATCAAATCTTATGGCAGACATTACTGACATTGCCAAGCTAGGTATTCATCCTATATAAAGATGTGAATCACAAGACACGAACATATATGTGGTCCTAGAGAATTTTGATTTTCAAACCTCAAAATTCTAATATCTGCCTTTTCCATAAAAGTCATAAAGGTTCACGTCACAAAGAATTTTCATATCGCCGCCTATTAACAACATTGCGGTTAACAATCGAAAAATATCCCACTTTCTGAAAGAGAAAAAAAAAAAAAACTGGCTAGCATAAATGTCATTTTTGGTTCTCCCCTACTCCCTAGCTAGCTAGAAAATCTGCAACTTGACTTAGAAAGATTATAATTATACAAAGCTTAACATCCATGAGAGAGAGAAGCGGAGAGAGAGAGATTATTGAAGCATGGCACGTGTCAACCCATGTGGCCAAAAGACCCAAGTGTAACTTAAAAGGGAACCAAAAATGGAAATAATATGACACTGCTATGCAATGGCATAGGACAATTACATTTCAACGACCAGCATACCGAACCAAATGATGAAACCACATCCAACACTGTAATTATATACACTGTACTATGGGGTTTAGAAAAGATTAGTTAATTAAGATGTAACATTGTTTGCACATGTCACAAAGAGCAGTTTTTGGATTCGATAATGACAATTCCTCTAACCAATTTGTGTCTCGAACTTCCAATTATGTTTGTGATTTGTACCGCAATTAACTAGCTAGATTCTAAATGACGCTTAGTCATGTCATTCCTCTATACTTGGAGATGCACTTTTAAACCACCATGGCCATACCAACGATTCTTGGTGCCTTTTATTCATTCACATGCTACCAACGTACACTCTAATTTCTAAGGAAAAAAAAACCAATAATATTTGTGGGCTGTCTCATGCATTGTTACCATAGCTAACGGCACAATCACGTTACGCTCTGAAACCTAATGGAGCTGACCATTATTTTGTCTACGTAACAGCCATCTGCAAGCATGTTCAGGAGAAGCACAAATTACATTAGGGAAAAATGCATAGACAACTCCTTCAACTTTATTTCATTTTGAAATAGTCATCATGAATTTTTAAATTTAGATGAAAAATTCTTAAACTTTTTGAATATTGCAAATAGACCATTCCATTAATTAATTAAGCCAAAATTATTCATCATGTGACTTATACATGTTAATTAATATACATGAAAATATTTAATTTGCTTATATTATTTTTTAAAAAAGTTTTAAATTTTTTTATACCTTTATTTAATTTCTGTTTAAAAATAGAAAAATATAGAATAATTTGAAAAAAAAATAAAATTAAAAGAAGAAAAATATTTAAAAAAATTATATGGACAAATTAAAAATTATCATGTGTGTCAAAAAACACTTACAAGTCACGTGATGAATATTTTTATTTAACTTAAGTAAGAAATGATCTATTTATAAGTTTTGAAAAATTTAAGGGCCTCTCATATAGATTTAAAAGTTCATAGTAGCTATTTCAAAATGAGGTAAAGTTTAGGAGGTGTTTGTGTAATTTTTTTCATTAATTATTATAATCACATGTTTAAATGGTGTTAAATTCAGCTCAAATTAGATAACAAAAAGAGTTATGTTCCACGTATGAGTAAATCAAATGCAATATTTCCTCTCTTGATGATACAGTGATAACTTCCCCTGAAAATCAGGTGCCACACATATCCAGTCATAAATGTGGCCCTTGAAGACTATACTATGCTAATGAAACATAAGAATATTGTGTGTGCCTTGCATATGCCTCATGCGATGCCTTTTTCTTATGAAATTCCCCTTTACTTGCATGGAAATGGAAAGAATATAGTTTTCGTTTTATTTTTCTTTGGTGACATACTAGCTAAGTTATTAAGTCTCAAGAGTGAATGCACAGTAAAATAGTGCCCTTATCAAAGGGCAAAGGACTACTACTTGTTGATGATCACAACGTTTTTGGAAAAGTACATCACGTGATTTTCCTATGTATGCAGGTGATGAGGATGGCTTACCATCCATATCAGCTCAATCATACACAACAATTTTGTCGGAATGTTGGTGGTTACCGGGCTATAAATAAATCATTTTCGTCCCATTTTAGGTCAAGCCGGTTGCTCATTTTGAAAGGTGCTAATCTAACATCAATTCTTATATATTATATATACTGAAATTTTCACACATATATGGTGTACCATATGGCACTCCAAATTAATAGTTTGATGAAAGTGCGGCAGTATATATATATTGAACTGAACTTTTCACATGGCAATGGTCAATGTTAAATTGTTGTCAAGATGAATAAGTGATATGTGATTGGAATCACAAAAGCATAGTAAATATCTATAATTTTTTACGAATTTTGATCTCCAACATTTATAAGTTACCTTTTACAGAATTATAAAATCCAGAGATTAGTTAAAATATATATGTACATTTCATACAAATGTTAAAGTCACAATTGAATCAAATTTGACAATAAGAAAGCTTATAACCATAAGAACTATGTAAGTAACATTAGTCATAAAACAATCGCATCTGCCACATGACAGAGAAAATGAAAAAGGAACACCTTTAGCTTAATTAGGTTTTCTAATGCCTAATAATATTATATGGTTAGGAAGAAAGATTATACTTTGGAAGGTAATCACATCAAAGAAAGTAGAAGAAGAAATGACAGGTTGGAGTGCACAATCCTAAATTCCAAGGGCAAGAATGACAGGTTGGGTAAGTTAACAGGTTATATCAGAGCCAATCAGAAAAATGAAAGGCTTTTCTTTTAGAATCACTTTATATTTGAATGGTTTTCCCGTACCCTGCACTAAAAGTAATGCATGTTGTACAGCACAGGAGTGTGGGGCCATACGCAGATAATGAATGAATGTCTCCTCACCTCAGGAAGGTATTACTGATTACTCAGTTCAGTAGCTTTGTTTCTGTTCTTGTAGCTCAAAGGAGTGGATGTTGGTGAATACTGAGTGGTGACACTATGCTGTGGATGCTATCCTACCTGCTTTCTTCACTGCCTTCTGTTGTAATTAGTGACGCCTCTTTGTAACCGCAAATAAGTTTGTAGATGGAGGAACTGCCCTGCCTTTTTCTAGCTACCTCAGTTCCTATTTCAAGCTAACTTCTCAAAGTATCAAGTCTCAAAATTCAAGTCAATTTGATTCCCTAGAGACACAAGTCAAATAGTTACTCATGAGACGAGTTATGATATTTTTAACAATTTTTTGTTTGAAGTTGCATAATTCTTATATCTCATTATTATATAATTATATCAATATTCTATTGTGTTATTAATTTAATGTCCTCGCTTGTAAATCTGTATTTGTTTTTTTTTTTTGGAACTCAAGGGGCAAAGCCCAGAAGACTACAAACAACTCACTCTTGCAAAGCTTACACCAACACAGTCATTTCTCAAATAAGAAAATAAGCAGGTTCAGAGGAGTGTGGAAATGATGCACACCAGGAGGAGAAGCATGGCCTAACTCAACAAGGTTATCTGCACAACGATTTCTTTCATGAAGGACATGATTGAGATTGACCAACCAATCCTTTATTGGAGAAATTGCTACAAAACCATAAATGCACAAAATCTTCAAGGCGTGTATAGATACTTTCTTAAGATTTAATTCGCCCCTACCAGTTCGTATTACTGGATGCAAATGGATATCAACAAATTTCTTCTAGGATAATGAAGAATACTTGATTCGTCTTGTACAACTAAAATCAAGCCAATAGCAATAATGACATTTTACAAAATAATAGTTTCCTAATTTCTTTATGCATATAAAAAAAAATTGAGGATGATTTGATATCCAAAATATCTCTTTTATAGAACTCCAAGAGGTATATGATGAAGAGATGCAACACTTGCAAAAAGCTATCGGATACAACTCTTGTGAAAAGTCATAAGATGCAACTCTTATGAAAAGACATAGAGTTTCATCCAAGAGGCATACTTTCACCAAAATTTATGTCTTATTTAAGACGTACTTTGATAAAAAGTCATATTTTTATGAAGACACGTTTTTATGAAAACTCATGTCTCTATAAACACACTTTCATAAAAGGCCATGATTTTATGAATATACACTTTCATGAAAGGTCGTATTTCAATTAAAACACTCTTTCATGAAAAGTGATATCATAATTAAGACACACTTTCAACATTTGAGCAATATGAAGCTTCCATTTTAGAAATCTTCTCACATCCTTGCTAATATATATAGCTTTGGATCTCTTTCACCAAGAATGCTTCTGAGTTTGCAGCATGGATATCGACAGTCACCAAATGAATGGCAAAGAGGGAATCTGCCTCAATATAACAACTAGATCAGGAAGACCTTGATTCCAGGCACACTATAGACCCATTAACGTACCCAAAACAGTTCAGCATCACATCACAAATATAAATAAGAGACCACCTTTGAATGATTATTTGTCCTTCATTGCAGTTGTGTAAGTCTAAATCTAAATAATAATATAAATAAAAAATAAAAAGGTATCCCAAAAAGTGAAAAAGACAAATTGGGAGAAAAGAGATAAAAACATAAACCTATGAATGAATATGAAAGAGCCACGTCTCTCTTGGTTATAGCAGCCATGACTCCTGAGGGAAAAAGAAGAAGGTAGTTAATTAGTATAGTTGGTCATTACTAGAGATTTATGACTCAAATGTTGCCCAGTCAATTAAACACCGTGAAATGCAATCCAATTAATTTGATATATCAGTCGACATTGCTTAAATTAATATTTCTTCCTACATTACTGGTCTATAATACACCAAGTGGCTGGGCGTGGAAAGGGCAACGTTGTCTTGGACATTAATTTATGGTCCTTTTCAAATCTGTTACTCTGATATAGACTTTGCTTTGTTGACCATGGCAACGATTCCCAAATGCTCGAAGTGACTTACCCATATTAATATAGACGTACTATTCAGTAGACCATTTTTACTGCAATTCTTCATATGTAACTGCTTAGAAATGACTGAATATTCATTAAGAGCATGTCATGGATCTCGTAAAAAAAGAAAAGAAAAATACTATGTAGTTGCAAGAATTTTTGACTAGATGCGTTAGCCAAATCAGTGGTCCCTAGGTCCTTTGGGTTATCCACTAATCATCATTAAATTTTTGACAAAATTATAGGTGATCAAGTAACATTACTCTAAAAAAAATGGGTAAGCATTACTTAAAATATTAACTAGTTATCAACAAGGTCAGTTAATAAATAGTTGAGCTTCTTAACTGTGTTGTCCTAAGTTCGAATCAGGCCGTATATATAGAAAAGACTTTGTTGAGAGAGATTGTATCTACTTCAATAATCTTTCCGTCTCGAAAGAAATTAGTCTTTGACTGTGGACTGAAGAATACCTTTGATTCTCTAACAAAAAATATATATTAACTAGTTACCGCATAATCTATTTTTATATTAATATTACAGTCACATAGAGTGTTTAGTCTATTTTACGTGTATTAATAATTATTTTTTAAAATATATTTAGAGATAAGTCATTCACATTAATACTAATAATGACATGATTTATGTTTGTAATAATATTTTAAATCACTATATATTTACATGTTTATCTCTATCATTAAACTAATTTCTTAAAATTACTGATACCATAAGTTTAAAATAAAAAAAGTTTTAAGGCTTGGCTAGTTCACAGAAAGTTATTTTTCATACATGTACGTAGAGTTTTAAAATTAAATTCTCCCTTTATAAAGGATGGAAGAAGATTGCCTTCATCAAGCATGAGAGTTTAAAGAAGGGACTTTTCATTGTTTGATTAACACATCGATTGCCCCAATTAGTTAATTATCTTTGACTTCTATTAGCCATAAACATCTTGATGTCCTTATGCAGTCTCTTTCGATTAGAGACAGAGTAGGTGGTAATGTGACAAACTCCGCATCTTACTTTGAAGGATTAGTGGGCAATAATAGCACAAGATGCCAATATCCATCACTTCAACTCCAATTTCAACGAGATAGAGCTCATGTCCCTTTTTTGTGACACATATATATTAGATTATCTATATGCTATCATAAGATTCATACCATCATACACCAATATGGTTTGGGCATAATTAAATACAGCTTTAGCAATAATGGTTCTCAAACCTCAATATGATTAGAGATATGTACTCCAATAGATTAGATAATAGCTGAGCATTGAATTTTACAGGTCCCAGTTTCAAATTTGATTACATGTACTTTTATAAAATTAAAAAAAAAATAGTACAAGTTATTTTTAATTATGTAACATATGAATTCTGATAGAAAAGAAAAAGAGATGAGCATTTAGACATGATGGATAAACAATACAAGTCATAAAAGAAAAAACTTTATTATTCTCTTTTATTATTTCCCTTTCTGTCTCAAAACTCTGTATACATAATTTGCAAAACCTTGTCACTAGCTTCTCAGGATCTATCTAAATAGGATCGAAAGTGTTCGTAATGAATATAACAGTGGTCCTGATCTATCCCAAAGGGAAGGGTCATATCGCAAAAGACTTTTGTGCACTGCCCGACTGCTTGGTGCCAAAAGTTATGTTTGAAAGTGAAATTTGGGTTATGCTTGCTAAGGTTAACTATTTTCATAATGGTTTGTACTCAATGCTTTAAATTTTGTTGAGAACAAGTTGAGAGTAATGAGATAAAGCTACCCCGTAGTAAATTTAATTGAAAAGAAAAAAATTGTGCTCCACATGTCCTTTTGTCTTTTCTTTCTTTTTTTTTTATGCAAAAAGTTTAACAAAAAGGAAAGTTACTTTATTCCAAATTCAGATATGTCTCAACAAGAAAACTTACAGTGATACTTCTAGGTCGCCTTCTAAGAAAAATTGCCGACATGGGAAATTAAACTCAACCTTACAAGTGAAGTGCTAGAATTTTAGCCAACTAAACCAATATGCAGAAAAGTAGTTGGGATATTTGAAGCATGGAAACATAAGTTTAGTTAACTACCCACTAAGCTATGTTTGTTTTAACTAAGGTGTTGAGCAAACACCCGTTGAGTAGAAGGAAGAAATTTTTGCTGTAAGTAAAATTGCTGAAACAAATATGCTATAAATAGTAAGTCAGCATGGGAGAATTTTATGTTCAACCTGACAGCTTGCTATTCACATCACGGTCGTCATTGTCGGCAGAGTCGTCTTCTCTCTGGCTTTGTTTTTCTTCTCATTACTCTCAATGAAGAGAAATTTTCTGTCCTTTGCTATTGAAAATGATCTTATTGTCTGCTTATTGAATTCAAAACTCATTGCTTATTGCTGATG
Source organism: Styphnolobium japonicum (assembly GCA_023212625.1). NCBI lineage: Eukaryota > Viridiplantae > Streptophyta > Magnoliopsida > Fabales > Fabaceae > Styphnolobium > Styphnolobium japonicum. Next base: position 28,692,679 of record JALBWW010000011.1, read on the forward strand.
ATGGAGAGGTTTTGAATGCCCGTTTTGAACCCAAGGTTATGTTGGTTGTGAAAATAACTTTCAAAACAAGCTAAGGGGAACTGGTATTGGTTATTGCTGATGAAGGGGGCTCCACTTCAACCTCTGAGAAAAGATAATGATTTTTGAACAGAATTATGTTATTTAAATTAGAATTATAATGAAATTTAAAATGTTATCCTATAATTTATAGAGTAGTGTGTGAAGAATATGTAACAAAAAAGAAATTATGTCTAATGATCCAGTGGGAAAGCATGTAAAATTGTGGAGAAAAACGGGACCATCAACTTTCTTGAAGTTCTGCGAATGGAATTTTATTAGGGAATTTTAATACTGGTTTCTTCAATGTCAGTGTGCTTAAACCTATGTCAGTGTGGCAATAACTGATATCTAAAGATTTGGCAATGATTTGATATTGATTGCTCTCACCAATAATTCCCAGCAGTTTTCTTTTCTGCATTCACATTGTGAGAAATCATCTGTCCTAAGAAGACCTCCATATTCTTCTTCTTTGTTATTTCTGTTTTGGATGGGCCCAGAAAATGCATTATTTTCAAACTAGTGGCATGCCACGTGATTGACTCTTCATCATTTCATAGTGATCACTTTTGGGGTACTTTGAGTGCCACCACTCATGGAATGGTCATTCACTAGCTTGCATCACTTATAATTTGTCAAATTCTTAATTAAACCTCAGTACAGGGCTCGTTTTGGCAAGAAACAAAGAATTTCCATGGAATTTGATGGCTGAAAACTAGGACTCTGGGTTCTTGGGGGGTTTTCGACCCTTGGTGTATATGTAGCTTTCAGAAGGGACAAATCCATATGGTTGATTGAAGCAAGCTAATCCATCAGAGTTCTTGAGTATTTGCTGTAGCACACGCAGCACTGTGGAGAGAAAGTGTGCAGCGTGCGAGTGTGTGTGTGTGTGTGATGTGCTATCTTTCAGGTATCCATTACAATGAACACGATTGCCATATGGCAAACAACTCGTGAAGAGACAATGCTTGCACTATAAAGTGGAAAACTGATTTCTCACTCAAAAGGGCAAAAGATGATGTAAACACTGCACTGTCATGTGTCAATCTCTTAATGGCAAAAAATATATATATGTGTGTCAATCTCTTCATATTTGATCCTTGGATTGGATATGGCAGGCTGTCTTGCAGTAAAATGAAAAGCGAGTAGAGATTCCTCTGCTGATAATTTCAAGGGCTTTATTTTGTCTATAACTACTTTGTCCACAAAATAATACATAACCCTACCACGCACAAAGGTCCTTTGTGCTGCAGTCATAGTGCTTCCGTGAAGCACGTTGTTTCCGTGGAGCAGCATATAAAGGGATGTGAACCATGAAGAGAAATTAAAGTATATTAAAAATTGTAATCCAACACCAATTAGGGAGAACTCACTGACATCTCTAAGTTGCAACGAAATAATATCCTCTCCCGTGAGTAGCTGAAAATCCTACCAAGTTCATAACTGGCTGAAATATAACCAAATGCTGGAAAAAAAAATCAAATTGAGCACGGAGTACTAGCCCAAAGAATAAACCTGTAAGGAGGAATATACACACATCAAAATGGGAATAACACCTACTTTCAAATTTTCACTCAAATAACGATGTTAAAAAATCCCAGCACCACAATGTTTACATCAATTTGCACAACCTACTTTAATCGAAAAAAAATAAATTGCACAACCTAGGGTGTTGCATAAAAAAGATCCCACTCATAAACCTTTATGTATTGTTTGGATATGGGTAAGGAAGGAAAGGGAAGGGAAAAATGACCTCAACCCTTAATTGGATAATTTTTAATGAGAAGAAATGAGGGGAAATAGGAGGTAAGTGTTTCCTCTCCTTCCCCTTCAAAGTCCAAAAATGATTCCCCCTCAAATTGGGGGGTAAGAATGGAGAAAGAATCCAATTATAATTAAATATGTATTACATTATAATTATACCCTATATTTGTGTTATAAGGCTAGCAACATAAGGACTATATTGGAAATTTAATTCTAAAATTTATTCATTTCTCCTATTTTAATTATAACATCCAAATAAGAGGAAGAGACTTCCTCTCATTTTATTTACTTAAACATCCAAACAGGGGGAAGAGAATATTCTTCCATCCCTTCCCTTTCCTTTTCACAATTTCCTCTCTCCCAAACATAGCATTAAGCTTGTAATAGCAATAATTGGTCTTATGAGAAGTCAGCGATCACCTTATGAACTCGTTGCATGTATGAGCGTGCACCAGAGTTTAACAGCTCATTTTGCCGGTATGTCACATGTGTACCATAAGGCCTATCCACAGCACGTATAGACGTGGAGCTCAACGCTACCACAATAAAGAAATAAAGTTATGACCTAACTAACAATTATAACTTTTATTCTAATGCAAAGGGCTTGATTCAATATCAAGTTTAAAGACCTCAGCCTGCTCCAACGGTATTAGCAATCTCCCTCGAAACGCTGCAGCGACCAAAAAGAACTAAATAGTTATCTTGTACGCTTAATTAAAGCTTGCACCAACTGTAATTTCCGCATCAACAAATTACAGTTCCAAGATTTTGCCAAACAAAATTCCTCCAGATCCAGAAAGTTTCTGTTTCAGAATGTACTATGACTATTTCTCTCGAGTGGTTAATGGAAGTGAGAGTTACAATAAAACTGCTCCCAGTGCCTTCTATGGTGTAGCAAAATATGAACCATGGTTGGAAATACAGTGAAACAATGAACAGTGGTTGGTTTGGACAACATCAACCATTTCGAATTTTAAAATAAATATTACAGTTCATGGCAAATGGCTAATCCTAACTACCATTCACTAGCAGATATTAAAACAATTAATTAATGCAGTTCGTTAGCTTCTCTTCATTATCTTCCAATCATAGCAATATGTTTCCCTCCTGCCCAGCAATTGATTTTGCACAACTTATATACAAAATTAGACACCAGATGTACAGAAGCAAGTGATTCAAAAAGACATCCACACCACCATTGTAAATGAGGAAAACAAATCTCTCCAAAGTCCATTTTAAAACAATCATAAGAACAGAGGCACCACACAACATTGAGATGTTAATGCATAGATCAACAAGGACAGACATTACACAGATACAGATACAAAACAGAGGGATAAGAAGGGAGATGAAGATAGATATGGCCCCAAGCAACCCAATAAATTAGACTTTTATTTTTATAGCAGAAAAAAATTTATGAAGGAGAAAAAGAGTGCAAGTAGACAGGAGGCTAAGCTATCCTCCTAAACAAGAAACACAAATAAAACAGCAAAAATAAAGAACTCATTTGTGCAATAGATCTCTACAATCCCTCTGCATATCTGATAGAGAAAATCCCTCGAATAAATGACGTAGAACTGAAGGTGGAATAGGCTAAGTATCACACAAGCAATTGCCCTAGAGTCCACAAGGGATTTTGAAAACTTTCTATCACACCAGAAACTAAGGAAATAACCCAGACTTCATTAATCTGAAACTGAAGTGCGTACATATGAAAGAGGGTACTTTTTTATAAGGCTTCTAAGCTACCCTTCTGAGGTGGGACTTCCACAACATATTCAAGAACAAACTACACCTAAAACTAATAACTAAGCAATGCAGGACTTTATTAAAAACAAGAAATTTAACAAATAAAAACTAACAGTGCACTTATTTTGAAGACACTCTTCCTTGCTTTGCTCGATCAGTTTTTTCCATAAATTAATGGATCAGTTGTTCTACATCAATGAACCTTTGGAAGAGCACAAAAACAACTAAGTCAGAGCTCTAAAGAAAAGTATGTATCCTTTACACACATTGTGCTCCAACAAAATCCACTACCCATACTGGCTTGACACATCTTCCTTCAATGATTGCTATTATAAGTTCTTTACTCTACCCCTTGGGAGCAGCAGATACCTTCTAAATGCAAGTATAAGCAACCAAGAAGAGGCAGAGATCTTCTCCTTGATCATTAAAAGCAGTGCTGAGCTCAAAACAGTTTTTAAGATCTGAGCCTGCAATCCTTTGAAAAATCCCAGTATGCCCTCCCTTTTCCATATTGCATAGAGAACTCCAGACACTCTTTTCTGTGAATTTTTCTGTGTTTTTGAGGTTGTTTCATCTGAGTCTGCAGCTTGAATCATGACCTTGCACCTATACGCAAAAAGACCTCACATGGGTCCTCGAAACTAAGCTCATAGCGATAACAGTTGGAAGGAACAATTATTCACCTGATAGCAGGATAAGTTAAAAAGGTAGCAACCGTCTTTGAAATAGCGCCTAGAAGAAAGGCCATAAATGCAGAAAGGGATGCTGGAGATAATCCTCTATCATCTTTGTCTCGTATATTCCTCAGTGCTCGTTGTTTCAGCTGATCAAACACTGTATACTGCAGCACATGGTATTTCCAAATTAAGCTGTTTTGGTTTCTCAAATCAAGCATTCTGAATGGAAGCTAACTTAACAGAAAGCACTCAAACATGATAAACAATTCCAGTTGATACAAACTACAGCTTGACTTAAATTACCTGAATTGCAGGGTTTGAGGTCAGCAGCAAGGAAATGCCAAGGCCATCAAATGCATCACTCCAGGTGCCTTCTGTAAGGGTCTTCAATAGCCCTTTGGACTTTCCAAAGGCACTTGTCTGCATCCTTGAAGAGGCTGTATCCAGGGGCTACATAGGCATCAATGAGATACTCTTTAATTAAACTTACAAAGTTTGATAAGATACCTTGTATATCGTGAACAGCATGAAAAAGGATGAGACAAAAAAGAGTAAATAGGCAATTTAGTCATGGAGATATCCCTCACTTGCAGTTTAGTCCATGAATTTATTATTGTGAATGAGTTAATCCTCCTTTTGTTATCTCTGATTGACTAAGTTAACCAGTGACATCTGACGTGATATGTTATGTTCCTATGTGTAATGTTAAGTACCACATAACTCATTACTCATCCCTCCCCCTTGAGATATGACATTATTTTAGCTTAGTGAACCCTAACCTTCTCAATACAAATCACTCAATCACTCAGTGAGATAAAACGAAATCGTATCTTAAGGAGAATTGTTGAGCAACATGCCATGTGGTATCAAACATTACATATAGACACTTAACGTGTCACGTCAGGAATCATCAATTAACTTAGTTAACCAAAAATAATAGAATGACTAAATTGATAAAAGTTTTATAAATTTAAAGACAAACTCGTACACAAGAATAAATTCAGGGACTAAATTGCAAGTAAGAGATATTTTTAGGAACTAAATTGCACTCAAAAAGAAAATAATATGTTTTAGTAACATATAATAGACACCCTTAATTTGTTTTCTGCTCCTTCCTTGACATCACGGATCATCGACCAAAAGGTATGGTAGATTAAGGATTAGAAGGCCAATAGCATATATATAACATCATAGCATAGAATGAATTTTTGCTACAAATGATTTTGCTAACAATAGCTCCTGCTCCAAACATCATAATAGAAAGTTTTAAAACACACTGCTAAAACTTGGAATAATTGATGTTGCCAGACCTGAGTCACAATGGCTGTGCAGGCCCCAGAAGCAGCAGCAATTACCAAGTTTGCTTTGGTTCCAATGGATTTAGATCCACTTTTATCCAGATACAATCGTTTAAAGTAGCTGTAGCCATTGAAGTAGACAAACTGCGAAACGAAAGATTGAAGATTTTTGGTTCCAAGGCCCTGGTAAAGCGAAAGCACCTGACCAGTAGATATTGCTTCCCATAACACATCAGAGAGGTTCCTGCAAAAGTAAAAACAAGTAGAATGAAATCAACTATACCCAACCAAAGCATAACCTACAACCAGCTAATGTTGTAAATGATCACAGCTTAATTATGCAATGAAATCAACTACAGTCCTATATCATTTCATGATGGCCTTCAATAGACAAACCCACCAACTCAATCCCAGTTACCATGACAAGTGAAGAATAAAAAATGAATTTTCAATTTTGAATGAGTGATCACAAGTGGGTAAGCAGCAGGCAAAGAAACAAAGAAGGACCCGAATGAAGAAAATGAAAGAGAGAAACATTGATCAATGAAAACAGACACAGTCACAGAGAGACAGCGAATGAAGGGTATGTACCTGTATTTTGGTTGGTCATGGGATGGAACCTGGGCTTGGAACTTGGTCTTGCAGGTGTCAAGCGGGTACAAAATGGTGGTGCTCAACAGTGATCCTATGGCTCCTGAGGTTGCCTCTGCCAAGGATTCTAGATCAACGTTCATTTTCAGGAATCAGAGGATGTAATGAGGACGAATTCAGCTACCTAGAAAAGTACAATATGGAATGGAACATAGGAGCACTGCACAGAGACAGAGACAGCTACACCGCATGAACACAAATATGATTCATGGGATACCATCTTGTCATGTTGGGAATAGGAAACATGACCTATAAATATACATATTAAATGAGAAGAGTCAAAAAGGTTGTTTTTTATAATATAAACATGACCTGTTATTTTTATAATAATTAAATTTATTATTTTTTATTATTTTATTTAATTAGAATAATCAAAATTTCTTTCATTGATCCTTACCATATATATATATATATATATATATATATAATAAGATGAAAATTATTAATTATGATTTTGTAAAGGTTAATATATTAAAATAGATTTAATCATTTGACAAACTTATTTATCTCTTAAATATCTTTCTTTCAATGCATTTTGCTTCCAAGAAAGCAATTTTTCTTTTAAAATAAGAGAAAAATTCATCTTAATAATTTTTTGGTGATTGATTTTTACAGTAAATATTTAGAATTCATTAAATATAACCATGAATTAATACTTATTTGAAAATTCACTAAATATTATAAAATTATTTTATACTAACACTTAAGTATTTTACTCTTTTTGCGAGATATGCATTGATAGCTACAAAGTCCCAAGGCCTAAGCTCTAAACTCAAAGTAAATTTTATCATTTCACTAATATCATATTAAATAGGCTGGCACACACATTCTTTGCACTTGCTATTATTTGACGAAGATTAAAAAAAAAATGTAGGTCCGTGGCAAATAAATATAACCATATATAGGGTTGGCTAAGTGCAATCTCATTTCTCCTAATGTTACATTTCCGCTCTCTTTTACAATATAATGCTGCACTGCATAGAGATTAGAGTATGAGCTTAATAAAATTAGGCACACAATCTGAAGAAAACAAAATTGCTAATTAATATATATCTTGTTAAATTATGATATGGGGAATGTTGACAGCAAAGTCAGGATGGCCGAGTGGTCTAAGGCGCCAGACTCAAGTTCTGGTCTTCGTGAGAGGGCGTGGGTTCAAATCCCACTTCTGACATATGATAATCCTTTGTTTTATTGTCATTTTGAACAACATTTTCATTTTCAAGTTTTGGGCCAACTGGACATAGATTCCAAATATTTTATATTGGGCCTGTGGATCCTTGGGCCCATTTGAGGTCCAATTGAAGCTGGAGAGGACCCCACCAGCAAAGTTCTCCAAGCGCAGGAAACAATTGATAGGGGCGTATTCTTTATTTAGAACTCAAAATTACATTTAATTTTAAATTGCATTTTGTAGTTTTATATTTTTTAATTTTAATAAATATTTAAATTATATTAAAGATATTTGTTAAAATCTTAGGAATAATAAAAGTACTAGTGATCTTAACAAAGAATGGTAAATATATCTTAAAAGCAGTGGGGATAATTGTCTCGTTAATTAACTTTAAAAAATATTCAATGAATGTGTACCTAGTTATTATGAAAAACATGATATTATATGTTATGTATAATATAAAATAAAATATTATTAGAAAATATTTTATTGTCTTTAAAAAAGTTTTATGTGCCTAATTAGACTTTTACCAATGAGGTTATTTTTTGGGAGGTTTTAGGGAGGCTCTGTTAAACTTAGAGGGAATGGAAAATGGGGAAGTTACGTGGTAATGGAACCCACATCATATAATCATAGCTCTCTGGTAAAGAATAGAGGAGATACTAATTGAGCATAGTGCGTATAAAGTTTTTTTAGTTGTTTTTTCGTACCCTCAGCATGAATTTTTAAGGCATTTAGTTTAACTTTTGAACAAATATTTTTAAGAATAGTCAGCCTTAGAATGATATTTATATGATTGGTATTATTAAAAATGATGATTATCACATTCGGTTAACCAAAAATATTTTTGGAAATAACTTTGGCTAGAGTCATCAATCATCATTAACTGTCAATAATGATTGTCAGTAGTGGGTGACAAAATTTTAGTGAATGGTGGTAGTGGTTGAAGTCGCCGTCCATCATCAACTACTAACAGTGATAAAGGGTGGCTAGATTTAGTGATCGGCCCCAATGAATGGTAATTGATGACAGCCGCTAGTAATGATGTGATGGAAGTTGGTTGATGATGTAACAATAGAAGAGTAAGTATATTTTAGACATTTTATATTGTAAAAATATTCTTAAGCCATGAGAATATAATAAACTCACATCCTTCATAAGAATGAAAGTATGAGAATATTGAATAAAAATCATTCTAGAGAATAATTTTTTGTAATATTTTTTTAAATCTTGTGCAGAACAATTTGAGTGTGTTTGGAATGTAAAAAAATGAGATTTTATTTTATTTGATTTGTAAATCAAATCTTATGTTTAAAAAGTTAAAAAAAAATAAGAAATAATTTGATTTTAAAACCCTATAGATTTTAATTGTTTAAATTTATAAATCCTATCAAATATGTGGGATTTGTTATGATTTAATTTTAAATTTAATTATTTAACTTGACTATTTTATTTTATTAACTTTTTTATTTTACAATGATATAAAAGTAAAAATATAAAATAATAAAATCAAATAAAATCAATTTCTTTTTTTCATAAATTCCTAATATAAGAATTAATTTTTAAATCAATTCAAATCAAACTTTTTATAATGAGTTATAAACATAAAATTTATTTTTTAAATAAAATAAAATAAATTTCATTTTATAAGTTTAAATACGGCAAGCCACGCCAAGCCAACTATTTTTGTCCCACGAAGTTATATGCTGTGCTCACACTAGGATTTATTATGAATTACTTTTTTTTTTATTACAAAAGAAGTCTAAGACTTATTGGTTAAAGTGGAAGCAAAATTGCCTTATGCATTATGTGTTGGAGTTGTAAATTTCTTTGACTAGGAATTGATATTCCAGCTTTGTTCTTTATTACCACTTTGCTTCTCTTACTATCTGTTTGGTCAGAGAGGAGGACAGAGATATTTTAAAATCTTTTTTGTTTAGTTTAATTTTGCAGTGTGGATGGGAATGGAGGGCCTCTTAAGTTTATTTTGACTCCTCTCTATTATCGGCAGGATTTGGAGAGGAAGGGAAGGGAAGAGGGTTTAAAATATTTTAAGTAATTAGACTAAAATATCCTTCACAATTTTTTGAAATTTAGAATTACCCCTGTTGTATTTTAGGTTAGATATGCTTTACATTTACGATCAGAATTACTTAAAAGTTGTAGCTGCCATAGCCTCTTGACGTTTCTCTGTTGGTATTTGTCACTAACGCTAATAGTTACTATATATAATATGTCTAAAAAAATTACAAATAAAAGAATATATATTTTAATTCTAGTATAATATAAAAAGATATAAAAATAATTTAATTTTAAAATTTCTCTCATCTCCTTGTGAATCAAACAAGAAGAGAGTTATTTTTCCTCCTCTCTTCTCCCTTCCTCTCCTTTGAATCAAATAGACTATTAAAAAACACTTCCTGCAATGAGTTTTAATACCATACTTAAGCTCATTTTTTTTCTTACTAATCTTAAAAGATTTATATAACCAAAAAAAAAAAAAGACAAAAGCATGCCCTAATGAAAAAAAGAAGAAAGAAATAGACAAAATAAAAATGAACAAAAGCTGAAGTGCATGACCAAAAAGGAAATAATTGAATCGACAAGCGGATGAAAATATGTAGACAAAAAAATGTTGTGAAAGTTCTAGGACAATCAAGTACCTTATAATCCAGAACATTCTTTTACATTACAAATATGTTACTTTCTTTGTCGTATTGGAACAATTTAATCTTAAAGTTGAGCTATAAGCATTTTCTCTTGTGGCTGAAGAGACAAGTTTAGGCCTAATTATCTTGTGCTGCAACTGCATATAATTATAAGACAATGATAACATGAGCAACATGGAGGTGACACAAAGGAACTGGTCCTCAAGTTGTTATTTTCGAATTGAGACCCTTCACAAGGTCGAGGGGTCCATCCTTGAAGAAGAGAAAAATGTTTTAAGAACAATAGCACATTTGTGATTGTTTAATCCCAATTTTGCTAACAATGCACGTGTACATCACGTGGATGACTGAAATTTCACATTGCAATTGTAACAGGTGTACTTGTCTTTTGCAGTTTTTGAAAGGAGATTTTTGGTAACAGTGCATTTACATCTAAGAAAAACAAGATGTGTATGAATTGTAGATATGATATTTTTAATCCCATTTTGGTTCCTTGTCAATTATAGCTTCTTTCTCCACTATCTTTATATTCTGTTATTTTAGTTACAGAACACGCAACACAGATACGTCTGTTCAGTAGGAAAACAAATCAATTCTCATTCATCTTTTCCTCGTTTTTATCTTGTAAGATCTAATTAAAGCTTGAAAGGGCAATAGCATACACCAAATTGTCATTGTCATTGTCATACTTTCATTTATTCACCAATAGGATCAATCACAAGTCGCAACACAACTATTTTATTGTAACCTGTTATGGCCTACTAATACTATTTTAATGTTCACATTGCCTTTGCTGTAAGCAAGAACAGGTATCAGTCAGCATGTTATACCCAAGACAAGTGTAGTGATTTAAGAAATTTCTATTGTTTTTTATTATTATTGGATATGAGCACATTAATAGCTTCATGTTATAGTTTGGGTATTGTATTGCATGACTCGCCCTTCTGTGTCAAAATTATGTTTGAACATAGGCCACGTTTGAGTGGGATGGGCAGTGTTTTTATGAGCACAAGTACATGCAGTGCCGGGACATCTTGTCCTCACTAATTAGGCAACGTTTCAAGGAATTGGACAGAGGCAAAGTGATAATCACGGTCACTTTCTAGTGGTTCATCATAGATATGGTGGAGGCACCTCTCAACAAGAGAACAAAGAATGAAAAACTACAGAAATTAAGGTGATAGAATCAACTATGGATTTTTCTCCAAACATTATTTGTCCTTCGTGCCCTCCTTGTCTTGCTTATTTAAACAAGCAGCATATGAAAAACCCTCTCTCTTTGTGCCAAGAATTGGCAAGTTGCAATGACATTAATGAATATTCACAACGGCACATCAATAATAGAGTTGGAAAATAAACCAAGTTTCCTGTAAAAAATTATAGGTTGACCTTTTCCCAGTCCACTAAAATACCCAAAATGGTCCAGAGCAGACTCTCCTCTGGTGACTTTGCGTTCTGTTGCAAACATTCCCTAGCTATTTCACATCTGGAGAATAAGGTATCATTTTAAAACTGACAGGGTACCCTGGTGGTTGTCTGTTGCAAGGTATGGAAAAAAAAAATACCAACTGGTGGAGATTCTGACAAGGGAGCAATCAGATAAGCTAGTGAATACTTAATTTAGCAGCCATTGAGAACCACTCTTGCATGGAGTGCCACCCTGCTGTATATGTAACACTTTATTTCTTGATACCTTGTCTTTCAAAGGCACAAAATAAAGGTTCCCACAAAAGCATAAAATCAGACGGCTCCCCTTCCACAAGGATATAAGTATGAAGAAAAAGAATGTGAGGGCCCTTTGATATTCTTTATTAGCCACAACAGTCTGGTATTATTTCATGGTGATAGCTCTGATTGAAGTAAAGATATAGATTTTCTCTTTCATAGTCTTGTCATTGTTCACAAATTAGACATCCTGTTTTCTCTTGAAGAGTATCTGTGCTAGAAGTATCAAGTTCATTGCTTAAGGTAACCTTGTTCTTAGAAACATTTTTCTGTAAAACCTCCATCTAAAATTTTATTGACATTTAGAGTGAGAAATAAAAAAGAGGAAAGAAGACAAAAATTGTTATCTTTTACAATATGAATAACATACATAGTTTGTGATATTAATTCTTATCTGTACAAAATCAAGAAGCAATAGGATCCAACATTTCCTGAAATTTGATATTATAAACCCCGCAGCTGGTATCTACCAAAACACCTCTGCTTGTTTCAGAAGAGAAATATAAGTAACATTCAAGAGGGGAAGAAGAGAGAAATGACACAAAGAACAAGTTGGCATGCTTAATCAGCTGCCATCCATTTCTAGAAGCTCTTCACTTCCTTCTTCTACAATTGTCTTCTCTTTATTTGAGGAAGGATCATTTTTCTGAAATGAAAAAGAGAAAAGAAGTTAATTTGCAAGTTTAACAAATTATATATTAAAATAAAAACAGAGAAAAAGAAAAGCATGTATACCTATTGATCTTTTGCAGTGGAGGACTGCTTCATAAATTGAGTTCTCATGGTCATGCATATCACCAATAGGATGGACTGTAATTGATTTTGGAGATGCTTGCTGTGAACTGCTCCAGCTTTTAACTTGCCACTCCCTCTTATCAATATCATCAACTCTGGTAGTTTTCCTTGAGCACCCAACTTTCTGGCGTAGTTGGTTGACATACCTAGAAAGGTTTCTCAAGGTTCGCCGTGTTGATTTTCTCCACCTTGTGAGGAAGCCATGATGAATTTCCACAGTTCTTGGAGAAACACTTCTTGTATAAAAAAAAGAACTAGGTTTGGTTTGAGTGGGATCTGGGGTATTGCAAGACTCTAGTTTGGAAGGGTCAACAAATACAGGTCTGATAAGGCCATCAGAGAAAAGTTCATCAGCATGAACAAGAACAGCAGGTGACTGAGTGATAGAAATATCAAAATTGAAGTTTTGGCATTCTGCCAGTAAATTATCTGAGTTTATCATACTGGAGTTGAATTCTCTTGAAGTGCCTCCATATGAACTGTAAGTAGATTCTCTGAGAGGCTCCTCAAGGCCATCCACAGGGAGTTTGCAGTTTGATAACCAACTATATGAAAAGCTATCAGTGGCTAGAGGCAGTGAGGTTTCCATTTAGCAACGAATTGGCAAGTTATGATGAATAAAAACTTATATACTCCTAAGGACAAACAGATGTTATTGGTAGCTTATAATGACAAAACAATGATGACCACAAGGGCAAAGTTCGTCTATTCTATCAAGGTCAAGTAGGGTCAAGTAGGGGACAAATGGAACAACAGAAATGCAAAACTGTATTGACTTTAAGTGGTGAGTTTAACTTGCTTTCTCATATAGTTATCGTTGTCTTCAATTCCTACTAGACAGGCACAAGATAAACCAACCATTGCGAGAAAATAGGCATTTAAAGAAAATGAAATTTTTGTCCAGTAACTAAATTTGCTTGATAACCTTTCTTATTTCAAGTAACTTTCTATCACTCTAAACAAAAAACGAAGAGCATGATGAATGCCATGTCTGTGTCAAAATGGCATTTTAGAATGTTCACACTTAAAGAGCATGATAAATACCATAAACTACATGTTATCAAACTGATTACTAAAATGGTAATATAGCAGATTCTTAATTCAATACATTGTAAAATATTCACACATAACAATTTTTAAGGAATGTCCTAATTGTTGAGCACTGGGTACTCTAATTTGAAAGTTGTGTGTTCAAATTTCAAGAAGAGCACATGATAAAGTTATAATTATGAGAAAGGAATGGACTACCCTACTATGTAACTCAAATTTTGATTTAAGGAATAAAAACCTCACAGGTGTTAATGTCTATTTCAATAAACACTGATAAAGTGATCTAAAAGTTTTGTGCCATAAGTTTGAAATAACCATACACAAGAAATTGTAGGATGTACTTAATAACAGAAATAAGGTCGCCTTGAGTAGGAGCATCAACTTGCTCGCCTAATTTCCCCCACAAGAAAAGGACAACAGAACCAGAAGAGAACCTTGCCCCACAATATCGAATATAATTTTGATAAAAAATAATAGAAGCATAAAACAACGAAAACACAAGGCAGAAAAAAGGTGAATGGCTATGTCTCACCAACCAGCTTAAACTACGCTTTCACATAGATTATAAGAGGTTATAATCTTAGTTCTTAGACCTATGTCTTTTCCTCTTTCACATGGATTTTACACCATAGAAAAAAAAAAGGATTCTTACTCTGAAGGTTTGCAAAGACAATTTCTGTAAAAGTAAAACTTCCACTTGAAAAAACTTGATCAAATCAAACTATATATCCTCTCAACTGTCGCTTTTTGTTTGACAGAACAAGTGGACAATACCAATTACCAACCACAGCCACTCAAGTTGCATCCTAACTGAAAACTAATGGTACCAAAAAAAAAAGAAAAGAATATTTTAGTTTACATGTGAAAGCCAAAGTTATGGATGATTCTATTAGACAGCTATACGTATACATATTTATAAATATCTTTATACTGGATTTAAAAAAGAAATATGAAAACAATAATCAATCCAAATGAATGGTCTATCATTTTAATTAAGAGCGATATTAGAACAATTGTTTGTCACTTCTTGGAGTCAAGTTACAACATATCAGGATTTGGTTGGGAACAGATAATCCTTGGATAGTTGGATTCAAACTTAATTCCTGGAAACTCAGTTTGGAGTTTTCCACTGAGTAAAGTTGAACACAAACAAACCACAATTTTTGACGACAAGAATGCTAAGCTTCCATGCAGTACATATATATTCAGGTAAACCATATTTCCTCCATAATCATATGAACTAGAAATTGGAACTAGAATGAATGAACCCTATTGTGCTAACTTAAACTCTTCCAAAGAAAGTGAGGGGGAAAAAACAGTGAAAATTATTTAATGATGCGATTTTGGATGGGAAGAGGGGGATTTGAATTTTCTGCATCCAAATTTTCATTTGAAGACTCCCTTTTGGAATTATTTCACCGTCTGAATGCAAAAATTGATATCAATAGCCACTACGAAGGTAGAACACAACAGTCATTTCTGCTTAGTTGTTCTCTTTAATGGACAGAGAAATCTTTTCTCCTTTTGATCTTTACTTTTATTCTCTTCTGTCTCCAGATATTGAGATGGGAAGAAAAACTAACGAATAATATCAAAATTAAATTTCAAACATGAGATACTACTTATATGATATTCTTGTCATTTGTCAAGCCAACAACTATGTACTGGTCCTGTGGCCTGTGGAGGAGCTGAATACTGATAACTGTCGAACACACAGGCAAATAGTAAGCTCTTAGATAACAAGAAACAAGTTCATGAATACCGTGATCACTTCACCACTGATGTCTCTTAAAAAAGATAAGTATGCCACAATGTTTCATTTGACTGCTGTTTTAATTGTATTATTCTCAAAAGTGGAGGATAGTGGAAGAAATTTCATACAAGAACTGAACAAGAGCAAATAGACGACGTGAGAAATGCCAAAGAGATAGGTAAATTTGCACGTTGATTACATGAAGTCAACATCAATTATTAGAAATTAGAATGTTGTACATGAGTGCAAGAGACGAATTGATTGTCAAGCCACGCTCTTATGAGCAAAAGCGCCAAAAGTTTCAAGGAATATTTGAGATATGTTAACCTTATAAAAGCCGTTCTTGACCAGCAGGGTTTGGCATCAAAGCAGCCTAAGTCTTTTAAGAGGCATCTTCAGGCAATTCATTAGATATTGCCCACATGGCAATGGCGTTGAAGTTTGCGATCTCAATCTCATTCTTCTCCTTAATCTTGTTGGCACTAGCAAATGGTTCTAATGCTGGCAAAATTGCAATATACTGGGGCCAAAATGGCAACGAGGGAACGCTGGCTGAGGCCTGTGCCACAGGAAATTATGCTTATGTGATCATAGCCTTCTTGCCAACTTTTGGCAATGGCCAGACTCCCATGATAAATCTAGCTGGTCATTGTGATCCCTACAGTAATGGGTGCACTGGCTTAAGCTCTGACATTAAATCCTGTCAAGCCAAAGGCATCAAGGTATTGCTGTCTTTAGGAGGAGGTGCTGGTAGCTACTCAATTGCATCCACTCAGGATGCAAGTCAAGTAGCAACTTACCTTTGGAATAACTTCTTGGGGGGACAGTCATCATCTCGTCCACTTGGCCCCGCTGTTCTTGATGGCATTGACTTTGACATTGAAGGAGGATCAAACCAACACTGGGGTGATCTTGCCAGGTACCTTAAAGGGTATGGCAAGAAAGTGTACATAACTGCAGCTCCTCAATGCCCATTTCCTGATGCTTGGATAGGAAATGCCCTCAAGACAGGTCATTTTGATTACGTTTGGGTCCAATTCTACAATAACCCTCCTTGCCAATACACTTCTGGGGAAATTGGCAATCTAGAAGATGCATGGAAGCAGTGGACTTCAAGTATCCCTGCCAACAAGATATTCCTGGGGTTACCAGCTTCCCCAGAGGCAGCAGGCAGTGGCTTCATTCCTGCGGCTGATCTTACTTCCAATGTGCTTCCAGCCATTAAGGGTTCTGCTAAATATGGAGGTGTTATGCTGTGGTCCAGGTATTATGATGTTCAGAGTGGTTATAGTTCTTCTATTAAGAGCCATGTTTAAAATCCACTTACTCGCTTATGTTATGATTTAGTAATTATATATGAATGGAAGCGAATGAGATATTGACAGCAGACTAAAGTTTCCATATGAAACTTTCTTTGTATACCAGTACATCTTGAAATATATACACAGATTTTCTTCCGTGTGTATTGGGCGCTTCTAACCCTGCCCCTTGCCTTTGATTCAAACAAGAGTTCCTGTTTCTTGCCAAGAATTTTAGCTAGCTACTGAGCACTAACAATGAATTATGGAAGGATATAAATAAGTTGAATCAGAAGCACTCAAAAACATTTTAATAAATATAAGCAGAAAAAGTAGCTTAAAAACTAGTTAACAGCTCTCTTTATGAAATTTTCATTCAATTAGCATAGTGCGACTAAAAGAGATACAAGCAGTACACTGACAAAGCTCCGTTTAGTGATATTCCATAAGATGACAAATCCTGTCAGATAATAATAGCAGATCTGATGAGATTTTTTTATGAGTTCATAGTGAAAATCTGATGACAACTTCCAGTTTGTTTTATTTTCGATTACATAAAAATCAAACATGTATGGAAGAGAAACCATTGAAACATAACTTCAAACTGATTAGTTGCAAGAGTCGAAAATAATCACTGGATTGATCGATAGACCAGATTACCAGAATATGAGGTCTCCTATTTCCTACTGAACTGAGAAACGAAGGCTATGTTTGGATTGAGAGAGTTTATAGGTGAAGGAAGAGGGTATAATCTTTTATTTTTAAATTGAGAAAATTATAAAATATTTATAAAAATAAAAAAGACATGATTAGAAGTTTACATGACAGTTTCTCATTTTATTTTTCTCATTTTAAAAAATTAGCAAATAAAAAAAATGTAATTTTAAAATGAAAAATTACCTCTCTTTCTTTCCCATCCAAACAATACCTAAGGGTGTGAAACCTCAACCCCAAAACCCTTTTTGCAAGGTGCATGAAAATAGTTAAAAAATTTTTATCATGTTTGAGGGAAATCTCGATAGAAGAAAGTGAACGGGATTTTTATCTCAAATGTGATTTAAGCATAAGCAATATTTTGTTGCTTATGCAGTAAAGAAAATTCGTTTATGTGTGTATTGACATAAATACTCTTGTAATTTGATATTATATCACTATTTTAATAATATTTAAATAAATATAACCTAGTAATTTTTTTAAATATTATTATAGTTATACTCAAAGTGATTTTATTTTACAATACCCCAAACAAACTTAACTTTTTAACAAATTTATTTTGACAATTTCTTTATAATTAATTTTTTTATCATCAATTTATTAACAACCAAACTAAAAATAAATCATATCCTTTTTGATAATTACGCATCCAACAGTCATTTTTATCAACATTATCCAAACAACATTCATTTAACAAAATTAATTTTCAAATAAAGATTTCCAAACATAAATCACTTCAATCAAACTCACTTTTGACTAAAATCAAGTTTGCAAAATTTAATCCAAACTTTGGAGAAACTTGATTTATGTTTGGATACATTTATCTGAAAAGTAATTTTGATAAAATGAATATTGTTTGAATAATGTTGATTAAAATCACTTTTAAATGTATAATTACTAAAAAGATATGAGTTTCATATTACTTTTATCATATTATCCATTTGTTTCATTTCATTATTTGTTAAGTATACTTGAATAAATGATATAATGTTGTTATAATAAATTTTTTAGGAGTGGGTGAACAAAGTGTCAAGCTTAGTTAAATACAAAAAAGATCAGTTTATAAACAAACTTGTAGTACAAGGGATTGAATCAAGTTGTCTCTCAATGATCCATATGTAACAATCGATCAAATCAATATGGATAAGGAGGGAATTGATGATTCATAATGTAAATGCATGAATTGGATTGAGAGAAATCAATTAACAAAACAACTAATTTAAGAAATCTATTTGAAATTTCAATTGATCTTTCATCGATCACAAAATATGCATTCAAATTCAATTGACTGATTAACTTAAATTTAGTTGAAATCTTTGCATCAAATTCAGAATCACAACTAAGCAATCACTTAGAATTCAACTATCAAATGATACACAAATCTGTAATAGCACAATTCATTTAAAATCTATGCTAATTTAAGATCAAGAATGCAATTAACCTAGGTTGGCAAATTTGCAAAACTTATTCTTTTCAATTCATGTGACAAAAATATGATCAATAAATCAAAATATCATCTCAAATCTTAATCCAAAACACATATCCAATGAGATTTTAATATAAACAGAGATGTCTATTCATGTAGTTCAAGATCAAAATCAAAAGAAGAAGATAAACATCAATTAAATTCAAATTCAAAATTAACTGTAAGGTCTCAAAATCAAACAAAAAATTCTTCAAGATTCTTAGATTGATCTCAGAAACTTAGCATTCCATGACTGCAATTCACAGAGGCTTGGAGAAGAAAAGAGAAAACTAAGGAGAAACTAACCCAAAAAATGGGTATGTGCAGAAATGATTTGTCTCTCTGTTTTCTACCCAAATAACTACCTCTAAAACTAAAAATACAAGTTTTTCCCTAGCTTAGAATTAATCATCTTTTTATTAACTTTAATTGGACACATAATTTTTCTAATTTGGGCTTATGATGAGGAAGTTATAGCCAAAACACTATTAGGAGGTATATGAAATCATCAGCCAACTTCATGGGAGAAAACCATCATCAAAATATTATAATTTTGATAAGTGGTCTTCAAAAGAGTCGAAACTCTGCATTTAAGCTTTTCAATGGCACCAGTCCCAGCTTCAAATGACTCTTACAACTCAAGTTATGACCCAATATTTGTACATTGTCTAGGTTCCAACAACATCATCATTATTTTGACTTCCAAGCCCTATCTGGCACACTAGACATCCAATTCAGTTTTAGACCTTCTCATGAAAGTTGTAGAAATTCTTCTCATATTTCTTACAAGGTAAGATGAATAATTTTTAGATGGCTAGAACTCAAGTTATATCTAAAATGCAAAAATAGTATAAAATTTTAATAATGATGAAAAATACAGTTAAGCCCAATTTAAATTTTGAACCTAAACTTACAAAATGTGGTCAAACTCAATCAATTAAGTACATAAGAGGCATAAGAGACTAAATATGAGGGTTTGTTAATATATGAAAATTGTGTTTATTAGTGAGCAGTGAATTGGGTCGACTTGTAAACTCGCACAATTTGATTTAACATAACTCATAAAATGATGGATTGGGTTGGGTTCAAAATGACTCAACCCGTAGAGGGTTGACTCATTCATATTTTTTTAAAAGCATATGTCGTTTCTAGTCATATTTTTTTTTATTAACCTTAAGTGGTACTATGTTGATTATGGTTAATAATTATAGTGTCATTAGTTTGTAAGAGATCAAAGAAGAGAGAAGGAGTTGCTGTGTAGAGTTTTATTTTGATTGAAACTTATATTACATTTATGTTAATTGTAATCCTAAAGTTGTATACTTTGAAATATAAGTTTTATAAGTTATGTTATGCTAAACATATTTTGATTTTTATTTTAACATATTAATTTTTCTTTGTAAAATTCAAATTCAACTCAGAAGTTAAAACTAACTCAACCCACTAACTCAACCCACCCGTGACCGGGTTGGGTTAGTTTGAGATGAAAGAAATTTTTTTTTAAATTTAACCATTGTTTTCATGAGTATGTTATGTTGAGTCCAAAAGTATTCTAACCTAACTGATATTTATCCTCATTTTTTTAACGCAATTATTAAATTAAAAACAAAAATATGCATAGTATTTTAGCTTTTTAAAATAATGGTTCCACTAAAAAAATTTATAATTAAAATGAAAATTATTATAAGCAATTAAAATTTCACAATTAAAATAATAAGAGGATAAGAATATCTGATAAGACATTAAAGTAGATCATTTGACGCTAACAGGCAACAAAACAAAGGGCATAAACCGAAGCATCTTTGATCGCCAAGAAAGCACCAACGCTAACGCAGAAGCAACACTGTTTGGGCATTGAATCACGTTAAGTCACTGAACGTGATTCTATAAAAAAGAAAGCTAAATATAATTGCACAATTTTCAAAGCGCATGAAGACTTCAGACGTGATTCTTCGTTGTACAAACGTGTTAAACCAAACACGGACTAAAGTTCTTGACTATGTCAATGATGGGACTTTGATAAACTTCTTGTTTAGTATCAAAATTTACATTCTTTAATCATCTATGCTGCTCTAAGTCAAAAGAATATTGCCACTTGCCTACGATATTTTCAGATGTACTAATATTAATAACCACTAATAATACACAATTGCAATGTATAAGAATTAAAGATGTGCATATAATAAGCACAGCCACTTCTATTGACATATTATTGTTAGCAATTAGCATGCATGTTCCTAGAAGGGTGCACTGGTGCTTCAACAACCACGTGACGTGGGGCCTAGGAGCCGCGTCTGACAAAGAACTGTTCTTGGCCTCAAGTGTCAAGGGTCAGTAGACACGATGTAGAAGCTGTCCTGTGCTGTTGTATTTGACCATCCAAGGAATTGGTGGACGAAGCTCAGTCAAATCCAAATGAAGGGACTCCATTAAGCAAGAGTGCCAAAAGTTTAGGGGCGTCATCCATGCCTAATGTGTCATTCTTTCTTAGGCTTCAAATCTGATCCTAATGTGTCATTCTTTCTTAGGCTTCAAATTTCATGCTCTATTTCCTCATCCCACATAATAAAAGTTGATTTTGATGTCCTTTAAAGGGAAGCACATCATCAATAGGTACCTTTTGAATTTAGAGTAATTTTTGAAAATATCTATGAGCTGTGTATATTTTCCTTAAAATCTTAAAATAAGCAACTTAAAACACAAACTGACATTGAGCACGTTGTGTGTCGAGGAAATCACAAACACTCAACATTTATTTTCTTAACTATGCCGAAAGTGAATTTTCTATCACAAACCACCCCACGTTGCAGTCTGCTTTTACATGGTCTATACAGCAACGTTATCTTACATGCCTTTTCTCACAAACGTTAACATGTTTACATATGAATTTAAGAAAAAATTAAAAAGACAATTTGAAATTAAATATAATCACATGAATAATTTTAAAATTTTATATAAATAGCATTATTTGCCAATATTACTTCTGTAAAAATTAATGTTTACCTTTATGTTATATTACTCAATCCATCGCAATTGAGATTATACCGCTTAGTTTTGCGATCATAACTAGACACAATTATACATATATGATAGTTTTATTTTATGTGGCTTTTTTTTTTCTAATCAAACTCAAATGCGACCATACAACCGAAAAAAAATACAACCATTTTTATAATTAGTCAAATGTAACTGAGAAAAATAAAATGTAGTACTATATAAAGAAAAATGTTAAATTCTCTTAAAAAAAACTAGTCTAAAAATTCTCTTAATATCTTAAAAAAATAAAATAAAATTATGTGTATTTAATATTTTAATAATTATATTTTTAATCTTATTTTCTTTTTAAGTAATTAAGAAAATTGTTATGCTGATATTTGAAATGATTTAACATGTCTATTATATAAATCCACCTTGACGATGCTGAAAAAAGCACAAAACCTATTATTTCATATTACTATTCATTTTTAAATTTTTATAGTAACTCGTCAAATGAAAGGAAACTGTGAATATAATAAGAAAAAAAAACACTAGTAAAAAAGGTAAATAATAAAAACATAATGATGAAAAACAATACTAGTAAATGGTAATAAAAAAAGGTAAAACCAAAGTTGGAAGCTTTCATAGCCTGTCCCTTGTCAAATAATGGAAATATTGAAAAACAAAAGTAATAAATAATAAATAGAAAAAAAAGGTAAACAACAAAGAAGTAGTCAATAATAGATAATATTAAAAAGATATATCTCTGTCGACTGCTCAAAAATTCCAATCCAAGATATTTCTTTGCAATTTTCCACCAGTTTGGATCAATTACTCGAAAAACCCAATTTTAAAACTAGATTGTAATTTCCAAAATTTGGGATGTTTCCTCTTCACGTTCTTTTTAAAGCCTTTTTCAAAAGTAACAATTTTTTTTTAACATTGGAGGCCAACGACAATCTCCTTTACACACACATTTTAGGCTATTTTCATAAAAAAGATTTAACTATTTTTAAATAATTTAATTTTAGTCTATTATTAATTTTTTATATTATCATTAAATTATGTGTTAATATAATATTAAAAAAATTAATTTTTTAAATAATTATTATTATAGTCAAACTTATTTAATAATGTATTAATACATATTTAAATAATAATATAAAATATCATAAATCAAAATTAAATCAATTTTAAATTCATATAAGATAAGATTGTATTAATATTTTTCTTTTTTTTGACACACTAGTGGTTTCATATTTTGTTAAGACGTAAGCTTTATCCTAAGCATAAAATATTTTTAACAAAATTCAAATTCTTAAGTAAAGTTTATTCACCATCATAATATCAAAAATATTAATTTGTGTTGCAGGCCCCTAAGTGACTTTTTCCACACCATGTGACCGCACCGCACTACCCGTTCCCAAAAATATCTCGAAGTCCATGATTCCAAATACCCTGCAATGCAACCTATTGTAATACCCTGTGTCCTACCCACAAGGGCCATTGATCCAAAACTGACCCACAAACTCAACGCGTGATCTTTCCCCTATTTGAAGGTGGTCCAGGCATGTTACAGCCACACAATTGCTGGTGCTTAACAGAATCGCTTCGCTGTTGAACAAAGTTTAAACCTTTGTTTTGTGTTGTGTTGTGTTGTGTCCTCTAACGTACATATAGTCTCCTTAGGACATTCAAACTCTCTTAGAATAACAAAAGGCACAAAGTGAGAGATAAACAGAGAGAGATAGACATTGGAAGGAGGGATTAGATCTGACACAAAAGCAGATCAAATCAGGATCCCTGTATATGGTGGTTGTCTTTCTGAACAACCCAACCTCAAGATAAAGGGGATTCCTTGGTTTGGTTTGAATTTGCTAGCATTGCAGGATCAGATACCTCATCTTTCTATCTATCTTACTGTGAATCATATACTTGTTTTTTGTGCTGTTATTCTCATTTGGGTTGGTTTTTTTTAGCACCATGGAGGGTGAGAAGAAGTACATCACCTGTGAGGAGCTGAAGGAGCACAACAAGGCAGGAGATTTGTGGATCTCCATTCAGGGTAAGGTTTACAATGTCTCAGAATGGGCTAAGGAACACCCTGGTGGGGAGGTTCCCTTATTGAACCTGGCTGGCCAAGATGTCACTGATGCTTTCATAGCTTACCATCCTGGCACAGCATGGAAATATCTTGACAAGTTCTTCACTGGGTATTACCTCAAGGATTTCAAGGTCTCAGAGGTGTCTAAGGATTATAGGAAGCTTGCATCTGAGTTTTCAAAATTGGGTCTTTTTGATAAGAAAGAGCATGTCACTTTTTTCACACTCACCTCTGTTGCTGTCATGTTTTTCATTGTTCTTTATGGGGTCCTGAGATGCACCAGCGTGTGGGCGCATTTGGGCTCTGCTATGTTGTTGGGTTTGCTGTGGATGCAAAGCACCTATGTGGGTCATGATTCTGGTCACTATGAGGTTATGATGAGTCGTGGTTATAACAAATTAGCCCAAATCCTTTGTGGGAATTGTATGACTGGGATTAGTATTGCTTGGTGGAAGTGGACTCACAATGCCCATCACATTGCCTGCAATAGTCTTGACTATGACCCTGATCTGCAACACATCCCAGTTTTTGCAGTATCTTCCCGTTTCTTCAATTCAATGACATCTTGTTTCTATGGGAGGGAGTTAAAGTTTGATACTTTGTCCAGGTTTTTGGTCAGCTACCAGCACTGGACATTTTACCCTGTCCTGTGCTTTGCCAGACTCAACTTGTACCTGCAGACGATTTTGCTGTTGTTTTCAAAGCGTAAAGTCCCTGATAGAGCTTTCAACATAATGGGAATTCTTGTATTCTGGACTTGGTTCCCTCTTCTTGTTTCTTCCCTGCCTAATTGGTCAGAAAGAATTATGTTTGTGCTTGCTAGCTTTGCTGTTTGTTCCATTCAACATCTTCAATTCTGTTTGAATCATTTTGCTGCAAATGTATATGTTGGGCCACCAAAGGGCAATGACTGGTTTGAGAAGCAGACAAGTGGAACCTTGGATATCTCTTGCTCCACTTGGATGGATTGGTTCTTTGGTGGGTTGCAGTTCCAGCTTGAGCACCATTTGTTCCCAAGGATGCCCAGATGCCAATTGAGGAAGATTTCTCCACTGGTGATAGACCTTTGCAAGAAGCATAATTTGCCTTACAGGAGTTTGTCATTCTTGGAGGCCAATAAATGGACGCTTAAGACCCTCAGGACTGCTGCCCTGCAGGCCAGGGACCTGACTAACCCTGTTGCCCATAATTTGTTGTGGGAAGCTGTCAATACTCATGGCTGAGCATATCTGGATTTGAGAAGATCATCATGGTCCCTTTTTCCCCTTTCTTTTACAAGATTATCAGCTTCTTATTGTCAGTTTATTGGCCCCCAAACTTCTTAATTGAGCTTTGAGTTTAATTTTTCCGTTTTAGGTGTGGTATAAAAATGATGATCCAGATATTACAGTTCATGCTCTATGTATCTATACAAAATTCTAATCATATTTGCTTTTTCACCTCTCTCCTGTTTTTGTCAACCTCCATTGGCATGGGATTGTTAACTTCTGATACTTATACCATGTTTGATCTTTAATAAAGATAAAAGAACTCCACCAAAATTGTATATGTATTTTTCCACTCATCAGTTATTGAGCAGAAATTTCTTCTTTCTTCATTCTGATTGTGTTGGAGAAAGAAGATCAAAGAGCTCTTCTTAATATCAATAAGTTATGGTTCAACCCTTATATTCGAGGCCGAGGTCTATGAGTCACAATTTGCTGGTAATTTTGAGGCCATTGAAATGAGTTTCAATTTGTCGTTTGCTAGTAGAATGCTTCATGCTGGAAGAAATTAATCTGGTGGTATAAGCAAGATTCTGTTGCAGGATTATACTTGAGATGTAACATATTACCATGTTGGAATGACGATTCAATATTAAGCTTTATCTTATGAAAATGATTATGATTATGATTATGATGATGATGATTATTATTATTATTATTATTATATTTGGTAGCAGGCCAGAGTAGATTAACGTATTTATTTTTCCTGAACTAGCGGTCGCCTAAAACAGTTTTGATACTCTTGTGGCTAACAAACAAAAAGAAAAAATGCAATAGAAAGAAACGAGTCTTCATTCTCCCATCTCATGGATTCTATATGCTTGATGCTCTTCTCCTTTTTTGTCCATAGCCTTTATGTTTATGGCTGATCTTAGTAAGTAGTGTTCTTTTTTAGCGTCTTGTAGTTTGTTGGTTGGGCTTGTGCCGCGTTGCTTATCCAAAAACAAAAAAATCTCAATGCCATCAAATATGAGAAGTCGTCTCATTTCAAACTTATCTCCTATATTTGATTTTTTTTTATAAAAGTAAAAAAATTGTAGTTAGTAAATAATTATTTAAAATTTTGAAACTCCTTATTTAAAATTCTAAAACTATTTTCTTCTCTATTTAAAAAAAATGAATTTACGATCATGTTAATGTGTGTTAAGACTTAGAAGACATTAGTTTTTCCTATTTCTTGTTTTTTTTTTTTTTTGGTATAAATCCTATTTCTAGCTTTTAGTAATCAATTTCCCTTTTTAGTTGTTGATAGAATTCAATTCAATTGATCCATATAACTGTATATCGTTTAGTGTGATAAGATTGAGTTGTTGTAATCTCTCGGCATCCCACAAATTTAGCCGACCACAAAGTTGTTGGCACTGCCATGGTCCATGGAACTCGGAATGCAACAAAGCAGTTTTTGACTATTTCCAATATCTGTCTGTGTTCTAAATCCTAATATAAAGCAAGCTAGATATTTAAGAGAGCAGTCGCTAAAATTGGTCTAACCGAAGTTTGTAATTACCCACTGTCTTTTGCAGCAATATTCTCTTAATAAAATTTTTTAACATATTCTTAATAACTTAAAATAGAAAATATTAAATAAAAAAAATAAAAATATTTAATATCTTAAGAACCCAAAAAGTATTTAATAATTTTTTTTCAAGTAATTAGGATGATTGTTAAGAAGATTGATTAGGAAGATATAAAATTATTTGATTTCTTTGATACCTTTTGTGGAAAGTCAATTTAATTATAAATAATTCTATATTCTCTTAATGAATTAGTTTAATAATCATTTTAATTACTTAAATAAGTATGTATTAAATATTTTTTGGGTTTTCAAGATATTAAATGCTTTTACTTTTTTATTGAATAATTCTATATCTTCTTAATATATCATCTTAATAAGTTTCCTAATCACTTAATAAAGAAACTATTAAATGTTTTTTGAGTTCTCAAAATATTAAATGTTTTTACTTTTTTATTTAATATTTTTTGTTTTAATGAATTCTGAAGATGTTAGGAGGATATAACATTATTATTTTTTATTTAATATTTTAAAATTTTAAGTAATTAAGAAGTTGTTAAGAGAATGTGTTAGGAGAATATGACATTAGTCTTCAATTAGGGGTATTTCATGTGGAGAGGCAAAAGAGAGTAATTTCATTGATAACTTTTGTGAAAAGTCAATATCAAAAGTAATTCTATATCCTCTTAATGAACCTAATAATCCTCTTAACTACTTATAGAATTAAATATTAAATATTTTTTGAGTTCTTAAAATATTAAATGTTTTTACTTTTTTATTTAATACTTTTTGTTATAAGTAATTAAAAAGTTATTAAAATGATATAACATTACTCTTTTAATTATAACTAGTGGCACCTCGCCTGCAAGCGTAATCATAAATTTAAATATTTTAATGCATGATTATATATAATTCCTGTTTCTAAATTTACAAATTGGTGAGAGGAATTTGAATAATAAAAATAAATAGTAATTTGTAAATAACTCTTTTAAAAATAACATCTTGAGAAGTAGAAAGTTAATTTGGAAGTAATTAAAGATGATGGGATTATTGACACTTTGTTATATCTATCTTAAAATTTGGATAGGTATATTGGTAAGGATTTAATTTTGATTTATTATTATTGAAAAACATTTTATTATATTATTCAATCATATATTGCTATATTATTAAAAGTATTTGATATTTTTTATTGTTTTTTTTTTGTAAGACTATGAGTATATGGTATCATCACACCTTTTTTGTGTAAGACTAATCCCCACTTGATCTTTGGTTTAACGACCTTGACCCTAGTTATAATGTGCTTTTAGTCGAGTTTGAACTCTTATACTATAAATAAAGTTTGCCCACATAGAAATCAATTTACCAACTATGTCATGTCTCGTGATTAACTTTTTAGATTATTGTTATCCTACTCAAAACGTTTTTAATGATATGATAATATATAATTCGATAATAATATACTACTTTTTTGTGCTCATAATGGATCAAATTTATATTATATTAGTAATCTTAATTATTTATTCACATTCTTTATTAGATATTTTAGATTGAAAATTCTAAAATTATTTTAATTAAATTTTCTTATTTAATTTAAATCTTAATTACTAATATAATTATTTGTTATTCATATTTAGTTGAGAATAATTTAAGAAATAAATTAATAAACATTGTAAAATGATAATAAAAAATGCCAATAACAACACTCCTAGATCTTAATATAAAGAAAATAGATATTTAAGAGAGAATTCACTAAAAATTCTCTAACCTCAGTTTTTAATTACCCACTATCAACTATTGCCATATAGATGATAACCATGACATTTTAGGAAAATTAAACTGGAGAGGCTAACGAGAATTTGCAAGATAAATTTTGTGGAAAGCCAATTATAATTTATAACTACTACTTTAATAAATAATTCTGTAATAATTTCTATTTTAATTTAAATTTAAATTTTGATGAGAGAAATTTGAATTATAGAAATAAATATTGAAAATTGTAAATAAAACATTTAAAATTAACATGTGAAAGAAATAGAAGGTGAAGTTGGTTACTTAATGAATATTTATTTTTATCAATTTTTATTAGAGTGAGATATAAGTGATGAATTTATATATTAGTATAAAAATAAAAATAATCACTACATGTTTATTCTACATTATTCATAAATAAATTACATATGATGACACTAATTCAATATTACTTTTTTTTTGTTGTATATTAGTGTTAATTATATAACGGGGGATAATCCTTTTACTTTTTTAACCCCTTTCATTATTAAAAGAAAAAATAATTTTAAACTTTTTGCATTACCATGAAAATCTGAACTATTTTAGTGCTAGGACCAATATAATGATTACCTGAGGGAAATGCTTCGACTGTTAAATAATTAACATCTTGTTTTAAAAAATTTCATGTTCAAAGTGGACTTTAAGATGAGTAAAGTAAAATTTATATCGAAAATATGAACCATCCATTATGTAAAATTAATTTTCATGTTAAAAGTGGACTTTATATTAACATTTTCTACTTTTATTTTGTGGGGTTGTTTGGCTTCAGGGGAAATATTCCTTTTGAGATTATCAATTATGATGGTTGATGGAAAAAATAAAAAAACATTTGGCTAATTGTAAGAAATTATTTCGGCATTACCTATCTTTTCTTATTTAAGTATTTTAGTATTCTGATTAGTTGTAAATATTTATTAGTAATTAATTATACTTTAAAATTTTATTAAATTTAAATAATTATTATATAAAATAATTAATAAATATTTTACAACTTTTTAAACATATCAATACATTAAAAAAGAAAAAATAATATAACAACTTCCTTTTCTGTCATGCACAGCTCGAGATGTGAGAGATGTTGGGTTATGCCTGTATCAACAACAACAACAACAACAACAACAACAACAACAACAACAAAAGCCTTTTCCCACTAGGTGGGGTCGGCTACATGGATCAAACGACGCCATTGTGCTCTGTCATAGACCATACTTTCAGATAAACCATTGATTTCAAGATCTTTTAATGATATCTTTAGTATTGTCGTTACCTACCTCTACCTCTCTTTAAGGGACTATCCTCCAACTTATCAATTCTTCTCACCGGAGCTTCTATTGGTCTTCTCTTATGCCTGTATCAACGAGGTGGGTAAATTAAAAAACAGTTATTATAATTATACCCGTCCACTCTAACCACAATAAAAATAATAATAATTTACAATATAATTATTTACCTCGTTAGCCATGTCTTTCGAAAGTTGATCAATATCTAAACAAAATAAATACTTATCTGTACCGAACTGATAAGTAAGCTTCTTTTTACTATATATTATGTAAGTTCGGGTTTTAGTGAAAATTATTTTAATTAGGAAATAATAAAAAAATTTGTGCTGTAAGTTACTAATTGTGAATTAATTTCATAGAGAGTTTAAAATGTTTAATCCATAAAAATATCATCAAGCAACACTCGACTCAAATAATTAATTAAGGTGATTATACATATAGCCAAAGTTGTGAAAAAAATCATACATTTTGTATGCTTCAACACTTTCTCCTGTGGCGATTCCTTTCAAATCCAATATGAAAGGCAGATAATAGAGTCTCAAGACAAACATAAGATTCCATGCCTACAATTGTGGGAATGTTATTGTTGAGCAATTTATCAACCTCTTCAGTTTTTCTTTTCCCTAGCGTCATTAATAATTAATAAATAATGAATTTAATTACCAATATAGTGTGACACAAGTGATAAATACTTAGGCTCTTGAAGTATGTGGTTAGAAGTTTGATTTATGACCTATGTGCATGAAAAAACATTTATTGGGAGAGGTCAATCTCTTAAATGGATCTCAATACCTCGATAGATTAGTTTTCACAGTTACCCGCAAATGATACTCTAAGAAACAAAAAAAATGATGAATTTAATTTTAATTTACGGTTTCTAAAATTTATTTACACTCTACCATCCAATAATTACCAAATCATTGAGATTGTGTTTGGATGAAACATTTGAAAGAAGTGATGTAATTTTTGAAGCGATTTAAAATGCTTTATTATAAATTATTTTGTTTGAATATTTGATTGAAGAATTTTAAAAATTTTGAAGTATTTTGATAAGGTATTATTTTATCCAAAATTAAGGAGGTGAAATTTCTAAATTTCTTCACTCACATCTCTCTATCATTGTTGCCAAGTCATCTTTGTTCCACTGTGAGTATGAGATAGATCTTAAGTTGTTCTACAACCTCCTGCAATGGATTATCGTCAAGAAATTGACATTTCTTGGCAAAGGTCCATCTCCATTGCCACCAAGGTACATGTACCCTTATAGATTGGGTTCATGTCTTCATGGGTTTTAAATAGGGATAGAAATATGTTAAGTTAGATTAGACTTTATTTCAAATAGGCATAGTTTAAAAAATCTTGATTTTAATCTAACTTATTATTTATTATAGTCTTTTTTTTACCTAACTTGACCTTTTTATGTGTATTACAAAATTCACCCCAAATTTGTTATAAGAGTTAATTTGATTTGATTTTAATTTTAAATTCATTGAATTAATAAATTTGTCCTTATTACTTTATTCATCTTATCTATTTTAAACTAGAATAATAAAGTAATTTTTTTAAAATAAAATAAATTGCATTCATGTTGTAGGTGTTCTAAATTAATTTACAAATCAATCTAAATCTCATATGTTTACATAAATTTTAAACATAAAAACTAATTTTTAAATTAAATTAATTCAAGTTAAATTTATATTTTAATACATTAAACATAAATGATTAGGAATATCATCATGTTTCTTGTCGTACCCACGAAAGAGTACAAAGAAACTTATGACAAAAATTATTTTGATACTTTTTTTTTATCGTATTAGTATTCTAAATGAGTTATTAAATATTTATTAATTATTATTTATATTTAATAAATTTTTAAATATATATTATAAAATTAACAGTCAATAAATAATTAACAACTTATTTTATATATCAAATTCATCAAAATATTATAATAACTCACACATACAAAAAGGAAGTCTTTACAAAAGTTATATTGTAAAAACTAAGTACTGGAGCCAAACGGATCAAGAGTCACCCAAATATCTAATCAAAACTGAAAGTGTATTTAGAGAGATAGAAAAAAAAATGTGGATTTTTCAATGTTAAAAATAATTTATCACTTTTTCTAACTGCACATATGTAAATGATTTAAATCCCCTGTGATCACTGAAGTAACAACAACAATCACATGAATGAATAAACGAATTTCAATCATTTGCAGTTGAATTTTATATGCAGTTAGAGATAAATAAACACAAGATGTAAGTCTTATCATTATTGAAATTGCAGGACTCACGTACATTTTTTTCTCTTTTTATCCCTAACTGCATGTATAATTGAACTCGATCCTAATCTCATCATGTAAACAGTGACAGTATCTAGTATCCTCCATATGACAACGAGGACAAGAAGGTGATAAGTTTACTCCCCTCGTACAAAGCAACAAGTTTGTGGGATTATTCTTTTCCTTAATAATAATAATACAATTTTGTCATGTTTATAAAAGAATAAAAATTTAATTTTAATTTACTGTTAGTATAAAAAAAATTATACTATTATTTAATGATGTTTTAATACATCATTAAAGAATTAGACTTCTTAGGTAGTTGTTATGATAGTTAAACTCCTTTAATAATGTGTCAATACATGATTAGATAATAGTATAAAAAAAATATACACTAACAGTAGATCAAAATTAAACTCAAAGACAAATCCAATTTCATTTTTTATTTTATGTAAAGACTCACAGGTACAAAAAAGATCCACTAAAAATAATACAGGCTTTTAAACCTGATTACCTTATTACTGAAATACTGCTGTTTTGAAACATATTACTTATCTACTGTTATTTTTCTCACGTAAGCACCAAGCGCGTTGGAGTATCATAGCAAGAAAATATATATTTTTTTACGTAAAAGCACCAATACGTTTGGCGTATGTATTTACGTAAAAAAATAATTTCTTACATGATAAAAACAACAATAAATAGATAATATGTTTCAAAATAACAGTATCTCAGTAATAAGTTCCGGAAACAACAATAACCAAGTCAAAAAACCAATCATACAATTATATTTTTCTCATGCTTTAAATTTATGAAATTAACCTCGTAATTGTTGGATTGTACTAACGTATTGCGCACTTGTAAATAATTTTAAGTTTAAAAAAGTCACAACAATTCTTCTTTGTAAAAAATGATTGATTTAGATCTTTTAAATTGAGGGATGTATTTTAGAGAGTAAAGTGTAAAATTTTAATAGTTGATAAGAAAATCAAATGTTTAAAATTTTATAAAATACTAGCACTTGCATAATAGATCATAGATATGTAATAATCTAAACCCTTGATTTTTTCATTAATGGTTAGAATTCTTTACTTTATTCTCTAAAATGTATATATATCGAGTCAGCTTATGAACTAATAAATTGAACATATAAAAATTCAAACTTGGTTAATTTAACAACTAAGCCAAAATTTTCATTTAATTGTTGATAAACAAGTTACCAGCTGCTCAATTCATTTTTAGCTAAAATGAAATGTTTTGTTCAAGTTTATTTTTAAAATATTACTGGAAATAATAGGAATAGTTTTCTTAAAAATAATATTACTAAAAATGATAATTATTATATATAATTGACCAAAAATAATTTTAAAAATAACTCTAATAATCGATAGTAGTTTATTGATAGTAATTAAATTCACCGGCTACTACCAATTACCGCTAATGACAAAAATATGTCATTCCTTAACGCAGATCTTAACAACAGAGGCGCTGAAAATATTCAACTGGGAAACGCGAAACTCCGAAAAGAAACGTTTCGCTCTTGAAACCAAAACTTGAAGAAAAAAACACAGAGAGAGGCTCATCATCATCAATCTTCTCCGAAACCAAAAACACTCGCAATTAATCCGAACCAATTTATTGGTTCTTAATATTTCAAAATCAAATTGCACAGAATATTCATTCTTAACTCATCAATCGCTTCAATTCCACCCAATGATTCATCAACGTCCAAAACTCTCTCTATAAAAAGGGAAAAAAAATAGATTTTTATTTTTTTTTAATTTTTCATGTCAATCTTTGCAGAAATCTCATCGATCTCACACTTTTCCTTAATCTGACGAGTTTTTCGATTCTGGGTTGGAAGAAAGTTTAGTTTTTGGTTTGTGGGTATTTGGAATTTGGATTCGAAGGAGAAGAAGATGAGTAATCAGAAGAAGAGGAATTTTCAAATAGAGGCGTTTAAGCACCGGGTCGTGATGGATCCGAAATACGCCGACAAGACCTGGAAGATTCTGGAACATGCAATTCACGAGATATACAACCATAACGCCAGTGGTCTCAGTTTTGAAGAACTTTACAGGTTCCCCTCCTTTTTTTCTCTTCATTACCCATTTATCTTTGGCCTTTTCTTCGTTTGTTGATTTGTTGGAAAATCTTGTTTCATTGATGTGGAGGTGTGCAAATGAATCGCATGTATTATCTTGATAAGCTTTGGAGTTTATTTGGTGATCATATCATATGTGTACAATTGTTTGTTTGTTTGTTTTTTTTTTTTCTTTTGGTTTTACTTTGACAAGATTTATAGGTGCACTGCTCGTAGGGTTTGTGCTGGGGTCTTTGGACTGTTCAAATTGGTGGGGGGAAAAGAAAAAGCAAGTTCTAGCATTTTCTGGGGTTTACTTTTCATGGGTTGGTTAGATTAAGGTATTCTTTATGGCTGGTGCATATGCATATGCATATGTGGCATGTTTATTGAGTTTTTCTATGCCTGAGAATGCCAAATTGGTTCTCAATCTTTAGGTGTTGGGGATCAGCTACTATGATGTTGTAATTAATTGTTGAATAGTTCTTTATTTTATTTATTTCTCATAGCCAATAATGCCTTAATTTGTGTCATATTCTTCACTCTTATCAACTTTTTGTGTTCTTCTGTTGTCCTTGTAATTAGATTCATCATCATCTTTTTTTTGCAACTATTTTTTTTGGTCATAGATTTATCCTTTGTGAGAATTAGATGTAGGAGCTCATCAATGGGCAGTTTTTAAACCGAACAATGTCACATGATGATTAGCTGAAATTTTGTATTGGACAAGTGCTAACTTACTTGGATATAAGGAGGTGTATGGACTTACATATTTGAAAAACAGTCAACATATGTGTTTATGACAAATGTGTTGTTAATGTTTGACAATGTCTTATTCATTAAAGTACCCTGTTACTTGCCTAGAGCTATCTCTTTTGTAGCAAGCCATGGGGCTAAAAGAGGAGTGATCTATCAGAATTTACATCAATTTAGGAAACTATTACATTTTGTATGTCATGAAATTTAACAACATTGAACAAGTTGCAAAATATAATGGTGGTTCCTGTTGAAATTGAAATTATAAGGTTTAGGTAGGGAAGGAGTAAAAGAGAGAAGAAATATTAAAGAATAATATGAGATTGGATTGATTTGGTGTGTTGTAAAATACAAAGCATTAACCCCTATTTATACTAATAATTAGGTCAAGTACTAGTGTAGTACTACTAGTACAAGCCCAATCCCATTAAGACAATAAAACTCCTAACTCAAATTAAATAAGGAAACATAATGAAATTATTAAACAACTCCTGAAATTGCTTCCTCAATTAGAGGACTAATTGATTCCCTAATATATCATAAAGATATTTTGAAGATATGCTAAGATATTTTAAAGATATGCTAAAATACCTTAAAGATATTATGAGATATTCTAACAGTTCCAATTCTAAATGTAGTGAAGCGACATGGTAATGTAATCTCATAATTTTCAACATGTAGGCGTGGGTAAATAAGGGTGGGACCTAAAACGGAAATAATATTGTGGATACAATTTTTATTATTTAAGAAATTTCTTGTGAAGCACAATAGTATTACATGCAATTCGTGATCACATCATACCACAAGATGCAAAGTTTAGGTATCTTGGATCCAACTTACAAAGTCATGGGGAGATTGATGGGGATGTCACACATAGGATCCAAGCAGGATGGATGAAATGGAGAAATGCTTCAAGCGTAATTTGTGGTTGTAAAGTGCTTATCAAACTTAAAGGAAAAATTCTATCGGACAACTATAAAACCAACGATACTCTATGGTAGTGAATTTTGGGCAGTGAAGTACTAACAAGAGCAAAAAAAATACATCTAACAGAGATGAAAATGCTGAGGTGGATGATTGAGTGGA
The DNA here is from genome assembly GCA_023212625.1 of Styphnolobium japonicum. Classification (NCBI taxonomy): domain Eukaryota; kingdom Viridiplantae; phylum Streptophyta; class Magnoliopsida; order Fabales; family Fabaceae; genus Styphnolobium; species Styphnolobium japonicum. Next base: position 28,728,656 of record JALBWW010000011.1, read on the forward strand.
CATATAAGGAAAGATAAGATTAGGAATGAATGTCTTCAGGAAAAAGTTGGAGTAGCGCGTATTTATTGAGGAGAAGATGACAAAAACTCGCATAACGTAGGTCATGTGAGAAGAATACCAATAGAGGCGCCGGTGAAAAAAGTGGATCAAATGGAAGATAGTCCGATTAAAAAGGATAGAGGAAGACCTAAGGAAACTTTAGGAGAAACCATTAAAAATAACATATTGTAAATGATTTTATTGAAAATTTGGTTTTTGATAGATCCCAATGTTGTCAATTGATCGATGTAGCCGTACATACCTAGTGGGATAAGGCTTGGTTGTTGTTGTTCTAGTATTATTTTAAGGGGATTTTTAAATAATAGATGCGCAAACTGTTGTTTGACATTTCTTCGCTTTCATGGCCAAGTTTCCTTTAGTATCTCTCCTTGATTAACTAGTTTATACAGTACTGAACTAATGAATTATTTTTGGCATAGAAGATTATTTTGGTATGTGAATTTTCCTGTTGGAGATGCACACGTCTAAAGGATTTTGTGCTTTGATTTTTTTGTTTCACTTTCCATGAGGGAAAATGGATTTTATGTTTCTAATCCTTTCCCCTTTATTTCTGTCTGGATTTAGAAATGCATACAATATGGTGCTTCACAAATTTGGTGAGAAGCTGTACTCAGGACTGGTTGCGACCATGACTGCACATCTCAAAGATATAGCTAAATCTGTTGAAGCCGCTCAAGGAGGTTCCTTTCTGGAAGAACTGAACAGGAGATGGAATGATCATAATAAGGCATTACAAATGATTAGAGACATACTGATGTACATGGATAGGACTTACATCCCAAGCACCCAGAAGACCCCTGTTCATGAACTTGGGCTGAACCTGTGGAGAGAAAATGTTATTTATTCCAGCCAGATCAGGACTCGGTTGTTGAATACCCTTCTCGAATTAGTACATAGCGAACGCACCGGTGAAGTTATTGATAGAGGGATAATGAGAAATATAACAAAGATGTTAATGGATTTAGGTCCTTCTGTCTACGGGCAAGAATTTGAGACTCATTTTCTACAAGTTTCAGCTGATTTCTACAGTGTAGAATCCCAGAAATTCATTGAGTGTTGTGATTGTGGGGATTATCTGAAGAAAGCTGAGAGGCGTCTGAATGAAGAAATGGATAGGGTGAGCCACTACTTAGATCCCAGGACTGAAAAGAATATTACTAATGTGGTGGAGAAGGAGATGATTGAAAATCACATGCTTAGATTAATCCATATGGAGAATTCTGGGTTAGTACACATGCTTTGTGATGATAAATATGAAGATTTGGGTAGAATGTATAACTTGTTCCGCCGTGTTACTGATGGTCTCTCAAAAATACGAGAAGTGATGACTTCACACATCAGAGAGTCTGGTAAACAGCTTGTGACTGATCCTGAAAAGTTGAAGGATCCTGTTGAATTTGTGCAGAGGCTCTTAGATGAGAAAGATAAATATGACAAGATTATAAACTTGGCATTGAACAATGACAAGTCTTTCCAGAATGCTTTGAATTCATCATTTGAATATTTCATTAACTTAAATGCTCGTTCTCCAGAGTTCATTTCACTATTTGTAGATGATAAGCTTCGGAAAGGTCTGAAGGGGGTTAGTGAGGATGATGTAGAGGTTACTCTTGACAAGGTGATGATGCTATTTCGATACTTGCAAGAAAAAGATGTGTTTGAGAAGTATTACAAACAGCATCTGGCAAAGCGGCTTTTGTCTGGAAAAACGGTTTCTGATGATGCAGAGAGAAGTCTCATAGTTAAGCTCAAGACAGAATGTGGCTATCAATTTACATCTAAATTAGAGGGCATGTTTACAGACATGAAAACCTCGCAGGACACAATGCAGGGCTTTTATGCCAGCCACCCTGAACTAGGTGACGGTCCTACACTTGCTGTCCAGGTTCTGACAACAGGGTCTTGGCCAACTCAGTCTAGTGTTACGTGCAACCTTCCAGCTGAAATGTCTGCACTTTGTGAGAAGTTTCGGTCATATTACCTTGGCACGCATACTGGCCGGAGATTGTCCTGGCAAACTAATATGGGCACGGCAGATTTAAAAGCAACCTTTGGCAAGGGTCAGAAACATGAGTTAAATGTCTCCACTTACCAAATGTGTGTCCTCATGCTGTTTAATAATGCTGATAGACTTAGCTACAAGGAGATTGAGCAAGCAACTGAGATTCCCGCTTCAGATCTGAAGAGGTGCCTGCAATCATTGGCTTTAGTTAAGGGAAGAAATGTCCTTAGAAAGGAGCCAATGAGTAAAGATATTGGGGAGGATGATGCATTCTTTGTTAATGACAAGTTCAGTAGCAAACTATACAAGGTAAAAATAGGAACTGTAGTTGCACAAAAGGAATCAGAACCTGAGAAACTGGAAACTCGACAGAGAGTGGAGGAGGACAGGAAGCCCCAGATTGAAGCAGCAATAGTGAGGATCATGAAATCTAGGAAGCAACTTGATCATAACAATCTTATTGCTGAGGTCACAAAGCAGTTGCAATCACGATTCCTGGCAAATCCAACGGAGGTTAAGAAACGGATTGAGTCTCTCATTGAGCGGGACTTTTTGGAGAGGGATGATAGTGACAGAAAATTGTATCGGTATCTTGCCTAGAATTGGTACACTTGTTTGTTTCAGTAAGTCACAGTGATACAGACATTGTATCTTATGAACTAGGTGAAAAATTACCTTTTAATAGCTCCATTGATTTTTACTGTATTTGTTTTCTTATCGGTTGTGCTGTTTCATCTAATTATCTGCATCACCAAGCAAACTATTGTCTTTGCCTCTACCATACCCCGTTCCATGTCTGTAGGAGGTCAATGTGAGTAAGTCTTAATATAGGTTATCCTGACAACATTGTTGTTCACAGCTGGGAGGTATCACTAAAAATCTGTATTAAAATCTAATATACGTGCTTTAGTAATCTTGTTATATTATGGCTATAATTATTCACTTGAATGCTCATTCAGGTAATTGTTGCCTGTAAGCCTTCAGCTAGAAACCTTGCAATAGCATTGAGTTACTGGTAGAGAAGATTTAGTTCTGATTGTCAAGGGAGTTTCCTTATTTCATTATGACTCCCTGTTTGTGTGATACAGAGATCATGAGAAAGATAATAAATGAAGAAAGGAAAATAGTGAATGGATGACAGGTTTGTCTATCATCTTCACAAACAATGCAAGATGATGGCATGAAGAGGCAGTTTAGCTGTTAAGCATTTTGATATGGATAGTGAAATTATAATCTCTTAGTAACTAATGAAATATTGCTGACAACATGACTCCTAGTTTTTGTTTTCACCTCCTTATACTCAGAATAGTTAGCACAGAAAAATCTTCATTTTTTTTAATCTTCTCCCTGGTGCTCCTCTCTCTAGATTCTATGCGTAAGTGACCATTTCAATTCGTAAAGCTGATGAAATGAGCTGCCTGTAACCCAGATGATTACAAATTGGTAATAATTATCAAAGTAAACTGGTAAGTATTAAGTTCACAGATAAGAAGGAAACAATTTCCTGACAATTATAATAAAGTCTTCACCTTTGAAGTAGATCAAATGAAACTCTGCCACTACGTTTCGGTTGACTGCTGCTGTAACTATTATTATTTTCAATAGCCTAAGAAATTTAACAGAAGCAGTGTACAAGAGAAGTCAGAAAACAGACATGAGAGATGTCAAATAGACTAGTAAGATTGTACGCTGCTTAATGGGGTCAACATCAATGACTGCATTTTAAGCGTGGAGCGCGAGACAAAGTGACTGCTAAGCAACGCTCTTATGAGGAAAAGCACAAAATGTTTGTAGGATTAGTAATGTTACCCTTATAAAAGCCACTCTCCACCAGCATGGTTTGGCATAGCAGCAGCATAAATTGGTTAAGAGATATATCTTCAGGCAATTCAATAGATATAGCCCACTTGGCAATGGCGTTGAAATCAGCAATCTCAGTCACATTCTTCTCCTTAATCTTGTTAGCTCTAGCAAATGGTTCTAATGCTGGCAAAATTGCAATCTACTGGGGCCAGAATGGCAACGAGGGAACGCTGGCTGCGGCCTGTGCCACGGGGAACTATGCTTATGTGATCATAGCCTTCCTGCCAACCTTTGGCAATGGCCAGACTCCCATGATAAATCTAGCTGGTCATTGTGATCCCTACAGTAATGGTTGCACTGGCTTAAGCTCTGACATTAAATCCTGTCAAGCCAAAGGCATCAAGGTATTGCTGTCTTTAGGAGGAGGTGCTGGTAGCTACTCAATTGCATCCTCTCAGGATGCAAGTCAAGTAGCAACTTACCTTTGGAATAACTTCTTGGGGGGACAGTCATCATCTCGTCCACTTGGCCCTGCTGTTCTTGATGGAATTGACTTTGACATTGAAGGAGGATCAAACCAGCACTGGGGTGATCTTGCCAGGCACCTTAAAGGGTATGGCAAAAAAGTTTATATAACTGCAGCTCCTCAATGCCCATTTCCTGATGCTTGGATAGGAAATGCCCTCACGACAGGTCTTTTTGATTTTGTTTGGGTCCAATTCTACAACAACCCTCCTTGCCAATACACTTCTGGGGAAATTGGCAATCTTGAAAATGCATGGAAGCAGTGGACTTCAAGTATCCCTGCCAACAAGATATTCCTGGGGCTACCAGCTTCCCCAGAGGCAGCAGGCAGTGGTTTCATTCCTGCGGCTGATCTTACTTCCAATGTGCTTCCAGCTATTAAGGGTTCTGCAAAATATGGAGGTGTTATGCTGTGGTCGAGGTATTACGATGCTCAAAGTGGATATAGCTCCTCCATCAAGGGCCATGTCTAATATCCAAACTCATCTACTAGTAGTATGTAATATGTAATATTTATTCGTGTACTGGTGTATGTTCAAATATATATGCATATTCGCTTCTCAATTATTACCTATAATGTGAAGGTGTTTTGTTCAAATGAATACTTTGGGAGATGAATGTTGTGAACCAGAACATATTAGCAGATAAGAAAGTATAAGATTAGATGTTAATGGCTTTTATTGTGGTTTTATGCACACAAAATACTGATAAATTTTTTAGAATTGTCAGGTTTTTAGCCAAAAAGAATCCGATTATCCGACTAAAGTTGATGTTTACAGACATGACCACCACACAAGAATATCACAAAACTTCTAGCCACCCACCCACTGCCATAGAGCGAGGTCAACATTTGGTCTAAAGATGATATGCATTATTCAGCAGTTGGGATTCCATTGATTTTTAATGTAATTTATTTCTACGATTGGAGTCTGCATTGTCTGCTAATGCGCTTGACTTCGACATACACCTTTATAATACTGGACAGTAGGTTTGAAGAGTAGCAAAGATAGTTAAATTTCTGGTTTTAATATAGGCACATTGATGTATAATTTGATGAAGTGCATGATAGCTTGTCTTCCCAAAGCTCTGCTACTTCAATGGGACTTTTTGAAGCCTGAAAAGCATGGATTGCTAGTCATAAACTATGACAGGGCATTACGTGCTTTACTTAGTATGTCCAAAGAACTCCGTTGAAAACCAAAAGCCTGAATCCTTTTTCCATTTCAACATCCACAATGAACGGTATGCCCATACTTCAGAATAAATTAGGTAATACTCTGATTCCTTTATGCTTCTTAGAATAGAAATAAAATTCTTCTTTGGGAGAAAGGAATTGGTTGCCTTTTGTCATGGGCATCATCGTTTTGGTCACAACTTATATTACCCTAGCAAAACTTGAGCAGCAACCAAGTTCATCTAATCAATGTTTGTACAACATGCATTAAAAATTTGAGGATAAATCTCTCGTCCACTCAAGCAAATGCTAATGCTAGATATCATCAATATGAAACATCAGAGCTTCAAATCACATTCAAAGAAATCACAAAATTTATTTAAAATGAAAAGTAATCCCTCTAGCATTGCTTATGGACCGACATTTATATGTTAATTATTCATTTATTTTGTTTTTCCCAAACTTTGATGCTGTATCTTGGTTGCCAAGTTTATTAGTTAGAAACTACATACCAATGGACATAGCATTCATCTTTGTCGAACTGGCATTATGAATTCTAGTGGATGTCAAGTGGCACAAACCAAGCTTAAGGGAGTTAAATATGGGCCGTTACTAGCAGATACAGAGCAACACAAAATCACCAATGTACAATCTTCATGTAAGGGCAAGATTTTCATTTAGCCATATACTTTGGTTCAGAAGCGTGCAAGTCCGTTAGAGATTAGACTGCTAGTCCAACATCTTCATGAAGACATGATTTGCTAGTTCTCTCTCTCTTCATAGCACCCCAAAAGAGAATGCACCAAATGACGATTTAATGATTTCTCATGAAAGAGGAACAAATAAATATAACGATGCAATTCATATAACGTGTATGCATAAAAGCAGTTAATTTCTTCAGTATAGGGACAAGTTACAAAAACAAAATTCCCCATTCACCAAAAAACTAAATAAAATGAAAGGCGATATACAGTTTTTATGTCCTTCCACTAACCATAACCCTCTAATTTTTGACTGGGGGAGGATGAAGGACCTGTTTCTAGTTACATGCTATACAAACAGGAAAGTACAACAAAATAATATTACATGTTAGCAAAATCACCTCTTCACCCATACTTCACTCGGAACACGAGGAAGCTGAACAAACTAAAACCTTGATCAACTTGCCCTTCCCTCATAAAGAACCTTGGCCACAATAATGCACCTGCAGTCATTCTTCAACAGTGGCTACAAAAAGAATAAGAATCCACTGTGCTGAGAAGCAATTGAGTTTGCCTCTCTTTGGTCCAGCTTAAAACATACGTCAAGTTGAGACTAGTCAAGCTGGAAGGGATGCCAAATATGATGATTACCTGTACCTTCAGTGTGCATCCCTTCACATATCACATATGTCTAGTCAGGAGCTTGGATAAGAATGTAGATTAAGAGTGTGCTTGGTGGGAAGGTGGGAAATAAAGAGATTGAAAATTGAAAGGTTTTGGTTTTCACTCCGTGGTACGTAGAGAGTGGAAAATGAAAATAAGGTACATCCCATTTTCAACCGTCTCTCTTTCTTGTTGTAACAAGCAAGTGTCAGATGATTTTCATTTCAAATTTTCAACACATTCAATTTCTATTTTCCCACTTTCAGCTGTACTATGCAGGCCCTATTTTGGATGCAAGTCTAAATTGATATATAAATGTATCCAGAGAGGGCTTCTTCATCTCTTATGGACCCATCCAAATTCAAGCAACACATACAACTTCAAATGACATGAATTCTCTCATATACAAAATTGATGAGATAGTTCCTCAAGTCATGTCTACTTGAGTCAACTAATTCATCCATGAAGGAAAGTTAGTGATACCATGTAAAGAATAACAGAATCATATTCTTATGATGGCATTAAAAACAATCAAAACGAACCCAGCAGTATAAGGTGAAATGGCAACAAAAGTCACCTTAAAGAGCTGGAATTGATCAAGCAGTCTCTGGCGGAGATGGAACTGCTCTGTGCCGGAATAGCTTTACTAATGCTCTGCGTTCGCAATCCTGCATAGGTTGATCATGAACATACATTTTCAGTTGCTCTGACTACATAAATGCCTTTGAAGCAACAACCATTGCAACGTGGAAAACAAGAATGGAGCACAAAATTTCAGCTAAATAAAAAAAAAAATCACTCTTTTTGTTTAAATTAATATGAGAGGGGAGGAGGAAGAAGCCTGTCTGTATCACTGAATGAAGGTGACTAAGAATAATATGACCAGTGGGTATGCCAGATTCCAAAAACCTAGGTGACTTGTAGAGGCTCAAAATTAAGAGAATCATGTTGTTTTACCAACTAAACATTTTTAAAAAATTACAAGTATTTATTTTTATGCAGAGCTAAGGTAGTTTGTTAAGTAGCAGTCAAGCAGGACCTATACCCTTGTCAAATCTGAACAAAAAAGCCCCACAAATAATAAGCCTTTAGATGGAGGTCACAGAATACATGCAAAATAAGTAATGAATTATATATATATATATATATTATATATTGTCGCAGTGTGAATAATTAGGATTATGTAATCCTGATCTGTAAATATTTAGGATTACAATCCCTGAAATAAAGGGATCCAATTAGAGAGATTTGCTTAGATTATTTCCAGATTAGGATTGATTTAATTCCTTTTTCCTTCTCTATGTAATCCTCTTTATATATGCTGTGTATAATAAGAAATATATTCAGTTTTTCTCACATGGTATCAAAGCTCTAGGTTCGTTCCTAGGGTTTCTGCCTCATCTTCAAGCAGCCGTCATCATTGTCACCCTGCAGCCTTCATTGCTGCGTTCAGCCTTCATTGCTGTGTTTGTGTATTTTCTACACCCTGCAGCCTTCATTGCTGCGTTCTTGTTTTTCCCTGGTCTGTTTTTCCTTCCTGTGGGAGTTCAGCCCTCATTGCTGTCACAAGCAGATCTGAACCATGCCTTGAAATACCTCCTGAACCAGTAGACATGTTGGACTTACCAATTGCAGTTAGAAAAGGTACCAGAGAATGCACAAAACGGCCCCTTTATCCTCTGTCTAATTATGTCTCTCTCAAGCATCTATCTCCAGCCCACAAAAAATTCATTTTGAGCCTAAATACCATTGCTATTCCCAACTCTGTTTCTGAGGCATTGTCAAAAAGAGAATGGAGGGATGCTATGAGAGAAGAGATGAGTGCTTTAGAAAAGAATGAGACATGGCAGATTGTTGATGCACCCAAAGGGAAAAATATTGTTGATTGTAAGTGGATTTTCACAGTGAAATACAAGGCTGATGGGTCCCTTGAGAGATATAAGGCAAGGTTGGTAGCCAAGGGGTACACTCAAACTTATGGAGTTGATTATCAAGAGACTTTTGCCCCTGTTGCTAAGATGAACATGGTTAGAATTTTGTTATCATTGGCTGCACACTGTAATTGGCAAATCCTACAGTATGATGTCAAGAATGCGTTCCTCCATGGTAACTTAGATGAAGAAATCTACATGAACATCCCACCAGGATTTGAGGGAGGCACGGATAACAAGGTATGCAAGCTACAGAAGGCTCTTTACGGACTAAAACAGTCCCCTAGAGCCTGGTTTGGGAGATTTGCAAAGGCCATGAAGGAATTTGGGTATAAACAAAGCCAAGGTGACCACACTCTCTTTATTAAACATTCAGCTGCAGGGGGAGTGACTGCTCTTTTGGTCTATGTTGACGACATTGTGGTGACTGGAAATGATGAGAAAGAACAGCACGAATTGAGGTAGAGACTAGTCAAGGAATTTGAGATAAAGGAGTTGGGGAAACTAAAGTATTTTCTCGGTATTGAAGTGGCATATTCCACTCAAGGGATTTTCATATCTCAGCAGAAGTATGTGACTGACTTGTTGACAGAAACAGGAAAAATTGGCTGCAAGCCAGCCTCTACCCCAATGGATCCAAATCATAAGTTGGGGGAAGCTAAAGAAGAACCTTCTGTTGACAAGAGGATGTACCAGAGGTTAGTTGGCAAACTCATATACCTTGCTCACACTCGACCAGACATCGCATACTCAGTGAGTATGATCAGTCAATTCATGCATGATCCGAGAGAGTCTCACCTTCAAGCTGCTTACAGGGTGCTACATTACTTGAAAGGCAATCCGGGAAAAGGAATTCTGTTCAAAAGAAATAATAATCTTACTCTAGAAGCCTATACCGATGCTGACTATGCAGGTTCTCTAGTGGACAGAAGATCAACAACAGGGTATTGTACTCTCCTTGGAGGCAATCTGGTAACGTGGAGGAGCAAGAAGCAGAATGTGGTGGCAAGATCATCAGCAGAATCAGAATTCAGAGCTATAGCTCAAGGACTATGTGAACTCCTCTAGCTGAAAATTATTCTAGATGATTTGAGAGTAAAATTGGAAGGTCCTATGAAGCTCTATTGTGACAACAAGTCAGCTATCAATATTGCCCATAATCCTATACAACATGATAGGACAAAACACATTGAAATTGACAGGCATTTCATTAAAGAAAAGTTGGAGGAAGGGTTAGTGTGTATGTCATATGTTCCATCAGAACACCAACTAGCTGATGTCTTAACCAAGGGACTGAACAGTTCAAGCTTTCATGATATCATATCCAAGCTGGGAATGGAAGACATCTATTCCTCAGCTTGAGGGGGAGTGTCGCAGTGTGAATAATTAGGATTATGTAATCCTAATCTGTAAATATTTAGGATTACAATCCCTGAAATAAAGGGATTATTTAGGATTACAATCCCTGAAATAAAGGGATCCAATTAGAGAGATTTGCTTAGATTATTTCCAGATTAGGATTGATTTAATTCCGTTTTCCTTCTATATGTAATCCTCTTTATATATGCTGTGTATTACGTATTATCAATAATAAGAAATATATTCAGTTTTTCTCACATATATACATATATGTATATATATATATAATTTTCGAGTAAAAATTCACCTTGAACATATATAGCTGAAATGGTCTCTCTGGATTCGTTCTCCTGAATTTCAAATAAGTATAAGCAAAGCTTAATTGATCACGAGATGTAAATCGATCAACTTCGTTGAACCAAAGACATGAAAATAAATTTGACATTGGTGTATGTGCCCTGACTATCAAGGAACCCTCAGGAACATCTGCAAGGTGAAAGACACAATAATTGGAATCATATTATGCACAATCAGTGGACACAACAAAAATTCCATAATGAACAAAGATACCAAGGAGACGCACAACTCGGAAGAGGATTATTTGGGTCTGAAGGGTCAAACTTGGTGAGGCCATCAGACTGGTAAAAGTTAAACTGTTCATCAATCGCTGTATGGTTGTACTTATTTAAGCGTTTATTTTGGAGTACCTCCTCCCAGACACAGTGGCGATCATAATGATTTGAAATGGCATATTCTGCCTTCCTTCGCCACAAAAAATATTCAATAATCAGCATGGGATCAGATGTGAGCCGCATCTTGCTGTCAAGCCAAATTGAATACCTACCAAGCAAGGATTTTTAAACATTAGAATAAGAAATAAAAGGCCAAGAAACTAGGATGCTAGAACAGATTGCAAGAACTACCTAGAATTTGGGAAGAGGCGATGTGATAAAAATTTTGGCACCTTGCCAGTTCTCCGCATGTCCTCATATGGCAAGTTTTTTACAGTAACTACTTTCCATAAGCCAATGTACCCTCTATCGTCAGGACTGTTTCCTTCTGATGAAAGTTTGGACAGTGTTTGATCATCCAAGAACATAACAAAACAAACATTGTCCTTTGAATATTGACTGATCTGCAGCAAAGAGGCATATATAATATTTTCTATATAATTAACAGATGCTTTATAAAGTTAAGACATAATGCATTAATCTATCAACAAAATATCATAGTCACATAATCAAGGTTGATATTTAAGGTCCACTACTTAATAGCATATAATATAGTATATGTCATCAAAACAACAAATACTTTGAAGAAATATGAATTTCAAGGAAAGGACAAGACCAACTAAAAAAACTTAAAAACGAATACATAACTTATTATCACCATGAACAAAATGTACAAAACTAGCAATATTTTTAGAAGATATCAGTCATTGACAAAATTATATATGTAAACCATATCTGCCAAATCATAAAAGATTCAATGTAGCAAATGACAAATTTGTGGAATGAGCTTTCATTTAAGAGAGATCCAAGTCTGCATTCTACAAATTTCTCCTCTCCTTGTTTTTTCTTTTTTATTTTCTTCTGCTCCATTGCTTATTCCTCTTCAAAACCCTGTGTGAAACCCTTTTGCAGAGTTTGTACCTGGGGCAAGGGGAGGGGAAGAAACAAAACACCTGTGATATAGCTCATCTGCCTCGTTATCTTCTGCATACATATGATTATCCTGACTCCAATATTCAAATTTTTATCACTGGCTTGAACTAACATTATGATTTCTAGGTTTCATTTCAGCATGTAGATATCAAACAAAACCTTGACTGAAAACTGTTTGTTTTCATTCTGGCTTATGTACAAAACAGAAAAAATAAATATCTGAAAAGAAATTGCAGAATTACCAGTCTACTTGTAGGCCTCCGGAGAAAATCGGAGCTTCCAAAAATGCAGGAAGAAACCACAACCTTACAACTGAACATGTATGCCTTATCTTTTTCATCTAAATCAAATCCAGTGCTTGAATATCGCGGTGGCCCCTTGACAAAGCCACAACGAAGTGTCTGGTTTTTCGCATAAAATGATTTTTCTCTTTCCTCAAGAGTCTGATGTCCTCCAAATCGAGGTTCAAATAAATCATTTTTGGATGTTTTCTCTTCTTGGTCAACATACTCTAGAGAAAACTGTGTGAAGTTCATGTAATTCTTGGGTTCAACAAGGCCATCTACTGATTCCAGAAATCCAACTTCACAAGGAAAATCTGAAAGATTGATATTCAGGGAAATTATTGGATGCAAAGAATCAAATCAATACTAGAGTCAGCTTAAAGAGGAGCATATAAATCCAAATAATGCTGATAGATAATTAACAATGTTGATTTAGTCAACAAAATTCAAACATTCGGAAGTGATGTATTTACATCAAGTTAAAAATCCCCAAGGTTTTCTTTTTCCTTTTCATTTAATTTTGGAACCACAGTTGCATTTAAGATTTAAAAGTAATCAACCTATGCAAAACCACACATCATTTGCGAAATACTAGTGATTATAATGTCACAGCAATAACAAGTACCGGATGCACCATAATCAGGTTTTTCCAGCAAAACAAATATGATTCATATAACACACAGAAACTATGTGACTTCAGTCTACGGAAACTTTCTCTGCAATTATCCTATAAATGATCCACTATCTTTATGACAAAATTTTCTAGGTCTTGACGTTTACCCCTGCAGCCATCTAGATAGCTTATTGTTTTCCACTTGCAAACAATGCAACTTATTCATCCAGTATCCATGTTTCTGCTCTTTCTTAGAGCTCACCAATGCTTTTTCTAAAGGGGTTTCTCAATAAATCTTCATTTTAAAGAGAGACAGGGGGGAGGGGGGGGACAACATCATGGAAAAACGTGAAGCACAGAGCTTAAAGTGAAGTTTGACTTCAATTTCATAAAACATAATGTAATGATAAATGAGGTGCAAAGCAATGACTCTTACGTTGCTTCCGATGCTTGCTTTTAGGTGGCTTCCCAGCATCAGATACCAAAATATTTTTCCGTAGGTTGTGTTCTTGTTGTAGATTGTGTGACATAGAGAACCTAGATCCCAAAATATTTTCTTGTAGGTTACGTTCTTCTTGTAGATCATGCGACATTGAGAACCTTGATTCCATTTTAGCTGAAATAAAACCATTACAGAGAAATACAAGAAGTGAAAAATCAGCAAGTTGGATTTTTCGTTGACACATGACTTACAATAGGTTGTATAGAACCTTGCAAAAATATCAGGAGAATTTTTTTTTTACCAAGACTACAAACCATTAAATATCATGAATATTATACATTATTATGTATGTGTTCCACATAAAAGGCCCAGGTCTCTGGCCTCACCTTGAAGAAACATTTTCAGGCCATAAAATGTCAAAGAAATCGAAAAGAGTGCGGTGAGAAGGAAAACCCAGCGTGAAAGTCTGTGTTTGGTAATCCGACCAAACCTTCTACTACGACGTAAAACTCGAGAGCTATGATCGCTTTTACCAAGAGAGATGAAAACTGCATCAATGATGCCTCTTCTCTCAGTGACCAATTCACCATTGTTTCTATAAAGAGCCATTCCAGAGCACGTCCCAAGATTCAGACATAGACCAGTTCATCTGCAAAATAAATATATATATATAGTTTGCAACTTTTAATTTTCACCAAAAAGGTGACTAGCAAACAATAAATTACCCATGTTGCCAACATATATCATCTTATGTAAACTCATACAAGTCCAATAGTCCATGTATGCTTAAATAGTTAGATGTTAATGCATGCATTAAATTTGACAGCCTTCAATTTACTTGTTTCAATTGAAACCAATAATTGCCACAGGGAAGCAAATTAAAAAATCACAATTAGAATGAGTGGTCTTATAATCAATAAATGCAAAATATGAAGCTGAAACTGAGTCATGAAGCCCTTCCAAGCTGCGGGCATGAAAGGGAAAGCATTCATGGAAAATGCCACTACCGCATAGGAAAAGGAAAGGCATAAGCAAATCAAAGAATGAAAGGCATCATGCAATCACTATCCCAAATCCCATTAACATATAACTTCTCATTTACTCTGCACTAACAAATAAATCACCCATTGAAATTACAAAAGTCAAAGGTTAAACATCATTAAAAACAAAGAACCATAACAAATTCAAACTACATTCACTCCCAACCCCAGAAGAGAAAAAACCAAAAAAATTGGAAATTTCAAGCTCTATAGGAGAAATGAAAACATGGGCATGTCACAACTTACAGGGATTAACCAAAACAACAATGCAGGACATGGAAAACCTTCCCAATTTGAGATCTGCAATTGAGGCAGAGGATCTATCATGGGTAATGCATCAGCGGAGCATAAAATGGAGCAAAAAGCTTGGTGCAGTGGTTGCGTTGAAAATCACGATCCACACTTTAATTATCGCGTTCGCAGAGTAGAGAATAAGCGCAAAGTTTTCATCTTTTTGTTGTTTTTGTTTCTGACACCACACCGACAGAGAAGAGAAACGCAGTGTAAAGCAGCGTTTTTTATGGGTCGCTGGTTGTTGTCGATGAATGATGATTCTATCTATATATGGTATGTGATTTCATTGCTTATTATATTAGTTGCTTATGCCAACGATGATGCTTTTTTCCGATTAGTTTTCCTTGGGAATCAACCTCTCCACCATTGTGTTAATCGCCTTCCTTAATTGTTACCATTAGATTTATGTTTTTGTAAAGTTTCATTAATAATTTTTCATATAAATTCATTATTCTTTCTACCTCCTAAAGGTTAGGTATTATTACGTACCTATTGTTTTATGAGTAATTCCTCTATTTTTCTGATGACTAATAATTTTTTTATTTTAAATTAAATTTTTATAAAATATATTAAAATAAATAAAAGATAATTAAAATGGTATATGATAATATTTAATTTTATTGTTCTTATTTTAACAAAATTTCAAATAAGAAAAATATTTACTTCAAACAAAAAATTCTGTCTCCCTTCCGATCTCCTACAAACATATCCTTATTACCTGTCTCCATCATTCCCACCATCATAAAATGTTTGTGATTTTTCTATCTGTCACTAGTTAAAGAGTGCCATAGCAAATCAAGATATATTACCAAACACAAGCATCATCTTGGGTTTCCACTAGCTTATGAAGTGGCTACCTTGTCGCTATAGGATTATATATTGAATGAGTATTTTGGACATATATCTCGTCATCGGTCATCTTCAATCCAGTGGGACATTTACCTTGATAAGGATTTCTTTAGAGCTTGAAGAAGACTCTTATACTATTCAACTCAGTGTGAATCACTCACCAAATAGAAGAGCTCTCATAATCTAACCTAGACTCTATTACCTTGATATGTTACGTCGCTTAATGAAATTATATAAGAGGGTCTTACCTCCACACACTAACATGAGCGTCAAAGTACTTTTTGTAAGTACCTATCATCAGCCAACTAGAGAAGTTCAACTTAGATGGGAACAAATCAAAACTAGAGCGGTGGTTTTAGAAGAGAAATCTTTGTATGTATCTTTTTTCAAATAATTCAGATGTAATGAAAATAGTAGCAGTCTGCTGGTATTAGGGAGAGGCGGAGGTTATCTTATGCTATGTCTAGAGCATGCCTATTCTATGGCCAGAACGTGGTGAAAGCCTTACAGCAATACTTTAGTTCGAATCCGGGCCTTTCAAGCAAAATTTATCTTTCGTTAAATATATAACATGACTTATCTTTCGTTAGGAAAAAAACAAGCCTAAAATTATAAGAGAGTGGATTTTTTTTTTCTGTCATAACTAAGTGCAATGCAACATTAATATAATTTGATCCAACGCATTTCTAGCTCAGTTGATACCATTAGGTGTGATGGTGATGTTAGGGATTTGATTTTTTTTTATTAAGCTACCTATATTCCTCCGCTACTCAAATCTTTGAACCTTTAATGTTAATAATAAAAAAAAAGGAAAAATAAGGCATTGGATCCTTTAACTGATTGATAGAGTTGGAATCCCATAATAATTGGAAAGGAAATTCTACTAATATCATATATTAAGAGACAATTTATAAAGTAGAAACAGTTGCCTATACTAATGCTAATAAAGCTAAATTTGAAGGTCTCTAGAATCTCTATAAACAAACAAAAAGCAAATAAAAATTGTTCTGCCATAAAACGTAATTAATCCTATCAAACAAAAAGATATTAATTAGTCTTCTGAAAAACAGATACTATCATGTAATAGACTTCGATAGAGTTCAGCTGATGCTATTGCAGCTGATAGTTTTCCTGCGAGTTGAACTTTTTCTTCCTCCCACTTTCTTCGTTCTTCTTGGTTTGCATCTTCTGCTCTTTGTAGCTTTTTCTCTGTTTCTATTACAGCATCATTCATGCTTCTCAACCATTGATTCTGCAGCTTCTCAAATTTCGCATCCCAATTCACCAACATTGTCTCACAACTTTTCTCACACTGTCCACGGTGTTTTCTCTTTATATTTCTCCTGCACTGGGCACCTTCTTCGTCGTCTTCGCTTATATCATCACTTTCGTCACTGTCATTATCGGAGTCATTATCATCGTTATCCTGCCAAAAACATTATGAAAATAATTTTGATAATATGACAATATAAAAAATATTTTCATTTTTCTTTACATCCATAGAATAATCATAATTGTACTCCAATTGGATAATTATATCTTATTACCAACTAACAACTTCTTGACTGATAGCTTGTTTGTCAGTGGTCAACAAATTACAAAAGTTCTTTATGAGTGTGTGCAAATCAAACCCTATGCAGAAAGTGCATTATGGTATATTCTCTGTTCATATAGTTCCAACAAATCCCAGAAAAGAATAAAAATGTGTCGTTTTTATCGATTTTATTAAAGCACACATTGCAAGATATATACAAAAGTGCATCAAAATTATGATGCATAAAAAATGTGCACCAAAATTATGAATCAAATTAAAGCAATTAACACCACACAGATATAAAGAACCTATCTCAAAATAACACAAGTCAAAGAAAAGTAACATGATTCATCTCCTCCATCATCTACTACATATAATATAATATTGTGCTTATTAGCCAGTACCTACCAATATAAACCAACGCAGATAAGACATTCGGTCCAGAAAGAATACGAAGAACGCAATATTAGCCAAAAGGGACACATCGTTTAATATCACAGAGAGACGAAACACGATGGATCCCTTGGGAGCCATGACATAGCAAACTAGCATTAACAAGTGTTCCACCCAGAAAAGGATTCGCTGTATCCATGGCACTTTTATGGGCTGCAAGAAGTCCTCCAGCGTAGTCCCAGCCGTGTGAAAGATGTACTCGCAAGAATAGAAGAGGCCGTTGATGCAAATGACTAAGATCAAAGAGAAGAGCAAATGGTGAGAGCCAGGGGTGAGAAGGCAATGCAACTTTCCCAGTTCGGGACATGGGTTCTCCAACCAAGGAGCAATGGTGATAGTGTAAAGCAGTGCTATTTGCTCCAACAAGAATACTTTGTCCTCATTATAGATCCTCTCTGCTTCCGTCCAGTACTGGCCTTGAGTTGCCATGCATAATAGTGAGTTTCTTTATGTGTATTCTGTTGTTGTAAAACAAGATATAGCATTTAATTTGCTATATAGCTTAGTTTGGTTGGGCAGGGTTGTTTGAGTCCTAGCGGAACTCTGATTTCTGTCGATAACGTTGTTATCTTGTACGCGATTCGTTCTAACTCCCAAGAATGAGTCTTCACTTCTCAAAACAAAATAATCTTTCTTGGATTTGGTTTACCTGTTCTCTTCGAGTTGACTTTTTTTTTAAAAAAATAATATCAAGTTATTTTAATCTCCTGCGTTTATTTTACTTTGTATTTTTATTATATATAATGACAATCGTTGTATCATCTATAAAAAAATAATGTTAACTATCACAAAATGAATTTTAAAAAGAGTCTAAATATAATTTAAGTGTAAAGTTTTTTAAACTATCCACATATCATTAAAAGAGTTAGAATTTCTAAATAATTATTGTGAAAGTCAATCTCCTTACTTATTTGACAATACGTGATTAGATAATAGAAACTAACAACAAATCAAAATTAAATTTGAAAAAAAAACATACAGGAAAGAGATTTATTAGAATATATATCAATTACCAACTTTTAAATTGTGCATGAACTCTATCTTTATAAGTAGCTTTATTATCTACACAATGCACAGATTTGTTATATTATATTAAATATGTATAAATTTTTTAATTATAATTTTTTGTTCATTTGGATATTTTTATAAGAATTTTTTAATCAAATTTATGCCAAAAAAAAAAACATCTCAATCACATTCTAATTTAATTATCTCATATGAAAAATATAAAAAACTCATAAAAATTAACTTTATCATGAAACATTTAATATATCTAGTGTCTAGCAAGATGTAAAACAAAACAAAATAATAACTAGAAAAATATAAAACTTTAAGTATTTGATTAAGGGGAAAAATATTTCAAATTAAATATTTATTAGAATATTTGTTCATTATAATAGGTAAATAAGTATAATTGATATTTAATTAATTTAAAAATATTAACAATTTGAATATGCTATTATATATGATCTTCATTAATCATACTTATTAATAGGTAAATAAGTAATTTGTATTAGAATTAATATAAAATTTGAAAAATTAGAGTAATTCAATTGATCACTTAAATAAAAATAAATCAAACATAATTGAAATTTGAATTAGATTTAAACTTTTTAAAATAAATTTTGAATACATGAAAAATAAAGCTATATCAAAAGAGTAAAAATTTAGAGAAAAAAAATTAATGAGCTCGTTTGGATGAGCTTTAAAAAAAATATTTTTTAAAAGTAAATGTTATTTTATGTTTAGATGCAATAATCAAAAAATAATTTTTTTTATTTTATTTTTATTTAGGTATAAAAATATAAAAGTATTTTTTAATGATAAAATTACTTTAAAAGGCAAATATAAAAGATCGGTCTCATTTTCCACAAGCTTAGCCTATAATCGAAAGATAAATTTTTTATTGTATCATCTATTTCTTAGTTGTTTATGCACATATGAAAGTGTTGACCTCTCTTTATTTTTTTTATTCCTTCATTCATCATTGCTAAAATGCTTGTGGCGCCTATTATCAGCTTGTATTTCCTCTACACATATTATTAAAAATATTTTAGTATTCCAATCATCTTATTTTGCCTTCACAGTCTCACGCTCACCATCATCCATCACATCATCATTTTCAACATTGGTAAGGACCTAGTAGGGTATTAGTAGGGTTTAAGAACATGAAGAATAAGAAATGTTATTTTTAAAATTAGTTAGAGATATTTTTATCTAAAAAATATCTCTGAACAATTTCTCTATATCATAAAAAAAATCTTTTTTCATAAACTAAAAAATCTAGGTAAAAAAAAGACCTTTTAGTGCTTTATCTTTTTTTAAAAAAAGATCATCCAAACATACTACAAAATATAAAAGTACTTTTTTATATATAAAAAAGATCAATTTATTTATATCAAAAACAGTTCATCCAAACGAGCACAATGTATCAGTGACACGTGATATTAATTTCATTTGCATGAATTGTGTTTTATATAATAGTATATAGATATAGATTGTATAATCTATTTATACTATTTTTATATATTATTAAATTCTTATGATTTTTAAATTTTAAAGTTCAATTCGATTATATTTAATTAATTATAAAAATTAACTTTAAGTATTGAATTTAAACATTTTAACAGATGTTAAATCATTGATTATTTACAATTAAAAAATGAATTTAATTTCAATTCACTGTCAGTGTAAAGTTTTTTTACACTGTCATCCAATCATGTGCTAATACATCATTAAAAGAGTTAGACTTTCTAAGTGCATAGCTGTTGTGATAGTCAAACTCTTTTAATAATTTAGCAACACATGATTAGATGACAGTGTAAAAAATTTTTACACTAACAGTGGATCAAAATTAAACTCTTAAAAAATTATAGATTCTTTTAATAATCAGTTTGATAATTTTATAATTATTTTAAAATAAATATTAAATACTTCTTGAGTTCAAAATCCTGTTGAAGGAGTGCGAAGTGGTCAAGGAGTAAAGGTATGTGTAGCTGATTCTTAATTTTGTTACATTGACCTCAAAATCAAATAAATATTTTTTTTAATATTCAAAGAGATAAGAGAAAATTAAAATTCGAATAGATTATAATTAGAATTAGAATTGGAATTTCACTAATCAGGACAAAATTTTGAAACCACAAATCTTAACATATCTAAACACAAATTAATAAAATTTTAGGATTCAATTTTAAAATTGTGAATGAATGACATGTGATACAATATATTTAAATACAAACTTGTATCAAAGGAGAAAGAATTTGGAAGGGAAAAATACATATATTAGTGACACGTGACATTTGTTCAAATTACATGAACTGTTTTTTATATAATAGTATATAGATTTACTCCACTTTTTTTTTTACTGAATTTATTATACTCTTATAACATAATTCTTTTGTAAAATACTTCATAATAAATAACACTACTAAAAACAATGAGCTAATGGATTTATAGTTGGATGCACCTAATTTCTTTAAATAGTACTTAGTGTTTTCATTTTATTTATTTTTTAGGTAGAGCAATGTTTTGATTTAATCTCCAAACATAAGCGACATTTATTTATTTTTAAGAATTTAATTTTAATTTGTTATCAATATAATTTTTTTACATTATATATTATTTAAATATATATTGACACATTATTTAAATAGTTTTACATATTTACCCTTTTGTCTGTTTTCATTTTCTTTTGTTAATGTGATTAGCTTCTAGGTAACTATGTTTATATGGTTGTTGTAAGGTCTTAATGGGGTTGAGCCTCCACTTTTGGTTCTTGTTTGGTATCCCTCACATTGTAGAGATTCGATCTCTACAATCGCTCATGAGCATAAGCTTACTTACTGCTTAAACCACCCCTTATGAGTTTTAGTCTTCACTTTACTTTTGAAGCTAACATGTTTTCATAGACCTTTTGTTGATTTTTGTTTTAACATTTTTTTTATAATGATAATTGTAATTTAAATTTCTTATCTTTTTGTCATTCATATTTGAATCTTCTAAAGTGATTAAAATGTGTACTTTAGAAAGTAAAGTACAAAATTATAATCCTTGATGAGAAAATTAAGGGTTTTAAATTTGAGTTTAATTTTGATCTATTGTCAGTGTAAATTTACACTGTCATCTAATCATGTATTGTTAAATTATTAAAAAAAATTGATTATCACAACAATTACCGAAAAAGTTTAACTTTTTTTAATGATGTCAGGTGTTGTCTCAAGATTCGAACTTCATCAATAATCAAGAAAGAAAGCACACATCTTTAATCAATAAGGTAACCCCCTTGATTTATCTTGTTGTATATTGTAACAAAGGCTAATTACAACATCAAACCTAACCATTTAACATAGGATAATAACATAAATATTTTCTTTTCTTTTTTTGGTTAAATTAGTTTCTTCGAAAGATTAATTATAGATCTAGATAGTAAACACAATATCTGATATATTATATCAATGGAAAAATTCTTAATAGACCCAATTTATTTATTTAGGTAAATTTAATGCTTTATTTTTGTTATATATAATTAATCATATATACATAAATTTTATTAAACTTGATTGCACAAAATAAATACAAACAGTTAATTAACTTCATCTAAGGGGGAGGAAAGACTTGGTAAGCAAAAGTTAGGTGAGATTGGGGCCTTATGGATGATGGGACTGCACCCGACAACAAACTATAGACATTTCCCCCCATCGCAATTGCGCAAATTTGAGGCTATTTTGCTTGAATGTAGGGCTCATGCGCGTTGTACTAGTGACTCTCTTCCCCTCAAGAACTAGTTTGCCAATTGGTAAAAAAGTTTAATTTTGATTTATTGACTCTCCTCACTTAATTATATATTATCAACTCATTAAAAGAGTTTGACTATTATAATAACAATCTCAAAAGTCTAACACTTTTAATGATATATCAATACATGATTGGATGACAGACACTGACAATGAACTAAAATTAAATCCTTGGTAAAATGTTTCTATTTTCTACTTTATCCTTTTTCTTTCTCTTCAGTATTCCATATCTCGGCATGTGATGAAGAATTAAGTACCAATGATATTAAACAATAATCAATCTTTATCACTTTAAAACAGCATGTATATTCATCTGTAGAAAACAATAAATAATTTAATGGTTGAAGCAAGTACAGGGTTATACTAAGAAATTCATGGTGTTTCTGCAAAATCATAGCAATGCATGTTAGTGTTAGAGAGGAATGCCTTTTTATTTAGAGTTTACTTTTGATTAATTGGTGTAAAGTTTTTTATATTATCATCAAATTATATGTAGATAGATAGTTAAAATAGCTTAACATATTTTTATTAGTTGTTGTTAGATATAATTCTTGCACAAGACATGTTACTACTTTTTGTATTTACAATTTTGATATCTTTATTAGTCACATACGCATCTAAGCCAGAAACCTTTCTCCCCTTCTTTATTTTTAATTAATATAAAACGAAAATATTACAAGTTGTTTAATGAGAGTTTTCTGAATCAATTGATTTCCCTGTAATGATTTTATATTGTGAAAAATCACACTTTTTTTGCAATGAAAATATACATTTCATGTTGTGTAAAATAATAGTTTTTCAATTCCATATAGTGAAACGATTAGATAAAAAAAATCAAAAGAAAACATATTATAAAAAAAATTGATACGAATATTGAAGCGTACCAATATTGATACGAATATTTTAAACAAACAAGTTTTTAAAAATTCTTTAAACTAAATCATATAATAATTAAAATAAATACTTATGAGTTATATATCTCTACCGTGCACGTGAGATCAAATGACATATATGTATATATATATATATATATATATATATAATTTTCATATATATGATATGTATTTTACATACTCATGGTTACATTTCATTTTGCTTTGCATACTTAGAAGTTTGAACACAATTTCTAAAGCCTAACTAGGAGTTTATTATGACAGGAGTGAGTGGAGTGTAAGACGTACGACACAGAAGTTTGCTATGCCATCAAGGGAAACTATTAAGTTATTGAGATTTGTCTCAAATATCTATTTCATTAGGATTTTTCTATATATGACAATTCATGTTAAAAATATTAAATATTTCCTGTTTGTATTAGGCTTTACGGCTTTTTTTGGTTTATTATTAGTATAATTAGGCTTTGGTCTTAATGCATTATAGTGATAAAGTTAAATATTTTATTTTGGTTGAAAATTTATCTCACCCGCTATCAAATCGAATATTTGATATTTATTTTTATGATAAATTTATAAATATAAAATTCATTAAGCTAAAAACATTATATATAAATCATGACCATTGATGTTATGTATACGTTATCATGAGATGCGAAGATTTGAATTTAAAATCTTGTGTAAATTACTTAAACTTCTTAGTATACGCTCCTCCTAATTACTAATATGCATGTGTTTATACGTGTCTTATAATACACTTATATATTATGTTGAAGAAAGGTATAAAATAATTTTCATAAGAAAAAAAATCCATGTAATTATTATTTCACTGGATAATTAATTAATTAATCATTTTTATAGTTAAATTTAAATTACAACATTCCTATTAATTTCTCAGTATAATTTGAGAGAGAACTTTATAAGATGAGATGTTTTTAGGTTTATATTATCACATTATCTCAACAAATTTAAATATTAGTGTTTAGTCTTTTTTTCAGCTAATTTTTACTAAAAAAATACAGCAACTAATGGAAAAAAATAAAATAAAAAATTGTTATTTTCATATCTATCCTATATATAAACATCGCGTTGGCCAAAAAAAAAGTTCATCTCTCTTTTTTGGAAAATTTCAAATTTAATATTCTTTTAAATTTCTTTATCTTTTTTTTTTTTACAAAAACAGGTCGCTTAATTTATTAGATAAATTATACTATTTTAGTCCAATTTATTTTTTTAAAAAATAGTTAAATTTATTTATTTCTTAAAAATTTGAAATTTTCCCACATACCTCATATTATGGTGTTCAATTAGTCAAAACTAACCCAATTAAGTTATAAAAACAAAGTAATATGAGTAGTTAATAGCTTTGATTTAGATGTTTCTACATGTATGTACAGTAGGATTGTGAAAACAGACCAAACTCATCAGACCAACCAGTTTACTCGCATAAATTATGTAAGTGGGGCTTCAAAATTAGTGACCCGTAAAAATGCGGATGATTTTAAATCGACTCTTTAACCTGAGAGTTAAATGGGCCAACCTGCGAGGCTCGCATTTTTTTTTTAAAGTTTGAATTTGTTTGTAACCCAAAAAAAATCAATTTAAAAAATCAAAAGTTAATTAAACATTCTTTTCTCAAGTAAAAATGTAAAATATACATACAGTACAGGTTAACAATAACACAACTCACAGACGAACACATTCGTCAAACTTCACAAGTTTATATTATTTATTTGTTTGAATTCTCTCTTAACCTTTTAAATGAGATTAAAGTATTCAATATTATGTCTATATAATGCAATATTTGATTTGAGATTATTAAATTTAAAAATTTTATTAAATTTAAATATATTTCAAACTTCAAAGTCTACAAGTAAAAGAAAAAACAAAAAGTTTTATAAGTCGACCAGTTTAGGCCTGTGAGTTGATGCGAGACGAGTCAAACTGACTAATTTATAACACGTTTAAATGCGAGCAATTTTGGTTCATCCCGTTTAACTCGCAACCTGTCGCAAGTGGGCCTAAATTGACTGGGTCGGGCCGTTTGACAATCCTAATGTACAATATGAGTATATCATTAAAAAAAAAAAAAAAGAGGTTCGTTATCTCACCCGCGCGAACACCATTATTGAATAGAAAAGCAATAAAATATCAAACATATGTCTTCCAAAGCACCATAAAAAACAAAATAAGAGTGCCTTATTGCGATTTTTATTATAAAATTTAAGTCATAACATTTTTTTTTATTATAAGTTTTCTCTAATATAAGCATTCGATCTTGATTGATAAGAATATTAAAGCCATAAGCATAAGGTACAATACTTAACAATATTTATTTTATCCCTTATAATTAAATAACATAAATAAGTTGAAAAGTTAAATGAAAATATTTAGAAATTGAGCTTATCCGGAGTGTCTAGCATCTCCAAAGAAGAAATCAAAACCCCGTAGTTCATCTAAACAATAATTGTTTTGTTGGTAAATTTTTGTTTTATGTAATGTATTTTAAATATTATTTTATAGAATAAATCTAAATCGTTAGGTTTACTCTTTTCTTTTTTGGTAAACAAAAGTTCAAGAAAAGGAAAAGTTTGGTAAACAAAAGTTAAGGGGGACCAATCCCCAATTGACACCGTTAGGTTCACTTAACTTAAGTAAATTGAGTTCATTTTGATAAATTATTGAAATTGTCACAACCGGAAAATCCTGCAACATCGTTATGTTGGCCATGTTTGGCAATATCGTTTGTCATAGGGAAACTATGATGAAGGCACCAAATATAAAATGTGCTAATGGCCAAAAACTCCAATTGTTTGCCCAAAGGGTAGATGCATGCTCAATTAACTTGAATGGCCAAATTGGCCAATTTGGTGGTTAGTGGCGCATGACCAAAATTTTAGCAATGATAATAACACATAGAAGCAGACTAAAAGCCATAAATTTAGTGAAATGACCCTTTTTCCTATTCTTCCTTTAGAAACCTGTTAAAACTGCTAATAATCAATTAACCATAATCTTTATTATTTTAAACTTGAATAAGGAATTAGTATTATACTAGTTATCTTACCCGTGCTTTGCATGGGTTATTTTATAGTTTATATTTTAATTTTAATTTTAAATTATATATTTTTTATAATTATTATTTTAAATATTTTCAATTTATGAAATGTTTTCTATAAAAATTCTTATAAATAGATGAAAAAATATTTAAAATTAATTTTTTATGTTAGAGATAATTTATTGTATCCGTGCTTTGCACATATTAATTTATTTTTTTAATTTTTTCAAAATAAAATTTTTATATATAATTATGATTTTAGATATGTTAAATTTACAAAGTATTATTTAATAAAAAATCTTAAAAGTAAATCAACGAAACATTAAATTAATTTTTTTATGTTAGAAAGGTTTTCTTTAAATTTTAATTATATATTTTGATAACACTTTACTTCTTAATATAATTGTCTTTTTAAATGTTATTATTTTATTTTATTTAATAATTTTAATATGTATTTAATGATATAATTATATTTAATGACATTATTAATTGCTACAAAAGGCAATTTTAATATATATTGATGATTGATTGATTATTTTCACACATTATTAAGTTGTGAATTTGGATGCCAACTTCAGACAACAGTTAAGAACCTTTGAGATCTACATCCAAAATATGGCCAAAACAATTAAAACGATTTTGCTACGAACATGCGTGGCAATGGTTGTACTCTTTATAGCCCAAGCAGGAAATTACCCTTTTTCTTCACCTCCATTTGCTACTACTGAAAGTCTTCTGAAAAATCTAAAGCCCTGCCATAAGCGGTGTGAGATAGGTGCCTTACAGATCATGGGACTGCCCACAACAACAAATTATAGAAATTTGGCCCCACAGCAATTACGCAAAATTGAGGGTATTTTGCTTGAATGTATTGCTAATTCGCCGGGCTGTCCTAGATACCCTCCTCGCCACAAGTTCTAGTTTGCCAATTGGTAAAATGTTTCTATTTTCTACTTTATCTTTTTTCCCTATCATTTCGTTATTCCATGTCTATGCATGTGATGAATAATTAAGTACGAACATATTAGTTAACGGGTTAGTTCACCTGATAAGGATTGAAGCATTTCACTTGTAAGGTTTAGATTTGATTCCTACTGTCATGATTGGAAAAATTGTAACGGAAAGCAGCGAAAGTAAAAATTATATACTTTGAAACAAAAGTAATGGAGTCGCCACTAATTTTTTATTGGGTAAGAAAAATGACTGGCAAAACCTTTTAAAATGGATTTGAAATAAAATAAATAAATAAAAATAAAAACATGAAAAGAAAAAGGTCTACGAGAAACCAGATAAGATTCAGGAGTCGATTAAGCACAGGGAATGGTGAGAACTTAATCTCACATCACCCCTAATACATCCGTTATAAAACGGTTACCTTATATTAGTTGTGTAAATTTAATAACCTTAACAATATTTGATTTACCCCCACTAAAATAGAACAAGTCAAATAATTGAAATTAAATTACACAAATGGAAAATTTGAAGAAAAAACAATTACGGGTTTGGTAGAAAATAATAAAATAAATTAATTAATTAAAAAATTTACAGATTTGACTTGACTTGCGAGCCTATGTATCTCCTGGTACAATGGGAAACTCAAAGTCACGTAGTTCTATATAAAATAATTATGCCTTGATTAATTTTAATTGTAAAAAATATCGCTTTAAATTAATTGATTAAATGAGAGAGAATTAATTTGCTTTAGAATGGAAATGATTTGATTAGAAAAAGAAAATTTATTAATACGTGTTAGATAGGATGAAAGACGGTATTAGACCCACTGATCCACCCTAAGCAAGCTTCTAGTGGGTATTTGACCCCTGAATACAACGAACGTGATTTGTGGCGTTGAACCCAAAAAAAAAATTTATAACTTAAATTGGGTCGTCGTGAGTGGGATGAAAGGTGATACTATGCTCACTGATTCATCCTAAAGAAAATGTCTAGTAGGTACTTCACTCCTGAATGCGACTAATGCGAATTGTTATGGCATTGGACCATTTTAATAAAAAAAAAAAGGCTTGTTTAACTCATCCTAAAAGGGAGGGAAGACGATATTAGACCTACTGATCACTCCCAAGAAAACTACCTAGTGGGTATTCGACCCATGAAGGCAGTTAAACGCAAGTGTTTGAAAATGATTAGCTACAATGAGTTATTAAACTGATCTAGGTTTTGTTTATGAGACTTGGGGAAATAAATAACATGGTTTCTTTGCTTCATTAAAAAAATTTGGGAACAAGAACACGAACGCTAGGGACAAGTAAGCGATAATAGATAAGATAAAGTAAAGTAAGATAAAATAAAATAGATAAAACGGAATAATAATAATAATAATAATAATAATAATAATAATAATAATAATAATAATGATGATGAAAAGATTAAGCTGTCATGAGTAACTAGCCAAGAATAAATAGTACACGAGTTTTAAAAAAAGAAAGGTAGAGCACTATGCGTGCTCAAGAACCCGATATGCACAATGTGACCTAATGAAAATAAACTTACAATTGATTTAATCACATTCATATACAACATCTTTATTGGATGTAAGCATTCCTCATTTTATGAAGCAATCACATACCCAATAAATTACTTGCTACATCAATCGAGTAATAAAACAAAACACAATGCATTACAAAGCTCCACAAAATATCATTTTGAATATACTCAAATGTAATGAAAATGAAAACAAAGGTAGAAGAACAACTAAGAGAAAAAGAGGGACCACACAAACAAAACAAAGAAAACCAAAAAACAGAAAAAATAAAATAAAAAATAAAAAAAAAGCTGGCAACAATAACAATGCAACCCATAATAGATTTTAACACTTGCATTCAACATAATTCAAATCTCACCTTTTATCCCCTTTCTTATTATTCTAACATTGCCTAAAGTCCAAAACAAGCGCATGCCACCCCAACTTAAATTCAAACAAATAACTTGGTGAGCAAATGATATTCAAATTCAAGACAGAACGAATCATGAATATAGGACCCTACATCACACGTGTATGCATTTACCCACGACTACATATATGAACAACATGCACTAATTGATAGCCAAACAACAATCTAGATAATAATTGAATAATTCATACACAACCAGTAACTGCAGTATGACTATTTGACAGTAGCTACCAGATACATTAAGCCACCAAGATCAATATACTAAGTTGTTCCAACCACCAAAAACAGTAGAAATGAAAAAGTTGCACTTAAACTAACCCTTAAACAGAAAACAAGTTCACCTGAAATTCTCCTATTGGCATAAGCCCTCATCAGATTTTAAGGAAATCATAATGTAACCTCGAACAGTTTCAAGAAAACATAAAACACAATTAACCATACTCGGATCCTTGATTT
Source organism: Styphnolobium japonicum (assembly GCA_023212625.1). NCBI lineage: Eukaryota > Viridiplantae > Streptophyta > Magnoliopsida > Fabales > Fabaceae > Styphnolobium > Styphnolobium japonicum. Next base: position 28,758,156 of record JALBWW010000011.1, read on the forward strand.
TAGTTTATTAGGCCGAGTATTTCCCACTGTCAAAGTTTTAAATACATAACCAGACAACAAATGAACCAAGAGGTTTTCAAATCTTAAACACAGATTATGCAGTGATCATTTGACAGCAGCCCAAGAAAGAAACCAGAGATCGCATTAAGATACCTAAAATATGATAATAGGCTATTCTAACCACCAAGAAGACAACAAAGGAAATTTCTTATTCAAAACAGCCCCCCCAAACATAATTAAGTTTAAAAAAACCATTTGGCATGAGTACAAGTAAGCATAATCAAGTTTTCAAGAAACTCATAAGTAAGACTACTAAGCCAACAAATATGACCTTGACACCTCAACAAAAGAGCAAATCATAGGATACCTATGTCATTTTTACTAAAAAGAACAGCCAAGTAGAAATTACACACATGATAGTCATTTGTTTTAACCACAAGATTTGCACTGCTATTGTTTGACAGTAACTAAACATAAAAGTATGCAAACAGAAACCATATTAAGCCACCAAAATAAAGACATTAGGTTGTTCCAACAACCAAAAGCAGCATAAATAAAAAAGTTGCACTTTAAACTAACCCTTCAATAGAAACAGGTTCACCTCAAACTCTTCTATTTAGCATAGGTATATGTAGACCTCATCAGCTTTTAAGGAAAACTCATAATAGAACCCAGATCAGTTTCAAAAGCATAAAATACATCAACCAGACTTGGATACTTGATTTCAGTTTATTAGGCCAAGTACTTTCCCAATGTCACAGTAGTTCCCAACTAAATTAAAATTAAACCAAAAACTGGACTCGCAAGCAGTCCAAACAACAAAGAAACCAAGCACAGTCCATAATCCTAGAAGCCTCACACGAAAATAGGTTCATCTCAAAATCACCCTACGGCAGCAGTAATAGACCAACACAAACACTACATCCAGCTATTTCGGCAAGTACTAACAGTCATGACAGATTGGGACTAAGAACCAAAACCATCCATACAAATCACATGCAAGACAGGTAACCTATGTCTATTGACCCAACTTCATATTGGTAAAGAAAAATGGTTTCATACTAAGAACCTTTTCTAATTACACATAATTCACCAGGCAAGGCATTTCAGGTCATTATGCACAGATTCAAATACCCATGGCTGCGCACAAACATATATCATGCCAAAACAAAATTCACGAGACATGCTTAACCATCGAATACCCTCATTCACAACCATCAAAGTTAATGTTTCGTCTAGTCAAATGGAGATACATATCATAGTATGACATCATAAACTCATAAAAGCAAAAACAATCAAACTAGAATCATGAATCTTAATATATGAGACTTAGATACATATCCAATCCTAATTAATTACAAATCTCAAAACAGATAAAGAGAGATAATTAAACAAAAAAGGAGGCAGTCCTCAGCTATAACAGGGGTACCCGGTGTGGTTCTTCCTCCAACAATTCAGAGCTTCGTCTCCCTCTCCCTCTCAGAATCTCTCTGTTATCTTTTCATCAATGGGTGCTGCACCAACTTTCTCCCGAATGCACTCGTTCCTAATTCTATCTTTTCTTGTGTGTCCACTCATCCAGCGCAACATTCTAATCTCTGCAACCCTTAACTTATGCTCATGTTGACATTTTACCGTCCAACACTCAGTACCATACAGCATTGCTAATCTTATAGTTGTTCTATAAAAACTTTCCTTTAACTTGAGAGGTATTTTGCGGTCACAAATAACGCCCGAAGCATTTCTTCATTTTGTTTACCCAGCTTGAATCCTATGAGTTACATCCCCTGCAATCTCTCCTTCATTTTGTATAATAGATCCAAGATACTTAAACTGTTCAACTTGTAGAATAATATGATCACCAATTTTCACCTCCAAGTCAGAGCTAGATCGCCATTTGTTGAACTTGCATTCCATATATTATGTTTTACTCATACTTAGTCGAAACCCATGTGATTCTAAAGCTTCTCTCCATAACTCTAGTTTATCATTTATTTCTTGTCTTGTCTCTTCCACTAGGACTATGTCGTCTGCAAAGATCATGCATCAGGGCATTGGATCCTGGATATGCCACTAAGTACGTCCAAAACTAAGATAAAAAGGTATGAGCTCAAAGTTGACCCTTGGTGTAATTCTACAATTACTGGAAAATTTTATGTGACCCCGCCATCCATTCGCACATAAGTTGTAACCCCATCATACATATTCTTGATAGCCCAGATATAAGTTATACAAACTCTTTTCTTTTCTAGTGCTTTCCAGAAGACTTCTCTTGGCACCCTATCATAAGCATTTTCCAGATCAATGAACACCATGTTGAGGTCTTTCTGTTTCCTTTGGTACCTTTCCATCAAACCTCGCATAAGGAATATTGCCTCCATAGTTGACCGCCCTGACATGAAACCAAATTGATTCTCTGAAATATGAGTTTCTTGTCTTAATCTCTGTTCAATTACTTTTTCCCAAAGTTTCATAGTGTGGCTCATGAGTTTTATCCCTCTATAATTTTTACAATTTTGTATATCTCATTTGTTCTTGTAAATAGGGACCAAAGTGCTTCTTCTCTACGCATCCGGTATTCTTTTAGACCTCAAAATCTCATTAAACAATTTAGTTAGCAAGGTTATATCTTTCTCCCCTAAACACTTCCAAACCTCAATGGAAATATCATCAGATCCAATCGCTCTCCCATTGTCTATTCTCTTTAGTATTTCCCTTACCTCAAATTCTTGAATTCTACGATAAAAGGTGAAATTTTGGTCTTCCTCACTAGTGTTTAAGATCTCGGAGCTTCCACTTATTCTATGTTCTTCATTTAATAGCTTGTGAAAATAACTTTTCCATCTTCCCTTAATCTCCTGTTATGTAACTAAAACTCTGCACTCTTCGTTTTTTATGCACTTCACTTGATCTAAGTCTCTTGTCTTCTTTTATCTGCCTTTAGCAAGTCTATAAATGCGTTTTCCCCATTTTTGGTACCTAAAGATTGGTAAAGCCCTTCAAAAATCTTAGATTTCGCCTCACTGGCCGCCTTCCTAGTTTCTTTCTTTGCTACATTGTATTTTTCCCGATTCTCTTCATTATTACATAGGTGTAATACCTTAAAGCATTCTCTTTTCGTTTTAACATTCTTTTGAACATTTGTTTCCCACCATCACGATTCTTTATCTTTAGGTCCAAAGCCTCTTGATTCTCCTAGAACTACTTTTGCTACATTCCGAATCCCCATGGCCATATCTTCCCACATATCATCGGCATTTCCTTGTGCCTCCGAAATTTCTTCCACTAAAAGATTTTTCTTAAATACTATTTGTTTTTCTTCTTTTAACTGCCACCATTTGATCCTTAGATTTTTGTCTTGGCGACTTCTTCTAGCCCTTCTCTTAACTCTTACATATAAAACCAACAACCTATGTTGGGTGGTCAAGCTCTCCCCCGGTATGACTTTACAATCCTTACAAAACTTTTTGTCATTCTTCTGTACTAACAAGTAATCGATTTGTGAGCAAGAAACCTCACTTTTGTACGTGATAAGGTGCTCTTCCCTCTTTCTAAAACAAATGTTTGCTATTGTAAAATTAAAAGCCATCGAAAAATTTAAGATAGCTTTACCCTCCTCATTAGATTCTCCTAGACCCAAATCGCCATGAAACCCCCTATACTCCCCTAATTCCCTTCCAACATATCCATTTAGATCCCTTCCCAGGAATATTTTTTCTCCAAGTGGTATCTCCTGGATAAAACCTTCTAAATCCTCCTAAAATCTGGCTTTTTGTTGCCATTCTAACCCTACTTGCGGTGCGTACGCATTAATGACATTACAAGTGTCTTGCCCAACTACAAATTTTAAAGCTATGATACTATCTCCAACCCTTCTAACATCTACCACATTATTCTTCTAATTCTTATCCACTATAATGCCTACTCCGTTCCTTGCTCTAACTTTGCCAGTGTACCATAGTTTAAAGTTCGAAGTATCTAATTCCCTTGTCTTTTCTCTAACCCACTTAGTTTCCTTAAGGCAAATACAATTAATCTACCTCCTAATCATAGTAAGTGTGCCTATATTTCAAGTACCAAAGCGAATATTACTCTCATGGATTAGCTTCTTTACCCACACTTGTCTATGAAAATGTGAGAACCCTTGCTTATTTATCACTACATCCAGGCGCCGATGCAGCGGCTCTTTCCTGAACACTGTACTCGAGCCATACAACATGTTACTTACGGGTAACGACCTAGCATTAGCATAATCAAATCGTTTGTTCATGTCATAAAAGATTTGACAAAATTTTATGTTGGCTGTCAACCTAACGCAACCCTCCTCATTTTATTTGGGCTTGGGACCGACTATGTATAAACTGCATAGGTAGAGTTTATACTTTATGCTTACACACTCTTAACAAATTTCAAGTGAAATCATTTGTACTATTAAAAAAAAAAAATTGACTTGTGCATCTTGGTTTGGCATCACCCAATATCCATAAACTACTACTGTTTCTGGGGCAATGTTTTGCACTAGAGGGCAAGGAGCACATTTATATTAGAGACTTCTCTTTAAGTCCTCCATCCTAAACAATGTGTGATTTGAGACTTAGGCTCAAAGATGGAAAGCCCTAATAGATTTTGCAACTCAGCTGGTTATGACAACAAAGCCTTGTGTTGCTCCCCTTCAAATGGGATTTGAAGATTAGTTGAACTTGCTTGTTCTTTTTCAATATTAATGACTTGGCACATGTTATTATTTGATTTTGTCGATGACAGGGTTATAAATTTTTTGCATACAACCCAATCATTCAACTATAATCAAATACATTAAGTCAAAGTCAACCCCAACCCTCGTCGTAAAGTATGTTGATTCAACACTTGCTTAGAGAAAATTTACCAAAGGTAACATACTTATATATATAGAATTTAATTTTGATTGTGAAATTATTAAAAGAATTTAACTTATTTATTGGATGATATATAATGTAAAAAACTTTATAATAATAGTGAATCAAATTTAAGCTTATATATATATATATATTAATATATATAAAAGCTAAAAGAGAATATTAAAAATAGTTTAAGTATAGTGTACCTTATTATCATCTGGACCATCCTTACTATTTTGTTAATGAAGCATAAATCCTGGCATTGACCAATTGGTCTTTATACCATTCTTGGGTTTTCCTGTGTAAAACCAAAGTCCTCTTGCAATCAATATTGGTGCCTTCCATCAACTGCACTTTATTGTGTATTTGAAAATCCTTCGGAGAATGACCTTAGGGTCAATTCCTTAAAGATAATTATTTATTAGTTTATTTTAAAAATTAGTTAAATATTTAATTATATTAATTAATAATTTATATACAGTTAATTATAATTTATTTTTATTTTAATACTTAATACGTAATTAATTATTAATTAATTATATGTAAATTATTAATTAATATAATTAAATATTTAATTAAATTTCAAAACGAACCAATAAATAATTATTTTTAAAGAGATAGCCCTATTAGTCATTCTCCCATAATCATTCCTAGCTACTTGCATGGCTACCTTAATTTATCATATCTGCAGGTTTCGTGGGGTGAAAAAATACATTTCTTTCTCTCTTTAGGTTTAACAGAATAATAATTCAGCACCTTTCGACTTCATATAAATTTGATAAAAATAACTAATTAAAAAGTTAAATATAATTTCAAGAAGGTTTATATATAAAATAAACAAATATTACTTGTGTGGAATAACTTGTAATATTGATTTACTAGTGAATGACAGAAAAATTAAAAAAAATAGACAAAAAGTTCTCTTACTAATTTGTTTGCTTTCAATTTATTCTCTCATAGATTTATTTTTGCCAAATAGTGCTTCATTGATTAAAATCTATATGAATCTAATTTTTCTTGTAATAAAAAATTACATCAAATTTAAGCGAATTTTGATAATGAGAAATTATACAATTATTGATTTGAGTTTGAGGAACTAAAATATGATTTTGTGATAAGAATAATTAGAGAGAGAAAAAAAAAAAAGGGAAGGACAAAACCAAAACGAAGTCGTATAGAGGTCTAACAAATAAATAGGGGTTACGCACTAGATGACACAGTGAAGGGAAGGAGGCGAAGAATGGCGACGGAGCTGGAGGAACTTGTGGGGTTTCTATCTTCACCATCGCCACAAGTAAACTCTCTTCTTTCCTTCTTTTCCCCTTTCTGTTTGTTTCCCGAGAAAATCTAAAGCTGGAGGGTTTCAATTCAATTGAAGAATTGACCCCTTTCTCTATGTGTGTGTTGTAGATCACAAAGGCAGCCGTTGATATAGTTCGTGGATTAACTGGCTCTGATGATGGCTTGCACTCACTCGCCAATTATGCTAACATTGTGTTACCTTCGTTATCTCAACTCTTAACAGCTCCCAAGGTGCTTTTCAAATCCACTTCTTTTTATTATTATTATTATTATATTTCAAGTGACAAAGACCCAATTTTATAAACTTTTGGATAAATATAAATGTTATGATATGTGTGCAATTCACAATTTGGGCTATCAGTTTCTGTTTTTTTATTTTTTTTGATTGCACGGTTATGGATTGAAAGAGTTGATGTACCATTTCAGGAGGTTTCAGAGCCTGCAGCTGAAGCCCTTGTAAATCTTTCACAGAATTCGAATGTGTCGGAAGAGATGGTTCGAATGGGAATGATTAAAACAGCAATGGATGTTTTATACAAGCCTGAGTCTAGCATTACACGTTTGCTTGTCATGCTTTTGGTGAATCTCACTCAATTGGATGCTGGTAGTGCTTCCTTGCTCCAGGTGTGTTTTCTTATGTTGTATGTACCATGATCATTAGTTTTTTTATTTTTTTTAAATTTATAATATTAAAAGAATTTAGACCATTTCTCAATGGAAAACACTATATAGCCATAATTTTTAACAGAATGAGTTGACATTGTTATTGACTCTTGGATGGATGAGTAGCTCCCGTCATTTTTACTTACCCAACAATCCCCATTGAATCTTTACAAAACTCTGGCTAAATTTTGTCAAAATTTTCAATTTGTACTTGTCATCCTTGTGCAGGGGCCACATCCAATTAAATTGGAACAATGTTATTTTATAAAAAATGTCATACAAGCATTAATGTTATAATACATGCAATGATCATAGTACAAGCAATAAAAAAAGTTATAATACATTATGGAAATTTACAAATTTAAAGCATTTAGATATGGTGCCTATTTATTATGCTGGAGAAAGCGTGGTTCATTTTCCTCTTGATCATTATATGGACTTGTCAATTGGTGATTCTCCCCTGTTTGCCAGACTGAAGATGACAAGGTGCATGGATTATATGTTATGAAGCTTGTGAGATCATTTTGTAGAACCACCCATGAAAGTCACGGTGTGTCCTTCTGAACTCAGCATGAATTCGACGTATATTTAATTCTTTTGCCTACATTGTTGAAATTTTACATAGTGGTTAATAGCTTCTTTTTTGTTTTTTTGTGTTTCATGAGCTGGTAATCCGCATCTTCTAATTACAAAATGGTTGCCATATCATTACTTAATCCAACAACTAGATCCCACAGGCGTACTAGAAGTTTTTGTTTTTTTGCTCTCATGTTTCCATAGACTACTGATTTCAGCCAATTGGATCTCTTGAAGTTTCATTGAATTCTGAACAGTCGAAACAATATGCGTTCTAGGCTGAGGCACCTATTTTGGAGAGTTCCGCATCAAAGTTGAGGTTTCTTTTGAAATAAATAGATAATGAATAAAGAGAAACATAAGATTTCAACAGTTTGAGAATACTAGAAAACCTGTCTTTTTATTTTGGAAATTATTCTGCACCTTTGAGATGGCTTGTCTAAATATTAATAATTGTCCAGTAATCATCGTGCTGTGATTTTTTCCCCCCTACATTTTGATTTTTCAGATGATCCCTTTGAACATGTTGGTTCAATACTTGTTAACATCTCAAAGCAGCAGGCAGGGAGGCAGCTTCTACTTGACCCAAAACGAGGTCTCTTAAAGCAGATAATCAGACAATTTGATTCAAACAGTTCATTGAGAAAGAAAGGGGTATGCGCAATAATTGTGCCCTAAATGCTTTCTGTTTCTCAGCCTTGGGCAATGTTCGAATAGTTTATTTTAATTCTAGAGTGGGTAATTAGAAGTATGGTATATTCAATTTAATCTGATTTTGCAACTACTTTTGAAGGAATTGGTCAATAGATAATGAAGTTGCAGGGTTAGATATCTTTACTGATGGTCTGATGCTCAGTTAAGCATACAGGCTCATGGTGATGGACTGATGCTGTTTTTGAACATGGTAAAAGTAAATAAAACTTGTGGCCCTAAAACAGTATTCTTTGAACTGAGTCAATGATGTGAATCTAATCCTTGTTCTTGTTTGGCTCCAGTTGAATTTTCACTTAATGGATTTTTTAATGTTAATTATGGTTTCTCCATAACAGTAACATTGTTTTTTGTGATTACTTTCAGTTACTAAAGGTTAAGCCAACATAGGCAGTACTTTTCTAGTCAATTTTTATAGCCTTCAACTCAGCTAAAAATTGGTGCGATGTTTGGTTTCTTGCAGGTCTCTGGAACTATTCGCAACTGTTGTTTTGAAGCTGAGAATCAGCTACAAAATTTGCTTTTGGTATCAGAGTTTCTCTGGCCAGCATTACTTCTTCCAGTAGCTAGCAACAAGGTTACGTGCCCTACATTTTCTGACCTCAAAAGCGTTGATCTTCTGCTTATTGAGGAATAAAATTCCTCCCACCCCACCCAAAAGATCTTTAACTACTCAAGAAAATGAAGTTAAATCATTTCCTTTTTCAAAATTGCAATAACTTTAGTTTGCTTGATGTCTATCTGTACATCATGAGTAACTTCTTTCTTGTCTCGTATTCCCATTTGAGTTTGACCTTGTAATTTGTTACGAGGTCAAACTTTTCTTTGTGAAAGGCATACATGAGCTCAATTTATTAAAAGAAAATGTTACTTATTTTGTTATACTTCGATCATTTGTTTGAAACAAAGGTTAAAGTAAAAAAAAAAAAGAAATGGAAATGTTTTAACAGAATCTTGTCATAATAGAATGTGAATTTTCCTAAATAATATAGAAATCTTCTGACTTTGAGGTTGGCTTCATCTGTTGCATGCAGTTTCAAGTATCTTGGTGTAAGTTTCATCTGTATGTGCTCCCCCCCTCTCATTTTTTGGGCATCAGTTTTACATGATTAGATTAGTACTCCAAATGTTTTATTTCTAAAAGAAGTGAAGTCACCCATCTTTTCAGAACGCAATCTTGAGTATTTATGGTTGTTTCATGTTTCATGTCTCTTGCACTGATAAAGTCATTTTTATGCAGATCTACAGTGAGCAAGACAGATCAAAAATGCCACTTGAACTTGGGACTGCACTCTCGATCGAGCGTGAACCAGTTAATGATCCAGAAATTCGTATTCAGGCATTGGAAGCCATATACTTGATCTCATTGCAGGTAAATTTGAAACTTTCGCTTCCCCTTTTTCTGTACCATGGTTTTTGTTTCCTTTTCTTTGTTGCACGTTAGATTTGGTGACAAAATGTGTTTCCAAATCTTTGCAAGTACATTATCAACATTGAACACAGTGAAACTCTGTCTCTAGGAAAGTTAGCAGAAAAATTACATTTTTGTCTTTTGGTATATTTAGTGGAACATCCGTTATGTGCTTAGTATGCTGTCAAAACCTACTTCACTTAGTTTATAATTGGTATGGGATGGGCGAGGGAGGTAGTTACTTTTTCCTTAGCAAGAGAAATCTAAACTGTGGTCTGGGTTGGTTAAATGGCTGCACTTAGTTTATGTAATTTTATGTCCAAGGGTTTGATATAATTGGTAGGAATTTAATATTCCCACTGTACATTGTTTTTGCATTTGAGTTTGGATTAGGAGAGCAAGATTTAGCAAGTGTCACACTCTTGGAATAAAGTATTGATCTTAATTTTGGCTTAGTAAACATGCATGTTACAAGTTTTGACCAATGTAATATTCTGGATAAACTGATTTTAATATTCTTTAATTTGGAACTTTTATCAATCCTTTGTTTGTTCAATGATAAATACAACTTGATTATTGATTAAGATGCTTTCTGTAAATCGTGTACTGAATACTGATATGCTATTTTGTTACTATGTGATAATATATAGCTTCATTTTATCCATCCTTTATTTACATAAGGGCATTTCTTATCCTTTCAAGTAACAGCATGACTCTATCTGTGTATCTTAATGATGAGATATATTCTCTATGCAAGTTTCAGATTTATGCTGTCATTGTTTTCCAGGAGGCAGGTCGAAGAGCCTTTTGGTCTGTAAATGGACCAAGAATAGTACAAGTCGGTTATGAAGATGAGGAAGACCCAAAAGTGATGGAAGCATATGAGCAACTGGGATCCTTGGTAAACAGCAACCCCCTCCCTTCAAATGTTTTATCAGTGTTGTCTTCTTGAATCTCCTGCCCATCTTCCTCTTGTAAATTTATGATGTTAATTTTCTGCATGTTACTGACTGTAATCTTGGCTGTCTCAATTTGTTGATCAGTTGATTCACAGCGGCAGTACGGAGGAACCATCCAGTGAGACCGCAAAGTAGTCACTTTGTATTTGTTCAATTAACCCACAATATCTCCATAAGAACTCTGTAGTAGTTATGAAGGTCATTACAATTCAAATTTTTCCTTTAGGTTAGAAATATATAAATTATTTTGCTTTGATATCTGATCAAAATTGTTATACAAGCTTGTAGAATGAGTGAAAGATGCACTCATGTTGATGCTAAAGTTCAATTTACACCTCCAGTTTCTGGATTTGAATTGTCTGAAGTGCAAAAGGATAAATTACAAGTGGTAATTATCACTGATGAGAAAAACTTTACATTGTGCAATTTGGAGGATCTAAATCCCGTTTTTTGTTGCAACCCCATCTTTCTTTGAATTATTGTTCACTAGGTACATCTTTCATCGGCTGGTGAATGCCGCCGATAATTTATAGTCTGCCATTGAGAGCTAACCTAATATCATATTAAAATTCCATTTTCCCTTGTCATTGCCGCGTCACTGGTGCACTGACCAGTAGCATTGGCTCAACATATCCTTACCATCACTTTTCTTATCAAAAAAACAAAAACAAAATCAATTTCCCTTTATATGTTAAACTTAAGGAAAGTTGTGAGCTTGGATTTATTTTATATGGATACTATATAATGCCTACGGTAGATTATTTATAAATTATGTGCGGTGTAGGTTATACACATATTTTGAGTGGGTTTACCATAAATATTGATACATTATTATGTTCATGCGAGTGCATTTTCTTTCGGGCAATGTTTTAAAAATCAGTTGAACCGGATAATCGGAGAGGAGAGTAGTTAAAGGTTTGATCGGTTGAATCGGTATATTTTATATATATATATATATATATATAATTGATTACAAAAATTATAAATCGCTTTATTGTTTTGCTACTTATTTTGTGAAAAAGAAAAACTAGAACTGTGGAAACTCTAAACTTAACTCTTAAAAGAACTAAATCTTAAGTTTTTTTTTTTAGAAAAAAGAATTATTTTTTTCTTTTTTTTTTTAATAAAAATTCAATTTAAAATTTGATGAATGAACCGGTTGATTTTTTATTTCCGATATAATCAATTCAATTGGTTTTTTTTTTTTATGTTTTTTTGTGATTTAACTGCTCGGACAGTTCTTTGGTTAAATCAAAACCGGTGAAATTTTTGGTTCATTGTCAAACTGGTTAAACTAGTCCGATTGGACTGATTTTTAAAATCAAAATTGATGAAACTTTTGATCCACTATCAAACTAGTTGGATCGATCCAGTTGAACTGATTTTTAAAACCTTAGGTTTTAGGCACACCTGTTGGGGTATGCTCACATATTCTGCCCCTTAAATGAAACTTATGTTTCTCCTTGCCATTTGTGCTGTCCTGAGTGAGTGCACTTGCCTCTAGAAACAGTTGTCAAGCTTTTTGCATCTGATTGAAGGCCATAATTGTATTCTGATGGCATTATGATAGAGGGAAAAATAAAAGATGAATGCGGCTTCTTCTAAACTGTGAAGTACACCTTATGATTGAAAGAAACTAAATCCGCAAACCATAATAATTAATTAATACATTTAAATAAATCTTGAACTCTGCCTTATTAATTCAAAGGTGAACACTGCGCGCATTGCCTCTATTGATTCAAAAAAAAAAAAAAAGTACAAAACAAAGCATTATACTCTATTGATAATATAGATAGCCTTAGTGCTTTTTTTAAGTTGTAGTAAAATTTGATTTGGATTCGTTCATTTTAATTGAAATAATATTATCCAAATTTGTTTATGGACTTTGCTAGAGCAAAATTGATGTGACCAATATTATTGTAGTTAAAACTAGAGAATCAAAATAAATTTTTAATTTATTAAATGAATAAAAATGTAATAAAACTCATATAAATGTGTTTGGTTTTGATTAATTATTTGAAATTATTAATTTTAATTAAAAATTATTTTATTTAAAATTTATCTTGTTTTTTTAAAGTGTGTAAAATTGATTATCAGTTATGATTATTTTTTTTATTAACTAAAAATAAATTTTTTTTATTTTAAGCTTTAATTATTTGATTTTAGATTATTTTAAAAACTTTAAAAGAAAAATATTTATTTCTCTTCAACTAAATAACGTGTTCAATTATTTTATATATATTTTAAATAATTTAATATATAAAAGTAAATTTTTTAAAAAGGTAAAAGTGATTTTTTTAATACAATAAAAATACTCTTTATTTTAAAATTGATTATGAATTAACATATCTAAATATAAATTAAAATTTTCATAATTAATTTTCTTAAAAATCAATTATACACATGATTAATTTTTAACATAATTTTTTTTCCTCACAACTAATCACGAAAACTAATTCAAAGAGAAAAAAGTTTGAAAATTATTAAGAAATGAGAAATTGTGGTCCATTCGTCGTATTTGTTGAGTAAAATTTAATTATAGTATTATTGAACGTGCTTTTTGAATACCCATTTCAGATGCTAAGTTGCCAACCAATTTTCTTCGCAGGGCGAGGTTTGCAAAGCCGTAATCTCCTTGGGAATTTCCGCAACGATGTCGTTTCTTAGCTTAATGGGTTTCTGGGTTAACGGGGGTTGGTGTGGTGTGCGGTGCAGGGTTTCTGGGTTTATAACGTTTTGGGTTAACGTTTCTTAGCTTAATGCCTAATCTCTGATTTTTTTTTTGTACAATGTTAATGCTTTTAAATTGATTATTTGTATGATAATGGGCCACAGGTACTAATGACTAACCTCCCTATATCAGTACACGAGTATATTATTTCTCTTATATTTTCATCTCATTTGTTCCAAGTTCAATGAAACACATGCACGGTAGCTCTCAGTCGATAAGTTTATAACCATATCTTCTGTACTGTAATGTTGGATTTAGTAATTGTGTCATACAGAGTTGTAAAGTGGCTAAACTTAAACTGACGCATTAGTTTCTCTCGGTTTTGCTTCTAACCATTGAATTTTCATTTCTTAACATTGAGATGCAAATTCTTATTTTGGATAGCTATATCATATTGATTACCAAAGCCTACCCATTTGTAGACTAGTGACTAATTTTCTCTAGTTGGTCCCTGAAATGTTGTGGAAATAGCAGACAGTAGACACATAATGTACAAAAGAACAACTGAGCTCTCAAGTCAAGTATGATTGACGTGGAAGATGAAGCTATACTAGTGTCACATAAACTAAAGAACCAAAAGTTTGGTTTAACTTTCACCATTCACATTATGATAGCTTTCTTTAATTTTTGTGTAGATATGAGACTAGTCTATTCCTTCAACCTAACTAATAAAAATGTCTCGTCTTTAAGGTTATACTCTCTGTATTTATGAGCATTTGCATTCAAATTGCTCATGGTAGGGTGTCTTTATCTATTTGGCTAAGGGTCATTGTCAACTGATTCAACTTTTAAATTATAATTCCATACAAGAATATAAAGTGCACTTAAGTTTGGCAATATCGCAAAATTATGGTTTTAATTGTGTGCAGTAGAGTTCTTTCTGTTGTGCTCCAAAAATAAATCCCCCCCACCCTAATATCGTCTTGATTTTTGTTTAGTAAGTGATGATGGCGAGTCACAGTCTAATGCAATACCACCATTCTCTGCCTTTCGATCCCTCTATTGCTCTATTAACTCTTCAATATGCTGTCATGCTGCTAGTTATTTCCTTTAGGACTAGAAGAGGTACCCGCAATGCAGGTACAACAACAATCAAGCCTTATTCCAGTAGATGGAGTCAGTTGCATGAATCAAAAGATGTCATTGGGATTTACCAAAAACCAGATTTTCAATTATTTCATTTAGAATAAGATATTTTAAAATGATTTCTTTTAAAGTTTTCTTTAGTCTTCCTCTACCTCTTTTAATCATATCATCTTCCATTTGATCCACTTTTCTCAATGAGACCTCTGCTATTTTTTCCTCATATGATCAAATTATCTTATACGAGTTTATGTCATCTTCTCCTCAATAGATACCTGGAATGCAAGTATAAAAATAATATAATTTAATTGATGATATGACAGGTTTTATGCTTGCAATTTTAAAAATCGAACAAAAATTGACTAAAAACTGCAACATGTTTAAAAAAAGTGGAAGAAGTTCCTTAAAAGTAAGAACCTTGTGTAAGTGGTGAGCCTTTATGATTGATTTGAAATGACTATTTTCTCCTCATTTTTCAGTTAATAGACATTTGGGTTTTAGGAAAGTGGAAAATAGACACCAAATAGGGGAATCTCCTTTCTATAAATAGTATATTATAGAGTTTGCATGAACGATATGTTGAAACTGAAAGTGACTTGTCCAATTGCATGACTATTGAAGTCACCATTTTTATCTTACTAAATTTATTTGACTATGGAATTCCACTAACATTTGTTGTATTTTCAGCTTTCAAGTTACAAAACACACAAACAAACGGAAAAACATGATTATAAGTGGAAATCTTCAGTGGTTGCATCCAATAACCAAAACAAGACAGGTGGAGACAGTTTTCTATTTTTTTTTCTCATTGCACTACTGAGGCTGAGCCAAAGAAAGATGGTTGTCCTTTGTTAGTTCCTCGTAAGCAAACCAAGCTGACTTGCCTCAACTTTCTGAAGGAAGTTCCCGAGACCCAGAAGTTGGAGGCTAAGTGAGGTGTGATTGCCTCATTTTGTAAGAAGTTACAACGACCTTGATGAATGTTGATTTCGGAGGAAGTTCATCGCAGATTGAAAAGATATAGATAGAGATGGAATTAAGTATTAACTGATATTTAACAGAAGGCTACTGCTCTGGTTGATTTATCTTGCTTACCAGCTTTCTCAAAAAGTATCTGTTAAAATTGTCATTTATGACCAAAAGCATTGTTTCATGGCAACAACTCCGTACAGTCTTGCATTCCTTTAAATTGGTATTTAGCTGCTAAAGATGTTAATTATATATTACATATATGAAGATAGTGTGTGTGTGTGTACATTTTCTTTTGGTATATATATTCAGTACAGACACTTGATATTACAATTTACAACTTTACTTTCAATTCAGTGTTTGAATTTTACTATTTTGTTTTAAGGGGCAGTTCATCCAAATCATGTCCATTTCCTTTTGTCTATTGATGAATCTAAAATTTGTGATGTTGGCCAAAAAGTATCATATGTTGGTAGTTAAGAAGTAATAACAAGAATGAAGGTGTCAGGGCTTAAGGTGTAATGCATTTCAAAATGAAAAAAAACCACTCATAAATGAACTAGTAGTATGAATTCAAGTCGTTTTAGCTATCAACATCATAGAACAAATAACAATAGAGACTTGCACTTGACCTCAGCTTCACTGATTAATTGCAGTTCCTCTCACGAAGACCTCTCGGCCATCCTGAGACCACTGTACTTGCCTTCGATTAGGCTATTTAATGAAAGCCAACCTCCGACATACCAACGCTGCATCAACTATTTTTCTTTCCTTTTCTCTTTAGCTAACAAAGCTTCCAACATTAGAATTAGGGAAGCTTGGCTAATAAGCGCAGCCAGACATTGCGCTGGTTCAAAGGTTCAATGGTTTAATGATATGTTATCTTTAAGATGATTAGGGTATGTTACATTTGTCCAAAGCACTTGGTCCAGCACAAAAGGTGTATATGAGGTGGGGGGACTACTTTATCCCGAATTAAATGTCATTGAAATCGATAGCTTTGTCTCCATTTTGGATTACTCTCTCCCCACACTAGGTTCTAGCACTCTTTTATAATCCAAAAAATAACCCTTGAAAATAATTGGTAGAGTGATAAAAGTAGTCTTAATTATTTTTATATTAGCATCTTTACATCATTAAGAAGAACTATAATAACAATTATTTGAGATCTCAAACTCCTTATATCATTAAGAAAAGTTTAACTATAATAATAAATATTTATAATATTAATTTTTTTAATGATGTGTCAACAAATAATTAAGTGATAGTAAATTTTTATAGTCTATTTTAAATCACAAATTTTAAAATTTGATGTGATTTTGAAATAAAATTCTTTATTTAAAAATTATAAAATAAGAACTTATATTGTTTCAAGATGAGATTTTTTGTTTGAAAAGTTGTTATAAACTTAAAATAGAAATTGATTCAATTCAAATTAAATTAAATCAATTTTATTTTTTAATTATTCTAATCAACTAAAAATCATATTAATTTTGAGTTGTTTCAAAAGGTTTCCAATATAGAAATTAGAAAGAATTTACATTTACTTCATGTTTGCGTGGTCACAGACTCACAGAGTTTGTTTCTGTTGCCACTGTTTTTTTTTTTTTTTTTGGTACAAAGTTGTTGCCACTGTTGGCGTTAACTGAGTTTGTTTGTGTAGAACGTTAGTAAAACAAATTCAGATTGAAAAAAACAAACTCAAAAACAAAAACAGAACAGCTTCGTTGCTTAGTCAAACTAGGTGTGTTTCAACTTTCAAATCAATTATTATCCAATGTGGTTACACACACTCCTTTGTAATCGCAACTATCTCTTTTCTCTCTCTCCACCCTTTTGGAATCTTCTTTTTTCTGTGTAACCCTAATAACTACCCACTATTTAGTTGTTGTTTTTTTCTGTTATTTTATTTGAGTTGCCAACGAATCAATGTTATATAAGTTATAATCATTTGGGTTGGAGAATAAGAGTGGGAGGTTCAATTTTGCAGTTTTTCCATAAAGGGGTTGGGGTTTCTCTTTTGCTTTTCATCATTGGGTCTGGTTCTTTAGTTTCTGAATCTCAAAAAATTTGATTTTTTTGAAATGGGTTTGGAGGTTTCTGATGAAATTTTAGGAACTTTTGCACCAATAGTAGTTTACTGGATTTATTCTGGGATTTATTTTGTTTTGGGTTCGTTTTCTGAGAAGTACCGGTTGCACTCAAAGAAGGATGAAGACGAAAAGAATTTGGTTTCAAAGGGTGAAGTTGTCATAGGAGTTCTCCTCCAACAGACATTGCAGGCTGTCGTGGCAACTGCCTTGTTTAAGGTAAGTTTTTAATGGGAAAAAGTTTCTTTCTTTGCATTGATGCTTTTCTGTTTTTTGTATGGGTGATTCATCACAAGAAGGTAGAATTATTGAGTCAATTTTTATTGCCAAAATCGTTTTATGGAGGTTTAAATGCCCAACACGCTGACTGATTTGGCTCCTAAAGTCTTTTGAGGAAATGTATACAACAAAGCATTTTTGTGTTTTTAATTTTTTATTTCATAGTATTTTTATATCACAATTAACCATCGATTGCAAGTACTATGTATGCCTTGCCTAGTTATTCAGAATTCAGAGCAGAGCTACGTATGGGTGTTTTGGTGTGGAACGGCATTTTACTGTTATAGATTCTGATAAGGTTTTGTTGTTATTTGGCATATGTCAGTTTATTACACTATCCACTATTAGGATTGAGTAATTCAGTACCTGCAGATGTTGCAATTATTTTTTTAGCCTATGTATATTTATCATAGGCCACTTCATATGGGAGAGTTGTAGTTGTAGATACTTAACTAGGTTATAGTCTCCTCAGTGGCTCAGTGATAGCATTCATGTTTTGAACCCAAAATAAGTTCCTAAAGGAAAACAATAGCAACAATGCAGAAAGTTGCAGATTTACTGTTCCCCGCCTTCCCTAACTGAAGAGCACTTTTTTGATTATTCATTTTATTTTTATATTTCTTTTTTGGGCTTGGAGATGTTAAAGAATATGATTGCGGTGTATATCCTAATAGGTTTCTTTGCCCTTGATAAAAAAGTGTGATCCTAATAGATTATATGAAGGGTTTCCTTGTTGATTGAGGTATTTTGAATTTGAAAATCAATGAAGCAACCTAACTCTTTGCTGAATTGAAAGGAAAAAAGAACAAAAACTTAGTTTCAATGATACTGTGAAACTTTTGCTTTATACTTCTTAAAATTTGACTTTTGAATAGTTTGTAATGGGAAAAAAAAGGAGTTGACTTTTAAAACAGGATTAAGAATATTGTGTAATCTCATTTAACTTTTTTCAGTAATAAGGAAAAAAATTAATGTAAATAAGGAATTGATTTGATCCTCAAATGATTAGCAAGAGAGGAGGCTAAATGTGAGCTAGATATGGCTGCATAGGAATTAGGAAGCTTGTTTACCCCATACCTCAAATCTTATTGTTTGAACTTTGAAGGGTCTGTTAGATTCTGTACAACGCTCTAGCACCCGCATAAGCATTAATAATGTGCCAATTCTAGTTTAAAATCATTAGAGAAATCGTATGGCTTCTTTGTGTATCACTGATGTGTTCACAGTTCTTAACTTTTTCTGAACAGACATTATTGGTTTGAGACTAGAGCGTTAGACGGCGTAGATAGAGATTTTACCATTGTTTCTTTAATAAAGGGAGATGAAGGAGGGGTTCTTGGAGGCAAGGAATTTATTAAGTAAAAGATCTTGCCTTTGTTGGTTTCCGTTGCCACCTGGTCAGAAGCACTAACGCAATGTAATTGTGGGAAGTGGAAACATCTCATTGGCTGTGCCCATGGTGGTCGTGCATTGCTCTCTTATAAAAATTAGAAAGAAAAGGAGGTTGTTGGATTTACCAACATTGACTTCATTGAATCAATTAAGAGGTTTACATTTACTATTTATTGCTGTCTAACTGAATCTTGTGCTAAATTCTATTGTAGAATTCATTGATTTAGTACGTGTTTGGATTAACTTATTTTGTGTTCAAAAAAGCATATAATGCTTCCTTCTGCCTGAAAAGCTGTTTTTGTGTGAAAATTAAGCAAAACCAAATATGTGCTTACTTGTTGTATTTTTTGTATTTAATAGGTTGAAGCATTGTAAAATTATGATTGTATCTGGATACTGGAATTTTAATGTGGTCTGTGTTATTGTGTAGGCGACAGGAGGTGATAGCAAAAATACTTCCAGTCAGAATGCTTCCCTTTTTGTTTCAGCAATACGATTTTTTATTGCTATGGTGGTTATGGACACATGGCAATACTTTATGCACAGATATATGCACCATAGCAAGTTGCTATACAAGCATATCCACTCTAAACATCACAGACTCATTGTACCATATTCGTTTGGAGCTCTGTACAATAGCCCTGTGGAGGGGCTTATTCTTGACACTGCAGGTGGGGCTTTATCTTTTATTCTCTCTGGTATGACTCCTCGAACCTCCATCTTCTTCTTCTCCTTTGCGACCATTAAAACTGTGGATGATCACTGCGGGTTGTGGCTCCCTGGGAACCTTTTCCATAAAATTTTCAATAACAATTCTGCTTACCATGATGTGCACCATCAGCTCTACGGCAGCAAGTACAACTTCTCACAGCCATTCTTTGTTACATGGGATCGACTAATGGGTACTTACATGCCTTACTCATTGGAGGAGAGGGAAGGTGGGGGTTTTGAAACTAGACCTTGTAAAGATTACAAGGATGATTAACCTTTTTGCTTGATGAGCATTCTTTGTCTGTACTTACATGACTGAAGAATCATGTCTGTATATACATATGCTGTTGTCCATACTAGGTAGATAGACTTTTAATAAGGAAATTGAGGAGCTATCTATTACGGTGTTGTTTTCACCCTCATATTGTTGGCTTCAGTGATTCCTGGAATCTTGGCTTGTTCAACTAGATTAGGTGTGGAATTTTTTATTTCCAAATTCTTCGTTTGTTGTGCTGACTTTGTGTTTCTCTGGCTATGTTTTTGAAAGTTCAAATCATATCCTAATGATGTTTATGGAGATGAGATGATTGTTGCATCTGTAAATGGACCTTTATCTAATCATATACTCCACGGAGCCAACAACTAATTATGATTGAATGAGATGGGTGTGTCCATTCGCCATTTGTATTCTAGTGTACCCTGTTGATTATTGTGGGAAAAAATGTAGGGTACTGAGAAAAAAATAGAGGCTTCTGCTTTCTCTAGTGATTGAGATCTTCTGTACCTGTTGGCACAAGTAATATATATATATATATATATATATATATATCTTCTTCAGTCAGGTCATAGTCATATCAATAGAAAACATCTTGGATCTAGGTAAAAAAGAAAAAACTTTTAGAAGAGCCATTATGAAATAATTCTGGATAAATAATACATTATTCTCTTCAAATAAAACTTATTTGACAATATTTTTTGTCAAATATGTATTATAATATATAATAAAAAATAATACAATACCAGCTAAAACATGATATAATCATATCTTTTTTGTCTTTTTTAAGCTATGAATTGTATATAGGAGGTTTCATATGATCCAGTTTAGGTATAGGATGCCGGACCTTGTGGAGAGCTATGGATTTGTTGAGCATCTCAAGTCCTTTTGTAATTTCTGCTATTATTGATGGATTCCAAAATATTAATATGCATGATGCCATCCATCTAAATCAACAATCTAATGTATAGCAAGAATATGTGGTTAGAATTTTAAATTAAGAAGTTAGGTCGTATTCATCTTCCAACTAGGAACAAATATACCTTAATTATTTTCTTGGCTCATAATGAAGATATTATACACTAGAATATGACCCCTTGACATACATTTCGTCCGGGCTCTTTTCAAGTTTTAATGTTATCTATGTTACGTGAAATGACAATTCCATTATGTGCTTTATTTCGTGGAATGGACATTTTCATGTTTGTTAGTATAAAAAAGTCATTTTAATTCCATGCCTCATTTCATAAAACTATTAATTACCATTCCCTCTTAGAGAAGTGAGATTGGTGATTCCATTATGCTATTATTGATGGATTCCAAAATATTAATATGATGCCATCCATCTAAATCAACAATCTAATGTATAGCAAGAATATGTGGTTAGAATTTTAAATTAAGAACGTTAGGTCGTATTCATCTTCCAACTAGGAACAAATATACCTTAATTATTTTCTTGGCTCATAATGAAGATATTATACACTAGAATATGACCCCTTGACATACATTTCTTTCGGGCTCTTTTTAAGTTCTAATGATATGTATGGTACGTGATATGGTAATTTGATTCTGTGCTTTATTTCGTGGAATGGACATTTTCATGTTTGTTAGTATAAAAAAGTCATTTTAATTCCATGCCTCATTTCATAAAACTATAAATCGCCATTCCCTTTTAGAGAAGTAAGATTGGTGATTTCATGCTTTATAGAATGAGATTTAATTTTTTTTTCCTAACATACCCTCATTAATTTATAAAATGACAATTATTATCTTTTATTAAATATAACTTACCTAAATCTTAATTTTATTGTTAGCTTGCCCTAATGTAACCTTCATGTCTTATAAGTTGTAATTATTTTTAAACACTTATTATAAATTTAAAAGTAATAATTATGTAAATATGTGGAAAAATAATTTTAAAAAATACAATAATATAGTGGAACACAAATATTATCCAAAATATCACAAGAAACATTATAAAAAATGTATGATGTATCTTATCCAAAAATTTGTACGTTTCAATATTTTCTCACAAATAAAGTAGTGTTTGTTCATTTTTAACAACATTTTTTGTTATCAACTTATAAAAAAATTAATATTAAACATTATAATGAGAAAAGTTAACTTTTTTTTTTAATTATCACTAGGAGTATTTTTGTTATTTAGATCAACTTTGATTCTATTCGACATTAATTTCATGTACCAAACAATGGAATGACTTTTGGATCTTTTCATTCAATTTTGATTTCATTCTTATATTCTATAAAATCACCATTCTGCGCACCAAAAGTCGCATACTAGATTAGAGGCTAATTTAGCTCCACGAAAGGCTTCTGGAGCCAAATCAGATAGCTTAAATGCCATCATGCCTTTCCTTATCTATGACATAGTCACAAAGCTCATCTTTAGTCAATATTCAATAATAATGCAGAGACTTCTAACATGTTAAACTAATTTTAGCCTCTCAATGTCTATTACATCTCAGGTACATATCTGGGCTATTGAACATGGCACAAGAAATATTATTAGCATGATGGACCACCTTATTTAAGAGGTAGTTTTAGAACTGAATGCAGCAGACGTAATTCCTTGGTGCGCTCATATTTAGGTGTCGCTGTTGCTAGTTTCATGTCGCTGTAACGACATTCTACTTGAGGCTTGAAGGGTCTCTACTCGACAGCTGTGTGATCAATAAGCTCCTCATTAACAGTGGAAGAATATTCAACATGTGATGTAATGTATCACTTTTTTATCTGGGATGTAAGCTCTTACCATCAGATAATTAAAATGAGCTCCTGTCATGAGTTTTTCATCCATTGCAGCAGATTTAGGGAAGAGCTAAAAAGTAAAAATGCTAAGTTGCCTCTTGTTGTTCCATGTAAATTTCATTGTATTTGAAAGATTTTTTTTTAATTTGGTAAGGGATGGTTAACTTTATAATTGCCGTTTGTCCTCTTTGTTGGTTGGATGCAGTATTTCAAATAGCCGACAACAAAGGAAGAAATTTAGAAAGGTACATTTTTTTCTTACTAGTGGTCCTATATGAAAAATATCATCAAAAGTGAAAAGGAAAAACTATTGAAAATATAGGCTTAATGCACTTTCCTAAATGGCTATGGTCCTCAGGATCAGATTCAACAGAATGCATAAACACAAAGCTATACAACAAGCAAGCTCTTGAGGAGGGATCATGGAAGAGGCACTTTCTCATGCCTTGACAATACGAGGTCACCTTTCACATCCCATCTTTCTTTATATGAGATCAAATGCATGACTACAAAGCATCCATTTTGATAAAGTTTTTAACCAGAAACTACAAAATACTGAATGGAAATATATATCAAAGCCAACAGAAGAATACTACAAGATTAGTAAGAACACACAAGAGACACCTTCCTTTTGAGGTGGAGATTTGATGCCCATAAGATGCTCTCTTTGCCTTTCACGATATCTTTATTTTGGAAAACACCTAAGCTAATAAAATAAAAACTATATCACAGTAAGTCAAGATACATAATTGAACAAGTTCCAAAACCCACAAAAATACAAACTACTGCTAAATGTATAGTAGTTGTGAAGCATGTGGTGAGTGAGAGCGCTGCAGTGGTGCTGTGGAATAAGCATGTTGCCCATGCCTTGCACCAAAATTTCCCAGCTTTGTCTCTGCTGGAAACCTTGTCACCTGAGAGGTGTCGGTCCTGTAACTACTTTGTGGGTTAGAACTTGGTCTCTCATATGTTATGAAGGCATCCCCAGCAACTCTCACAGCTTTGTGGCTCTTGCAACCCAAGAGCATGCTAGGATGCCGCCTCTGTATCTCTTTTCTGGCTTTTGTTTTTCCATTTGAGGAAGTAAATGACGTCCTTATTGGACTCTTTATGGTTGCCTCAGACCTTTGTTCTTCACAATCTGACATGACCGAGTATTCTGCAGCACTGGCAGTGACCACACTCCATTCTATGCTTGCCTCACTAGGTGCATAACCAGTTGTGGGGCTGACACAGCTGGAAGCAACATCTGATGTTTGTCTAGCAAAGAAAATGTTGGATTTGCCTGTGAGGCTCTCAATCTCAAATAAGTCTGAACTTGCATCACTCGCAGCATCATTATAGTTTGCACCATAATTTGCAGAGAAATCAATCTCTTCCATTTTAGGAGCAGCATCCCTAGAGGGCATTGTCAAACTTTTATCAAAGCTCAAGGACTTGCTCTTGTTATTCAATAATGGGGGGCCGAAAACCTCTAGTGATTTCCTTGGTTTCTCTTCTTCTTCTAGTTGAAGTTGCATTTTGACCAGCTGATTTCCTAAGCCAGAATTCCCAGTTGAGAATGCCAAACTGTTTTCTCTGTTCAATCCCACCCCTAACTTCTCTGGCTTTTGGAAGTAAACATCTTTATTGATCAAGAGTTCTGCATGCGGCTTATTTATTTCAACTGAATGACTAGCATTTAGACCAGCATTGAAGAGCTTTTTTGGGGTGTTTTTGCCATGAACTACACCATAAGTAGCAGTTTTGTTAAAACTGATTTCACCTTCATGGTCGCTAATATCAACAGAATTCTTATCAGAACAAGAGCATTTGAAACCAAGACCGGCTAGAAAACTCTTTCCCTGTACCTTGTTTTCCCTGTTCCTTGAAGAATTCCTCATAGCACTCTTTAATAGTGCACTTTGGCTGTTCCAACTTGATTCAGAGTGAACACTTGGAGTTCCATACTGAACTTTGTACTTTCTAGTTTCTAGAGCTATTTGTTCGTCTCTCTGGTGCTGGTACTTTCTAGCAGCTATGTTGGTTGCTATTGGGCTCTCCACCTTTCCTCCATTGAAGTACTTTTCAGCCCCAAATACTCCAATTTCTCCATCGTGTTCCTTATTTTCTCCCTGGTGAAGAGGATCCTTTCTGTTGCTGATAAAGGGATTAAGTTTATGGCTTGATTCAGCAAGCTTTGCTACGAAGGTCCCTTCATTCCTATTCAAGTATGAAGAGAAAAAGGCATCATGGAGGTGACTGCTGTTGTTCTCAGAGTTGAAGGTTTGCAACTGATGGAGGCTGCTGTTGGCAGTGGATGCTACGGTAATCATAGTTACAGAATTATTGAGGGAAGAAATTAAGTTGCAAGTACACAGACAGTACAAGAAAATGGCCCAACAGAACCTGTTTGCAGACAGGTTAATAGAAAAGCAGGCAAGAGGAACCAAATCACATAAAGAAAATGATGAAGACAAAGACCCTACAATACTTGGAAGTAAAAGAATTAATATTATAAGAAGTTTGAGTACAAAAGAGCTTGAAGAATGTGGAACAACTCTCTAGGTGCTTGAGGAGCAAACTTCAAAAGGAAAACTTATTTATGTGATGGCAAGGCTAAAAAGCTGGATAGAGGGAAAGGAAATGGATGCACGAGAGAATTTTAAGTGAAGGGCTGAATGTCTGCCTATCATATTTAGGAGTAGCTCTCTATAAGTAGGCTAGCGGAATATGCAAATTGTCAAGTAGGTAGGACCATGTGCTTGTAGCCTAATAGACACTTCATCAATAGTTTTCAAGCGGAAATTTCTTGAATTCAGACTGATAACGATTTTTATTATTAGTCTGCCTAATAACATGCATTAGTACAGATTCCTTCGATAATATGGATTAGGGATAGAAAGCAGAGTTACCAAATTTGCAATATTCTCTAGTACGTAATACAGGTACAAGTATACATTATTTATTGAAATTATGATCTCGATACCTTTTTTACACTAGAAGTATCACGGATTGCGTAAGCAAGAATTAATTTGCAGTTCGCAGAGTTGCTGAGCGAACCGAGTAACTATGATAAAAAGTTGAGCTGCCAAAATTAACGGTTCTATATTTCTTATATTGGAAACCCCTATGATTTGTCTCCTTTGAGCAGAAAGGGTGACAACTACTAGAGAGAAACGTGTTCAAGATCCATTTTGATTCCCATCTGTAGTCCCATCACTTTAAACGTATTGAGTATTGACCTTTCCCTTTTCACAGTTACAGGTAACCCAGTGAATAGTCCATTCTAGTTTTTTTTTTTTTTTTTGTGTTTAGTCCATTCTAGTTTAATATACCTTAAACAAACCAAATAAAGGTGCCAGTGAGATTTAATTGTGGCAAACAATGAAGAGAAGAGACACAAAAGAACCAGTTGGTACTTGAATGCAGTTAATGCAATTGTACTGCTGTGTTTTGGTGATACTGGCTTCTTGGTTATATTTAGAATATGGACGAAGTTTGAGGCTGCAAGCCTTACACGAATTCATTATCTTCATGCTTAGAATGCCAAAACCACAAGAAACCACTCCTTGCAATGATCCCTGCCTTGGAAGAACCTACCAGCACCTTGTTTATTTGATTCAGAGATATGCTGTGCACCCAAAATTAACAATAAGAACAAAGCAAGCATCTTCAATACCAGTGCAGTGGCATTAATTAACCTTTCAAATCAACCATATAAGTCCAAACCAGACATAAAATATTGACAAGAATTCATAACGCTTGTTATACACCACACTTCAAGAAAAAATCAAATCAAGGACCCCCCGACCGGGTTGCCGTGGCTTTAATATATACGGATGAGGTGGTCCTTCAATTAAGGGAGAATTTTAAAAAAGTCAAGCTAAGCTGCCATTAGTGGTGGTAATGAATTGAGTTGAGTTAGAGCTATTCATGATAACTCGATAAGCTTGAACTTTTTCATGTTTGAAAATACTCATGACCTGCCTATATATATTCTGATCACTTATGCCAAGTAGGTTAAGTAATGAATGTGATTTGATGATTTGATATGATAAAGAAATTATGTTGATAATAAGTTGATGATTTTGGTACATGATTTAAGTAATGTTTATTAACTTAATTTATTGAGCCTAAAAGGCTCAATTCGTTTAAAATTAGAGCTCGAGCTGTTCGTGATCCTGTTCGTGATCTTAACTTATAGGACTAGCTTGAGAAAAATAATTTTTCATTGATTCGTTTTAAAAATTAATTAAATATTCAACTACATTAACGAATAATTTACATACAGTTAACTAATAATTTATCATCAAGCTGAATTATTGGTTAACCATATACATAATTAATTATATATAAATTATTGGTTACATTAGTTAAATACTTGATTAATTTTTAAAACATACCAAATGATCATTATTTTTGCCAAGATAAAGTTTTAAGTCATTTTCTCATGAATTTACTCTCTTATCTAGCTCAAGGCTGAACTGAGCATATTATGAACGGGTTTGACTCATTGCCAATATGTTGGAAGGAGGAAACTGATTAATAACGAGTGGTCAACAAGTTATATAACTGGTTAACCGTTTATCACGTGACGTGACTCACCAATTCTCTCTAAATCAAACATCTTGGCTTAATTGGAATTTTCTGAAATTCTCCCTTCAATTAATTCACATCAACGTTCCTAGCTAGCCTATTGTCGAGTTCAGTAAGTAAGCACGAGCTTGTAACCAAGCTGGGTCCCAAGGACTTGCCTGGCTTGTCCAGGATTGATAGCGTTGTATTGTGCCTTGTCTAATATTGACAAGGCGAGCTCCACTGTCCACGGAGGTAAAGATTCTGTGGCAGGGCTCTGATCCTCGATTATGATAGCAATTTAACACATTTGGTTATTTAACTTGGATGATAAAATGTACATTTCACAGGCAGCTAATTTGCTTTGCATTTGCACATCCACGTTTGTGAGATTTTCATTTTGCTGTCAGAGGAATGAAGAGAGCAAAAAGATTAGCACACCATGAATGCTAAGTGCAGCCTCTCTGCGAACAAAGTGAGGTCCATACCTGCATGTGGTTGCTCCAGCTTCCTGGAACACATTCATCAAACTGCTTGCCTCCCAGATTTGCTAGAAAATCTACTCCCTGGTTAGGTTATCCTACCAAAGTGGATAACATTTGTAATACTACAATAGAAGTGGATATTATTGTCAGTAATATTTTGTAGCTTGTGTTAGATTATAGAGTAAATATCCATTTTAATCCTCTAAATATATACTCGACATCACATTGATCCTTCATTTATAAGCGACCTCAAAGTAGTACTTTAATGGCAATTAATGCCATCAATTTCATCCACTTTGAAGGACCACTTTGATGGTACTTGAAAGACTACATTGATGGCATTAATTGCTATTGAAGGACGACTTTGATATCGTTATAAATGAAGGACTAATGTGACATCAAATATATCTTTAGATTACGAAAATGAGATAATTACTTTCAAGGACTGTTAGTAGATAATATTTAATTTCAAGGGACATAAAATGATCAAATTATTGCGAAGGATGATACAAAATTTATTTAGGGATAAGATCTTCCATTTTGAGCAACCATCTCTGCTGTTTGTTTGATTTCTTCACTAGTGACAGTAAGGGCACTTTGTGTGATGCTTATATCGTCACTTTCATTTGCTTCTAATGTCAGACTTTTAACAATGAAAAGTATGCCTTCAGCTGGCTCCATGGCATCAACTGAGAAAGCCTGCCTTGCTGTCTCAAGAAGTAAACCTAAAGCTCCTAGCTTCAACAGGGCTCGTCTGTTTTCTCTAATTTTGCAACAGTACACAAGAAGATTAAGAACTGCAACCAATTGCTCCTGCTTGGACTTGAAATCACCTCGCAGACGCTGTACATCAGGAAAAGGTGAGAAAATTATATTATCAATGTTAAGTTTAGCTCAGTGCATGCAGTAGAATTAGACATTTTTAGAAATACATGAAAGATACAAAGTAACTGCCTGAGAACATCTGAACCACAAATAAACATGCTAGGCAAACCATAGTAATTTTCATGCCTCAAACAATACCGAGATCAAGACCAACAAAACATAATGCTATCTCATCAAGGCAATTAATAAATGATGCTGATAGGAACCCAAGTGTTTGATTACAGAAAATGGGAATAATTCCCAATTAGAGTGACAGAATCACAACACTGAAGCTCTCTCACTCACTAAACAGAACTAAAAGAACTAAACAGAAGCTAGAACTTGAAGAAAGTAGAAAGACAGATACTGATAATGCAGAATTTCTGAGGGTCTGCTCCTCCCTTGCCAAATGGCCCCAAAATCCTCACTCAACTTCCCGATACCCCCTTCTCCCCACATTTCCCCCTTTTATCCTTTCTTTGGCCTAACAGCCTCCATTCCTGAATATTCCCTGCCACATCAGCATTCTGTTATGCTCCATTCTATCAGCATGATTATCCCCTTTATTTCCTATTCTATCCTCCATACCCACGTGTGTTGATCGTTTAGTTCCCATCCCCGTCCTAGTGGCATACACCTTAGAAATAGGAGCCTATCAGATGCTATCAAGTACAATGACACAGTCAATGCAAAACAAGAAAAATAATATCGAAAGTAAAGAAATCAAACAATCAAACTGCAAAACTCAACAACTTCTTCAAAACTAAGTCATCCCCAGTGAAAAGAACCATCACATGTAGCGATGAGATAGGATTTTCCCACCTGAAATAACAGTCTCCTTATATTTGAGAAATTTTGATTGGATTCTAAAATGGATAGCTAACATAATTGAATTTTGAATTATATAATGATGTTAAAATAAAATTCCTCATGGCATTTGAATCATAATTGCACACTCATCTCAGAAATGGCTCATATATCCAATTGATTTTGCTTCCATACAATAAAAGAAATGTAACTCATTTTGGATGAAAAATTCGTCAATAAAAAAAAAATCATATTCACACATTAATACTATTTTTCTTGTAATTAATACTTCTACTGTTATACAGTGCTGCAAATTTGTAGGCTACAATCAGAGTGTAAAAGACAAGAAAGTAAAATTTAAAAAAAATTAAAATACAATTTTAAAAAAGTAAAACAAAATGCATACAAATTCTAGGCTTGACTTATAAAGACACATGCTAGCAATGAATTTGAGCATTCATTACCGTCACACATACAGGTGAAACATTTCCAAGGAGCTGTCAATATTGGAAGTTCAAGAAGATAGTAATTCATACTCAATGTATTACTCATACACTACAGCTAAATTTTAAATTAACAATAAATGTTCACCAATTCCTATTATTAAAACCGAAAGTGTCCCAGAGTGCAACCAAAGGGAAGATATCTATGTGATAATAGTTTTCATTTACAAATGCAACCACAATACAGCATCACTAGAACCTAAAGGAAAGAACTCTCAAATATATTAAAGTCTACAGATATCAAGAGAAAAGAATCCTGTCAACCTGAATCATGCCCAGTAGTATCTCCAGTCTACTGCACTCACAAACGGCACCTGTTATGGCAAACTCAATCCCTGGATCCTGAGACTCCTCTCTATCTTCCTCCAACTCTTTAATCATAGGCTCAGTTGCTTCACCATCCAACCCCTGGACATTGTATATCATAAACAATAGTATAAATTCAAAACCAAATGTTTCATAAATGAGCTAAATGATAGTAACAAACCTGGAGGTCGATAAGTCACTGTCATAGGTGGGCAATCTCTGGATGAGGTAACAACATTTGGAGACAAGAAGTTGGAATTAGTCACGTTTGAAGATTGGTTTGATTTCTTCCAGTAAACTTGAGCAATGCTCAAATCAAGAGAGATGATAATGCCAGCAACTAGCAACTCCATTCCATAGTCGTCCACAAGGAATAGCATAATGGGTTAATATGTTATTGGCCTAACCAGAAATCATATTTGAAATAGCTTACATGTCATCAAGTAAAATATGGGAATAGTTGGTAAACTAATAAAAATGTATAAATCACCATTTAAAGCATTCATCCAAGGTTGCATATATTGAATTACCTAAAAGATTCTGGAACTTGCATCACAATGATAGACATCCACCCCCGAGCCAAACAAGCTATACCTATTTGACTACATCAATTACCAGTAATCACCACAGGAGCAAACCCCATGACGAAAATGATGAAACCGATTTATATCTCTGATAACAATTTCTCGCTGCACAACTTTTGATATCAACTTCATAACAGTATGACAATCTATACATATACGGAGATTTTTAATGATACGAATATAACATGCAGGTGGAATTCGAATCAGTCCAAAAGCCAGTGCTAGTCTTTCACTATGCACCCACAAGAGACGCTCCTTTTCATCATCCTCCACATCAAGCAAAACAGCATTGCAATCAGGAATGTATCCTGCATCTCTGGTTTTCTTGTTTAACCATTCAAGCATTGCACATATTAGTTTAATATCAGGATGAGAAGTGTCCCCCACAGTAAAATAGTGAACCAAACCTTGGCTTTCAACCCAGCTTAAGCCTGGTTCCTTCTTAACTCTTTTCTTTTGCATATTTTTTCTAACAGAAGCAACATTGTCCCATCTCCTTGCAGTGGCATACATGTTTGACAGAAGTACATGGGTTGCATCATCATGGGGCTCCATCTCAAGTACATGCTGGGCACAAACTTTTCCTAGATCAACATTCTTATGGATAACACAAGCACCAAGCAATGCACGCCACACCATAACACTAGGCTGAAATGGAATTTCTTCAATGAGCTTCACTGCTTCATCAAGATGGCCTGATCTTCCAAGAAGCCAAACCATACAAGTATAATGCTCTATACATGGTTCAATGCCATAGTCCTGTAACATTGACTTAAAGTAAGCTTGTCCTTTGTCTAACAATCCTGCATTGCTACATGCAGACAGGACACCAACAAAAGTTAGTTTATTAGGTTTACAATTAGTCCATTGCATCATGTCAAATAAATTTAGAGCCTCCGCACCCAAGCCATGCATAGAATATCCACAAATCATAGCATTCCATGAAACTTCGTCACGTTTGTCCATCTTATCAAATACTAGTCGTCCATCATTAATTCTTCCACATTTGGCATACATATCTATCAATGAGTTTGCAACTACAATGTCCTTGTTGTATGTGGTTTTGATAGTAAAGGAATGAATCTGAAGCCCCGGCTCAAGTGCCGCTAAACTAGCACATGCACGGAGAACACTTGAGTATGTCACTTCAGTTGGTTGCATGTGATATCCAAGCATACATGAAAATAAATTCAATGCTTTCTCCCCATCCCCTAACTGCATATAACCAACAATAATAGTGTTCCAAGTAACATCATTCTGCTCTGGCGATTCCCCAAATAATTTCACCGAGTTCTCAATTTCACCACACTTGGCATAAACATCCATGAGGGCATTTGACACAAACACATTCAAGTCAAGACCAACTTTCAGTACATAAGAATGAATTTGCTTTCCCAAATTCAACCAAACTAAAGAGGCACAAGCTTGCAGCACACTAGCAAAAGTAAAATGATTAGGGACAACAGACGACTGCCTCATACGACAAAACAACTCCAAAGCCTCTCTACTCTTCTCACTCTGAGCATACCGTGCTATCATCAGACTCCAAGGAATAAGATCATTTTTCGGCATTTCCTCAAAAAACCGTTGCGCATGGGCAATTTCTCCAGCCTTGGTATACAATTCAAGCAATGCAGTACCAACATAAAGATCCCGATCATAACTCGCTTTCAAAGCACATCCATGGATGCTTTTCCCAACGTCAAAAGCTTCAAGGCCAAGACAGGACTTAAGCGCGCCAGAAAGGGTAAAATTGTTTGGTTTGTACCCCATAATCCTCATCTGGCAGAAAAGCTGCAATGACTCCATATAGCAATAATTCTCAGCATAGCAAGCCACCATCCCAGTCCAAGACACCATGTCCTTACAACAAACGCCATCAAAAACTTGACGGGCAATGTCAACTTGCCCACAAACAGAGTAGGCATCAATAAGGGCAGTCCCAACAAATGCATCAGAGTGATGTCCAAGCTTATAAACACAAGCATGGATGCTCCAGCACATGTCAGCACATTCCATGCTCACAAACAACTTGAGAATTGTGGTGAAAACAAACTGGTTCAGCTCGTGGCCTTCTCTAAACAACCTGAGAATCAAGCCAAGAGCGTGACCGAATTGGAGGGAACGCGAGTAACCCTGAGCCAACGTAATGAAAGAGATGGTGTTTCTGTGTGGCATTTCGTCGAACAGTTTAGATGCATCGTTTAATGACTCGAATTGCACGTACATGTTGAGGAGAATGTTGTGAGCAAAGACGTCTAAACATGCACCTCGTTTGAAAATGTCACAGTGAAGGCGCTTCCCTGAGGTGGGGTCACTGTTTCGTATTGATTGTTGAAGCATGTTGGCGTAGACGTGGGAATCGAAACCAACGCATGGTATGTGTTGTTGGTGACTAGGGAGTTGCATAATTTGGGTAGAAAAGGTATTGCAATGCGATGCCGCTAGGCTTGTTATGTATGAACATGATACTCTTTTGTCACACAATGATCTGAACATGTGCCCTCTATGAAACAAATGAGTAAGAAAGGTATCACCACTTCTCACTCTGTTTCGCAATCTGTATATTCACCAACTAAATGAAATGAATATTTCTTTTTCTTTGTTTCTTTTTTTTCACTATAAAGAAGTGTAAAAGAAATTATTGAATGATCGTAGTCATTAACTGTGTGTTTAGATTAGTTATGAAAAAAAGATTATATGAAAAATTAATTTTTAAAAAAATTGATTATAAAAAAATTTATTTAATAAATGATTATTTCTGATTGGTTAGCGATAATTTAAAAAAATGTTTCTTATTATAAATATTGGACAAGTTTAGAAGATATTAGAGAATAGCTACTACCAATTAATGAATTGTTAGTAATGTTCAATGGCCATCCGCATAAGTGGTTAGTAGCGTTTATTAAATTACTATTAAAGATATTTTAATTTATTAAATAAAATATAATTATCTTACACCTTAAATAATTTTTATAGTTTTTCACAATAATTTAAACATTTTCTAACATTTAAGATTAAATATTATTTATTAATGATTCTTGAAATTAATTATCTCCTTTAAAATAATTGATTCTACAAAAAATAATGTTGAAAGATTGACTTTAAAATTGAGTTAGTTTTTTTGTGGTGATCTTTTTTGAGAAATTAGTGAATACCAATCAGAAATTATTTTTTAGTATTAATTATAGAAATATTGTTAGAAAAAACATTAGGGCCCATTGTAGGAAATTGATTCTAGACGGGGAGAAGCAACCGTGAGATTTCAATGGTGAGAATCACTTATGGACAATTCTTGCTTGGAGCATGTTTCAGGAAAAACTAATTTTTTAAAAAAAAAATTTAATTAGAAGTTTTTTATTTTAAATTTATCTTATTTGTTTAAAGTGTGTAAAATTAATTATAAATTAAAATTATTTTTTATTAATTAAAAATAAGTTTTTAAAAAAAGTTATTTAAAGTTTTTGATTAAGTGATTTTAATTTATTTTAAAAATTTTAATAAATAAATATTATTTTATCTTTAATTAAATAATTTTTTTAATTATTTAATATATTTTTTGATAATTTAATACATAAAATTAATTTTGTAGATAATTTAAATAAAAATTATTTATCTTAAAATTTATTATAAAATAATATATTAAAATAAAAATAATTTTTTTCATAAATAATTTTTAAAAAATTTAATTATACATATAATTAATTTTTAAAATAATTTTTTTTACAATTAATCTAAACAATTGGTAGTGTGCTTTCCACGTTTAGCTGATTTTCATTCAATCAAAAAAGCATGTTTGCTTTAACTTGTTTTCAACTCAAACGTGAGGTGGCACAACGTTCAAGGCAGCCTTTACATGAAGTAAAAAAAAATTCACTTCCCACAAACGTCCACATGAAGTAAAAATAATTGCTTCTCACAGGTGCCCGTAAGCATTGAAGAGAAGTTCAACCTGTTTAGTTAAAAAAAAAAATTCAACGCCTGAACCTGTTTAGTTAAAAAAAAAATTCAACGCCAACAGGCGTTGAAAGAAAGGAAATGACCTTAACATTCTTCTAAATGTGTCTCGCCGGCATTTGTGCTTGAATACAAAACGAACAAGTCCGCGGCGCGATGGCAAAAGTCTTTTTCAAATCATGGCTGTTTTAGGTTATAAAAATCAGGCCTATGATAGTAGTATTCACTCATTACTATTAAGCCAGTACTAAAAAAATTTCCAAGAAGTTCACAAGTTGAATATCCTCCAATGACGTTCAATCAAATTACAGATGTCAGTAAGAATTGATCTGTAAGGACGAATCTGTAACACCATCCAGGTCCAGGATGTCTTCTCAGAGTGTATGCGTACATCTTACCCTTCTTAGACCCTACAACGATGGATGCCTCCTGCGCTGCCTTTGTTTTTTTCTCCTCTAATACAATTGAAATCCAAGGGTAAGAAAATTAGATCGGACTTGCCAATTGAACTTAAAATTAGTTACTTTATCAGTTTAGTTCACTTTTAAAATTCATTTAGCATAAAAATTAGTTAATAACTGGTAAACCGATCAATCTGAACCGATTCAATTAAATTTAATCGTCATGTTTTTTTTTAAAAAAAATTTAATAATTCAAATGATGTCATTTGATCTAAAAAATAAATGTAAGTCAATTTAAAAAGAATTTTATATGAAATACTTAAATTTAAATTATACAAAAAATTTATAAACTGAATGTATAACTAATTGAATTGAAATAGAAATTTTTTAAAACAAAAATAAATTGTAATATTATTACTAAATACTTTAGATTATTAAAAAATAAGTTATAAACTATTTTTTATTATTTGTACTGTTTTTTATAATTTTTTATTTGTTTAATTAGTATATAATATATTTATATATATATTTAAGTTATATAATTATATTTCAATACAATTATAGTTGAACCATTAAACCTGCAATCAATTCTCTAACTTGTTCAATGACCATTTCAATTTTCAGAACTTGTTAAAATCTCAGGTATAGCTGAATCAGCAAGCAATTTTAGTTATAGTTGCATAAACCAGGTAATTCTGTTAAAAGGGGGGAAAAGATGATGAAAATAGCACCACAGCCCTGTTGGTCACAGAACGTTGATAGGTTATCACCAGTACAGTGGATCAACAGAGAGGCTACAAAAACAATTCAGAAAAATAAAACTATTTTTTTCTTTTGGTACAAACCGAAACAGTTAAATAACGAAAAAAAAACTATTGAAAAAGAAAAAAGAAGAGAACCAGTGCGTGCTTGACTTTTGGATGTAACGTTGTACAAGATAATTAGCTTATACCAAAAAATGCCTAGTAGGCAGTAGCATAAACCTCGAGCATAGTAGCTCTGTAGCTTTGTTCATTAATAAATTAACTACATAGGAAACCTTAGCGAAGTGACTACTTGTGCATAACTCTTTTAACCAGCATCTCCATTACCATTTGTCACAGTTGTGATGATCAGTTAATCCAAAATGCTCATGACAAAACCATGTGAACTCTGTCCGGATTGTATACAGAAAGGTACTGGCAGCCTAAGGCCAAGCCTGTGTATTTCAACTTGTTTTCAGTTATTATTGCGTTGATGTGGCATTTCCACCAGCAACCCAATACTGCTTGACAGCAATTAGTATCTTCTCAGGAACAAGTGGACCATCCTCATGATCAACCATTTTAGTATCCCATCTCATTCCTCCAACTAGTTTCTTTACCTTAATTAAGACATCGACTTGATCACGGAATATGACAGCACCTTCGGGTCGCAAAATCCGGTCCATCTCCAGAAGAATATCTTCAGTATTACATCTGCATTTAATTATCATACAATGATCAGAGCCTGAAATAGACACAATCAAGCACAGGTCAAAGTGTTTTTAACCATATAGGATGTACAGGCCTATGTTAAACTCAACAAACAAGGTCACTGCAGATTTCATTGCAACTCTAGGTGAAGTTGTTTAAGCCTATTACCATAAATCATTTTTGAGGTTGAGGTCATATCAGCTAAACTATAATTGCCAAGCAAGACCAAAAATATGGATTAAGAATTGCCTTCGAATTTGAATTAAAAATTAACAAGAAGAATAGTTGAATAGCCATTTACCCAAAGGAACACTTACTTATCCTCGTACAGACTAAAGAGACCATGGGCATGAATGAGGTCATATGTCCTTGGATATGTGGAAAAGGCTTCACACCTGGATCAGACAGGCACAAGTATAAATACATAAAGAAAATCGTGTGAGGAAGAAGCTGACAAATAAATTTACAAGCTATGGTTAGTCACAATTCAATATAGGAAAGCACATTATAGCAGTGGCAGACTACTTCATATCATACTTTCAGAAATTTGAAAATATATTTCAATGATAGTATAAGATTTGTTAAGTCACAAGAAGCATTTTAATACTTAGGATCAAGAGCTGCCATGAATAAAATAGGACTAAGAAGTTAGAAAACCATACCAATCATGATAGATTCCAGTCAGTCCTCGCTCATATATGACACCCAGTGTATTTTTCTCAGCTATAGTAGGCACGACATTCATGACCCATAACTTAGGAGATTGAATAGCTGCAGCAAAACTACCCAATCCAGCATTCATATCCATAATGTTGCGATACCTTCCAGAATCCAAGAGCCTGTTAATTTTCTTGTAAGCATTTACATGCTTTTTCCACTTTTTGTTATCATCCTGGAATGTCTCAGAAGAAACTCCAGGAACAGAGCCACTAGCAACTCTAGGAGGGATGGCATATAGCCTGCCTGGAAACGGTTTAAGATCCCCCCCAGAAACTTTAGGAGTGGGAGTAATGCAGGCCTCCATTTTCTTATACCTATAGCCACAAAACAAAGCCATTCCAAGTCAATACACCACTTATTTCTGAACAAAGCTAAGCATTGCTCCGATTTTCAGGATTTATAAAATCAAAACAGAAACACTATCATAAGTATACAACAAATGTGTCCGCTAATAATATTCTGGACCCACTCGTGAAATACTTCATAATATAGATAGCAATGATAAATTGGAAACTTGACAAGGGTATTTTCAAGCATTTTCATAATTATACATGCAAACATCATAGAAGTAACGTAGGGCACAGCAAAGGGATGGCTCCTCCACAAGCATTTAGGGCTTGGTCATAAAATATATAGATTGTTTTCAAGCCTTTTCATTATGATATATGTAAACATCACAGAACTAACTACTTCAACTACATATTTTGCCTTCTGCTAGAAGGGGGGAGGATGGCTCCTCCACAATCATATGGCTTGGTCCTTGATTAATGATCAATCATCTTTGTTGCATTTCTTCTCTCTCCCCCCCCCCCCCCCCAAATCCCCACAATATCTACTATTAATAAAGAGAACACTGAGGCAGTTTTCCATCTTCACTTTTTGTCCAGAAAGTTCCAAAAAAGTCCCACCCCACTTTATCCACATGTTTTGCAAATAAGCTAATAAAAAACAGGGTTATAAATGTAAATATAAAAATTATAATAAATACTATTTGAGAATAATAACTAATTTTTCCTATTCGTTATCCTCATTTTTCTCCACAACTTTTTTTCTCTCATCCTATTTTATCCCACCTCCTCAGTTCAATGTACACACATATGTCTGTGTTCTTGGCTAGTAGAAAGAAATAAAAGGAATATCAATAATGCAATGTTAAAATATAAAATCATATAACAACAAAAAAAGGGGTCCTACATACCAGACATCATCAGCATACGTGGATTCACAAAAATTTACACTAGAATCATCTTGTCTGCTACGACATGATTCAGAGTCTACAGTCTTTTGCCAAATGGCAATTTCAGCCTTCTCAGACCTCTTCTCCCAGCAAAGTTGCTTAGCAATCTCTTCAATCTTTCTTTGTTCTTCCTGGAGTTCTTCCTTAGGTCTCTGCCAGGGTTTGTAGTTAACCTTCCAATTGATTGGAGGACCCGAAAGCACCCAATAACCACCAGGCCTTAGAACTCGATCAACTTCCATCATATATTTTCCATCTGCAAATAAACAACCCAAAATGCAATCTCAAACTGCTGCTATCACAAGTAATACGACATAAGGTGCCAAATCAAACAGAAACAGGAGAAACAAGAATGGGGAAATAGCGCTTTCTTATACACAGCAAGTAATTTATATATAAGAAGAGAGTGTTTAATGTAAAGTTCTCACCATTTGCTCCCCAAGGAATCAAACAGCGAGAACAATGAGCCATGTCAAAGGCTCTAGATGGATAAGGCAACTTTATGGTTCCCAGAACACCGATGACAGCAGGTACACCCCTTTCAAGAGCAAATTGTACCTGTGCTTCATGAGAGTCCCTTGGTGCAAATGACATGGCAATAACATTTCTGCTCCAAAGATATGCACCCCAACTGGCAACCTGCACAAAACAACCTGACATAAGAATAAAAAGCTAAAACAAAAGCTAATAATGCTGCTAATCAAATTAAAATGTACAAGAATGGCAAAGGAGGTTTGACAAAAGTCATCAGGAATCTGAGATGACATACCCCACAACCAGTGTCCAGTGCTGTCCTCACTGTCCCGTTAGCTATGGGTATCACAGATGCAATTTGATCAATATATTTATCTGCACCTTGAGGAAATTGGGTTCCACCACCAGGGAATCTGAACACATTTCCCTCATATTGGATCCAATTCTGAATAGCCTTCTCAACTGTAAGGCTCTTGTAGGGTGCATTTGCATATGGAACATAATCACGACTCTTTGGCCATGGAAATGGAGTTACATACCCCTTGGGTGCTGGGATCATACAGTGTAACTTCTCTTCCTCAGGGGGACAGTGTCTCTCTCGATAGTTCATGTCTTCTCTAGGAAAGGTCATGGCACGCCGCTGATCTTGGCAGGGAGTGTAATCAGTATAACGAGCATCGCATGGTTCAAATACCTTAGGTTTTGAATCAGCTTCATCAATTTTGCTAACTTCTCCACCATGGTGGGTGTCAAAACTTAAATTTGGAACTATATTACATTCTGCGTTATTCTTGGTAATCTCCAATGCTATGCTATCTCCCTTTCCAAAACCACTTCTCTGCCATGCACCCAATATATAGAAGAAACAGCACAGACCAACTACTATAAAGATCTGCACAGAGCTTCTAGTCCTACCATCAGCTGAACTTGTTTTTGCCATGTGGAACCTGAAAAAGACCAGTTCTTACTCAGAACTACAAAAATGACCAAATTAACAAATTACCAAGGCTATGTACCACAACATCCACACAAGATCTAGAATAAAAATAGTAAGTCAAAGCAAGATACTTGCTTCCAATGAATAAAATTAACAACTTGCAAGTTTCAATGATATATCCAACTCCTGATCATCAAATCATCAGCCATCATTTAGTAAACATCTGAATGTAATTAAGCTTTCCATAATTGACACAAATCGTGTCAATTTACTTTCAATCACCACCATGAAGCAATTATTAGTCTGCAGTACATATTGTTAAAAAAAGGATGTAAAGCTAGTTTCAGATCTGCTCAACAGTGATGAGCTTAAGCACCATAGGTGGCACTTTTATCTCTTGGAGATCCAGCAAGGAAAGCTGATGCATTTGTATAATACCCACAACCACAACAACACAAACGTTAAAAAGAAAAATAAAAATAAAAAGCACAAGAAACAGACATATGAACAACTAACCCAGTAGGTGAACGGAACCAGTTTTAACCACCCACAAAT
Organism: Styphnolobium japonicum; assembly: GCA_023212625.1. Classification (NCBI taxonomy): domain Eukaryota; kingdom Viridiplantae; phylum Streptophyta; class Magnoliopsida; order Fabales; family Fabaceae; genus Styphnolobium; species Styphnolobium japonicum. Next base: position 28,798,793 of record JALBWW010000011.1, read on the forward strand.
AAAGAAAACGTGCAAGATGCAGAAACGACCAAATCAAGAGTTATAAACGAATACCCGCGAAAGCAAACTAAACAAAAGCTAATTCAGGCACATAATGGACCTTAAAAAACTCAACTTTGGATCCCAAGAAGAAAGAGAGAAAATTAAAAAAAAAAAAAAAAAAGAGAAGAAGAAAGGAAGAAAAATTAAATGATGGGTCGAAAGTGGAGATCTCTTACGGATCATATGAAGCTGGGGACGAGCAATGGTTGGAAGATCTGGGGTTCCCAAGAGAAAGCAGTGAGAGAAAGAGAGAAAATTTGAGGACTTTATATATTTTCTGACCAACCAAACTATGATTTTTGTGTATGCTACACTGTGCCGTAGATCCAGAGAAAGGAGTGAGAACGTGTCAATAAAAATAAATCTCTCTAATAAACCCCATAAGGTTCAGCAACCATATATATATATATATATATATATATACACACACACAGAGACAGCAGAAAAAGTAGAAAAATATAAGAAAAAACAGCTACCAGTCTCAGTATTCTGCTGAGAAATGAGTGTCACACTTTTCCGTTTTTACAGTGAGGGATGATTAGTAGTAATATGAATTTGGGGGAGACGAAAAAGTAGATCGTACCCTATTTCTCCTCTAATGTGACTGTAGATAAAAATTTAACTGGAGGAGCAAGTCTATACTAATTTAAGGTCAAAACATATCACTAGAGATGATTTATTATCTTGAATTTGAATTCAAATTATAGTTAGCGTGATCAAAAAATTTGATTAGGTGAACAAACCCTTTGGCATTTAATTTAATATTTGTCTACACTAGATATTAGATAAGTAGAAGTAGAATAGAAATTTAAGAACTCTTTTGCATAGGAAAAAAATACAGATGCATCGATATATTCTATTTTAATAGAATAATTTATTAAAAAATATAATTATTTTAGTAATGTCAAAATAGCTGAATATATTAACAAACATTTTATATTGTGTAAAAAAGAAAAAGAAAACTAACCTCTAACAAAAGCAATACCAAAGCAATTGACCCAATATGTATTACGGAAGCACAAACTCTTTTTTAATTTATTATAAAATTTTAAAAAAACTAACAAATAAACATCAAACTAAATCAAATAGTGATCCTTTATTATTCTTCATAAGCAACAAGAATGTTGTTCCTGTTACTTTTATCTGAAAATATTTGTAATAAAAGTTTGTGGAGCTCACCTACCTAGCCAAAAAGAGATAAGACTCAAGCATTAAACAACAATTTGGTATAGAAATTTAGAAGTATATGAAATAAAATTGAAGTTAATTATAGAGGAAACTCATCACTCAGATCAGATTCAGATGAGGATCTCTGTGTAATGTTATTATATCTGTCCTATTTTTAGTTTTCGAAGAAATTAAATTAACGAAATGAAGTTGACCAAAAAAAAATTAATTAACGAAATGAAGGGGGCAAAATAATGCGGTGAGGGTCCCACGCGCAATTATTCCAGCCATGCCATTGCCATGCAAACAGCTGATTATCATATTATGGCGCGTGGGCCACGTCCATGCTCACAGGCTTAAATGGATGAAGTTATATTTTACTCTAAATGCCCTGGTTTATTGTACCAAAAAAAGAAAACCTTGGTTTCTATATGAAAAAAATTATAGAAAATTTTTGTTTTAGTTTTTTAAATATACACAAATATTATATTGATAATTTATTTATAAATATATTAAATTAATTTGTAAAAAATATAAGTGATATTAAATTAATTTTTTAATATTATATTTTTTATTTATTAAATTAATCTTTAAAATAATATTATTTATCACATTAATTATTATCAAATAATTAATTTAACATTAATAATAAATAAATATATAATATAATATCACATATAATTTTAAAAGATCAAAATAGATACCTAAAAAAAATTACATATACAAAACCTATCCGTTTACAAAAAATTGAAAAACCTTATATAAAAATATTGATTCGTGTTAATTCTTTATTATTTTTTAAAATTGTATATTACAAAATTTTGAATATTATATTTTTCAAATTATTTAAAATTTTCACTACTAGTTTACTTATACTTAATTTTGAAAAATAAATATTAAACCAAATAAAATTTAAAATATTTTTTCTACAGTAATAAAAAAAATAAAAATAGTATGTGATATAACATATATCGATAACTCTTTCAAGATATTTAACATATATATAATTCTATATATGACGCAGGTTAGAGCCAGATTCCTTGGGCTATGGCCACCGACAGGACGGCAAGGCAAAAGAACATGGTGCGACAGTGATAGTATTTTAATATCAATGACAAAAAAGGTGTGGAAGTTGCATCAAATCGAAGTCTCGATAACAATTTAGAACATAGATTTGTATGGTGGCCATGCCTCAAATAATATATTCCATATTTTGTTGTTAACTATACAAATAATGTTATTTATTTATACAAATAATTCCACTTTATAATAAAATAATCGTGCAAATTGTACCAAAAGAAAAAATAATCGTGCTATTATGCACAATTTTGAGATTAATAGAAGTAGTAATTTTCTAATTACATTACGGTTGAAGCATAAACTACGCGAGTTTGAAGGATAGGCACCCATCTGTTATTCTTTACATTAGGAAAAAGTATAATGCGATTTGGTTGGAAAAACATTTAATTATTCTGATTAATAGTGATGTCGCATTTAGATCCGATCAAGGTCAGATTATCTAGAATTAATTTGACCAAAACTTGCGAATAAAAAATATATATACGTGGAAAGGGTCATCTATGAATAGAATTGAACTTTAACTACCCCTTACAAAAGAAAATGCAAACTAACCTAAGTTAGAGGAAATTCAACCACATTAATGCAAATGAATCGTTGCTTGAAACTAACATTTGTGAATGGGATACGAGGATCCGTGTAAGAGGGAAGTAGCTGAAAGATAAACAATTAAATAAGAGCCCCAGATAATATGTTGAGTAAAGCAAATTTTTATTTTAAGTTGCATTGATCTCTAATTTTGCCCTTTTCTTCATCGATCAAGTCTTTACATATATATTCATAAAAATGTATTTACATATATGTAGTCCGTCATTTTCATTTTGCACCTAAGAATCCACTTCAAATCATTAACTATTTAACTATCATATTTAAATTTCAGGTGAGACTTGATCTAATAATTCATTAAAAAGTCGAAAAGAACATTACAGATTTTAAGTAATCTAAATTATAAATTTTGATTTCAGTGTTTAATCTCTCTTCTTCATTTAAATTTTATCTTATAATTAGTCATGTTAAATGGGATGACTTGACGAATATTGTTGTCATGGGACAAGGACTAATGGGTTATAATCTTGAAAAATTTTAAGTTAAAATAATCCTAATTATCATATATACATATAATGCTAATTCATGATTAATAAAATATAAATCACTTCAACATATAAAACTTTAATAAATGTTATTAAAAGACAATTCACATAAAATAATATCAAATTTGTACCTTCAATTTTGAAGTCGTGCTCGTCGATGCTTCAAAGAATAGAAGTCATCTATTATTGAATCCACATTAAATTTTCTAGCAATATCCTTTTCAATAAAAAAAAATTATGTCATTTTGTTAAAAAAATCATCTCCCATCTTATTATAAAGCCTTGTTTTAATGAGTTTTATTGCGAAAAATGCTCATACAATAATTGTCGTTGAAATTAATGTTTTAAAAATCATACTGGACTGGTTAGTCTAACTTGTTTAACTATGGACCGACTATGTTACCGGTCAGCTTATTCTCTGAAACCGTCTAAATTGTTGAACCGCTTAAACCATTGAAAATTGAATTAAACTTGAAAATCGCTCAAACCAGATCTGATTTTTGATAACTGGACAATTCCACTTCCGATGCTATGATTCATCTTTTAGACAAGGACTCTCATTCTCCCTTCTTCCCTACATAGTTGTTGACAATCATGGCTGAGAAGTAGCCCATTCCATCTCCCTAGCTGTAAAGATGATTGAATGGATTGTAGATTCGTCAATGTTCAATCAAGAAGTCGATCTTGCTCTGTAGTATCTTCATTCTTTTATTAGTATTTCTTCCATAAACAAAAAAAAAAGCTAGTTACTTGAAGCAACGTTGTCTAAGAAACTAACCTCATTTGAAACTTGGAAGTTGAATACGAAGGCAGCACAACTATTATTTGCGTGATCATTTTAGAGCCTAAGGTTTTTAATTGTTGATGGGTTTCTACATTTTGTTTGGGCCATTTTGCAAGCATATATTTATATGGGCTAGGCCCACATTCAATTGAATAAACTTTCTTTTGATTTCTTTAATAGTAATGTGAACACTCTAATTTGACCAAGTCTTTCAGAAATTTTTAACAAAATTGAAAATCAAATAAAAATCAACTTTTAATTTTTTAGTTAAACTAAAGAAAATCAATACAAAAAATAAAAAAATCAAAAATCAAAAAAATCAAAAATAAAAAAAATAAAAAAAGAATTAAAAGAGGAAGGTTCAAACCCACAACCTAAGTGGCCCAATCATTCACTCCATAACCTATTGGGCTCGGCCCATATCCAAACCTTTCTCAGCCTAATAATTTTTTAGGTCATTTCAATCCATTCCCTCATCAGCATTTTTTGAGAGTCTCGAGAAATGAGAGATGTAAGCAGTGGCAAGTGAGAGTTGAGAATGGGGGGTTAGCGGAGGAAGAGGAAGTTTCAGCAAGCAGGGGACAGGTCATCTGATCAAACCCCAACCACCCTTTTTCCAAATGATGATCATGTACAGAGAGGATAAAAGGGAAAGGGAGAATAAAGGCAATCGCACTTTTGGCTTAGGCTGAGAAAGAAATAGAGAGAAAAGAGAAAAGAGAATGAAGGAGAAGTTTGGAGAAAATTTGGCCATCCATATTTATTCTTTGTTTTTGAACATACAAGAGGTCGGCTCTTGGATTATCTCCTTCTTCTTCCTGTTGGTTTCCTTTTATATGTCCGAACATTGTTTTATCAATATGGTATCGGTAATATTGTTATTGATGCTGGTTCAGTATTATGTCTTTGGTAATTTTCTTCTTCTTCTTCTTCTTCTTCTCCCATCCATCATGAACAAAATCAATTGTCATCACCCCTACACTTCTAATCCCAAAGTAGATTTCCAACCCAAGAAGCTTCCCATGCATTTCTAACCTCACCATATCTCTCATGCACCCAAAATGCTCAAACTCATCCACCCACAACCATACATAACCTTCATAATCCCAAAACAACATTTTTATCACCACCGAACCATGTCACACACCATCTTTTGCATTCCCATGTCCAATACTCATATCCCCTATCATAAAAGATCATCCAAAGCCACTATTGAACAACCAAAATCACCACAACATTTCACCATTTTGCCTCCAAACATAACATCAACACCCACCCCAATATCCATCAAACAACATTCTAAATCTGTAAAAAACCAGAAAACAGAGTTTTTGTCCATGTTTGACCGACCACCCACTTCCTAGACCATTTTCGACCACCTCACCCATTTCCCAGACCATTTCTGATCAACCACCCATTCCTCCGATTGAACAAGGCATTTTCTTCAACCTCTTATAATTGATCTTCAAATTGACCAAGTTGAGCCCACTCTTAACCCATTAACCCCTTAGCTCACCAAACCGATCTGAACCCTTTAATAGTTTTTTCCATTACTAGATCGACCGAGCAGACCTCCCCACTTGTCCCTTATCACTTCACCAACCAATCTAATTCACTTAATAATCTTTAGCTCTCCAATCGACTGAGCAGACTCAATCCTTAGCCGTAACCCCACAGCTCACAAACTGACCGATCAAACACTTTCCCTTTGACCACCTCTATCCCGATCGGACACACCGACCAGACTTTTTCCATTGACACCTCTGTTCCTCATCGTCCTCAACCGATCCAATCCTTTCCCTTTGAGTCACCTTTACCCCTCCGACCAATCCAGACCGATCAAATATTGTTTTCCCTTTGTATCCACATTTGGCTAATCGGTTTTCGACCGAGCGAATAACCTTTCCCCTGATCTCCTGTGACCAACTGAGCCTTTTTTTTTTTCTGTTTCATGTGTTTTGGTCTCCAATCGAGTACCTCTTCTCCCATTGCCGATCGACTGACCGACCGACCAAATTGTGATTCCAATTGCATAATCAGTGATCTGGTCAGATCCTTCATAAAATGCTCGAATGACCAACCTATCAATCGGTTCTTTCCCCTTTTTATTGTTTCATGTGTTTTGGTCTCCAAGCGAGTACCTCCTCCCATTACTGATCGATTGACCAATCGACCATATCGTGATTCAAATTGCATAATCAATGGTCTGGTCTGGTCCGATCCTTCTTAAGGTGCTCGGATGACCTACTGATTGATCGGTCCTTTCCCTGTTGTATTGTTGTGTGTTTATTTGGGTACCCCAAATTGTTTAATTTAGTTTTTAATAAATATCCATGAAATAATTGCATCACTTTGTGTTGTCTTCAATCTCATTCGAATTGGTAAGAGTCTACTATGGGGCCCACTGTTTATTTTATTTAACCTTTTTTTTTATTTAAAATCAAGTAAATCATAATTATTTTTTAAAAAGAACTATGCGACTTTGAATTCCCCATTGCATTTGGGGATATGTAGGCATGCAAGTCAAGCCAAACTTTTAATTTTCGTAATTTAGTTCACTTTTTGTCTATGAATAATTGTTCGCTCTTATTTAATTTTTCTACTTGCAAAAATGGGTAAAATAGATATCGTTTAGGTCATAAAATTCGCACAATTATCTTAAAGTAATATTCTTAGGACGGATGTATCAGAGTTGCAGTGGGATTAAGTTTTCACCATTCCTTATGCATAATCGACTCTTGAACCTTACTTGATTTCAAAAACCTTTCTTATTGTGTTTTATTTCAAATCCATTTTTAAAGAGTTTTACCAGTCATTTTTCCTACCTAAAAAATAATTGGTGATGACTCTATTGTTTTTAGCTATTTTCTCTCACCACTCCTTGTCACGATTTTTCCTGATGGACCATGGGAAAATGCTTTTCCCTACAACTAACCTTGTGGGTGTTTTTCTTTTTTTTTTGGTACACTTTTCTTGCAACAAGTTAATTATACTTATATTATATCAAGTGTTTTTTTAGCTTGCTTTCGAATATGTAAAATCAATTTTTGTATAAATTAATTGAATGTGCAAATATATATAATTTATTAGTTAATTATTACATTATCCAATTCGATTACTGATTCAATCGATCAAACCATAAATTAAAGGTCTCACCAGTTCAATTTTTGATTCAATTTTTAAAACATTAATTAAAATAAAAAAGGTCAATATAAGACAAAAACACCCTATCAATTAAAAGATAAACTTCTGATTTCTCTGTTTTTACCAATCATCGACATAAGTCAGGATTAGTATCTAAATTTTTCAAGTGTGGATGTTTTGGTACATCAAACCTATAATGCTCCAATTCATACTTCAATTGTGTTTTCTCTTGCTTTGAAAATTTTATAGGATAAAATTTTTGAACAAGAGATGCCCTCAACACTAAAGGACTTGAAGGAATATCTAGGATTTAAAGCTTGCTATTCAATTTTTTCAGTTGATGATCTATAGCAGTTGTAAATATATCCACCTGATAATGATGCTCTACTATCACATTATTCTTTTGGCGATAAGAACACATTATGTGAGAGATGGTAGCTTTCATGTCTAGAACTTGAATATTGTGATTCTTGCAAAAAAATTCAGTCTCTAACTAAGTGTTCCACATCTCTTAACTTTTAAATTAATGATTGTGTTAAATATAAAATGCACAACATTCAAAATGTCTTGGGATTTTTATTGCAAAGCTTGAAAAAGTATGACAATAATTCTCATAATTTCTTTAATCATATATAAAATTAAAATAAAATCAAATGACATCAATGACTTGAAAACAAAAGTAGCACCACTTTGTTGAGAATATGTAAATCATTCAACGACAAAATTTTAAAAAACTGAAGCATCTTCACCAAACATTCAAAACAAGCTACATATTGAATTAAAATGAAAACTGTATCTAGTTTCTCCAAGTCTTGATTAGCTGCTCCACATGTTTCAATATTGTCAATTGCAATCCATGTGCAATTTCAGCTGCATGAGCAGCTTGTAATTTCATTCTGTTTAATAAAATAACTCATAATATTGACATTGAAAGTCAAGCCTTTTTTTTATTTTAAAAAAGAACCCAAATGAAGTAAGAATGTAAACATCACATATAAAAATAAAATAAAAATCATTTGGCCAATCAAAATATTAAAGCAGTAATAATGAAAATATTAATCTTACGGGGCAATAGCCAATAGGGGAATTTGAAAGCAATAATAAAGAAAATAAATTTTCTACCATTTTCTCTTGCACCCAAGCCTAGCCATTTTAGCCTTATCCCCTGCTATCTCTTGGACTCAGCAAAGCCTCCTGATTTTCATAAAAAGTGATATCAGTAACATACAAAATTCTTCATTCCAAATTTCATAATGGTTTCAATGATTGTTGCTTCTTCTCTCTATTCATCATCACCTTGCACCCTCTTCGGTTCCCAGAAGTTGTATTCTTCCAAAACATTCTCAAAGCAAAGCCCAACTTTTCTTCTCAGTAGCCATAGAAACTTGTCTCTCCCGTGCCCCTCTTCGTGCCATTTGAGTTCTAAAAGGGGTCTTCGTTCTGTTTGCTTCTTCAACTCTGGAGACAAATCTGACACCAAGTTTCAGGACAAGGTACTTGCTTTATTACCCAGTTTTTCTTCTTTGTTATTTGTTGTTGTTTCCCTCCCCCTTACTTTCTAGGAATTTTATGCATTACCCTCCATTGAGCTGCTGAGAAATTAAAGGGAAATGGAAAAAGGAAATAGAAAAAGGAGTAGCTAGGTGCAATTATGTGGAATTTTTTTACATTTTTTTTTCTCACTTTATGGGCAAATGGAAAGTAGAATTTCAATTTCTGATTATCATGAGAGTTGTTTGTTGGCATTGAATTTGCTTGAGTGTTGAACACATATTTCTAACTTTCTAAGAGAACAGAAGAAGAATGAAACAATTTTTAATGTGGGTATTTGGTTGTGTAACTTGTGTTTATAGTTAATCCAATAACCAGATTTACTATGATAATATGATGCCTTTTGCTAGAGTAAATTATTTTGGTCCCCTGCAGTGACATCAATGAGGTAGAGGTCTTTATGGTGTTTATTTTTGTTTCCAAGAATATATGACAAGATATTATACAACTCGCTTGTTTTATTCTCTCTCTCTCTCTCTTTTTTTTTTTTTTTTTTGCTTTCAGGAATCTGGATTGGATTGGCCTATTCTCAGGCGATGGGAAGTGCCTTGGGAATGGCAAACAGTTTCATTAACCTCTCTCGCTTGTGGATTGGGGTGTGTTTTGAATAGCTATCATGATTTCATATCAAACATCAAATAATGCAAATATACTCAGGAAAATATTATTTAGAAACTTATCACCTATCCTATTAATTTGTTCTTAGTTCTTTTACAGGGTTTTGCATGTCATAAGTGCCTGATTGTGTTGGACGTTGAGTCATTAATTTATCCCCAGGCAGTTTTGTGTTGACAGGTTTGGTTGAGGCAACAGCAGTGCCATATCTAGGGATTCGACTTGATGAGCTAAGTTTAGATGAGAAGGCAGAGATACTTTTTGTAGATCAGGGGTATGCTATTCCTTTGGACTTTTACCCTTGTACTTCTGGAAGTTGGTTGGCAAATTATGAAACAAATTCCACTTTTTGGCTATGGTTTGTCCTGGTTTGGTCATTGACTTGTTAAGAATATGTGAAGCTTGCATTTTATATATAGCCAGATCACATGATGCTCATGGATGTGAGTGATATGCACAAGTTTAGGCAGTCATTGTTTACCTTATTCTCTGATTATTTTCTTGCTCAAAACTTACATCCTTGTGAATGTCTGAATGTTTGCTTTGTAAGTCGTAAAATTTGATTTTGTCAAAATTATAGAGTAGGAAAGGAGAACAAGAAAGAAGGGATACTACTAAATAATATAAGATTGTATTGATTTGATGTATTTAAAATAAAAGGCAGTGACACCTATTTATACTAATAATTAGAACAAGTACTAGTGAAGTACTACCAATACAAGCCTAAGCCCTCTAATACAATAAGACTCATAACCCTAATTAAATAAGGAAACAAATCAAGAAACATAATGAAATTTAGAAACAACTCCTAAGATTGCTTCTTCAATTAAAGGACTAGTTGATCTCACAATATCGTGTAAGATATTTTAAAGATATTCTAAGATACACTGAAGATATTATGAGATATTCTAACAGATTTTAACTTTTGGCTTTGTCTTGTTAACCAGTTGCCTTATGTTAGGAAGTATAGAGTCATCTAGATCCATCTAGAAACAATAAAACACCTTTACGCTGTACCTACTAATTATTCCAATTTTCTTTCTGGTGTCAAAGACAAAGTGCATACAGATCTGGGTTATATTCTTATTTTTTTCTATTATGTTGGCAGCATCACAACTGCTGTTATACTTGGAATTATATATGGTATTGCCAACACTTTCCAGCCACTCCCAGAAGACTTCTTCAAATATGGTACGATCATTGAAGAACTTTTCAAGTTTATCTAAAATACATGCAAAAGGTTTCTAATGTTTATATTAATGACTAGCATTGTACCTTAATTTAATTAATTTCACTGCTACTAATACCAACCAGTTTGTGCCTTGATGAACATGTTGTATCTTCTCTGTGTAACTGTTGTTACGTCTCATTGGTTTAAAGCTCATTTTAGTCGGATGTTTAGTTTGTAATTGGCTTATATCTAGAAGAATTAGAATATGCTATGCAGTTATGCTTAATTCCATTCAATGGAAAAAACTTTGTTTCAGATTGGAGGGAACCTTTCAATCTTCGAAAGGGGTGGCTTTTGTGGGCAGGAGTTGGACTTGTTGGTGCCCTAATCGCCATTGCATTGACAGGAGTTGCTGTGTCCTTCTTTAATGGAGAAACCCCGCAAAGAGAGGTTAATAATTTATTTTATAATTTTCAGTTTTTCACAGTCAGATGCAGATGTAATTCTTAGTTTCTATCTGTTGAATTATTTATGTCATAGTTTTGGAGGAGGCAATTTAGGGTCACTGTCACTCAAATAGCATAAGTATTGAATCCACTGATTTTAGATTTACTTCACGACGTTAGTAATATGTTGCCATCATGGTGTAATCCTCCCTGCTAACTAGAGGCAGAATAGCTTTATCGAATGATGAGTGTGAATCAACTCATCTACCTTAGTAGATCTAATCTCAGTAATCTGTCTTAATAGGGGTAAATTACTTTTGTTCTGTTCAAGATTACCTTAAATAATAGGGTGTAATTATTATGGGTTTTTAACCTTGGGGGGGATCTCTTATTAGCTTCTATAAACTTTTTTCAGACTGATGCTCTTGTTCGTTTGCTTCCATTAATTGGATCTTCAAGTGTGAGGTACTTTATCAAAACTGTCCTTCTATCAACCAACATAAAAAAAAATTGTCAAAAGTTTCCATGTAGGTTTTGTATCCCAGATTCTCAAGTAAGTGGTTAATTATGCTTATTTTCATTGTAGCACTGCTTGCTTGGTAGGCATCACAGGTGTTCTTGCTCCACTTCTTGAGGAGACTGTATTTCGAGGCTTTTTTATGGCTTCCCTGACTAAGTGGTATTGGTTGCCTTCATGTCGTTTCCTTTTCGTTTATTTCCCTGTGATTTCTGAATCAAGCTTTTTTTTGCCTTGAAATTTTTTATTTCCATATATTATAATCAAATATGTTCTTAAAGAATCCTCAGCTTGCCTGACACATGAGATTTTTTTTTGAAATAGATATTAAATGGCTAGATAATTGATCCGAGAAGGTTTAAACAAGTTCAGCTTCTGCTATGCTGTAGTCAGCTTATCTTTTGACGAAGGAGAAGTTGATTTAGGTTGCATAGTGAAGTTTCCTTCCTTCCTCAGGAACAAAGCTTAGTTTGCATTGTGCTAGCTAATTTCTATTTTTTCTTCCTGTTATGTTTCTGAGCATTGACGATTTTGGACTTGAAATTTAGGTAGTAGTTCTACAATTGACTTTGGTGAGCTTAAACGATTTTGGGTTTGACTTTTAAGAGATTTAGTATACCATATATGGTGGGAGGGTTACTCTTAGATATTTTGTAAGGGTCCAACTTGTACTCCATAGAACTCCAACTAATGTACTACTTGTTTATACATAGACATGAGCTTATCAAAATACTGTCTGTATAAAAGCATACAGGACTTTCTAAGAGGAGACTACTATACATATGTTGAGTTTATAGTACAAATATGTAAATAATTGAGTGATGTAGGTCCAGAGATAGAGAATGAAAGAGGGAGAATTGGAAAGGGAGAAGAGAAATAGAGATATGACATATGAGAAGAAAAGACTTAGTGACTGATAGTTTCACACTTTCACTGGATACTGAAAATTGACTATCAGTTCTACTCTGAGGGTCTTCGTAGTTCTTACATAGATGGCCCGGAAAAGTCAAAGCTCTGTAAATAAAAATAAAATAAATATACACCAATATAATCAAATCCCTGATAAAACCATAAAAATAATTCTTTTCTTGTATGCTTGAAATAAGCTTTATATCCCTCATTGGGATATTCAATGATGGCAAATTTATTGCTGTGTGATTATTTGTGATTTAAAGGAAAACAGATTTCTCATGGATTTTGAACAGTTCTAAGAACAGTAATATGATAAGCTCATGATTTGTTTAAACTGGTAGTGCATTGGTCAGAGTTATTTGGAGTGCCAATGTTGCTAGATCAGGACTTGAACTTCTCCCATATTTTTTTAATGAAAAATAATCTATGAGTATAATATATATTTATGTAAATTTTTTATAGATTTAGCTAGTCTGAGGTGGTTGCCTCAGTTCAGTTGTTTTAGTATGTTTTGTGAACTATTGAGTGTTACTGGTACAAATTCTCTCCTGCTTGCTTAATCTCACTGCAGGGTTCCTACACCAGTTGCTGTCATCATTAGTGCTGCTGTATTCGCCCTTGCCCATCTCACTCCTGGAGAATTTCCACAGCTGTTTGTTCTCGGTATTGTGTAAATACAAGATAACATGATCTTCAGAAATGGCAATTAAGAAGTTTCTTTTATAATTTTTGGGTAGACGCTGAGTATACAAGGGGGGATGAAAAGCTTATTTTCTCTTGAAAGCTCCAATTGTTCCATAATCTACTGGAAGAAAATTACAGAAATTTGTGACATTTCTAGGGACTGCTTTGGGGATTTCATATGCTCAAACTCACAACCTTCTCACTCCCATCACTATCCATGCTTTCTGGAACTCAGGAGTTATTTTACTTCTTACTTTTCTTCAGGTATACTTATATAACTTTATGGATGTGTTTGCTTAGTGTGGTTTACTGGTACCCTTATGAAAATCCTGTCAGTCTTTACAGTCGACTTTTTATTCAGTGCTAAGAATGCTGCTTCTCCTGTTTGTTTGTATAGCTTCAAGGATACGATATCAAAGAATTGTTGCAGACAACTTGATGTGAACGTTTTCTCTCCTCTGCACAGATGTGGAGCATGTACAGATCCATTTCTTTATATAACCATGCTCCATTTCCCTGTTGTAAAATGTAAGTCAGGTTGTGGTTTAAAACAGTGAAAGAATTAGAAAATGATTATTTGATCATGGCAATTAAAATATATGCAATGAACTTCGACATTTTCAGCAGGCCCTATCTAGTACAAGTTTTCTGATTAAGCGGGTTTGTGTATGAATGTAATGGCAAGAACTAAGATATGGAGTGTCTGAATTTTAATGTAGTGTCTGATGTCACCACTCTTGTAACTTGGCTGGCAGCTTGCTTCCACGTGCGCCCATTAGAGG